>JAWNLB010000174.1:16497500-17697500 GCA_035041595.1 Drosophila basisetae
CGGCCCATCGCCCGTTAACGTTGGTGTTGGCGTCGGCGTTGCCGGGACACCGCCCACCTACTACAATCCGCTCGCGATGCCATTTGGCCGACAGCCGGCGCCGTCGCTATCAATGATGCCGGCAACTGGGATTGCGCCACAGCCATCGCCAGTTGTGCGTTCCGCATCGGCCACATCGACGTCCTCGTCGCAGGCATCGCTGGTGGGGGATACGGCGCCGCCGCAGGCTCATGCTGCCTCCACAATTCTGCCCTCGTCTTCGTCCTATATGCAGCTAAGTGGTGTCGGTGGTGCCAACACCGTTAATCTCCATGCGGCCGCCGTGGCTGTTGCCGCCGTTGCCGCTGCAGCTGCCGCCGGCACATTGCCGCCCACCAACAGTCACGCCCATGCCCTGTACGGCCATCAGCAGCAGCATAATGCACATTCGCATCCCCCGCACACGCATCCACACGGCCATGGACATGGCCATGGCCATGGTCACGGTGGTGGCGGTGGTGGTGGTCCTGGTGCTGGTGCTGGTGGTGTTCCTGGCGCTGGCCATGTGCCCATTACGGACGCCCAGGTGGCCCAGGTGCATCTGCACAAACAGGGCCATCGACCGCTGGGACGCACCCAGTCGGCACCGTTGCCACTGGGACATCCGATGCTAACCGGCGCCGGCCAGCTGAATGTGGTGCAAACGCACTACGAGAATAGCGAGGTGAGTATCCATGCTATCCATCTGTGTATGCATTTGGCTTGACTCCAATTCGATTTCACAGGCGGAACGTCAGGCGTACGAGCATCAGGTGCTCACCCAGAAGCTGCGACAGAAGGTGCTGACGCGCAGCGATGCCGCCGCTGCAGTTGTGGCCGCCATACGGGAGCCGCAGCTGCGCGAGGAGGATGATGATGACAATGCTGCTGTCGTGATGGATCTCACCGACAAGAAGAAGCCGCCCAAAACGGTGCTGACCAACACAATTGCGACGAGCACCTCACAGAATCTGCCCGAAGCATTGGCAGCTGCCTCGTATCGAGCAGCAGCTGTTGCTGCTGCTGCTGCCGCCGCCGCCGCTGCCTCAACAGCGTCAGCGGTGGGCAGCAAGTCGAGCAAGCAACGGGATCAGGAGTATCTGCAACAGCAGCGGGAACTGCTCTTTCTGCAGCAGGAGGAGGAGCTGACCAAGGGCCTGATGCGACCGCTATCGCGCACATTGAGCAGCCCGCTGGTGCCGGGCCATGGCCTCAGCCAGATACCCGATACGGGACAGCATCCGACACCGATTGCCACATCCTCATCGGCCGATCACATACCGCCCGTCAATCTAACTCTGCCCCACAAGCGTCAGTTGCTGGGCAACGCTTATGCCGCCCAATTGCGTCAACAGCAACAACAGCAGCAGCAGCAGCAGCAGCAGCAACAGCAGCAACAACAACAACAACAGTCTGCGCTCTTGGAGAGCAGCGGTCCAGTGGGAGCGCACAAGAAGATCACTACGGGACTGGCATACGATCCGCTGATGCTGAAGCATGCCTGCATTTGCGGTGACAATGCATCGCATCCGGAGCACAGCGGGCGGCTGCAGAGCGTCTGGGCACGTTTGAATGAAACGGATCTGGTGAAGCGATGCGATCGATTGCGTGCCCGCAAGGCCACACAGGAGGAGCTGCAGACGGTGCATACGGAGGCGCATTCAATGCTATTTGGCTCCAATCAGGGCCAGTTGACGCGGCCCAAACTGGAGAGCACACTCTCCGCGAGCTTTGTGCGCTTGGCATGCGGCGGTTTGGGTGTCGATCTGGATACCACATGGAATGAGCATCATACGGCGACCGCTGCCCGTATGGCAGCCGGCTGTGTTATCGATTTGGCCTTTAAAACGGCCAGAGGTGATCTGCGCAACGGTTTCGCCGTCGTCCGTCCGCCCGGCCACCATGCGGAGGCCAATCTGGCCATGGGCTTCTGTTTCTTCAATTCGATCGCCATTGCCGCCAAGCTGTTGCGCCAGCGTGTGCCCGATATGAAGCGCATCCTCATCGTTGATTGGGCAAGTTAAACTCACTCAACTCAGTCACAAAACAATCACTCAAATTCTAATCTGTGCGCCTTTCAATCCAATTCCAATTTCAGGATGTGCATCATGGCAATGGCACACAGCAAGCATTCTACCAAAGTCCCGACATTCTATATCTCTCCATACATCGGCACGATGATGGCAACTTCTTTCCCGGCACGGGCGGCCCCACCGAGGTACGTCTCTCTCTATCTCGCTCTCTCTCTCTCGCTCTCTCTCTCTCTCTCTCTCTCTCGCTCTCTCTCTCTCGCTCTCTCTCTCTCGCTCTCTCTCTCGCTCTCTCTCGCTCTCTCGCTCTCTCTCTCGCGCTCTCTCGCTCTCGCTCTCTCTCTCGCTCTCTCTCTCGCTCTCTCTCGCTCTCTCTCGCTCTCTCTCGCTCTCGCTCTCTCTCGCTCTCTCTCTCTCTAATCAATTATTAATCTTTGGTTTTTTTTTGGTCGTAGTGCGGCGCCGGTGCTGGCATCGGCTATAATGTGAATATCTCCTGGTCGGGCGCATTGAATCCACCGCTGGGCGATGCCGAATATATCGCCGCATTCCGTACCGTTGTGATGCCCATTGCCAAGTGCTTTAATCCGGATATTGTGCTTGTCTCGTCGGGCTTTGATGCGGCCACCGGCCATCCAGCGCCACTTGGGGGCTATCATGTATCCCCGGCATGCTTTGGCCTGATGACACGCGAACTCCTCCAGCTGGCCAATGGCAAGGTGGTGCTGGCCCTCGAAGGTGGCTACGATCTGACAGCAATTTGTGATTCGGCGCAAGAGTGTGTGCGCGCCCTGCTCGGTGATCCGGCGGCACCAATTGCCCAAGGCGAATTGGAGCGACCGCCCTGTCAGAATGCCATCAATACGCTGCAGAAGACGATTGCCATACAGGTATGCAGATCAGCTATACATATGTGTATGTATCTTTCGAACTGTTCCATTAACTCTCTTTCTCTCTCTGTTTGATTAGCAAACGCATTGGCCCTGCGTCCGGCTGCTGGAGCACACCGTCTGCCTGTCCGCACTGGACGCGCTCAAGATTGAGCACGACGAATCTGAAACGGTCAATGCAATGGCTGGCCTCTCAATGCAGACGTTGCACAGGTGCGTCAGTAAATATGCATATATATAAACAGTTGAACTAAGTCCATCTCTCTCTTTCGCTCTGTGTATTTTAGAACACTTTCGCGTGATGATTCCGAGGAGCCCATGGATCAGGATGAAACCAAATAGACGCACGCGTCGTCGTCGTTGTCGCCTGCTCAACGCACTCTAGTTATTGTTGTAGTTACAAATTATTGTTGTTTATTGTTTTTGATGTCCATTTGTTGTCGCTGTCGTTGTTGTCGTTGTAGTTGTTGTTGTTGTCGTCGTCGTCGTCGCTTTCCTCGCCGTCGTCGTTGTCGCTGTTGTTGTTGTCGTTGTCATCATCATCATCATCATCATCACGGGAAAATTCATCAGTTCCACGTCTATCGGTCAACTCCCTCGCACACGCTGTCTATCTCTGTCACTCTCTTAACACACGCACACACATAACACACACACACATGCACACACGCACACAGCTGATCATGCTGCCCCGTCCCGCCGCAACAAACACACCAACACACACCAACACGCACAAGAAACACAAGAAAACATAAACAACAAAATGAAGCAGAACCATCGAACGAGGAGGACGAGGTCAGAGGTCAGAGGCAAAGCCAGAGTAAGAAGAAAGGCCTAAAGTTCAAAACGTGGCTGTGCCACTAAAAAACAAAAACAAAAACAAAAATAAAACAAACAAAAGAAATGAAAATAGTTACGCAAAAGTAAAAAAGAAGCGAACAAGAAGCACGCGGAAAGCAAGAATCAACAGAGTTATAAATATATATATTTATATATATATATATATATATGTATATATATATACATATAACATTACAGTAATAGTAATTAAGTAAATTAGTTATAGTAGTTTCTATAAATGTATATGATACGCCCAAAAAAACCGAGAATTAACGAGAGTTCTATGAAATTATATATGTATGTATGTAAAGCAACAATAATTGTAATACTAAATGTTAAATTGAATTCTATATACAAATGCATATATATACAAATGTACCATACTATACACGATACTAAACTAAATATATACTACTATATAAAGCCTGCATTTGTTAAAACGAATATACCTAAATAGATTTATATACAAATACATTTGTATATATTTATTAATGTTGAACGTGCAAAAAAAATATGATTTTTATCTCTGTTGTGAATAGCATTATTAATTTTATTCTAACTATAACTGTAATAACTTTATAATTTTCCATTTTGTTTATATATGTATGTATGTAGTTTTTTATTGTTTTTCTTTGTCACTTTTTTTTTTTTGTATGAATGTTGCGAGTGTGTGTTGAAATGATGTTAATGATATGCAAGAGAGAAGTTTAGCTGTAAAATTATATGTAATATGATACTATATATATATATATATATATATATGTATGTGTATATATGTAATAACAAATGTGAAATGATTGTCAAACGATTGTCTAGAATCTTTATTTATTAACTATTACGATTATGCTGTTTATTATGATTAATAATTATAATTGACTCTTTATTTTGATCATTTCTCTTCACGGGCATCACTGTACACACTGTAAATTTGACGAGTAAGTGGCGGGTGACGTATCACGTACATCAATGTTTATATGTATATTTATTTGCTTAGCTCAACTATATATATATACTTTACTGTAAACTAATTAACCCACAGGCACAATTAACAGTTCGGCTTGCTCTTAACTGTAATTCTAGGCTAGAACCGAGTTTGCTAGTGCGCTTTTTGTAAACTTTAGTGTTAAGCATACGCATGCATTCATGTATGTGTGTATGTATGTGTGCGTGTATGTGTGCGTATGTGTGTGTGTGTATGGTTTAGTGTGAACAAGTTGGTGCAAAGTCTGTAGTACAATACGAAACGATGCAATCTATCTATACAAAATATATGCATATGCATAGTAAAATATGGAATATGAAATGATGTATGTATGTATGTATGTATGCACAGCAGAGTTGTTGCGATATATATGTATGTACTATGGGTAGAAAGCTCTTAACTATAAAACTGAAACAATAATGTTCAAATAACGAAAATCGATAATGATAATGATATCTATATATGTATATATATATATATATATATATATATATACCTTTGTATATGTACATATATATATACATATGTATATATTGCAATGTTCTTTGCGAGCGGCAGATAAATTTCAATTTTGATTTAATCGAACTGTTGATAAGCTGGGCAGGCACCTGGCATGTGGCAGCAGTAGCCGAACAAACTAGCAAGTTGAAGAATAAGAATAACGAACGAATATGTTTCAACAAATAAGCGTAACGAAGATCTCGGAAATTATTGTTAATCCCTACTACTATTTGTGTGTGTGTGTGTGTGTGTGTGTATGCTTATAATTATATATATGTATATGTGTGTGTAATGCAGGCAGTGTGAATGTGTTTGTATCTCTACATAAAATATAGCAACTGTTTGTTATGTTAATTGAGCACAACGAGATATAAGAGCAGGACAATTATGATATGAAGTAACATTATGTTAACAACTGCTAAAACAATAAAAATAAAATAAACAAAAAATATATATATAAATAAAAAAACAAATAAAAATCAAATAAAATACATATTTTTGCTGAATAGCACCGAGAGTTACACTTAAACACATATGTACATATGTTATTCCCAAAAGGTCAACAGAGCTATCTATATATACATATATGGTCCAAGTAAATCGTTCAAGATTTTCTTCTTTGTTAAGTTTATGCCCAGTTGTTATTGTAATTATAGTACATCTATGTACATTCAGATCACAGCTGATCCGTCTATTATTGGCTCCGTTTGGCTTTTGGGAGTGGCATAAACAGTGAAATCCAATTAATATATACAATATAGAACTAAACACATATTTATGTTTACATGCGATGTCTGTTTGGTATTATGTACTCGTGCCATTGTTTTTTTGTTGTTTTTTCTAGGCTTTTAAATGGTGTCCAAGCCACAATAATGGTTACCGAAATAGTTAATCCATAGCCCAGTTAAAACAATGAGCTGATTTAAAGTTGCCTGGTTCTAAATCGGGAAGTATACACCTACTTATATATAGTTACAAAATAAAAAAATAAAAACAATGTCTATGTCGCTTTTTCTATATATACATACGATAATAAATGAAAACAAAATGAAAATTAATTGCGAAGCTGAACATAAACTTATTTATTTGCAACCCTTCTATGCGATTCTCATGAAATCAAGTGGGCTCAGCAATGTGTTGAAGCGAAACGGCAGTTTAACATTTCCCAAACAATTTGCCCGCCAAACAATTTTCAGTGTGACCATGCACGACGTTGGCTGCAAATCGTAAAAGCCAACATCGATTGTGCTTTACCTATCGAATAAAAGAATTTAGTCGGTTGTGAAAAAAAATGTACGTGGCCAAAGCTGGTGCGGTGGACAATCGACACGGCTACATTTAGTAGCGATACTAGCGTCGCACTTGGATGGCTGTTATCACCTTTAATATGGGGTGCAAAGTTGAACAATTATCTCAAGCATACAAATATATTTGTACACATATACAGTGTATATTTATGTATGCAAACAGCTGATAAGTGCTGCGCAATAAACACAACAAACAACTTGTGGGTCTGTAAAAGCCAACAACCAGTTGTAGTCACAACTTGATTGCATTCAAAAGTGAAAGGAAGTCTTCATGCAAATGGAGAAGTGGAGCGACTGCATTGATCTGAGGCGGGAGCGCGAGGCGGCGACAATAGCCAGCGAAGATTTTGCCGTATGGTGGGCGGGGGGGCGTGCCGAACTGGAGGAGCGGCGTGCGCTGGATCGCTTTTTCTTCGATGATCCCGAATTCGATGATGCAGTGCATCCCAGCTGCATGTCGTACAAGGAGCGCTACGAGCATGCTCTTGCCAAGGGCACCAAATTTATAGCCAAATTGCGTCAGTGGCAGCGCACACGACTCAATCAGGAGAAGGAGCATCAGTATCAGGGGCGTGAGGATGAGAAGACTATGGACATAAAAGCACTGCAAAATTACCGACAGCTCTTGTCGGGTCCATTGGGCACGGCGCTGTTCCAGCAGAGCTTTCCACTGCGCCTCCACTTCTCGATGTTTCTGAGCACACTGCTGAATCAGGGCAACGAGGAGCAGCAGCGCCTTTGGCTGGGACGCGCCTGGCGCCTGGACGGCATCATTGGTACCTATGCCCAAACGGAACTCGGCCATGGCAGCTATGTACGCGGCCTGGAGACGCGTGCCGACTACGATGTGGAACGGGAGGAGTTTGTCCTCAATACACCCACGCTGACTGCCTACAAGTGGTGGCCGGGTGGATTGGGGCACACAGCCAATGTGGCTGTGGTGCTGGCACAGCTGTACATACGCGGACAGCATCATGGACTGCAGCAGTTTCTGGTGCGGATTAGGGATGAGCAGACGCACCTGCCGGTGCCAGGCGTCGATGTGGGTGACATTGGGCCCAAGCTGGGCGCCAACGGTGTCAACAATGGTTTCTTGGCTTTTCGGAACGTGCGCATACCACGCAACCAAATGCTAATGCAGCATGCCCAAGTGCTCGCCGATGGACGATTCGTGAAGGCATCGCAGCCGCTTCTCGTCTACGGCACCATGGTCTTTGTGCGCGTCATGATTGTGCGCGACGTGATGTTTGGGCTGCTCCAGGCGGCAACCATAGCCACTCGGTAAGTGCTCCAACAAATCTATCAATATATATACGATTTCCCCTTTCAGTCGATCTTACCCATCCGCTTCCGCTTCCAGCTATGCCGCCGTGCGTCGCCAGAGTCCCATTGAGCCGAATGCACCGGAGCCGCAAATCTTGAATCATTTGACGCAGCAGGCGAAGATTCTGCCAGAAATTGCGCGCGGCGTTTGTTATCGGCTCGCTGCGAATGATTTGTGGTCGTTCTATCAGCGCACCATGGAACAGCTAACGGAGAAGGGGAAGGGAACACCTGGAGGAGGAGAGGGTCAGCTGGCTGAGCTGCATGCGCTCAGCTGCTGTTTAAAGTCCGTGTGCACCCAGGACGCCGTCGATGGTATCGATGTGCTGCGCAAATCGTGCGGCGGCCATGGGTATATGGCCTCGGCCAACTTTGACAGCATCCATGGCTTGGCCTGCGCAGCCTTCACCTACGAGGGTGAGCACACTGTGCTCCTGCTGCAGACAGCTCGCTTTCTGATGCGCCAGTATGCCAATGCCAATGCCAATGCAAAGAAGGAGCTGCCCGCCAGCATCTGCTATTTGCGCAATGCAGCGCAGTTGAGCTGGGGCAGCGATCTGCTGGAGAATGCGGCGCGTGCGCTGGAGATTAGCGCCACGGAACAGGTGCGTGAGGCATGGCAGTGGCAGCTGGAGCAGCGCACGCGCGGTGGCCACACCGAAGAGCAGGCCACAAATTTGGCTGGACGCCGATTGATAGCGGCGGCAACGCTGCACGGACACGTCCAACTGGTGCGCAACTCCATGCGCCAAATGTTGGAGCTCAAACGTTGCGTCAATCCGCAGCTGGGCGAGGCGTTGCAGCAGCTGGTGGAGCTGTTTGTGCTGGACACGTGCCTGCGCCAATTGGGCGCTGTGCTCAAGTGGAACAGCATTGGGGCCGAGCAGCTGCAGCAACTGGAGCAGCGGTACGAACAACTGCTGGCCGCACTGCGTCCCAATGCGGTTGCCATTGTCGATGGCTTTGATTTCGATGATCGCGTGCTCGGCTCCACACTGGGCTGTCACGATGGTCGTGTCTATGAGCGTCTAATGGAACAGGCGCGTCGCAATCCACTCAACCAGGAGCCCGTCAATGCCACCTATCAAACACATCTGAAGCCACTGCTTAAGGGCAAACTGTGAGCCACATTTGGCGCATATGATGAGAGATGAAAGTTGGCCACATCTCACCCAATCTTCCACTGGGAACAGAACAGAGTATGGCGGAGTTGGTGTTTCTAGAAGTGCAATATGTTTACTCTTCTTTTGGAATTACACAGAAATAGAATAAAGCTAATAAATTAAATAATATATATTATTATAAATATATATGTGTTTGTATAAGTTTATGTATTTATGTATGCAACGCAATTGTTTAGAACATCTTCTTCTTGACCGCCGTGTAGCGCTCCATGTAGACATCGTAGCCGTCGAGATCGGTGAACTGCTTGGAGTTAAACAGATTGCCATCAACCGCCAGATTGCATATCTTGGAGTCCTTGAGTATGCGTGGCGTTAGCGCATTCGCCTGCAAGCAGTTCTCCTCGAGCCGCAGCGTTTTTAGCTTGGGACAATCGGCAATCTCTTCGGCTACCGATGATATTTGGTTCTGATTGAGGTTCAGCTCGGTCACATACAGATTCGCCACTTCGGCGGGCACTTCGGTTATTTGATTACGCGACAAATCCAACACATCCAGCTGCCTCAGACCGCAGAGCATTGATGGGAAGTGCTTCAACTGATTGTTGCTCAGATTGACCGTTTTCAGATGCGTACAATTGCTCAGCGCCTTGGGTAGCTTTGTTAATAGGTTGTCCATTAGAAGTAGTACCTCCAGTTTGATCAGTTCGCCCACCACCTCATTGAGATCGGTGAGGCGATTTCCACTCAGATTTAGATGCTTCAACAGAGTGAGGCGGCCCAGCTCGACGGGTATGTGGTCGAATCGATTCTGCGATAAATCCAAGGTCTTCAGCACATTGGGGTAAGTCTTCAGCTGCGGTGGGAACTCCTGCAGTCGTTGCAATGAGATTTTCAGCACACCTGTCTTCTGTGCCGTCTCCAGATGTTGTTTTATTTGTTTATTACCCATATCCGTACTCTTGCTATGTGCTGAGCTACTCACACTGGGAATCGACCTCATATCGATATATCGATAGTGCGCCATTTGATAGTAAATTATTGCGAATTTTTGGGAATATTGGGTCGTGACATATACAAATAATAGTATATATAAAATAGAGGTATGATTATTTTTGGAAAATAAGGGCCGAAAATCTGACAAAGTTGTTAATGATATAAACATATCATTAAATTGGTTGTTTCCCGCTGCAATAAATCAAAAAGAAGATTTATCGACAATTTTCACTCTTATTGTATCGTCAGCAGCACTGTTTTGAACAGCTCGCGTTTTACAATACTGTAAATTTCACCACAGCCAGAGTCATAAAATATAAGCGTGGACAAGCCGACTGCCGCATTAAAAGCATTCAAGAGTTTTTTTTGGTAAGTAATGGGCGAAAAGCGTATTCCAAATACAGCATAAACAGACACACACATACTGTACAACGCTGCATTGAATACATTCGTTTATTTGAATAGTGCACGCTGTCAGACGAGCAATTACTCGCCTTTCGATCCAACGCAAGTTTCAGAACGTGAAACACGCGCTACTCTTGCAATATAAGCAGCAAAACGACCGGTGATTTGGTTACGCTTGAAAGTTAGTTGGTTGCTTGGTTAGTGTGTGCAGTGAGCGATAACAATGACTAAGGATACGATTAGCAAGGTGCAAGAGTACAAGGACTCTCTTATCACGAAGGCGGAGATCCTAATTACAAAAGGTTTCCCCGAGAAAATCGTGGAACTGAATGAGCTTCTCGCTACGCCCATGTTCAATGAACGCAACTTTAGCGAGGTTCATCAAGATCTGAACATTCCGGTAATGACACCCATATTGGTCAACAATCACGATAGCGGCGGCGCCGACGATACCATCAACGATTCCCCAGTGCCCAAGCGTGCCCGCAAAGATGACAACATTTCCGGCACAGCGGTATTGGGTATACCCAGTGGCACGGTGCTGTGCAATAAGCCGCTCTGTGAAATGATCAAGGTGGTGAAGCCCATCATACGAAAGCTTGTCGAGGACTGTAAGTAATCAACGATATTGATCCATCCATCAAATAATGGTAACTAACGTCCATTTCTCAGCGAACCTGCTTAAAATGTGGATTTCATTTATGATACCCAAAATCGAGGATGGCAACAATTTCGGTGTCTCAATTCAGGAGGATACGCTGGCCGAGATCCAGACTGTTGAGTCAGAGGCCGCCGCCTTTTTCGATCAGATATCGAGATACTTTCTCACCCGTGCCAAGGTTGTCTCGAAGGTGGCCAAGTATCCGCACATCGATGACTACAGGCGCGCCGTTGTCGAGCTGGACGAGAAGGAGTATCTCAGCCTGTGGCTGGTGGTTTGCGAGGTGCGCAATCGCTATTCCTCACTACACGACATTGTTATTAAGAATCTGGAAAAGCTGAAGAAGCCGCGCTCATCGAACACTGATAATCTATATTAGAAGAGACGACGCCCATTTACAAAACATCTAGAGCCAAAACAAAAAAAAATAAAACAAATAAAAACAATAAAAGCTGTAAGAAGATTAGCATACATAGCCACATCCACATACATTAGAGAAGTGCTCGAGTAAGTAAAGCGGATTTCTGAGAGACATCAACAATATGATCAATATCAGATAGACACGGTATGTAAATGGCGGACAGTTCTTAAGAACAGTTTTATAAATTAACGCATATTGGCTATCTAGATTATAACATAAATTAATGTAATACACAAAAACGAGAGTCGAGAGTTCCAAGAAATAGCTTTAGCTATATACACATACACATACACTTATATAAAAAAAGCGCTGTCGCTCTTAAAACACACGACAAAAAGAAAAACAAAACGAAATTACAAATTACCCACTTTTTAAAAATGGTTAAATGAGGGTCAAATGTATATTTTTGTTGTGAATAAAACAAAATTCAAATCAAGTGAGAATGTTGCAACTTTCTTGCAGAGCTGTTGGTAGGCGGGGGGTTAGGGGGTTGAGGGTAGGCGTCCTTTTTTTATAAATTCGTGAACTCGCCTCTAGGTGGTTTTTTGGGGCGGCAGTGGACGTGAACAAGAAAATTGGTTATTTCGATGCTTATCAAGAGTCTATGCGATGTCGCAGATATTTCCTTCAATGTGCTGCAAGCTGCACGACATAATAATTGTGGATTATAAAGGCTTTTACGATTTTTGTGCACGGCATGTTGGCTTTTGGGGAGGTGGGTGGTGTGTTTGGCCAAAATATATTTACGTATATGCCGATCATTATCCGAGTATTGTAATATGTTAATGATGGCTGTTAAAATAATTTAAGTCATGCTAAAACGCAGTGGTATTTGAAACGTTGACATAACTGTAAGACAACAGAACATGTTGTACGCACTGCTTTCTGATATTTGTGACACTGAATATCGCGTCAGTATTTTAGTATTTCAGTGTTGCTCAGCTCAAGCTCAAACAGTTAGTGTTTTGGTCGTTGGTCGTCTCCGGTCACATTGAGAGGAGTGTTACGCGAAACACAAAAGTGGAAGTGAGCTCGTTGTTAAATTAACAAATATAAATTGAAAAACATGAGTTGTTGAAAGACACGGGACGAATGCATTGTTTAAGCGCGTAACCATCCCATATGTAGCCTAATTAAAATTTCAAATTTTGTCGCAAATTGGCGTTAGGGCAGTGTTTTTTTTTTTTAGCAGTGTCTTATCGATTAATTTTTATTTGTACAGAGAGAGATAGTTGCTGCGACTACTGCTGGCGCGCAAACACTCACACTCATAACAACAACAACAACAGCGGAACAATAATTGATACATTTAGAGGCGTTGCAATCTGAAAAGCTTGCAAAACAAAAGCAAACGCGGAAGCAGAAAGTGCTTGTTCCGACGCTAGAATGTCTTGCAAAACGGAGAACACCAGCAGTAGCAGTAGCAGCAGCAGCAACGTGAAACTAATTAGCGATAACAGCCTCGACAACGGTAAGTCACCTTAACCCCTTCTCACCTCCCCCGTTGTTAATCGCGACCTCTCACTCTTACTCATCAGAGAATGCTGATAAGATGCTCACTCTGCGCGCGAGGAACACTCAAAATGGCAAGCATAAATCACCGAAACAACAGCAACAGCAAACTCAACAGCCGCAACAACAACAACAGGCGCAGCAACAACAGGAACAACAGCCAGCAGCAACAACGCCACAGAAAGAGGCAATGTCTGCGGACGAGCGAAAAGCAACCAAGAAATCTCTAGTCATTGTTGTTGCAATATTCGCGGCCAGTCTGTTAGCCATGTTCTATGTCTATGCAATATTTCCCGAATTGAATGCGTGAGTATCGAGTTGATCACACACATATACACAGTTGATTTATATTATTGAAAATGTTACCAGCTGTGCTTGTGGTGCGCTTTGAGCTTGTTTGCTTGACTCAAGTCACGCCACTTTGCATTCACACACACACACAGTCAGATCAACTCTCGTGCATGTATTACAAATGTATTTAATGTATCTAATTGTGTATGTGTGTGTGTGGTTGTTACTTTTTACTTTTTACAGCACTGAGAAGCAACATTTGAAAATACCACGTGATATACAAGATGCTAAGATGCTAGCGAAAGTCCTGGATCGCTATAAGGACATGTATTACTTTGAAGTGATGTTCGGCGTTGTTGTCGCCTACGTATTGTATCCTTTTCATATGCAAACAACAAAACAATTGTTGACGCATGTATGTAAATTAGTTGCAGACTCTACTTAAATTGTGTGTGATTCACCGCAGTCGCTTTTAGGTTTTCCTCTTTAGTTCGCTCATTCGTTCGATCTCTCGTTCAATTGAGTCGCAGTTGTAAACTAATTTAGCTAAACGAACGAACTAGATTAATGATAATATGCGACTCAGTTAAGTGTCAGTTGAGTCGCTAAATCGAATTTACTACGATTCAAATGTATTGTTATTGTTATTGTTCTACTTAACACACACACAGGCAAACAACCGCCTGATTAGATAACAGCGCCTGCGCATCACGCTTGACGCTTCGTGTGTTCAACACGTACTTCCAACCTTGACCTGTTTCTAAATAACTCTCCAAATGGATAGTTTAGACCAAAAACGAGTGCCGCGCTCGTGTGTGTGTGTGTGTGTGTGTGCCATAGTCACATTCACGGTCAACGACGACCACTATGAGACAGACGAACACTAACACACATGTCAATTTCTATAATATTATGCACGGCCACGCATATTAACATTCGGCATCGACGTCGCCGTTTCGGCTGCAAATCGGAAGCAAAATAACATAAAGAACGGCGACAACAACAGCAACAAAGCAGAGAGTGTGTGTTGGGAAAGAGAAATATGCACGAGATCAGCTGATGAACGGGACAAGTGCACTTTGCATTCTTCATTGGTCACCAATGGTGGTGGTGGTGTGTGTATGTGCATGTGTGTGTATGTGTATATGTGTGTGTATGTGTATGTGTGTGTGTGTATGTGTATGTGTGTATGTGTATGTGTGTGTGTGTGTATGTGTGTGTGTGTGTATGTGTGTGTGTGTGTGTGGGTCTCTCCTGCTGTTGCTCTTGCCAAAGAGAGCCGAATGCTGACGCATACATAAATCTCTTGCTCTTGTGGAATTGCCTTCTCGGCCATTCAACGCACGTTTATAAACAAGAAAGCCCCGACACACATACACACACACACACACATATACACATGCATACAAATGTGTGACGTGTTCTGTTTATGTGTGTGTGTGTGTGTGTGTGAACCTGTGTGTCTAATCTCAAAAACAGCTGAGAGCAGTTTGCTTTTTTTTGTGTTTTTCTTTTGCGTCCGTCTTACTCATCTCAATGAAAGCACAAAATTGTGCATGTATTTGTGTATGTAAATACACATGTAAAAGTGTTTATTGCCTTGCAATTAGTCAAAGCAGCTGGCTTTGCAATTTCAATTTCACCAACCACTTTTTGTTGAGTTATTGCTGAATTTGCTTCATTATTACGTATTGTACGTCTTTGCAATATTCTGCCTGTGTAATGCATATTTGTTTGTTATTTGCAAATGTACAAAACAAATATATACATATATATTTATTCTTCAACGATATTTCGTTTTGGGTTTCGAACATAAAACTCGACTAGCCGTTAAATTTGTTTTTGTATGTGTTTTGACACGAGGCCCCAAAAATGTAGAGCTAGAAAGCAGACGCTAAATGTTATACAGTGAACGCTAATTAATTTGAACGGTTCTCTTTTACAGTTGACCAATTAGCTAACAATTAACATTTCAAAAAAAAAAATTCCTATTAAACAAGTTCTCAATTTCTAATAGTAAAGCGATGAACAATTTTTCAATGTTCACAGAAATAAACAAATTTGGAATTAAAAGGCAAACTGGAATTGTCGAGCGACCGCTGTAGCAGCACGTTCTTGAATATGAGTATGAAAAATACAGACAAAAAATATGTTTATATATATATACATATTGTGTCTAGAGAGAACGTTTTAATGCCGTTTTCTGTTATCGTTCGTTTGCTTGCTGGCACGTCTTGGGCTCTTGCGATATACGCGGGCGGTGGGGTGTGGGGAAGGAATATGATAATGTCATTGTCAACGTGTGTTACTTAACTATAAATAGTGTATGGTTTTAGCCCAGCCAGCTGTCATTTTATCAGGTGATCTGTTTTTAGGCCCCCTGGCAATAAGTATTTATGCATGTGTTGTTTACTATTTGCTTTATTGACATTGGCGATTTGGTTAACTTTAATTGAATGCGTTTTATATAGCCTACAAACATTCGCCATTCCTGGCTCGTTATTCCTGTCAATCTTACTTGGATTCCTGTACAAGTTTCCCATCGCACTGTTCCTGATTTGTTTCTGCTCGGCGCTGGGCGCCACGCTCTGCTACACGCTGTCCAATCTGGTCGGACGACGTCTCATCCGACACTTCTGGCCAAAGAAGACAAGCGAATGGTCCCGCCACGTCGAGGAGTATCGCGACAGTCTGTTCAACTATATGCTATTTCTGCGCATGACCCCGATACTACCCAACTGGTTCATCAATCTTGCCTCACCAGTCATCGGCGTGCCTTTGCATATCTTCGCGCTGGGCACCTTCTGCGGCGTCGCGCCACCGTCTGTGATTGCCATCCAGGCGGGCAAGACGCTACAGAAGATGAGCAGCTCGAGTGAGGCATTCTCCTGGACATCCATGGGCATCTTATCGCTTTGTGCGTGCGCCTCATTGCTGCCGGGCCTACTTAAGAATAAGTTTAAGAGGAAGAAGGCGGCGTAAATGGCATGTTGTCTGCCACCATAAGTCGTATAACCAGCATAGATAAACTGTACCAAAAAACAGAATGAAAATAGAAAATGCAAACCCCTGATTTGGGTTGTTTTACATACATTACATACATCTAAAAGTACATACTATATACCGTATGCCGTATACCGTATACCTACACATCTACACTTAATTATTAATTGTTTAGGTTTGCCTTTAGTTCTTTAGTGATGAACATATGTATTGAATATTGAACTGCTATTTCCAAAAACACAAATCATGTATCAACAACTCAAGACACGTAGTAAGAATTGCGCATCGTGTTATTAAAATGGAACAACAACAAAAAACGTTAAAACTCCGAGTATCAACTACACTAGGCTTAAGTATTATGACTAATTTCTCTTTCTCTGTTTCTTTATATATTTTTTTAAAATTTGAAATACGAAACTTTTGCATGATATATTTCCAAAACTTGTTTTTAAGTTTAGTGAACATGTTTTGTTTAGTGCTATTGCAGTATTCACTAGAAACATTATCGATAAGTAAACCAATTAGCAAAATACCAATTAATTATATGTGTGTGTGCAAATGCATATTAAACAATGAGCGAAAACAAAACAAATAACTTAATGATCTTACATTCTCGTGTCCAACTTGTTCTATGGGAAATATGTGTGTTTTCAAAAAATGTTTTCTAGCAAATATATGAACTTGAAAATTTTAGATTTGTATATAATTTACTGTTTGCTAATAAATGTCATTAAAAAAAAGAAAAAAATATGTAAAAAAAAACTTGGTTTTCCAAATAAAGTTTAATTATATGTACTGTATTGTATTGCTGGACTGAATCCTATTAGCCGATCAGTGATTCATAATGGCAGAGGGGCCCCGCTCACTTCGGCACCGACCCCGAGAGGTGATTACCATGCGCTGAGCTCTCGATAAATGTGCGAAAACGAACTCTGTTTGCCCCGTTCGATAACAGTGATGCTTTGTTGTCGAGATTGCGCGCGCTGCATGAAATGTAACTGTTAACTTGTGGGCTGTGTGCGAAATAATACAGAAAAAGATACGAATTTTGAGCCATGAATCTGGGTGATGCCAATCTGTTGACCGTACGGGTGCTGGGCGAGGGCTCCTTTGGACGCGTCTTCCTATGCCTGCAACGCGAGGGGCAAAAACACCGCAAAGTGTGCGTTAAGCGTATCATTGTGCGAAATCCGAAGAGTGAGCTAGCTCTAATTAAGGAGGAGGTACACCATAAGAGATCACTTACTTACTAATCAGAGACATACAGCTAACTAATTGCGTCGAATTGTCAGATCTATATCATTTCACAGCTGCGACATCCGCATATTGTGCAATTTATACGCTCCTTCATGCATCTAGGCACTGTCAATATTGTGATGGAGTATGCACCCAATGGCACCATTCGCGACCTTATCCAACGGGCTAGCTCAAAGTCAGCTGGCGGTGGTGATGGTGCGCTGGATCAGTCGAGGATATTGCGTTACTTTACCGATATGATCATGGGCCTGGAGTATCTGCACATCCGTCACGTAATCCATCGCGACATCAAGCCGGAGAACATGCTGTTGGACGCGAATGATCGCGTCAAGTTCGCCGACTTTGGCATATCGAATGTGCATGCGCCCGCCAAGCAGCAGCCTTGGCAGGTGCTCGGCACACCGCTCTACATGGCGCCAGAGATAATGTGTGGGGCCAAATGTGATTTCAAGTCGGACATCTGGTCGCTGGGCCTGGTGCTCTACGAGCTGTGCATTGGTCGCAATCCCTTTCTGGCACTGCTCAAGCCAAACGATCCGTTCGAGCACGTTCGCAGCGTTGTCAAGTCGATGACACGGCCCAAGCTCGACTGTCAGCTAATACGGCAACGTTACGATCCCATTTGGGCGCGCCTCTGCGAACTGATGGTCGTCTACGAGTCGGAGCAACGCATCTGTCTGCCCGATCTGATATGTCTGGATCCGCACATCACACTCACCATTTACGGCCAGTACTTTAATTATAATTATTAATTTGTAATATCATTCCATAATTGCCATCATCCACATTCCCCCTTGGGATTGTTAGCTTTATTACTATATAGATCTACATATTTTAAATATTATAAGCACATATTAATTACACCTTGCGCTGTTGAATCTTGAACTTCAGACTCTTTACCAGCGCGCTCTGCTCCAGCTGCTGCTTGGACCGTTTCTGTGCCGGCTCCAGTTCGACGTTATTCGCGCGCTGCTCGGAATGTGACTGCTGTTGGTGGCGACGCTTTAGTTTCTCGCCAATTATCTGCAGCATTCCCTTGGTGGCCTTGTAATTGGAGTTGGTGGGATCAATGTTGTACTCGTGGGACTTGTAAACGGCATTGAAGCGCTCATCATTGAGATCCACCTTGAAATCATCGTCCTGCACTGGCTTGCCATCGCCAGTCTTTGATTTCTTGAGCTGCTTGCGTCGCTTGCGTTTGCTGCTGCTCATCTGCTCCTCCTTTAGAATTTTGGTCAGACTGAAGTGGCGCTTGGCCTGCCCATCATCGTCATTATCATCCAGCAGCAGCGCCAGTTGCGCCTCCGTTTCCTCATCCTTCGGCGTCGATTTGTTGAGCTTTTGCTTCTGCGACTTGGACTTCTTAGTCTTCTGCTTGGACTTCTTAGTCTTCGGCTGCTCGTAATCGCCACTGGCGAACTCATCGGCAAAGTATGAATCGTTCATGTCAATGCCGTCGGGTATGTAATCATCATCGCTAGAGGGTGCTGCCTCATCGGGATCAATGTAACGCAGTTCCTCCTTGATCCTCTTGCTGCGCTTCTTCAGCAATTGCTCAAATGTCAGATGAGATTTGCTGCCGCTGCCACTGCCGCTACTGCTGCCCATAGGTTCTTTGACATCATTCGGTTTGGCGGCTTCAGCAACATTCCAGGACATTTCCATTTCGTAATCTTTCTCCTTCGATTGTTTCTCCTGGGCATTGATTTCGGCTAGCAGATTTTTATACTTTTTAATGCGCTCCTTTTGCTTGAGGCGCTTCGAAGCTGCCGCTGGCTGAACTTGCTTTGTTTTATTCAGCTTCGGTTCCACATCCTGCTCCTTCTCGCCGTCCACTTCCGCTTCAACTTCATCTTCGTCCTCCTCACTGCTGTAAGCAACAATCTGACGGAGCTCCTTATCATTTAACTGTTCTACCTTGCCGCTGGACAGCTTGTCGCCAAGTTCACGTCTGTCCAGCGCCGTTTCGTCCCAGGTTAAATCCACTTTCGCCTGCTGCAGAGCCGTCGTTGTGAACTGTCGCGGCTTATAGTTGCTCGCATCGCCAGTCTTTGATTTCTTGAGCTGCTTGCGTCGCTTGCGTTTGCTGCTGCTCATCTGCTCCTCCTTTAGAATTTTGGTCAGACTGAAGTGGCGCTTGGCCTGCCCATCATCGTCATTATCATCCAGCAGCAGCGCCAGTTGCGCCTCCGTTTCCTCATCCTTCGGCGTCGATTTGTTGAGCTTTTGCTTCTGCGACTTGGACTTCTTAGTCTTCTGCTTGGACTTCTTAGTCTTCGGCTGCTCGTAATCGCCACTGGCGAACTCATCGGCAAAGTATGAATCGTTCATGTCAATGCCGTCGGGTATGTAATCATCATCGCTAGAGGGTGCTGCCTCATCGGGATCAATGTAACGCAGTTCCTCCTTGATCCTCTTGCTGCGCTTCTTCAGCAATTGCTCAAATGTCAGATGAGATTTGCTGCCGCTGCCACTGCCGCTACTGCTGCCCATAGGTTCTTTGACATCATTCGGTTTGGCGGCTTCAGCAACATTCCAGGACATTTCCATTTCGTAATCTTTCTCCTTCGATTGTTTCTCCTGGGCATTGATTTCGGCTAGCAGATTTTTATACTTTTTAATGCGCTCCTTTTGCTTGAGGCGCTTCGAAGCTGCCGCTGGCTGAACTTGCTTTGTTTTATTCAGCTTCGGTTCCACATCCTGCTCCTTCTCGCCGTCCACTTCCGCTTCAACTTCATCTTCGTCCTCCTCACTGCTGTAAGCAACAATCTGACGGAGCTCCTTATCATTTAACTGTTCTACCTTGCCGCTGGACAGCTTGTCGCCAAGTTCACGTCTGTCCAGCGCCGTTTCGTCCCAGGTTAAATCCACTTTCGCCTGCTGCAGAGCCGTCGTTGTGAACTGTCGCGGCTTATAGTTGCTCGCATCGGGCAGCTCATAACACTCATCGGTGGGCATTTCCTCCTCGAAGCTCGTGTCGTCCGGTATGAAGCGGAGATCCACACGTGTCGCAGAGCTCTCGTATTCGACGCCATCGCACTCGCCATACACCTTCTCCGCTGTGCCGATGCTGTCGCACTCCACGACGGCGTAGTAATAGCGCAAGCGATTTAGCTGATATTGGCGCAGTTTTTCCATGTGATAGTCGTCGCCCTCCTCGGCATCGCTGTCCTGTTCACGCACCAGCTCCTCATCCGAATCATCCAGATCACTCTCGACTTTGGCATTCACCAGCTCCGTGGGACCGTGCACATCCTCCTCGGCCATGCGCGCCTTGCCATATTCGGAGGGATAGATCTTAACACTTAAAACACTGCCGCCGAGCGGCAGAAATGAACTGAGCAACACCATCAAGTCTTCGGCGCGTATGCGATCCCAGTCCATGTTGCACACGGCCAAACGACGAGTGGACTCCTCTGTACACTCTGCATCGATATCCAGCTCGCCCCAGACATGATCGATCTGCAGCTCAGGTCCTGCTTCGCCATCCTCATCGCTACTCTCGTCATCCGAGGAGTCGGTCATCAGGCGACCCTCGCCACGGGCATAATCAATATTTGGGTTCGTCAGAAGCTCGCGCAAATTCTTGGGCAGTTCGGTTTCATTATCATCACTGTCTGGCTGTGGTGCAGTGTTGGACAGCTCGTCGCGTGCAATTGCCAGCTCTTCGGCGCGACGCTCCTCATCCTCACTGGATGCTTTCGCCTTGTTCTCCGCCTGTTCATTCACATCCTCGTCGGAGCTTTCATTGTCGTCAAGCTCGTAGAATTTTCGCAAATCTTCGGCGTTTGTTTTGTTCACTGGCCTGCCGTACTTGTCCACGGTGTACTTGACCTTAAACTTTTCATCATCGAACATACCCTGAAATCGCTTGTCGATCTTAACTTTGCGCTGCACTTTGGGAACGCCGCGAAAGCGCGGATCGTCCAGCAGATGCTGAAAACGCGCATCTTTCCAAATGCCGGTCGCTTCAGAGTCTGCATTTGATGTTTTAGTTGAAGTCATTGGATGCTCCTCCTTTTTGGGCTTAGCTTTCGGCTTAACCGATTTCTTCGGTTTTTTGCCCATGTTGTCGAAGCTTAAATAAACCTTAAGCTTAATATTAGCACGTGCAAAAGAATCTCCTTGCACCCAGCTATTTGACTGATGATGATATCGATGTTTGGATGTAAATAGATCGATAACATGTACTTCGAAGCTAATGCATCGAAAATTCGTAGCATCGATGCTTATGTCCATACATCGAGTGAGTTTTCATACATTTATTAAGGTAATCGATATCTGGTTCATTATTGAAGGTAAATATTAATTTCGAACAGTCAATCAGTTAAATAATTATGAAACAAAAGTAACTAAATAATATGAATTATTAACCAACCTCTTTTCTCCGCATGCTTGTATTTATCTTAAAATGTAGACACAGAAACTAAATAAGCGCGCGCTGACAGCCAGATTATTATCGCTAACACAACGACAATTACAACGGCAAGTTATCGATGATGAGCTGCGCGAGGTTTATATTTATATGTATGCATGTGTATGAGAGAAGTGTTTTTATTTAACTTTTATGCGCATTTGAGAATCGCAGCCAAATGGTTTAGTGACACTGTAAACTTACTATTATTTATGACGCTGTTGCACGAGCGATCTGTAAGTGAGCCAAATCGGCCCTAAACATTCAACTTGGTCAATTTGCCTGCGTGGATACGTTCTGGATACCATAAACAAATCGAGCAGCAGCAACAGCAACAAACACTTCTGGCCATTGGATAACAAATCAGATTGTAGCTACGATTGGCTTTGAGCAGTTAGCAATCAACTCGTCAACTCGCGCACATAGTCAAACGGAGCGAACGCAGTGCCAATAAATACGGTAACCAAAAAAGAAAAAACAACAGCAACAATTCGACAATACTATTGTCGAAAGCTGTTGTAGCGGGGGTGGTGGAAGGAGGAGGGTCGACAACAACAAGCAAGAGTATGAGTAATAACGTAGAAAGTAACGGCAATAGACGCACCGTTGATTGGCAGCGATTCGGTCTTGGCGGTGACGACGATGGCGAGATAACCGTTGCCAATTTTCGTCAACGCAGCAACAACAACACTGGCGGCTTTGTGGATCTTGGCAATGAGTACACGTACGCAGCGGGCGGTCATCATGCGTCCGGCGCGAATGAAATCTTTGCCGGGGAACAGGGCGACAAACCTTGGTCAGTATAAAAAAATTAAATATATTATATATATATATATATCTTTATATTTGTAACTCGCCTCATTTCTGTGAATGTTCCTGTCGCTCAACAGGTGGCGCTCAAACTTTTTCATCTCGCAACCGGTGTTATTTGGTACTTGGGATGGCGTCTTTACCTCCTGCCTGATCAATGTGTTCGGTGTTATTGTATTCCTGCGCTCCGGTTGGATTGTCGCTCAGGCGGGCATCATAAATGCTGTGCTCATTATATTCTGCACCGTGGTCATTGCTTTGGTTAGTGTACTTTCGGCTATTGGGATCTGTGAGCGGTGTCGCGTGGAAAGTGGCGGTGTTTACTTTCTGATTGCACACACGTTGGGTTCCCGGTTCGGTGGGGCACTCGGTCTGCTGTACTGTTTTGGACAGGCCGTTGGCTGTGCACTCAATGTGATGGGCTTTGGCGAATCGATGGCCGGATTGGTGGGTCTCGAGGGCAACAAGTGGGCAATTCGTGGTTTTGCAACGGCAGCCGTTCTGCTGCTCGGCTGCATTAATGTGGCTGGCGTCAAGTGGGTGATCAAATTGCAGTTTATACTGCTCATGATTCTGCTCATCTCAGCGCTGGATTTCATGGTCGGTAGCTTTATTGGCGAAGATCCAGGTAACACTCAAATTACTTTAAGTTTAAATTGACTCACAGCTCATTGTATATTGCATATTGCAGATAATGGCTTCGATGGTTGGATGAGCGGCAACTTTGTGGAAAACCTTTGGCCAAAATATGAAAATGGTTATTCATGGTTTCGTGTCTTTGGCGTATTCTTTCCAACCGTCACTGGCGTCCTATCCGGCATCAATATGAGCGGCGATTTGCGTGCTCCCTCCACGGACATTCCCAATGGCACGCTGGCCGCCTTTGGCACATCGTAAGTCTTGCCCCATGATAGTTATTCAATTTCCACTTCTCTCATTATCTGATTTTCTTTGCAGCACATTTCTGTATATGGTGTTTGTGCTATTTTTGGGTGCCACATGCAAGCGTGTCACGTTATACACTGACTTTATGATCTCCGTGAAGGTTTCGGCCGTTCACTTTTTGCTGCTCGCTGGTATCTATGTGTCCAGCATGTCCTCCTGCCTGGGTGCCATGTACGGGACGCCGCGTGTCCTGCAAAGCATTGCCAAGGAGAATGTCATCCCCGGCATTGATCTGCTCGGCAAGGGTGTAAGTAGGAATGCATATTGCGCTGATGAAGACTTATTAGAACAGCATATAGCATTGTTCGTCTGTCTCCCTCTCGCTCACACACTGTTTCATTTCTTTTCTTTTTAATACGAACAGCGGGGCCCAAACAAGGTGCCGCTGTACGCAATGGCCGTTGTGGCTGTGGTAACCGTCACCTTCATTATCGTAGGCGACATTAACTTTCTGGCGCCCATTGTGACGATGCCATTCCTGATGACCTACGCTTGTATAGACTACGCATATTTCGCACTGGCGCAAACCTTTGACATACAGGAGCAGCGCGAGGAACGCTTCCGTATACAGGCTTCGAGTCCGAGCTATGAGACTCGTCGCTATGGCAGCGTATCGGATGGTGGAAATGATCTAGATTTGCTTTTTCCGGATCGGGTGCGCCACAAGAACTTGCAGAGTCCACAGAACTCACCGATGCATCAAGCGCAGACATTGCCAGCAGTGCCTATGGAGAATATTGTAGATTTCAATGCGCCAGCGTCTAGCACTTCGCATGTCGCAGTCGAAGGCGTAGCGACGGCGGACAGCACTGACTTGGTCGTCGATCCATCAACGGCACAGGCCGGCAGCGAGTTAGGAGATGAGAATGAGCCCATCGCCCCCATTCGCCCGCCTATACATTCCAAGACGAAAAACTGGTACTCGGGCTTCTGCAATCGCTGGGCTTCGTTGCTGGGCGTAAGTACAAATTTTGGGAACTCTTTGCAGGTGCGTCTAAATCTAATCTATATAATCTAACGTGCAGGCGCTTACCAAGCTGCTGGTAATGCTGCTGGTGAACTGGTATTATGCCTTAACCTGTTTTTTGGTGGTATTCGTCGTGTGGTTCTACGTGGGCACAGCTAATCCCGCCTTCAAGCCTGGCCTGACCGCAGAGTTCAACTTTTTCGGTTGGCTCAAAAGCGTAATTTTCCGATGCTTCGGGTAAGTGGAAAATAAATGCAGGACTAACTCGGAAATATAAAATGGTTTAAAAAGCCACACTCATTACAATACAATTTAATATTAAGCTTGATTTGATTTGAAAATAAAAGTCTATGCTAATTTGACGACTCAACATAATTACAGGAAACGTATGCACGAGTATGAGCAGATTGTGGTGACGCCCTCTTGCCCGGGTGTGGATCTATCGCCCACACAATTGAATGAACAGAATGAGGACTTTAGACCGCGTCCCAACTATCATCACTCTTCGGTAATTGAGGGTCGTCTTATAGATGACATCTAGACTTTTGGAATCTGGGTTTTTGGGAGACGTGGCGAGCAATATTTTGGGTGCATTTTGCTAATATTAAACAATAAATAACTTAATGTATATGTTGAATTCAACACTAAGGATAGTTATGTTTAATCCAGCACATGCATTTAAAAGCGATCTTCCCACACACACACACACATGCACACATGCACACATGCACACAAGCACACACGCACACACACTCGCTCAGATACCGAACCCAGAACACATTACAGCTTTAGCTAAATTAAAATTACTAATAATCTAAGTTCATGAAATTAACCTGCTTTTAATATGTTCCTTTCTTGTGTAAAGTCTTTTTGCAATTTTCTTTTCGGTATTTATTAGTTCTATGGAAAGGCCTGTGTAATTGTTAATAGATATGTTTCCGTACGTTTTGTATCGTCTCAAAGCACATACTTAGCTTTTTTTGAGGAAACATATGTGATACTGAGATAATAAGTAAAACAATCAAAAACATCAATAAAAACCACACAAAGCAAACAAGAAAAAAAAATTTAAAGATTTGTCGCGTTCGCATTCTGCAATACCACAAAAAAAAACAAATAATAAGAAAAAATACAAATGAAACTGACTTGATTAAAATACCTTATGTTTAATATACATATATATGTGTATGTATGTATGTAAACACACACACACACACACTGTCACATTCACAAGAGATGTATTAGCCACCAAACGCAAGAGCCACAATATAACAACAAACTCAAGCCCAATTTTTCATAAGAAAATAAATAAGCAACAGTAACATAAACACTAATTCATAATCTATTACGACAAATATCTGCAATAACTGCATTATATATACCATTACATATATAATATTGATAGGTATGTAATCAAATGTTGTTTAAGTAAAACTATAACGAAACAATACGACAAAAAAATACAGAAGAAAACCACATAAGACATTGCGGCGCGTTATATTTTAAAAATATACAAAGCGTTTTACTTTTGGACGTACATACTTATAAAGCATATATTTAACCTAGTTATACAAAGGGCAGATAGCACATTCAAGAACAAAATAAAATCATTGTGTGTATATGTAATAACACTATTAACTGAAATGTGTATTAAAACAGTTTAATAAAACCAAAATTACATTTTTACTTACAACAAAATACATTTCTTGACCAAAAAAGGATGGTCAAAGATCACTTAATGTCTACAAATTTCTGTTAATAACAATATTTTGTTGACTGGAATTCGATTTTCTTTAATTTTATTTAACTTGAACCTTATCTAGTGCCAATAGAATTCGGAGCAATTATATAGAATTTTGTGTTTATATCTTGAGTAAAAAATGAATGACTAACATCAGAATATTTTATTATATACCTAGGCAATCGGTCGGTCGTATAAATTAATGGGGAATGCAATCTTCGATGTGCAAATTATGTTCTTTTTTCTTTTGTTGTTGAGATACTCGTACGGATGATGGCCCACATGGACTGCCTTGTGACTAGTCAATGCTGATCTATGTTGTGGATTGTGCTGGATTGTGGGATTTCTGATGAGTTTGAATTTTTTACGGGCTTTGAAGGGTTTTTTTTATGGGTCATTTGGAGGGGTAATATTGCTATTAATATAATTGGTACAAAGGCATTTATTTGGCGCCAAAATTTAAAATATTCACAAAATCCTTATCGATTAAAGCAGTTAGTTTCAAAATATCGATATATGTGTATATTTATCAGCCCTGGTAATTCACTGCTGCAGCCCTATAACCTCAAAACTATACGAATAAAAACAAAATATCGTGCAGTTTTGAGGAATATTCCGCTCGAAAGCCGATAACTGCAAGTATATGTTGCAGTTGCCCGCATAGCTCCAGCCATTTGCCATGAACACCCTTATGCGCCGAGCACAACAGCTACGACTCTGGCGCACATATTGCATAAAACAGAGCGCTCTCGCCGGCACTGAGGTCGCCTCGAGAGGTAGGTAAACAAATGAATTTTCGTCGCCTCTTTAGTTTAATGAGTTGCCATTTACCACAGGCAAGCCCAGTTATGAGGAGTTCATTGGAAGCCGGCATCAGCAGGCACAGCGCAGCATTGTGGTACAGGTCAGCTCGGAGAGGTCATACACGGAATTGTATGACTACTGCAGCAGATTTGGACGCATTGTTATCGCCCAGCACTACTGTGTGCCGCATGAGGATGAGCTACACTATATGCTGCTAGAGTATGCCAGCGCCGGTGAGGCGGCCGCTGTCATCAACTCAAGTGCCTACAATGCGGAGCTGGGCAGCAGTGGCAGCGGTGTTCCGGTTCGTTCGCCCTTCCTGTGGTTTCGAGCAGCAGCGTCTGGCCGTCGAGGGCAGGCCAAACTGGCTGCCAACCAGCATACATTGCCGTTGGCCACAATCGACGGCACCCGACCGCCAACCCACGAGCAATTGCAGCAGCTGCTGCGCGGTGCCGAGAGTATTGAGCAACAAATTCTTAAACTCTACGAGCACACACGCTTAAATGACTTGGGTGTACGGATGCGATTTTTGGCAGCGCTACAGGTGCAGCAGGCTATCTCTGGCATGTTTCCGGATGCGCTGGCGCAGCCCTTCGGCTCCTCGGTGAATGGCTTTGGCAAAATGGGCTGTGATTTGGATTTGATATTGCGGTTTGATGGCGAAACAACAATAACCGTTGGACAGGAGACGAGTGCAAATGAACCGTCTCGTCTCATCTACCACACCAAAGAGAACATGAGTAACGGACGGTCGCAGACGCAGCGGCAAATGGAATGCATCGGTGATTTGCTGCATTTGTTTCTGCCCGGCGTCTGCCATGTGCGACGGATTCTGCAGGCACGCGTGCCCATTATCAAGTACCATCACGAGCATCTCAACCTGGAGGTGGATCTGTCCATGAGCAACCTGTGAGTAGCAAACCCTAAATACATACATATGTATTATATTAATATTGATCCTTATATCCGACTGTGTAATGACGCATTGTTCATTGTTTTGCAAAAAAGCTTGGCCAAAAGTAATACCTACGAGCCATCGTTTATCATAGCTCAACAACATCTATTTATGATCATCTCAACTATGCAATAACAATTTATAAGCATATTATTCGCATTATATTATAATACTAAGTTGTGTCAGCTACAATGTGTTAGCTGTCGTGGTGAAAAGCCACAAGTGGTTTTTAAATTCAAGAATCGAAACACGTAAAAACAGAATCCTTTAAGCAAATAACCAAAAATGATAAAAGGAGCACATTTAGAACATTAGAGTCGCACTAAATCATTATTCGAGAAGTGGTGGGTGAGTTAGAGGACGTAGCATAGATGGATGTAAGGAGCTGGGTAAGTTGGAGTAGGTGGTGGAGAGGAAGAATGTGTAGGTTTAGGTGGGGATGTAAAGAGGTGGAGTAAATGGAGGATGTGAAGGAGGTAGATGATGTAGATAACATTGAGGAAATGGAGATTGTGAAGGAGACTGAAAGTAATAAAAGCTAAAAAAAAATCCCTGTGAAGAATTACAAAAAATCGAATTCAGCAAGAACCAAACAATATGGAACTCTTTTTCTTTGTTTTATTTTTCCAAATTTTGTTGTTGGATTAGTTTTCACCTGGATACTAATCCATTTATTTGCAGTTTGTAATTAAATGCCATAAATGATAAACGGGAGTTTTGAGCTTTAGTAAGCCAAAGATGGATTTATTCTGTTGGTTTATGAACGTATTTATGTACTTATTGTTCGAATTGAAAAACTTATTATCTATTAAGCATGTATATTTGCACTGTGCGCTCGCCTAGGTGTGTCTAGGTGCGTATTTTAACTTAGCTAACTAGGTGGTTTGCTTGGTGCCTAGCGTCTATAGTTGCTGGCCTGCTCCTCCTCCTTCTTGACGGCCTGGACGAGAATGAAGCTCATGACACCGCAGATAACCGATAGCATGGCCATTACCATGGCCAGGGCCACAATCCAGGAGGTCTTGCCTTCGAAGAACCAGGTCAGCTCGTCCACGCAGCCACTGAAGAAGGCATTGCCACTGACGGTGTCGCGACAGGAGCTGGGCAACGGCTGGCGCAAATCCAAATAATCCCATGGACCGCTGGCACCGCAGCACCCAATATTCTCCTGGATCATGGTCAGCACATAGTTAGAGTACGTGTACTCCGATGTTGATACAAATCTCCGCAGCGATACATTCAAAAGCGGCTGCAAGCTCGAATCATTTGTGCTATACTGCATCAGAACTGCAGAGCCGACAACCGTTGCAATAAATCCAAGTATCTGGGTGCCAATGAAAACAAACAGCGCCAGCGTGTTCTCCATGAGTGCGCTGAGGCAGCCCAAGAAGCTAATTGCCATCATAATGATGCTGATGGCAATCAGCACATAGACGCCAATATAAAACGACTGCGCCTCCAATATGCGCAGCCAGTCATTGAAGCCCGGCTCGGCACGCAGCCACACGGTTAGGGCGAACAGCGCCGTTGATATTATCCAGGCCACGATATTGAAGCAGAACAGCGTATACTTCACACAGCCGATCTGTTTCTCCAGCTGCTCGTCGGCGGCGCCATAGCCAATGCCCATGTTGACAGACTGCAGGAGCAGACAACGAAACAATCATTAGTCAGTTATAGTTTATATATGGGGATTTGCAGACGCTTTAAATACGACAACTATATTATAAACTTAATCATTTTGAGTTTACAATTGATTTTTTATATACAAATTTCGACCAAGTATCTCCTTTCGATTTAGCAACGCGGATTGAGTCACCGCTGATCATAAAAAAAGCCGTCCCCATTAAAGCACGCCCTATTAATCATGCCTTGGCAAGTGAGTTGGCCCCTTATCAGCGGTGTGTTTGGCAAATAGCGTTATCATTAGTTGGTTCATTTTGTTCGGGCCACAATTTGTATGCACAACATGATTAATACACACAGGTGCTTATTGCAACATTCAGTGAATTCCATTCCCTTCAGCTGAAGTACTTATGTGCTTTGAACTATATTTTCATGTATTTATTTATGTTTATATTTATCGGCCCATTATTCATATATCGTTGAGGGTCAGACACTTTATCGGACACTTGTCAAGGTTTCGAAGTGGCGAACAAAAATGTAGCTTATCTCTTGAATTTTCTAGTTTTTAAACTCTTGTTTGGGTCACGCATCACTTTTGAAACACAAATAATGTTCGATTCTGTTTAATAATCGTCACCTTTTAATTGTTTATCACACGAGAAAAAAAAATAAATATATTTATGGTTGCGTTGGGGCCGCTCCGTTGGGTTCGTTCGTTGAAATCGTTTTGGCTGCTCTGGAAACGGACGCAACACTAGCAACCTGACCAAAAATGTGGATATATCTATCTGCCTCAGTTACAATAGGAACAGCAACAGCAAGAAGAAACTTTCAATCGATGACAACATCCACACACAGCGAACAGTTTGGCGGACGAAGCAGATAAGATAAGATAAGCGTGAGGCATGCTAAAGCTTTCGCTGATAAGATAGTACACCCTGTTGCCGATTTCCAAATGCCATGTGAAGCCTACATCCATCGTATTGTCATCTCTGTTGCTCATGGAGCAGGTGAATCAGCTTTCCGAAGTTATTCCTCCATGATTCACAAAATCACTGATTGGTGCTTTAATTACGGACACGAACTACTGATTAAATTGAATGCATGCATAGCCATATCCGGTGGGTGGAGGTGGTCAGTTTTCTGAATGAAACTACACACTAGCCTGCCACGCCCTTACTCTGAAAAGTTCTTCTTTATGGTAAAAACTTTATAACCAAACAACTCCAATTGAGAGATATTTGCACAAATTGGAGCTGGTCTGTCTTATCTATATAGTTATTTATAGTCGCACGCTTTTGCAAAGAATCCTTAAATCTCTTAAATCGTTTTTAACAAATCGGTCAACTTGGTATATTTTTTTATTTGTTTTTAACTTGTAGGACTGGCTTCTATATGTCCGAGCTGCTGTATATGTTTGGCGAGGTAGATCCACGCGTGCGACCTTTGACCTTTAGTATACGCCGCTGGGCGCAATCATGCGGCTTAACAAATCCCTCGCCTGGACGCTGGATCAGCAACTTCTCGCTGACTTGCCTGGTCATGTACTTCCTGCAGCAGCTGCGCCAACCCATACTGCCGGCAATTGGTGCGCTGGTGAAGGCAGCGAACGCAGCCGATGTGCGGATCACCGAGGATGGCATCAATTGCACCTTCGCTCGCGACACGGACCGCCTGGGCTTTCGCAGTCGGAATACGAGCAACCTGAGCGAACTGCTGTTGCAATTCTTTGAATTCTATTCACAGTTCGATTTTCACAATCGCGCCATTTCGTTAAATGAGGGTCGAGCACTGGCCAAGCCCGATCATTCGGCCATGTACATTGTGAACCCGCTGGAGCAGCTGCTGAATGTCAGCAAGAACGTCAGCCTGGAGGAGTGCGAACGGTTGCGTATCGAGGTGCGCAATGCCGCCTGGATGCTTGAGTCCGAGGTGGAGAACTCAACGCTGCCAGAGAGCGAGCGACAGGATCAGTCCTGGGGTCTGCTCAATCTATTCAAGCATCCCGAGAAGTCTGTCATACGTCCCAACATGTTCTTCAAGCCGCGCATGGTCGATGTCAGCGATCTGTTTGACAAATCCCAGGCGGCCACGACCGCATCACCGCCCGTCAACTACAAGAGCACCACAGTGCGGCAGCAGGTGCAGAACATCAAGGCGGCTGCGCGCATCGAAATGAGGGAACTGCGCGAGTCCAGTACAACGACGACCACAGCGAAGACCAAACGCACCAGATGATAAACGGCGGCGGCATTTCGACATGTTCGACAAATCCGGACTTGGTGTATATAAGCTATACATACATTAGCATAACTAGAAAGTACCAGCACTACTCTGACCACTGATTTACTATACTAAATGTTGTTCATATTGTTAAGCGTTACGCCCTAAATGCAGCCGAGTACAGCTGCGACTGGGCTCCTCCAACCAGCGTTAAGTATTGTAGTTGTTTTATTTTTTATTTAATAAAACTAAAAACATGTGCTTTCAAAATGTGGGAGTAATAAAAACGCTGTGATGATAAGTAGAAAATATGAATATGAATCCCGAATGACTGCAAGCTTTTCTGTATTAGCAGCCCAATTCGCATTCTCAGCCAAGCTTGAATGGTGCATAAGCATTTCACAAATCAAATTTTTAAAGCATACTTTTAGTATACGATAAAAAATACGGCCAATTCTTTATACAAAAATAACTAAAAATCGGCCAAATGCTTTAAATTTTTCCAAGCACGTAGTGTGTTGCAGTTGCAAGGGGCAATCCTATCGAACTGCATTCAACGATTAAAGTATAAAATCAAGCTACGAGGACAACTTTGATGACCTTTAGCCAAAGCAAATCGTTTGACACAGGACTTGCAGGATACACTAGGATATGGCCGAGCTATGAGCAATTTTATTTTAAAAACAGTCCGGTGCTTTTTTCAACACTGTAGGCCACGGACTATCAGTGGCCCAAAGGATATCCGCCGGATTTGTAAGATTTTCCACATTTTCCCCCATCACATCTGGGAATGTACCAGAATGATTTGAATATCCTTCAACCAGTTTATAGCCGGATTCAGTCATCTTTATATGTACATAAGAATACTTTTATCATGGTTGTTGGGAGGACGTACAGCGATTCAGACAAGTGGTGATTATACTCTCAATATTGCTCAATTTATTCATTTTGTTGTGTTATTTGTTCATCGTTTTGTAATTTTGTATAATTGGGGCAAAGTCTTGATCGATAACAACGCGCCTCTTGCTGCCATTTAAATATTATTATTCCATTTGTTTTATTTTCTTGTCTATGATCTGTTATTTTTGTTTTTTGTTTTTGTTTTACTATATATGTATGTGTAAATGTTAAAATGCTATAAATTAGCACGCGCAATACGATTCAACATATTTATGCATTTGATTTCTTGTAAGTGTGTATACAAATACGAGTCTATTTATGCATCTATAACAAAACACTATATACGATATATTTGTTTTTCATTTCCTTTTTCTTAAGTGTGTGTGTGTGTGTGTGTGTTTGATTTCAATGTTTATTTGATTGATGTACACATGTATTTGCTGTTGCTGTTGTTGTTCATGTTACATATTCCTAAATAATTTACGCGTGTGCTTTTGTGTTAGTTTTTTTGTGGCTTATGCGTCTCGAATTTTCAGATCGTTTGTGTTTTTAATCTACATTTTAATCCAATTCAGTAGTCCATTCTCATTTTGCCTATTTTTTGTTTTTTTTTGCTTTTGTTTTTGTTATGTACTCGTAATTATGTATGTATGTAAATCACGTATTGCATATGTATGTATTTAGAGTTTCTATTCGGTTCTTGTTAAAATGTATTTATTTGTTGTTGTTGGAGTTGTTGGTGTTAATTCTTATGGTTGTTGTTCTTGTTGTTGTAGTTCTTGTTGCCATACGCTTAAGTTATTAAAATAATTTACATACATTAATTAAAGAAAGAAAAAATTGTAAATCCTAGTTAATAGGTACAGAAGATTGTTTGTCATGTGCCACATGAGAACAAATTTAACGACAAGCATGCGCCTTAAGAAAATTAATGTATATATATACATATATATATATATATATATATATATATATATATACATAGATAAACAAACAAGAGTCCTGTTCGTATGGACAGTATGGAAGCCAGTCCAGGGAAAACATTGGATTTTAACGATATAGTCGAAAGAAGGCATCCAATTGAAAGCTCTCGCTTGGCAGCCGCTAGACAATAATTTCAACGACATCATCCAAAGTTGTGGCGGCGACTCATCTAAACCAGAGCTTCAGGCGCAGAGCATCCACGCCGTTCAGATAGTAACGAAACAGTCGTTTATCACGCACAAAGCCCAAATTCTCATACAGACGCAGCGCTGGCTCGTTGCGCATCTCCGTTTCCAGCACAACCTCATCGGCATTGTCAGCGAGCATTGCCTGCACATTGGTAATTATCGATTAGATAAATCTGTTAAGTTAAATCAAATCGAATACTCACCTCAATGGCCTTGGTCACCAGCCTTGTGCCGATTTTGAGCTTGCGATACTCCTTGCGCACCGCCAGCATAGCAATATAGCCGCGACGCACATTCATATGCATGTCCAGCTTGCATACAATAGCGCCCACATATTGATTATCGTGCGAGGCTAGGAAGCATAGTTTTGGCCAATTGTAAATGAAATAACGATACGTGTATATTGAATATGGCTCGGACAGCTCCGCCTGTATCAGACGCATGATATCCTGCAAAAGTGAACAGTGAACCATGTTTAGCATTAAAATAGATCAGATGTAGACAGCTGTCGGACTATAGCGCCGACATACACAGGCTAGAGTTGGTCTGTTGTGACACAGTGGTGGTACGCAAGATCAAACATGGATCCAATTGGATCCTTCGCAATCCTACTTGTTCCCAATTTTGCTAACTGAGAAAGGCGCTTCGCTTCGCCTAATCTTTGCCTAGTAAGAGTCGAGCGGTGTTCTGGTGTCTTTTTCTTGCTCCCCTTTGCAGCTTCTGCCGAAGTCATTACGTTCAAGGCTTGGAGTCTATTTGCATGACTGCTGGCTAACCAGTAGGCAGTTACGGTGTGTATTACTGGCTAGCAGCTGTGCCACCTCGTGCAGAGATTGGCGACAGCTTGTTACCGATATTGAATTTGTTGATGGCCTCTTGACTATCAATAGAACTTTTGCTTGGAATACAGACTGATAGATTTTTGTATATTTAATTGCATAGGGGAATCTACAGTGTGATTGTCTTACATGCATCTGATACTCGGCTTCATATTCCTTATAGACAATCTCATCGGCTGAAATGGCAGGTTCGAGCTGAAGCTGGTGTTGCAGCAGCGTCGCGGCGGCGACGGCAGCTGCCTCTGCTGCGGCGGCAGCTGCGGATGTAGAGGGCGCCTCATCGTGGACACTGCCTCTTGTTGCAATGGCCATGGCTGTTGTCTTTGTTTTTGTTGCTGAAGTTGTTTGCGTATTGGCAGTGCTTTTACTTGTCGCTACTAGCGTAATTACGTCAGTCGTTTGCTGTTCCTGCTCCGGCTCATGCTTCTGTTGCCCACATTCGGTTTCCACATCTGCTGCTGCCTCCACCGTCGCCAGGGTTTTATTGTTGTTTTTCGCTTTACTGCTGCTGTTACGACTGTTGTTGCTGTTGCTATGGTTGTTGTTGTTCTTGTTGCGATTACTGCTGCTGATGATGCTGCTGACATCGTTATTGTTGTTACTGTTGGTGCTGCTGCTTATGTTATTATTATCGTTAATGTGATTGTTGTTGTTGATTGCAGTGCTCTTGTTGGCATGGCCATTGACTGTGGGAGCCACTTGAGCCGTGGCAGGCATCAACTCGACCTCTTCCTTGCCATGGCCGTTACACAGTTGCACCTGCTGCATGATGCCATTGATTAGAGTCACATCTGCATAATCCGAATCGGCCTCAATGTGACCATTGGGCGGATGAGCCGTAGACTTAACTGTTGCTACAGATGCTGCTCCTTGTGCTGGCTCTGACTCCGATTTGTGTGGCTGCTGCTGCTGTGATTTTTTTTTATTTCTATATTTTTTTTTTGAAGCCGTCGCAGTGGTCGCTGCTGTCGCCGTGTCCGCCATGGCCACCCTAGTTGCCGCTGCGAAGCGAAAGCAATATTTATAATTCTAAACAGAAGGACACAGCTGAGTGCACTGGTTGGCGAACAGGGCAATGTGTGTGGGGGTATGCGCACTGGGTGCTTACCTGCTCCAACTGCTGCGACTGCAACTCCTCCCTCAGCTGTTGATGGCTACGTCGATGTCGCTGGCGGGGAGTCAACGCACTAGAGACAGATTCGTCTTTATTTTTGGTTATATTTTCACAGTTGCAAGTTTTTCATTCACACACCCGCACGCACACACACACACACTCACTCACCAGCTCTCACACACAGGCCCACTAGCGATGAACGATGTTTACGTGCCAGTGACCAATCACAAATATTTTTTAGCTACACGTTACAGTTCCTATTAGAGATGAGCGCGGGATTAATTATTCAATCCCGATCCAACCCGTCCGGAAATTTGTACTGTAGTCCCATCTCAGCAATTCCGAAAATTTCTAATTTTGTGCGGGTTCCAAAACAGACCGCATTTTTCGTAAGACATTTTCATTTGAATTAATTTTTTGAAAGAATCTTTAATAAATTTTAATTTTGTTTGGCTTAAAAATTCAAAAGTATTCAAAACAATATACAAAATATGCTCGCTTGGAGAAGATGAATGGAATGGAATATTCATTTTTTTTTTAAGTTGTTGAAGAAAATTGTATTTTTAAAATTTTTTCAATTCTCCAAATTTTTGAAAATTCGGTTTTGGGTTTTTGTTTGGGTTTTCAGATTGTCGAAAATGGTTTTATTTCTCGCTGCCTCCCGAAATTTTTCTATTTATTTCCGATCCTTCCCAGACCGATTGTTTTGGAAATTGTTCCACGGGTCACGGTGTCTCGCGCCCATCTCTAGTTTCTATAATAATAAAGTTGCTGGTATAATGAAAAACTGGCTCATTACAGAGCAAGCAGTTAAATAATATTGTTATATTCTTTTTAGTTGAATTATCGTGAAATTTAATAAATGTATAAGTTATGAAAGGAAATCATGTTTCTTATTCAAGAGGGGGATAAACATTTGTTTCTATTGAACAATAAGTCAACAAAATATTCACAATTATATGTGAATCTAGAGCAAAATGGATATGTAAATGAATAAGAGTACTGCCCAGTTCATAAAGGGGCTTGTGTTTCAAATGCAACATTCCTGATTGTCATTATAAACCCAAAATCGTATTATTCACCATCTCTAATCCACGCACACACACATAACACGCACACACACATACGTACGGACAGTGTTACTTGACGCACTTTGTTCGTAGTCCGTATATGGAGCTGGAATTTACTTAGTCTTCTTTCCTAGTTGTGTGTATAACAAAAACCAAATTTATACTTTACTCAGGGCTTACTATTCCTTGGGTCGAAACTTTTTTGAGCGTTTTGTACACAATTTTGTAGCTTGGTTACGAATAAATTCAGTCACATATACACGAACACATGTAACAAATAGAACAGCTGACGGCATACATTAAATTTGTGTTATCGATTGCTACCGATTGGAACTGCTTTCGATATACGCTTACGGGCAAATCGGTATGGGCACTTAAATTTAAATTCTGGCGCCACTTTGCAGGTGTATTTATTTGCATACGTTAACAATCAACTATTGGCACTTTTCCTGATGTTGAATTCTAGAGTTTAAAATGTGACAGGCGAAATACTTTGTCAAGAAATAATAATAAATAGAAAACAGTTATATTTATATATATTTTACTATTGTACTATATTTTGGTTCCTTCATAAATAAAAAACAAATCGAATTAATGCCAACAATTTTAACCTTCGCCTAGTTTTCAGCTGGCAATCAAAATGCTTATAAATAAAATAAACTAATTTAAAATGACTAAGATTAACGTTCACGCATGAAGCAAATTAAACTGTGACCATACCTTAATTTGATTTCTGTCGCCGCGACTCTGAAAAGCTGTATATGCAAAGTGAACGCTTCATTGTGTTTCCTTCCTGTTTGATTGGTGGCCGCCGAACACCGGACACCGGACGCCTGTAAGCTGCAGTGTGCTCCAAGTGTGCTTGTCTGCAGTCGGTTGGATTCGGAACGGACTTGCTTTATGTAAGCGACTCACAAGCTGCTGCTGCGTCTTGAGAGATTATAATTTCATTTCGATTTCTTAGCTGAGGAGCGCTTACTTAGAGATGTGCAAAAGCAACAATAATAAAAACGAGATGAAAACATTATATAACGTGCGCTGAAGATTGTATACCTTAATATATTTGATATATATAATAGAATATATAATATATACTCGTCCTACACATAAATATCTACGGATATAATTAAAGGAAAAGTTAATATCTCCGTATTTATAAAATACATATGTTATTGGTTACACATTAGGGTTCCTGGTATGAGCATAGATGAGATATATATTCCGCTTACTCGTTTCTAAATCAGCGACTAAATGACTTTCATCTTCGATAAGTTGAATTTTACAAATCATTTATGAAAATCACCGGCCGCCTTTCACTTGGCCAGCTCACTAGCAAGCCGAACCCAACGAAGCCAAACCAAACTAAGATGACGAATCAGGCACAATATTGACTTGGGCTTAAACTGCACTCGGCTGCATACGTATTAAACACTAAATAACTGTGAACAGGCCTTATTAATTAGCACTGTCTGCGACTTTAGCACTAAGGCGAGAGTCGTACTCAGCCTGACGCCGCTGCCTAGGGCCACAGCTGATTGATTGGGTACTTTATGGGTCTGTGAATGGGTTGAAAGATCGCATCGTTAAGTGCGGCGCTTGGCGCTTCGTTGACATCAATTCGAGAGCCGCTAACAAAAGACTTAGGCAACGAACTTGGCATTGCTTGCCGCTTGTTGTCGTTAGTTGTTTTCTTTATGCTTACTTATCGCAGGAATTGGAGCACAATGCACGCAATGCGTTTACATTTACCATGTGATATGATGCAATCTGTGGCAAATGGTGTCATCAACACAAACCATTGCTGCTGCGGATTACAATTAGCTTCATAAAATCGTGCTCTTAGAAGACTATGTAAGACTTTGCCTGCCGATTGAATAATTTTCGTTTAAAATTTGCATATGCCAATGCATAATCAGCGGCAAGCTTCTCTCTCTTTGCTGTTTCACTTTTTAACACGGCCAAAAATTAGCAAAGCAAACAGCAAAGCCAAATAAAAGGCATGCGGAGAAAGTGAATGGCCGCATAAAGTAAAAGCAATAACAATAACAAAAAATAATAAAATATAAATAAAACGACGACAAGAAGCAGCACAAAAACAAGCAACTGAAGATGAGTGACAAACCAACGCCCGTCGCTCATCATAGATGCAAAACGCTGTGCAAAGATTACGCAGACTCCACACCAGGTATTTTATACCCTCTAACCCCGAAGCCTTTATATAAGGTATGAAGGTGTGTAGACAGAATGAAGCATTGCTTATTCAATTAAGTAAATATGTATATATTTTCTTCGTAGTTCTATTCAAGTTTAGTGCACTTGTCGATTTTGGAACTTGTTATTTATGAAAATTGAATACAAGACGATCTTTAATAGCACACAGACATTAAGCACACTTCATTTTTTTCCATAAGATATGAGGCTTCCAGGGTGTCTGATAGTCGATCCCTCATTACTAAAGCAGTATTACGTTTATTTTGCGCACATGCACTTTGCCAGATCGTAAAGCAATTTGCGTTTTTTGAGTTTTCACATGCACTTAGCCAGATCGTAAAGCAATTTGTGTTTTTGTTTTTCAGCTGGAGCAGAAACGAAATTGCTTGCAGGTTTATGAAGTGTCAGTGTATTTTGACGACCTCTGTTGCAACTCGTTTGTGTAGCTCGGGGGTAACTCGGGCAAAGATATGACAAATCCAAGCGAAACCAAGCCGCACGCATCTAGACAAAACACACATTTAAGTTAAGCACCACTGATGCGATTGGCATTTCATCTTCTTTTTGGACGAAATTGCCGCGTCAGCGTTAAATTGTGTCAAATGTTGTCACCAAAAAATGAATGACAACAAAGGGCATACACGGTCTGGCACCGAAACGCACCGAATGGTAAACATATTTATGTTGCTCTTGTTTGGTGCACACAGGTAAATGCTACGCTAAAATAGTTAATGTTACAAATTTGTTGCCAAAATCGTTTTTAATTATTTCGAGCAAAGGCGTGCAAAGCACACACAGAAATATGCAATAACCCCAGAGCAGGTAAGGGAAGGTGTGTCATTGTTTCAATGTGTGTGTGTGTGTGTGTGTGTGTGGGTTAGGCAAGGACAAGCAGCATTATGGCATTATGCAAAACCTAAATGAGCGGAAAAGTGGAACAAATAGCAAACATGCAGACATTTTTGAACTTAATAAATATCACTACAAGTGACACAAAACACACAAATCACAAAATAGTTTGCTTATTTATGTGTCTACAGGTCATTTGAACAGCTGAAGCTATAAAGGCATTAAGGGTGACTGAAGCACTTATCAAATCTATTGTTGACTAGTTTGAGTAATTTTCAAGTCTAGTTGAAAACTTCATGTTTAATTATGGTTGTTTGTTTTATTATTATTTAATTGTTATTACTTTGAACGAATAAGACAACAATAGAGCCAGCTTTTGGCCTTTGTTTAGCATTTGCTTTATGACATTTGGCATGGCATTTTATGCTAGCACATTCGCTGATGCGATCAGAGATTCCTGCTTTAATGCGAATAAATAAAGTTTTTAATCTTCTTCTTAATATTCAACGCACTTTGCTCTCAACATTATCGGCAAGAGCCAGCAAACATAAATCGAGCTAAACGTTAACTGAATTCAACTGATTGTTGGCTTGAGCCAAATCAAATCGAATCAAAATGCACGAAATGCTCCAGTTCCACATATGCAGACATACATACATATGTATGTACATGTGTGTCTATAGACTCGAGTGCATCAAGAGCCAACGCAATGCAATGTGATCGGCATATATACATATATATGTCTATATTATTATTTATGTATATAGCCTTCCACCCGATATGATACTATGAGCGCGTATATATGTATACATATGTATGTATGTATGTACATTGATTATGCAACAATGGCCTGGGCAAAAGACAAAAGCCGAAACCGAAACACAACGCAATCGTAATCGTAATCAAATTCCAAATCAATTTCAGCAAGCGTCTGGCATCAAGTGGTCATGAGTGGTTTCCCGAATGGGAGCAACGAGTCAACGGAGATGCGTGCCACAGAGAAATGTGAAATGTCAGCTAAGACTGCACAAGATGCAGATGGCGATGCTGTTTAAACCAGTCTCAGAGAATGTCACTCTTGGCCCGCGAGCGCTGTCCCTGCCCTCTGGCCCCTAATCAAATACTGCCACAGCGTATCAGGCAGGTGTACTTGGTCAAGGTAAGCAAGCAGAAAAAAAAAAATATAAAACAAATAAATTCAACACACAAGCACACAGATACATCGAAGAAGCTCAATCACAAAACACCTGCTAACAGTTGGGTGAGCAGTGTGATCAATTTGGCACAGAATCCAAATCAAAATGAATAAAATCCAACACGCATTCCCATCACCAGTTTGAGCTTCTAGAGAGGCATCGATGTTGAATGCTCTCTTTTGGGCATGCACTTCACCTGAGGCGACTGCGATGCCGACGGTGATGGCGATGGCAACGGCGATGGCAACGGCGACAGTGACTGAGACAGTTGAGCGTCGACTGCGACGGCCGCCTTGTCTGCGTCAGTCCAACCCGTTCAGTATATTTTGAACGCTCATTGAAAATGGTCTACAGGCCGCGCATGCGCCAAGCCAACAACTCCACGTTCACCTCGTTGTCGTTGTCGTTGTCGATGTTGATGTTGTTATCGTAGCCGTAGTCGTAGTCGTTGTCGTTGTCGAATTTCGGTTTTTGGAGCTGGAGTCGCGTGCCCAAATACTCATATACAACATTTTGTACGTTTTACGTTGAAGTGTTTTTTTTTTATTACTTTTTTTCGTTGTTTTTAGTTTGCTTGTGCATCGAAAGTTTAACACCAGAAAAATAGAGAGAAAAATATAAATAAAGCACACAAAAAAAAAAAAACGTAAACCGACAAACGAAATTGTGAAAATTGTTTGGAGACGTGCCCAGGCAGCAAGGAGAGGCCATACCGGAGCGCCAAAGTTTTGAAAATGTAATTGAAAAATGGCAATCATTGATTTTGACTCGGCTTATAAGCGATCAAATGACCTTGACACCACTGTAAATACATATATAAAAGCATAAATGCAAATGAACAAAAGATTGCAATTGCTCAAAGGCTATTTTCAAATATTCTGATAATGCCTGGTCCCTTTGAAAAATATTTTGTCATTATCAGCTCTTTGAATATTATGAATGATCTACATATCTGTCTTCGCTGTTTATTGAAATCGGCTAAATGGATGAAAATGCCGTAGATACAAGAGAACACATACAATTGGTGACAGTGTAATAATCTCGACAAAACAGCTTAGTGTCAACAATTTCAGTGACGCTTTTTCATAGTTATTAACATAATAATAAAAATAATAATGAAAAAAAAAAACTGGCCCAACAACAATTTGAATAAGCAAAAGTGAACATTAAAGGCCCAAAGTGTTTCACATTTGTTTTTAATTTTTTTTGCGGCACTTTCACCTGTGTTAATAAATGTGGAAACAGTTATAAAAAATAAGGCAACCGCCAATAAAAGAAACAATAATAAAACTTTATGCGTTTAATAATTTGTTAACGCAAAAAATCAATTGACTGGGTAAAAGTTGTGCAAATCATATATATCGAAAGACATACTATACTATATACTATAAGTCAAAAAAACCTGCATAAAATAATCAATAAATAAGCGCAAAAGAAACTAGCTAAACAGTACGTGTATATAAACATGGTATAAACATTAAGTGCAATTGAAACCAGACCCAAAGTTGGAGTCGACTGCTTGACTTGGTTTGCTTTTGGCTTTTGGCTTTTGCTTTTGCTTTTGCTTTTGCTTTTGCTTTTAGCCTGGCATAGACACTGCGTTTCTTTTCCTGGCCACCCGAAACAACATTCACTTGTCATACGCTGGCCACTCGGCTTAAATAGAATTTTGCAGAGCAACTGCAACACCGTCAGCAGCAGCGGCAACCGCAAGCTGCAACTGCAGCGGCAGCAAAAACTTGCTAATTTGCCATACACTAAAAGCCAGTCCGGCCAGTAGGCTGCAGCAAAAGCAGCAAAACCCGTGTAAAAACCAGCAAAAGAAATAAAAAAAAGCAAATCAACCAAAAAGCCAAAGGCAACTAACATTTGTAACAAGTTGCAGTAAAAGTGGTGCGTATAAATAGCCTTGTCTCTTTCGCTCTGCGTGCCCATCTCCATTTCTTCATTCCCCTCCCCCACCACCCCTCGTCTATCCATCTCTTTCCTTTTTTGATCTCCCTGCCTTGCCCACTGACTCACCGCGCCTCTGCCGCCAGTTGGCTAATGAAGCGCAGCGATTTGAAGCTGATGAATTTCACGCGACTTGTCGCCACTGACTAATTGACTAAAGTGAGAGCAGCCAGCAGCCAGCAACCAGCAACCAGCAGTGAGCAGTTAGCAGTTAGCAGCCCAGCGGCGCTTTCTCAATTATTTTCAGTGGAAATGGTAGTAGGCGACCCCAACAGTTAAAATAAACCTTCAACACTTATCAGCAATACTCGTACATGACAATTGCAGTTGGCTTGTGCCTTAAGTCTTTTGTTCGAAAAGACAGTGTTGCAAATCTGGAATTCTTCCATCAGCGAAATGTGTGCAAATGTTATAAATAAATACATTTACAGCCAATGAATCCAGTTTAAAACATAACATGGCAAACAACTTTTTTTTAGCTGTGTCTTGACAAATCGTTTGATCTGTTAAATATTGCAAAATTCATTCCTGACTGTGGAAAAGCTGTCTGTTATATAAAACCAGATGTTTGTTTGTATCTTAATTAGTTTGGATTTTACAGAAAAATTAGCGAACAGACTACACATATTTTATACATAATTTGATGCTGTAAATGTGTATTTTGTAAGGGTTTTAATCGGTTATTTCCCATCGCTTCAAATTAAAATTTTTTTATCTGCATTATTTTTTTTGTTTTTAATTTTTCATCAGTTGTTCTGAGCATCAAATTAAAGATATAATCAGCTTTGCTGTCATTCTTTTTTCCATAACTTTAGTGTTATATTCGAGTGTTTTTTAGCGAAACATCGAGGTTAACTTATGACCAAATATCACAGATCTTTAAACTAGTTTTCAAGTGATACATAATATTGACAAGGTTATCCGACAATCTACCGTATAAATCAATCTAACGACTTGACGCACTTTAAAGACCAAAGCAAAGAAGAAAGCTTCAAGAAGTCAACAGGTGATGATTAAGGGGCGCGGTTCGTGCATTTCATGCTAATCCATTTAACCCACTTTAGTCGAGCAAGAAACTGAACTGATTGCTGCGCCGTAGTTTTGTAGTTTTTTAGTTTTTTAGTTTTTCGGTTTTTTTCTCGAAAAACCTTTAATAACAAAGCCGGCCTCTTGAAGGTCGCCCTAATTACAGACAATATTACTGTCAAGAGTACTCTGGTTGCTGTTGATTAACTAAGCAAACTAATGAAGTGGACTACCTATCTATCTGTATCTCAGTTACAATCTGATTCTCTGTCCCTGTCGCTGGTCCAACAACAAAATAACAATGGACAATGGCACAAAAGCAACAAGTCAATTGGTGCTCAACTTTACCCGTAATGTGGCGCCTTGGCGATTACTTTAAATTGCATTGTTAATGATGTGGATGATGTGGTTGTAGTTGTTGTTGTTATTGCTGTCATTGTGGCTAGTTTGCCAGAGGTCAAGTGAGTTTTGGCATCAAGAAAGCTGCACGCAAAAGTTCACGGCTAAAGTAATTTCAGTCCAAGGGCTTGCTTGCTGAGTGATTGATATATGCAATAAGCATATCCATTAAAAAATTAAAGAATTGCTGATGTTTTCTAACCTTACTTTCCCTGCTCCCAGCACATGTTTGTTAGAGGTATTTAAATCATATGCTTTGCATTCAAAGTGATATGTTGTTCTGAGAGTATTTTGTGTGAACACCTTAGGTATAATTGTCAACTAAAATGTGCTTCAGCAATTAATTCATCCAGCAGTCAAGCAATACTAAGTGTGTGACAACTTCAAACCATTTAAGCGTTTTCTACTTGAGGTAACTACATATGTACAAATGTCAACGTTGGTGGCTGGCCCCAAGCACTGCGACAGTTTCACTTCCGTCCAATGTGTCAAGTTAAATAACAAATGAAATTATGAATAAACTGAAAATGAAAATGGAAATGAAAATGAAATTAAAATGTCAAACAATCATAACACAAATTGCTTCAGGGAGGGACTAGGCCATACATACACGCATGCATACAAATGCATATGTATCTGTATCTGTATCTGTATCTGTATCTGTATCTGTATCTGTATGTGTAAGCAAACATTGCTATATAAGCATGTGAAGTATGTTGCCTATAATGTTAATAGCAATAACAAACGGCAAAAAAATTACTTAATAGCAACTTAATTGTTGCCACACACACACACACACACACACACACACACATGCATGCATATGCGCAGAGCGGTAGCAGCAGCAGCAGCGCAGTCAACGTTGACGTTGACGTCCAATGCGCTTCAGTGACGTCGCCGTGGTCTTTGCCGGCGGATTGGAAATGCACTCACCGAAGATTGGCTCACATTTTGTGTTAGTTGTTGTTGCTATGTTTGTTGCCGCAGTTGAAGCAAGTGATTTGCCTTTTGATTGTGGCCAAGCTAACACACACACAGAGAGATTGTTCAATTAAAATACAGTTTTTACACGTTTGAAGTCTATCGAATTTTGCATGTGTGGCCAAAAAACAAAAAAAAAAAACAAATAAAAAATATGCAAGTAGAAAACAATTTTGCTGAAAAAACTTAATTGTGCTAGGAAGTTGCATGTCGTATTATGCAACTGAATGATTGAAATTAACTATAATTTATTGTTGTTCTTAAACGATTGCTGGTTACAACTCTTGCGTAAGCTCAAATGTGCTGTAAGAATTACAGAGGCGTTGAAAACAAAAATAATAATAAATGATCAAATTTGAGCTAAGGCATATAATTTGTCGCATTACATTTTGTAACACAAGTAATTTATTTCTCAAGCTGAAATAGTTTTGTTTTGCGTTTTTTCGAGTAATTCATCAAATAATGGAACATTTTTGTTTTATTTAATGCGAAAATTGCATTTAATTAAGCGAACGGTAAAATTGGTTGTTCACTTTCTGACGAACATTAAATGACGTTTGTGTTGCGGTTTCCCCAACTCGGCCACGTAACTGGAAGCACATATCATTATTATCACAGACATTGCCAGTTGACTGCAAGACAAGTGATCGCCGCCAGCTTTGATCCATATATCATACAAGGTATTAATTGTGACTTGCTGGCCAACTGGCCAAATCAGCCAAGCGACTAGCCAGTTGTAGCTAATGTACACTCGGTGTTTGGCTACTTGGTTGTCCCAAAAATATGCACAAGTTATTAAATCAAATGGCATACAATTTGCTCAACGCGAAACGGAAAACCGAAATTTGAGTGAAATGAAAAATTGAAAATTTATTGCCAAAATTGACAGCCAGACGACAAGTGTACAAATTTCACATCTGTCGATTAAACAACAAAAACGCGAAATGTTTTACTGAAATCCATAAGAAATACTCGTATGTAGTTGCAATGGGGGAGGCGTGGCGGCTGTCAAAAATTGAAATCGATTTTATTGTGAATTATTATGCAAAATAGACGGACAGATCCTCGTGGCCAAATATGACGCAAGATTGATGACGATGACGATGGCGATGGCGATGTCGATGTCGATCTTGGCCAGCTCATTGCTTTGATTGTGCGGAACAACTTTTTTACAGTCCATTGGCGTCTGGCTGGGCAAGTAGTCCGAGTACTCCTCGGCTGTAGCCTATCGAACCATTTAGATTTCACTTAATTACCGTAGTTAAATCATAAATTTAATGAGTGCGATAGAAAGCGACGTCGCAACGTCGAATATTACTGTCCATCGTCTACGTGGACGACGGCGTTGACATGTTTTAGAGTCCAGCAGCGAAGCCGTTAGCGAAATAAACTGTTAGATAATCTTGTCAAAATGAGGAAAAAACAAAAAAACAGAAACGAAAAATGAAAAATGAAAGAAAAAAAAAGTTCATAAAATCGAAATGCACTCGCAAACCGGCAACGCTTATGGCCAAAGTATTTGGCACTAACTGAATGTCTCTTAACTGACTAACTAACTGAGCCGACGGCCTGACTACGTGTCGTGCATTCTAAATGGCCTCTGCAACTGCGTCGCAAGCAGCAAGGCACAACAAGCAGCAAGTTGGCAAGTTGGCAAGTCGGCAAGTCGGCAAGTTGGCTAGTTGTGTGTACTGGAATGTGTACGGGAACCGGACTGTAACTGGAAATGGTCATGGAACTCTGCAACCAGCTACAACTCTGATCACTTGGTGGCAGCTGTGGTGATTTATCCACAGCCTGTTAGTATTGGGCTGTAAGCCAAGTTGCAACACGCAGGGTTTCTAATTAAATGCTTTCAACTGGAAATGCCACCTCGAATTGGTTCACTTTCTAGATTGATTCTGTAATAAACAAAATCCTACCATTTATGAGCACCTTTTACGAATACATTCTTGATTTCAGGTTGTTGTATTTTGTCATTTTTTTCTGTTTGTCGTATTACTTATTTTGCCGCTTTCTTCTACAATTGCAGAGCTCTAAAATGAGCAGTTTAATGCGAATGAGAGCTGTGCACACACAGCCTCTGCTGCATCTGCTGCTGCTGCTGCTGCTGCTGCTCCAGTTGTCGATGCTGATGAGCAGGATTGAAGCGTTGCCCACAATAAAACAGCAGCAGGGACAACATGGTCGCGCCAACTTTGTGCAGCAGCTGGACAAGAGCTTCTTTCAGCCGCGTGAAATCGAACAGACCATTGACGAAGTGCAGAAAATATTGGCCAATGATCCGGCACTGCCCAGGCTGACACGGTAAAAAAAAGAAAATAAAAAAAAAACAAAAAAATATATTACAAAACTGAGTTGTTCGTTTCTTTTATTTAAAAAGTAAGATACCGAATTAATCTAAATGAGCTTCTTTTGCAGCGGCGAGATCGAGGAGCTCTACGAGAAGGTCACGCGGGAGGAGTACGAGAAGAGCATAGAGGCGGGCGACATGAGCCGGGCCGACAGTATGCGAGCCCTGATGTTGGTCCTGCCATACAATACGGACAATAACACCGAGGAGAATCTGCAGGAGCTGTATACGCGTCCGCCGGTGACGCGCGTCATCGATGCCTATACGCCACCAAATCCCATCAAGTTTCTGACACCCGATCCGAGTGCTGTGCCGCGGAGCACCATACCCGGCGGCAATCCTGACGTGGCCGCCACCACCTATAAGCCCGCCTATGGCAGCAACCTGCAGAAGCAGCTGTTCCCGGCACCCACTGCCACAACATATCATCCGCCGGCACCGGCGCCCGTCATGTATCAGCTAACACCATCGCTGGACAACAAGCCCAGCATGGAGTTCCAACCAGTCACCAAGAAAACATACGACTATGCCCAGTCCCAGGCAGCGATCCGTCCAGTGGCGGCACCGTTTTCCGCTCAGCGCTTCAGCTCGCATTACAGCGCGAAAAATGCACAGTTTCTCAGCAAGCCGAAGCCATCGGTGGTCGCCCAGACAATCAGCAGCAGCACGGTGAAACCAGTGGCGGACATACTGGAGAGTCTGGGCATTGTGGGTGGCGGCGCTGGTGGTGGACAGTCTACACACAAGCGCTATGCCATCGATGATTACTACCCGGCAGAGAGTGCACCACAGCCAGTTGTCGCTGTCGCGGACTTACGTGGCCTACAGGGGGCCCGCATTCGTCCAGATGCCTACTCCAATTTCAAGCCCCTCAACATTGGCGAGGAGCTGCGCGTCAAGCCAGAGGTGGAGGGTTATCTCACCCGCTTTGGCATTGTGCGCAAATCGTCCAAAGCGCTGAGCAAATCTCAAGCGTCGGCGGCCGCTGCTAACGGCCGACCCACCGAGGAGCCAACCGGCGCCCACACTCAGCTATCGACGGCAACCGCCAAGCTGCCTGCACCACAGAGCAATTCGGAGCTGGCCAAGCTGCTCGAAAATCTGCAAGAGCTGGAGCGTCTGCAAGCGAAAGCAGCACGCACTGCTAGCACCACAAGGAGCACCACTACTACAACAAGTGCGACAACCACAACCACAACAGCAGCACCACGCACATCTTTGCCGACGGCTCAACTGATCACCCATGGCGCACCATTGCTGGTTGAGCCAAAGAAGCCACGTCGTCGCATCGATCCCAATATTGATATTAATTTTGCGAATGCCGGTAACCAGCAGAGACCAGCCAGCTCCACTGATGAGCTGTCCAAGCTGCTGCAGAATCTGCAGGAGTTGGAGAAGCTCAAGATCAATCCGGAAAATGTGCTCAAGGCAACCAGTCCAGGCACCCAGGCGCTCAGCAATCGCTTTAGTGTGAGCAGTACCACCACCACACCGATGCCAATAACAACAACAACCACAACAACAACTCGCAGACCAGCCAGCAACGATGCCCGCGAACTGCAGCTGATATTGCGGCAGCTACAGCAGCTGGAGCAGACGAATGCGGTGCAGAAGGCGGCCAGCAGCACCACAGTGCGGCCAAAGCCAAAGCCAAAGCCGACGCCGTCGCCTGCCTTAGGATTTGGCCTGGGCCTGGAGCCTGGAGCTTTGGGCGCTGCAGATCTGTTGCAGCTGCAGCGCTTACTCAGCGATGATAGCCAGTTGGAGCAGCTGTACGAGCAGGCGCGCAACAGAAAAAAGGCAGCGCAGAGCAGCACGACTAGTACCACTAGTACCACTAGCACCACCAGCACTACAACAACGACACCGCGACCCACAAAAGCTGCTGCTGCCGTCGATCATGCCCAATTTGAGGCATTGATAACACGTGTACAGCAGTTGGAGCAACTGCAGCAACCGCAACCGACGACTCCTGGCTTCATTACACGCAATGTGGCTGCAGGTGTCAGCGAACAGGTGAGGAGCCAAGGTCTGCCCAGCAACGACTATGCTCAACTGCAGAATTTAGCACCGGTCGTTTTCGATCGGGGCGCCGTGGAGATCTCAACGGCAGCCTCGACATCCAAGCAGCGCCAGCGTCCATTGAATAGTTTTGAGCGCAGCAATGGATTGCTGCAGGATGTGCAGCCCCAAGATTATGTCCAGCTGCAGAAGCTGCTCAGCAAGGTGCAGGAGCTGGAGCGAGTCCAGTTGCAGGAGGCGCGTCCGACTACAGCACAACAGCTGGTCACTGCCGCATCCGTGCGCAGCCAGAAAGTGAAAAGCTTGAGTGGTACACAGATTGTTTATGCCCAGCCAGCATCTGCTGCTGATGCTGCTGAGTTGGAGCTGAGCCTCCAGCAGCGGCAGGAGGAGCAACTGAAACTGGACCTGCCTGTCTATAAGCAACCGGTGGTGGCAAAGCCCGCCAAGCCGGATATCAGTTCCAGTGAGGAGCTGCGCGAATTTGCCATGTCACAGCCGGCGCATCCACAACGCAGTCAGCACCCAGCTGGTGGGGTTGATCAGGACTTTGAGCATTATCAGCAGTTCTTCAGCAGTCTGGAGGACAATGGCGAGCGCCAAAGCTATCAGCATATGCAGCCCATCTATAAGACGGTGACAACTGCTCCACTACCGGCAGCATCAACCACGCCAGCCACGCCTAAGCAAAGTGACTTGGCGGAGCTACAAAAATTGCTCTACAATACGCAACAGTTACAGAAACTGGGCGTGGCGCTGCCCAATGAACTATCCCAGCAGTTGGAGAGTCAATTCCAAGCTCAGCCAACAAGCAGTTCCACAACAAGCACCACCACTAGCACCACCACTACAACAACAAGTGCGCCAGCAACAGCATCAGCGTCGCCATCTCCCACTCACGACTCATCCTCGCCAGCGGTGTTCTCGCTGACAACCAGCAGGCCAGCAGTGCCACGTATCCAACCCACCACAGAGAATAGTGTGGATCTGCCCATTTTCAGTGCCACCAAGATCATTGAGGCGGCTATTAAGCGGGCGGCCAATCGTATTGGTGTCTCCACCGAGCAGCCTTTCAATTCGATGGGTTTGGGCTTCAGACGCCGCAGTGATGATGATATGGATCTGGCCATAGATAATGGACAAGACGGTGTTCTTGATGGTGATTTGATGGCCGAATTTAGTGAGCTCAACTATCAGCTGGCCAAGCCCGAATCTGAGCCAAGGTCGACCCATGAGGAGCCGGAGCTGGATAACAACCTCAGTGAGATCCAACGACTAATTAGCAATCTTCAGCAACTGCAACAGCTCAATGTGAGTCTCAAAACGCAATCGCAGGCGGATGTCAGCTATTTGCAATCGCTGCCACCGGGCATTGACACGACAAAGCCACGCAGACAGAGTGTGAGTGCGGACAACAGCAATAGCACCACCACCACCACCACAAGTACAACTGCTCCGGCCCTGGAGGAGGAGGCAATCACAACTCAATCACCCACTCGTATTAGCCTCGATCTGGGCTTGAGTGATGCAGACATAGAAGCGGAGAGCAGTATTGGCAAGGGCAGTACCACAACAGAGGGTAGCACCTCCTCCTCGACAACGACGACGGAGGAGTCGCGTAACGGCTCGCTGGATGATCTGGCGGATTCGTTTGGACCCAACCCCATTACGCAAGAGCCATTGCCACCCAAAAAGAAGAATGGCTTCTATTTTCTGGCCGATTGGAACTCGTTCCTCGAAGTGGGCGATGGCGATGATCAGGTGGTGGTGCGTCTAAGTCCCAAAATTGGCGATCCTCGTGACTTCTTGGCCGTGTAAGCCTATACCCAACCAAACCCGCAGCTTGACCCGTAGCCTCACCCCTCCCCGGTCCGCTTTTCCTATTTCCCAACCCAGCTCCAATTAGACAATCAGCTGGCAATGTATATAGTTCTTTATTAGCTACCTACTATACCCTTATTGTATGCGTATGTGTTGTATTTATTTTAGTCACTGGTTTTTTTTCCCATCTGCAGCCCAGGAGCTCGGTCACCTCGGTGAACGGGTTGTAGTCATAAGTTGGGGCCTAAGCCTAAGTTCTAAGAGTCAATAACAAAAACAAATAAAAAAATGCTTGATCGAATTGCATGCATTATGCTATTATAAAGGAATCTAGAGTTTTATAAGTAAAAACGAACGATAGATATATTCTAGTTTAATAAAGATGTGTAATACAATTTGACAAATAATTCCCGTTTCCTATTCATTTCCATTTTAATGCAGAATACTGAATGTCAAGCGGCGGGCTTCCTGACAGCTTGCGAGTGAACTAGGACTCTAATAGAGATCCGGAGAGTGGTATAAAAATATGTAAAAAAAAAAGTACAACTTGTTCAGTAGGACTAACATAATGTTCTTTGGACCACAGATAGTTCTTAGCCTTCCAATTTGACTAGAGTCATAAAACAAAAGTTTTTAAATAAATTTCTTCAGTGTGCTCAAAAGTATGCTGTATTTTTTCCCGATCCTACAAGTACGTTTAGCCAATGCAGCAACCACTGGTCACTGGTATGTGCACATGCTAGCCTACTCTATTCTCTCTATAGCAAACTGCAAAGATATTTATGTACATATAACGATCATAATTTTCACCTGGTAAAAGAAAAAAAATACGATGCTTTGTAGCGAAAGCGTTTGTTTGTTTGCAACATGATTTGAGTCAGATTAGAGCTGTTTGCGAGAAAGTCATCACACCACCCCCAAAGGAAAATAAAGAAATGCTACTCAATTTAAAATGTGAACAACTTTTCGCTCTTATCGATGACATGTCGATTCCATATCGTTGTGTGTTGGATAACGAAGCGGCGATTAAATGTTAAAAATTAGTTTGATTTTGTAACGTTTTTTATTTCAAAACATTTTATTAAAACTTTTTTTGCGTCGGGGCTGCTCCTCACTTGATCAGCTAGCTGCACAAAAAATATATTTATTTGTATATGTATGTATATTGCATTTATTCAATGTTAAACGCTGTTTTACATGCCACATTTTTGTTTGGTATGCCAGCCAAATGTTAGTTTTTCATAAGGTTTTGTTCTCTATTCTTGTTGTTGCATGTGTATTTTTTGTGTATAACGCAGGTAAAATAGAATAAGTTTTTGGTTGTGGTTGCTTAGGTACTGCATTCAACTACGCTTATCTTTATATATGTATGTATATACTAATTGTTTAAACATTACTTTCGTTATTTATTCCAGCTGCTGCTGTTGCTGCTTTTGCTGTCGCAGCCGCAGCCGCAGCGATGCGAGTGCGGGAAAATTTACTAATGGACGAGGGGGAATCGGTCGCAGCCGCAGCAGCAGCAACAGTTGCAGCAACAGCGGCAGCTGCATCCACATCGGCACCGGCAATGCGTATGCTGTTGCCAACGGGATACACACAGCCGCCCCGGCGCTGCTTGCGTATGGCCGGCGAGCCATGTGCGAGTCCTCCTCCGCCAGCCCGATTCCTATCACCGATTTGTACTAAAATGGGAAGATCATCGGTGCGCGTGAACACAAACTCCTCGGAGGAAAGGCGTTTGCGCACACGCCCACCAACCACATCTGGACGCTTGCCACCACTACCGTTGCTCAATGGGGATGGGGATGCGGGCGCCACAATTGCCGGAGTCTCCGGCTGGCCAGAAGCACAATCGCCTCCGCCGCCATAAACAGGAAAATGTGACTCGAGCACGCCGGGACGTATGAGTATCTCGTCGACGGGCCGATTACCGCCGTTCAACTTTAATTGCAGCTGGCGACTGGGCGTCGCATAGTGCTCCAAGGATGAGCTCGAGTTGGCGCTATAGAAGCTGCTATTTGTATCCGTTGAGCCCACAGTTGCCGCAGTCGACGCCGCCTCCGTTTCCAACGCACACTGTTGATGATCGTGCTCCGATGGACGTGTACAGCAATCGAGCCCCGTTCGCCGGCATGGACAGTGCGGACAAAGGCGCAGGCAATGCTCCTCGGAGAGGATGTTGCTGTCGCTAAACGTTAGCTTCTTGACGGTCTGGCGCGTCTCCTCCTCGTCCAGTTGATCGGCTGACTTGGAGCTGGCGCCGCATGCCACAGTCGCTGGCAGCTGCAATCGTTGCAGGCTGTGCGCGGACTCAAAGCTATCATCGCTGGAATTGGAATCCAAATATTGCTGCAAGTGAGTGCCTGCTCTCGACGCTCCTAGTTCGGGAATGATGCGCGGAAATGTGACGAAAACGCGACCCAATCGCTTGTACTGGTCCAGGTTGCGATTGTCCTCGGCGCAGCCAGAGAGATTCTCAGTGAACTTGGGCGCACGTCGCATCACCTTTGGTGTATGCAGCTGCGACTCAAAGATGTCCTCCAGCGGCACCTTGGGCGCACCCGACGAGCCGACAACGCCCATATGCTGCAGATAGCGTTCAATGCTGTTGGCCAGGCTGATGGGCACGCTGCTGCGCGACGACACACTCGAGATCTCCGAGAGTGTTTCGGGGCTGGCCAACGGGGCCAGACCATACCAGTCGTCGTGCAGCAAATCGACACCCTGACCAGCCACCGATGCGCGACGCAGCGCCTGGGTCAATGGCAGCGAACGTGGTTTTCTTTCCGAGTGCTGACGCGCCAATGGCTGGAAAAGTGGCGGTGGTAGTGATGATTGTGGTTGTGGCGCTGGCGGTGGCGTTATGGCCATGTCAAAGGCCACCGCTCGGAGGCGAGGCACATCGCCAGCATCATCGGTATCTCTGGCATCTTCGACGGCATTCACCACCACCGTCGCCGTCTCGCTGATCATGGAGGATGGACTCTTGCGCATGGTCACCGTTGTGATGCTGTCATCCAATCCGCTTGATATGTCATACGGTGTGGCTATGGAGCTCAGCTGGCTGCGCCCAAAGATGCTTCCCGCTATGGATGAGGCCTTGCTGCCGCCAGTCGGCTGCACTAGTACACGCTGCTCCAGCTGATGCTGCAGATTGGTGAACGATGTCTCCAGGCAGAGTTTGTGCTGTGCCGTTGGCGTCAACATGACGCTGTTGCTCAGATTTGTATAGGAACTATCAGCTGGCCGCTGGCAATGCCCTGACGCCTCAACGTTGCCATTCGTTGGCACCAGCTCCGGTTCATGCTCGGCGGATGTGGTGGAGAATGCATTCGAGATCTGGCGTTGGGGCTTCCTCGGGCCACTTGTGGTTACAACCTGTGGTAACAGCAACGAGAGAGAAATGGAGAAAGAGCAAATGACAAAGGGGAGGGTAAAGATTACAAATTGCCGATTCAATTGGAAATGTATTTCATTCAGAGAGTATATATATATTTATGTATGTACGAGTATATATGTATATGTAGTAGTAGTAGTAGTAGTAGTAGTAGGTATAGTACAGATCTATTCAGCTTCACAGTTACATACACAGACGGGAATTTACAGTTACGTATGTAAGTATGTATGTACAATAGGAAGCAAAATGAGCGAGAGCGAAATCGACAGCGGGTGCGTGAGTGAGCGAGATAGAAAGACGGAGAGACAGACAGAGATATATAGAGAGAGAGACAGAGAGAGAGAGATTATTAAAATATTTTTGAGTATAAAGGTGGGTTGGGACTAAAATCGTTTTTGTTTTGGTTTTTTTTTAATATTCAGGTGCTAATATCTTAAGGGTCTTGCCACAAATAACATGTATACGGAAAATAGTAGAGTTGAAAGAATATTAAGTACATTGATCAGGGTTAAGAATACCTGGATAAGTGATTTGGAATGGAAGTGGTGACACTAGTGGCTATGTTCATAACACATTTTAAAGTTGGACACAGCAGTGACGAGTACAATAACATTTAGACAGTTTCTTCTTTTTTTTTAGAAGGTAATGAGAGAAAAATGTATAAAATTATAGGTTAGATTTAGCTTGGGAGAAAGTCGCATATATATTTCTAAAGAGAAGTAGAGCGAGAGAGAAAGAGAGAGAGAGAGAGAAAGATAGACTTGATTTTTTGTTGTTTTTTTTTTTGGTATTTGTTGTTAACGAGATCAAAATGGAAAGTTGTTTAAGTACATAGTCTTTTAAGTAGTAGGCAGCTGTACCTGGTATCGGTATTTTGTGTTGTCGAAGTTGTAGTTGTATTGTTGGTTGTTGTAGTTGTAGTTGTAGTTATAGTTGTATTTGTAGTTGTAGTTGTAGTTGTAGTTATTGTCGTGTTATCTTTGCATTTACGAGCAGTACATGCCTTTACGGTACGTTCTCTACATGACACGACCTTTGCTCATCATCATTGGTCATTTAAATATTTTGGTTATCATTATCGGATTGCCCCGCGCAATACCGGTTGTTATCATATTGACGAAACATAACAACCAAACAAGGAAACAAAATATATATAAATATATATATGCAGTAATTAAAATTGTTGCTTAAAGCTTCATATATGCATATGCAGTTGTTTCTATGTACTATATAAAGGACTATAAAGGACTATAAGCTATAGCTCAGAAGGCCTCTCTCGGGTCCGCCTTGCAAACGGTCTCTGGGAACACTTTGCTACTTTGCTCTACGTACTTTGAATTAATTCGCACTTCTTTCGGCAGGGATTTTCGCAAGTGCATAACTGGCAACATTCCACACTAGTCGCTTGTTGGCACATTAGCGGTACAAAAGCGTTACAACAAAGAAACATGCCCATGCAGCATTTTGTGTACTATATATGTATGCATACATATGGTGGTATTTATGTGTGTGTGTGTTTAGAATGTGATAATCCAGAGAATTTTATTTTGTGTTGCAAATTAAACTTACCAAAAAAGGGTTGCAACAAAAAACTTAGCACATATGAAATTATACGAAAAAGAACAAAAGATAATTCTGAAAATAGCACAATAATTTTATAACTAAGCAAAAAAAAATATACTCCTTCGTTTCATTTCAAATAGCCGAAACGATAATTCCTTGCGTTTCTGGTCACAGAGATCAGTAGTTGCAATCGTTTACCTTGTTATTTAAGCCCGTTACCCGTTACCCCTCTCATAAAGATACGCACATTGAATAATGAAAAATGCAACAAAATAAATTTGGTGTATACATATTAATGTACGTGTATATTCGATAAAATTAACAAAATAATAATAATAATAGAAAAAAAAAACATAGACAAGGAAATGCAAATACAAATGTAACTTATAGTTTATGCTGGTGAACAATTAAACAATTACCAGTACTTAAGCAATAAAATAAATAGGCAATCAAATAGGTAATTGTGTCACAGAGTCAACTAGATCAATGAGAAGCTTACCCAAACATAACTACATAAATACATACACACACATCGTATGTATGTATGTAAGTAGGTATGTATGTGTAAGGGAGGGCTAAGATAGGGACTTGGACGTGTGTTGCACATTGGGTGCTCAACATTAAATTATAGCTGGCAATAATAGTTAATACAAATAATTTAAACATAATTTAAGCAAACAAAATCATACTAAGAAGCGCTTAACTAAATCAATACTTAATCATATTTAACTTTGTTATTGCTGTGTGTTGTTGTTGTTGTTGTTTGATGTTGCTGTTGCTGTTATTGCTCGTATCTGATTGGAAAGCGTGTTTTACTTGTGGGCGAGCATCAGCGGGGCAAGTGTGCGGTCTGAGGGGTGGGGGCGTGTGTTATCATGTGTTTTTTTTTGGTAGCCTTGGTAGTGTTGAGTTTAGGGTTATACGCTAACGCTCGACACCTTAACATTATGCTACTCGTAATACAAATCACATACACACTTATTGCTATTAATGTAGCGTAATGTATATACGTATATATATGCGTGTGTGTGTGTGTGTGTGTGTGTGTGTGTGTGTGTGTATGTATATATATATCTATTTATGTGTGTATGTGTGTATGTATGCATGTATGCTGGTATAGCCATAGGCCAACTAAGTCATTGTGCGCTAATTATGCTATTACTATGGTTCTAGTAAAACGACGACAAGTTGTGCGAGTACACGAGCATCATCAGCAACATCACCGACATCATCATCATCATCATCATCATCATCATTAGTATTAATTAATATTATTATTGTTATTAATATTATTATTATTATTATGCTCAACGTGATCAACTGGCTGTAGAACAACTATTCACCGATGTACGTTCGTCATCAACTTCCGCAATTACCTTCTTGAGCGCGGCGAGAACCTTATCGGGCATATGATCCTGCAGCATGACAGGTGAAATGAGCACCTCATCGAAATCGGTTGAATCGGCCCATATTGCCTGATAGACGGGCTCTCGACTCTTAAGCACATTTCTGTAATACAAGTAAGGGCATTTTTGTTTTGCTATACATATCAGCATATCTGTCAGTTTAATATAGTTAATATAGTTACATATCTATGTACAATAGTAGTGTGTGTCACAAAATGTGTTATGCATACATACTAATTATGTATGTGTCGAAGGATATCCAAATAGTTTATACAATACATAATATCTATATATATATCTCGATGCAGTGGTTGAAATTAAAACGACAACTACAATTCATAATTCGGCTATGGCTAATTCGAAATACAGCAAACGGGAGAGAAACGAGAAAGGAGAAAAAGAATGGGTTCGTTTATGCAATGGGTATGGGTATGGGTATGGGTAGGGGTAGGTGGTATGGGTAGGTGGCACTCCTTTGGGGTCGTCATGCAGCTGCCAGAACAAACATAAATCAAGACGGTTGTGTATGAATAACAAATTGTATGATCACTCTAAACTTAATTTTCGCATAATTCTATTATTTAAAACTATAACTTTCTCTACAGATTGATTGTAATAAACTTTATCTAAAGATCTATGATTTTTATGGAGTTATTTAAAAACATTGTTTTCCAATCTAATGAACTGAAACAGAAATGTATGGAAAAAATGTGGACAGTACTAATTTTGTAGAATCACTAAGCATGCAATATATTACAATCAAACAATGTAGGAGTATTGCATGCTTAGTGGTAGAATTCGAAATGCCGAAATACTGCTGGTTTTTTAAATTATCTTCTCGAAACAACGAGAAGGAAAGAGAGAGAAAGAAAGTGAGAGAAAGAGAGAGAGAGAGAGAGAGGGAGAGAGAGGGAGAGGGAGAGGGAGAGAGAGAGAGATAAAGAGGGAGAGAGAGAGAGATAAAGAGAGAGAGAGAGAGAGATAAAGAGAGAGAGAGGGAGAGGGAGAGAGAGAGAGGGAATAAATAGTTGGGTCCTAAATGGCAAGCATGCATTGCCTCATGCAATCGGCAAACATTAAGAACGAACTTCAGAAATCATATTCATACTATCTAAAATGTGTGAGACAAACACAGAAAGAGAGCGATACAGAGAGAGGGGGAGACAAAGAAAGAGAGAGATAGAGAGAGAGAGAGAGAGAGAGAGAGGCAATACAAGACAAGTTCGAGTTTGTTTTTGTTGTTGGTTTCAGACAAATCGCTTTCTTCAGTTATACACATACATACATACGTATGCATGTATGTATGTAATTATGTATGTGTGTTTGTATATTGATCAGCTGTGCAACGGGCCTACCTCCAACCACTGTCGTATTTTTGCCTGAAAATAGTTGCAAATAATTAGATTGGTATACGAATATTTGATATAGATACGGTTGTCAACAAGGGGAAATAAGGGGGATATAAAAACAAAATCATTATGAGAGCTACCCACACAAACAAAAATTGGGAATGACTTTCGCATCGAGTTCATTTTAATTAATATTATAGCCTACGAGCAGACTCCGATCACACTTAATTTGTATATATATGTATACTATAAGCACTAGAATGCAATAAGTATTTGTGTACCTTATCTTCACATCTATTATCTATTAATGTGCTAATTGTAACAATATATTTATGTTTTTCAGCTGAGATTAGTTGTGATTTAACAACGTAATTTAATATATACATATATAATCGATTATTGTTACATTTGTATGCATTGTATACCCACATCAAATAGAGTCTCTCCTACTAGTAAATCAACAAATTAAATGCCAGTTAAGAATTTTTCAGCTGTACAAAATGTGATCTAGTTTACTACTAATGATCTTCTTAAAAATCAAAGCGTTATAATTTGCAATCAGTGAGTCTTCATCAAATTTATAATTACCACACGAATTGGGTATCAAAAGGGTTTTTACTTGTTTTAGCAGAGGAATGCGTACACAACCAATGATTGTGATTCGATTTGGCCCCACTGTGCGCAGCTTAAGCTATCTATGAGTAACAATATGAACAAATCCGACGCCATGACTCAGATGGAGGCCGTGTAGATCGACGTTTTGCCTCGTATTGATGACGGAGCTTGCCGAGCTATAGCTGATAACTTACACACGTACACTCGCACATAAACACACACACAACCACTCACAATTGTCAAGCGGATTTTGCGCTATTTATAAAAACGTATTAAAACCAAAGTCCAAATCGAAAATCAAAATTCACATCAAGTTCAAATTTGTGAAATTTCAATGGGAGTTACTCACTCATCAGGCTTGGGATGATGCCGCACAATGTGTATAATGCGACCGGGCGGATATAAGGGCTGATGCAGTGTTAAAGCTATTGAGCTGTCTGTCGGATGGGCGCTCGTTGAGCGTGCCGTGCCTCGCTCCTAAAATAAAAAAAACAAGAAATACAAAAAAAAACAACTTGTTAGGCGGAGGTGGAGTCAAATGCAATATGGGTCAGCAGCGCTTACCTCCTGGTATTGATTGATGTGCGTATCCTGGCCGGACATGTGGACGACAGAGGTGGGCTCTGGACCACAGCCACAGCAGAGTACCGAACACGAAATGGTCTTCCACTGTATATATATTATACAAAGTTACCGATTCAATAAATTACAAAGAAGAAGTCAATCAATCAATCGGGACAGAGTTGAACGCACCTTGGGATCCACACTGCGCTGTATGGCATTGATGAGATCTGCGCGCAGTGCCTCCATTTGATTGAGGCCGATGCGCGGCACCACATCCTTGCCGAGCACCACAGATGTTATAAACGATTTGGAGTACTCCACGGCTGGCATGCTAAGCAGTCCGCCTGGCGGTGAATAGCTAAAGCATTGCAGTGTCGGATGATCCGGCTTCAGCAATATGGCCAATATGGCCGCAGTGCCAGCGCCCAGTGAGTGACCCACCAGCACCAGATCAAAGGTGTGGGTTAAACGTTCCGCATTCCGCTGCAATGCACGCTCAATGAGGTTCTCCTCCAGCAGTTTATTGCGTATGTAAATCGCTGCCTGCACCATGCCCTTGTGACCCAGCCAATCGTCACGCGGCGGCTGCAGCGGCAGCACCTCGCCCTCCGCATTCAGATCGGTGAGTATATCCTTCATGCTCAGCGTGCCCCGAATGCTGATCACAATCTTCCTTTGCGTGTAGTCAACGGCGACAAAGAAGGGCGTCTCGCCCACATCCACATGGTATGTGGCATACACAATATCAATGTCGCCCAGTTGCAGTGTCTTTTTCAATGCCGCATAATTGCAGTAGCAGCAATTGTCCTGAATAACCTCACCGTTGTCACCACTGCCGCAACAGCAGCCAAAGCATCTAGTATAAATTGGAAAATCAGTTGTTAAATCACAGTAGATCGTCGATCCGTCGATTTTTTATAATACTCACTTAAGTTCGGGCAGCAGATGCCACATTTTGCTGCGATTGATGAGGACGTACATCGGCCAGCCGTAGGCACCCTGGGCAAAGTACATATAGTGTATGACGGTCTGAAAGAAGTCATAGTTTTTGGCATCGTTGAGTGCTAGGAACTGTGTGCGCTCCGTGATGGGCACACCGCTGAGGAACTCGTAGGTGCCATTCTTGCGCTGTCTGACAATCGCTTCGCGCTCAAGTCTCTGGAACTTGCGCAATAGCACCAGGCCGGCAACCACATCCGATGGCACCACATCTAGTTCGCGAAAAAAATCGCTCAAAAGTCGCGCAATATCCGTAAACGAGTTTCGATTACGTTCCGATGAGCCCATGCAGCAGAACAGAAGACGACAGCGATGATCCCAACTATCCTGATATGCGCGCATCACCTTGCTACACAAATCGGAAAGGAAGCAAGAGGAATGCAATATCGAAATGATTAGAATATCACAGATAGGTTTCATAATGTTCGCTCGGATGCTGAATGGCATCAGTGCCAGAGTTGCATCTATTTTGTAAAATCTATCCAAATAGTTTAGCTAGTTTAGTTTATAAACTATCTAGAGTGTTATATGTTACTAATTTTTAAGAATTAATGCAAGTAATAAAAAAACACTAATGCACATTGAAATAAGTACGCTGGATATTAGGCAAACTGGTTGACTACATTTTAGAAAAATCCTAGGACCCTAGAATTAACACCAAAAGAACATGGCATTTAGAAAGAAATCTACTTTCTAAATAATAAGGTAATAATTTGTCTGAGTTTAGCAGTGTTTACACACCGTTGCCGCCAGTTGCGATTCATGCTGTTGCTGCGCTTGTAGTTGAATCGCGATTCAGTCTCACGCATGGAGCGCTGGTATTTCTTCATCTTGACCCACGAACGACCCGCTGCATCGAATGTGCACCAGATGGTTATCAGCGTGATGAACACCAGCGTCCAGTTGCATATGACGATGGCTGTAGATACAATTGAATACCATTTAGTTGAAATAATGACTTTGTTAGAAGAAAACCCCTCTCACTCACCAATAAATATCTTCTTGGCCTCGTCGATTGGCGCTTCAATACAATAATTGGACAACCATATTGAGCCCAGGACCAGCCACGAAATATCAAATAGCATCACCACTAACGAACAATAAAAACAACAAAAGCATTTTGTCACAAACTTGTCGATTGAATTGAATTGAGTTGAGTTGAATAGAAATGCGTGTGCACTTACAACTCTTGAGATATATCCACATATTCATCGATGTACGCGCCTCGGAATCCAAAATGCTGCCGCGCATCGAGATCACACAAATGCCTATTTCTATGCATATTGAAACTGTTTGGAAATGAAATGGATTGACATATTGGCAGATTGATAGATTGAACCAGTTGATTAATCAGTCAACAGCTGCGAGGGCTGGCTGTCATTAGATAAGATAGATATTAGCATACTCACAAAATAATATTAACAAGTACCCTATTAGTTGATAGAACAATAGTTTTACACTTAAAACACTTGTGTCGTAGTGAAACAACACCAACGAGACGGCCACAAGCACAAAACTGAAATACACACACAGTCAATCATTAAAGCAACCAATATACATCATATATACATCGATCTGCTTACCATATAAAGTGCATTGCCAACAGAAATGCACCTGGCACCACCAGATCATCAGAGCCCACAGACCAGCGACGTCTGAAGACCACAAGTCCAGGCATCTGCAAGCCAAGCAAAAAATAATCAAAAATTAATTGAATTTAGTTGACATTTAAAGTTCCATATTACTCTCGAGAATCTTAGATATATCTTATGCATAGAGTCAGAAAAATTACCAGTTTTGACAAACAATTGTCGAGGTTGCATCTTTGTTTCATATGCTACACGAGTATATTCCTTTTCAACAATATCAAAAATATCCAGGTGTTCGTCCGATTGTCCGTCCGTATGATAGCCATCTGGGTCCGCATCAAACAAAATGGTATATAGGGATGCCTTGTCCACTGGACGGCTATGAAATCGTTAATCTCATATCTATAAAGCCGCATAGCTCCCACAACTCCGCCTCTGATAAGGCAAATCGTTAGGACTATATTTGTTTCATTAAAAAAAAACTGTTGATTCCTAGACCTAGTCGCTAAATTACTAGGCACCTTCTACTAGGACTGATACGAATTTTGTTTATTTACACACTAGGCACCCAAAGAGTCAGGACAGCCTTTATTTCCACAATCTTAGAGCCAGAATCACCAAATTTAAAGCAAAGGTAAGTGGCCACCTGTTATCAGCAGGCATTGCACTGATAAAAGAATATATCGCAGTGGGGCGAACTCATATGTTATGGTTCATAATTTTTATAAGATATAAGATAAGTGACGCTTCCGTGTGATAACGAATTCAAATGTTCTTTGATAGTAAATAACTAATGCATATATTCGATACGTAATGTTAAATGATAAATGAATGTAATGATTAATGTTCAAGTATATCTATGTAAGTTATATATCAAGATTCTTTCGAACCATTATTTGTGTAGAAAGCTTTGTTTGAGTTCACTTAAATCATTTATACTGTCTGCAGTCAACAGTAGTAAGTAAAACTAATCCCTCAAACCATTGAAATACAACCATCCCCATCCCAACATGCTGCTTAAGCTGCAGTCGTTTCCCTTCCTCCATCTGTCCATCATTTACAGAGTCTGTCACAGTCCTAGTTGTACTTTGAATCATTTCGTACATGCAGTTATAAATTGTTTACGGCAACACCTAGACACAAACTCAGGTCGCAGCAGAAACTTGGACAGCTTAAGGTTGTTGATGTCTACTCTACAACACAGCAAATAAACACGATAATGAAATGAAAAAATGCGCCAGTTGCTCGGCTAGGGAATGCCCTGTACTCAGTTACTCAACATGAAGTCGCCACAATCCTACACTTAAATGGGTATGCAATTTCTTTGTGATTAGAAAGTATAAACATTTTCGTAGTATGTTCATCCAGATGTAGCAGTTCCCATTTATTCGAAAAGCAATTTTATATAAACTGATGCAAGCGTATACATTTCTATGATACCCCTTAAACACAAATTTCATGGGTCTAGGGTGCACAACATATGTAAAGCAAACTAGCAAACATAATCGCCTAGTGGGTTTACGGAAAAGTTGGGGGTGGGAAGGGGGCAGGTGCAAGTAACAGATATGTGCATGCATACATTTCAAGTCACTTGTGTTACTTGTAGCATTCCAAGTTAAGTGCGAGTAGTAATTTAATGTTGACAAGAGACCCATATTCGTATATTCCTGATATACACATTCAAGCCAAAATCTGGTGTATATACATACACCTACATATATTGAAATATGCAAATAGGTAATGCGTTCTTTACATTGCTAGTTTTAAGGAAAACTCAACTCACTTCTGATATGTGCACCTTGAAAGTGCTTGAATTCTATATATATATATATATATATATAGAAGAAAAACATGATTTGCTGCTGGTTGATACAAGTAATATAAGTGTATGACTCAAGCAGTGCAATATCAATCGATAAGGAAACGGACCTTGAACGCTGAATATTTTTTAATAGGTATAAACATTCGAAATGAGTGAAAGCAAATAAGTCAGAAAGTACTGTTCGTATCAGGTTGGCATTCATTTATGGTTATTTATTATTATTATATATAGACAGAGTCGTATTTAAGTACCTAAGCTTATAAGTTTTACAAAAGAAACATTTTAAGCAGGAAGTTACACTTAATTTGTATTCAATTTTAAATAAAATAGTCAAAAAACTTCATTACACCTCCCCCTAAAGTTTATTGTTAATATATGTTCAACAAAATAGGCCATCTTAATGCACTTAATGTTGTATAGATAGAATACATAATTGTTAAGGAAAGTCTGCGATCTTTAACCAAAATACTTATCCCTTATTTCATTCTTTTTTGAAAAACCTTAACCAAATCTGTGACTTTGTTGGCTCAACTGAAACTATCATTACCAAAAAATTAAAAATATAATAAATGAACTAAAGGTTAGTAGTTGGTGCAACACAGATTTTTTTATGTACGAGTATATATGTATGTAGCTATAAATTTAGTTTGGGTCAAAATTGGTTGCCCGGATCGTTAAGTGTTCCCGAAAAATAATCACAAATTTTGATTGTAAAATTGTAAAAAGAACTCGCAGTTTTTGACATTGTTCAAAAGAAGAGTAGAAACCAAATTCGAATAAACATCTGGTCAGTTAAAACGCACAAACATTCATTTTTCAAAAGCCTTACATCTTAACAGATTTACGATTAAGAACAGAGCCATGTGAATATTATAATTCGATTAAATCAATACCGAATCCTCAATCAAGCATATTAGAAACGATAAATTTAATTGACATCGAATCGCGGATATCTGCATTATTTATGAGGATACAAAGCATGGCATGATGAATAATTAATAATTGCATCGATAGCAAATTCATTGCTGAAACAATTAAATGCATTTTATCGCCAAGTTGTGTACACAAACTGTACCTTTCGACCGCATATATAATATATGTACATTATAATAAAAGCAGGGCCCAACTGGAACTGGAGCAGCTGGTCACTTTTCTGGTTTACACGGCCTGACATTCAACTCGATAAACGGGGATTCTGTCAGCAGCTGTTTGTCTTCCCCAAGGCCTCTGAAATGATGATGTTGCCGTTGCAGTTGGTGGCAGTTGCCAACAATGTGGCCAATGAGCCATGGTCAGTTAGTGTGTGGCATTAGCCAGTCGAGGGGCAGACAGGCAAACAGACAGACAGACAGAGGGTTGACAGAGATAGAAGCAATTTGGATTTAAGCGTCGCAATTTATGGCAATTACATGGACTAGATAAGCCACCATACATGCAGACACCTATTGAATTATTCAGTTATGACCGAATCCACATCAATAATTCTTGTCATGGTTATTGGCAAAATAATAAAATGTGCTCTTGATTAAATGGAACAACTTCATTGTCCTAACATCATAAATCATACTGATATTCTATACTCTATATATATATATTTATGTATATATATATGTATTTTTATATATATATATGTGTGTATATATAACGTGATATTAGTTGACCATGCAGAACCAGTTGAGTTGATAAGATAAATTTCTGCATGCAATTCGACTGCTTTACTTATCTATAAGAAATAGCAGTCATCTTCACAGTCACGCCGAAGATTGCATACCCTTTGCAGACCGACTGGCCCGACTGGCAGTGCACTCAATACTCCACATCTGTGTTGTTATCTTGTATTATCAATGGGTGACATGTATGTCAACGCCTATCTACCGGTCATGGCTGAAGTCAACATTGCTTATATCGACGCGGCGAGTGATGCTGATCAGAAAGTCTTAGCAGTCTTTAGTATCGTATATCGATTGTTGTAATCCACATACATACGTACAACTAATTCTGAGAGAGAGAATGTCACATTTGAAAATAAATTGAGAAAAATAAAAAATTACAAAACAAAAAATACGATTCTAAGCAAAATTTCCAAATTACAACATTATGGTGAAAGTAGTTGAGGACATCTTTGGTATTGCCATCAACCCGTTCACCGAGAGGGCGCAGGTAGTGCGACGCTACACGATCAGCAATTCTAGCCACTTGTCCGTGGCGATTATCCAACTGGGCGCAAGCATACAGAGCATCAAATGCCCGGATGCATATCACAACGTGGAGGACGTGGTGCTTGGCTTCGACGATATCGCCGGCTATGAGGCGAACCGGGATCTACAATTTGGCTGCATGCTGGGACGCGTCGCTGACCGGGTGGCCAATGGCGAATTCGTGATGGATCGACGCAAGGTGCGAGTGTCTCAAAATTTCAAAAATCAGCATCAGATCGATGGTGGTTTCATTGGTTTCGATCGCATCATCTGGGATCTACACATGTTGCGACCAGATGGCATTACGCTGAGGCACACGTCCGCCAATGGACACGAGGGCTATCCGGGCAATCTAATTGTGCTACTCCATTTCACAATGGACGACGACAATCGCTTTCACATGCGAATCGAGGCGCGCACAGATCAGCCAACGCCCGTAAACATTAGCAATCATTGCTATTTCAATATGGCTGGCCAGAAGTTGGGACGCAAGGGTATACTGGAGCATCGACTGGTCATTGCCGCCGAGCATACGATTGAAACGGACAGCGAATCGATGCCGACGGGTCGATTTTCGCCGGTTGACAACACCGTATATGATATGCGTGTGCCGGCCTTTATTGGGGATCGATTGCGACAGTTTGAGAATAATCCGATTAGGGCCGGTTTCGATGTCTGCTATGCCATTGATAAGGATTTTGATGCGAACATTTTGCATTTTGTGGGACGATTCCTGCATCCGGAATCGGGTCGCTTCCTGGATATACACAGCAATCAGCCGGGCATGCGCTTCACCACAGCCAACAAATTTCCGAACGATTCGCACGACGACGAGCCGATCATGGGCAAGGAGTGTGCACGATATTATCAATACTCTGGCTTCAGTGTGCAAATGGAAAAGTTTCCCGATACCATGAACAATCTTGACTTTCCCACCGCCCTGATAATGCCAAGTGAGCTTTACTTTCACGAGACCATCTACACGTTTGGCGTTCACGAGTCCTGGCAGTGTTGCGCAACGACCGAGGAGCTCGAGGCAATCGGCGAACACATCGTTAGATACACATAGGGCCAAAGGCAACTTAACATTTAATTGCTGTTTTTATTGACAAACAAAACAAGTAGCTACCATATGTCTATATATATATATATATTTATTCCGATGTTTATCATTACTTGTCTTAATGTAAGGATTTTGTGTCGGATACCTTTTTAAATGAGAACCTTTTTAGAAGAACTCATCTTTCGACTGATTGTTTCTATGGCAGCTATATGATATAGTGATCTGATTCGGATAGTTCCGACAGTAAAAATACTTACATACGACAAGTTTTATAATAACAATAGCTTCAAAACGGAAGGAGTATTTTCCATAAAGACAGACAGACTATCGACTCGGCTAGTGATGCTGTCATGATGAGCATCACTAGCCGACTGGGGTGGCGAACAATTACTTTATTGTGTTACAAAATTATAATACCCTCTACAGGAGCATAATACCCTGTGCAGGAGTATAATAATAGAACAAGGCAGTCCTTCTGAAAATCGTTGCAGCTCGGGGAGGCAGAGTAATCTATTTAGCAAATCATATTATGATATAAACAACAGAACAAAATACGTATTATATGTATCGTAATGGTATCTAAATTGTGGGTTATTATAAAGGCATTAAAGTAGGATACAGTTCCGTATATAATGCGCCGCTTTCTGTTATGCTTTATGGGTTTATGGTTTATGGGTTCTGTAACTACTTTGCATCGTTGGTCTTTCGGGTTACTTTTCGGATAATTGCACAGCACACACATTCTGGGGCAACTTGATGGGTGCTCGCACAATGTCTAAAGTTTTGTTTTGTTGTTGCTTTTTTCTTTTGTTTTTGGGGTCGTTCAACGAGTCTAAGGGGCCTTATATACATATGCACATAGTTTCGTGCTCCAAACCAATTAAAAACTTTAATGGTTCCATGTTGGCGTCAAGCTTTAGCGCTCGCCCGGACGAGGGATTGTTCCCCGCCTAGCAGTTGCATTTAAATACATACCTGTGTATATACACCTGTATATGCATATATGTGCCTACTTATGCATGGAAATATGTGAAGAACGAGCGCTTCAACAGAGGTAAACAAAGTGCAGTCTGACGAGCTGCTAATATGTGTGGACCGCCCCACAAATTCCCTTGTGCAGTACAATGTCATTATTTAATATCATATTCATTGTCGAACAAACGAATCTTGCAAATGGAATGCGATAATTGGGATGAGATAAATGACGGAACACACAGATGTGTATATCCAGCTGTACAAACGTCTTCGAAGTATTCCCAAATAAACGAAGCACAATAGATGCAGCGATTGAAAATACTATGCTCCCTCGTAGTCTTTTTACTATCGATATTTATCGATATTCGCGAAACGGGGAAAGTTTTCGATCGTGACTGAATAGAAATTAAATTTAAGGTCCATGGACATGCCGATGCTAAAAAAAATATATACTTTATGGGGTCGGAGATGATGACTGTTTCCATTTGGATAACTTTGTTACATTTTTACCCATGAGTTCAGCGTATAAACAAAAAAAAAGTCTGAGAAAATAGCAAGCTATATTTTTGTTCATGTTGCACTTTAGCCAATTGCGAATTGAATAATTGCATTGGCTGTTTTCCGATCATCGGTGCTTGAGTTAGCTGTATGTCATTATGCCGTGCGAACTTAGTTCGACCTTTGACTTTTTGCCTTGGCTTGATTATCCTGATTATTGTCGACCGGAATCGCTGTTTGAACTGTTGAGAGCTTTTCGATAAGAGTGTTTTCCAGTCAGATTGACAGCTGCTAAGGCAACAAATCGACAAATCGACATCTTGTTGACTCTATCCAGTCATCAAATAAAAACCGACCTTCCAAAGCTCAGCTTCGTCTATATTGCCGTATTGTCCAGTGTGTGTGTGGTGTGTGTGTGTGTGGTGTGTGTGTGTGTGTGTGTGTGTGTGTTTGTTTGCTTAAATGTGGCGTCATAAAAACAATGGCATCACCACCACATCACAGCAGTGTGTCGAACGGAAACCAGTTAAAAGGCCACGAAGATATACACTCAGAGTTACACATATACAAAGACAAAGATAAAGCAGGCATTCAACAAAAAGTTGTGGCAGCAAAAAAAAAAGGAAAAACTTTTATGGTCATGCCACGGTGACAAGTCGATGTCGGTTTTTCATGGTGGCAATGATGATGAAGGCAATTCCACTTTAAAATAAACTATTGCGTATGCCAAGGCTACAAATACGCAGCAGAAGAGAAAAAGGAAGAATGAAGCAACAAGGATTTCCCCTCTAGTCGATACGGAACATGCCAACAACTCAACAGTTACTCAACACTTAATCCCATAGTACCTGAACTCGCATTGGAATCCAATTGGAATCACCTTTAGCCTTATCTGGATAATGCTTTGATATACTAATTGGCTACATTCATGTTATTACAAGGGGAAGGCGCTCTGCGAGCTATATTGGATCTATTGTGCACCCTTCTGAGCCTATTAACCCCTGAGGATTGAGGTTTTCAAAAGGTATCTTCCGTGTATAACACATTTCCCTACGTCTTCGTCTTCTTCTGGCTAGGGCAACACAATCTGCTATGATGAGCTTTGAAGATTCCTCTTACTCCTTAGCGTTGTCACAAAATCGGCAGATTCCGTTACTATGTATAGTTAGGTATTCCAAGTCTCTTCGTCCCCCTAAACTCACTTCAATCGTTTCTGATTATAGCTGGCCAAGAGACATTTGGCCTCGATTCTCAGTTGTTGCCGTATTATTGTGTGTGTTTATTTTCCTATGCCACAAAATGATTCGGCTCTACCGCCATTCTTGGCTGCTTAGTTGCCTCCTCTTCATGCCCTGATTTACACATTTTTTGCCTTAGTAAATGAAACGAACCTCGAGGCAACAGTCGAAGGAATTTTGCACAACAAGAGGAGAGCTGCTCAATTCCGCATGTCCTTCTCTGCATCCAGTAGCTACTCATTTCAATCTGCTGCTCGTTGGCTTATGGGTGCGATTTGGTTTGTTTTTGGGTCAACGAATGTAGCTCGTTTCACATTTTTCACTGATTTTAAGCCGAAATACCAAATATGCAAATACTCGTATATATATATATATATGTGAAGCCTATGTGTGTGCATTTGTATATGTGATTGTGTGTATGCATTTTGAGTTTGGAGACTAACCTGCGCCATGCTAGTCATTAATGTGTTTGTGTGGGTGAAGCAGCTTTGGACAACATTTTTAATTTCTCAACTTCTTTCATCGCATTTTGGTATTTGTCTTGTCTACTTGGAATGGAATGTGGCAGAAACAGAAGAAGCAGGAAAACCAAACAGGATTCATGCAAGGAATGCCACTATTGTCTATAAATGCATGTGTGTGTGTGTGCGTGTAAGGGTTTGTGTATGTGTGTGTGAATATCCTTTTGTGTGTGTATATGTATGTACACATGTGATATATTTTTGAAGTGAAATCCCACAAAACAATAACAATCCTAAGACGCTCAAACTTCCGTGTCCTTCTTCTTCCCTTTTGCGGCTGAAGACTAAGAAGAGAAAAGGGCGCAAAGAAACATATAACAATGCTAACCGAACCGAACCGAACTGAACCGAAGCATGACTGGAACGCACCGAAAGTTGAATACCCTGAACAGGAAACAAAATAACTTTTATGGTGCTGCTTACGCAATAGACTCTTCTACTCAATTCATGTCTTCATTTTATTAAATAATTATTATTATCATTATTTTGTATTAAATACACAATTTAAATTTGATTTTTTTATTAACAACTACTATTTATTATTGAAGAAGTAGATAAGATAAGAGCTTTGTATGAATGATGGAAACATTCTCGATCTGCGTTTGCCAGCGAAAACAAAAGAAAGGCAAAGGCCTTAAGGCCTTATCTAAAGATATTCGCATTGATTGTTTGTAGCATATGCAGAGTATTACCCTGTAAAAACGATTAGAAAACAGGTATACACAAACACAAATGTACCTAAATCACATATTTTTATTTTTCCTCAAAATTGGTTTTCATCAGTTTAAGACCAGGTTCGTTTAATGTTCGCAAATATTTCATTTCTCATGAATTTCATAAAAACAAAAAAAAAATAAGAAATTTATTTGATTCAAAAGTGGGAAACATAAAAATATATTTAGGTATGCAACTCATCCATCATCCATACAACGAACGAAATTATTCATTATTATTTTATGCGGTAAACTTAGATAATATCCTAGTCAAGTACTGGAAGGTATTTGTTCTTCTTTCTGTCTTGTCTGTTATTGCGACAAAACATTAATACATAGAAATGTATGTACGTATTTGTATATATATATGGATAAATATATGTATTAGTATTGGGACGCACATTCATATTTGTATGAAGATAGGAACTGTCGACATGCCGAGTGGCGCAATTTGTATTTGCCCGCAGAGGCTGCACGCTCCAAATTTCAAGTGTTGCAAAATTGTACAATTGTTTGGCCGAACAATTTGCAAAATAAAAAGCTAAGGCAAAAACAAAAACAAAACATAACTTGGTGGTGGTGTTGGGAGAGACCCAGAACAACGGGATTAGTGAGTGAGTAAGTGAGAGAGAGCCGGCAATTGGTGGTGTGTTTGACAACGGTGCGTTCAGAAAGCGCTCGTAAACGCACCTCTTTGCAGCACTGTCGTATCCCCATGCTCTAAGGCTAGAAAACGCGTAGAATGCCAGACCCAAAAAAAGAAACACAGCAACAGCAACAACAACAACAACAGTAGCAAAAGCAATTCCTGTACAGACAAAATCCGCTACACTCGCCGCCGCCGAATGGTCGCCGCAGGGGAGAGTGTTGGCAAAGTGTTGGCAGCTTTGACATTTGCATGGAAATACATATGTACTCTTTGTATATGTATATGCATGTATATATATCTATATATATATAGATGTATGTATCTTTATATATATGAGTGTGTATGATTTTATGTGTGTGTCTGCGTTATATGCGTGACACTATGGCGCAGAGTTTTCCAATACAGTGAAAGCTCGTAAATTAGAACGCCTTCCTTTCGAGGCAAATATATTGTGAAATATCCCTAATTAAAGATAATAATAATGAAAAATAATGTATATTTTTTTGTAAGCTTATTCATTACTATACAGACCAAATTGAAATACTTTGAAGCGACCACTGTGGATGCAAAGAGACAAAGGCAAAAAAAATCGAGTATCCCAAGCATCCCCGCTACTAACAAGCAAAAATCCTTCCAAAGTTTATGGGGGTGTCAGACGGTTTGTGTGTGTGCGTTTGTGTAGAAGCATCGTCATCATCATCTCGTTGTCGCCCCCAAAAATAACTAACCCCCAATAGCGTGGGCGCACACTCACACACCATACACTCAGACAGACGTTGGCCAATACTTGAATACTCCGCGTCGTTCATACGGCTGAAGCGACCCTCGTTCACTCAAAGCTCTACACAGCACAGACATCTATCTATTCTTAGCACTTTTTGGCGATACATGTACATGTATGTTTGCGTGTGTGTGTGTTTATGTGTGCATGTTATACGACTCTTTTTTATCAGTTGAATTACCACCTCTTCTTGTTAATATTCAGGGGTCCATTGCTTAGATCAACGTTAATTGTTGCACAATCAGCTGTCTGCAGTTTAATCACTGCTAACATTTAGTAAAGTTAATTTGCAGGTTCTTTTTATTATTGGTGCTCCCATTTGTAAGAGTGCTCAAACATCTTCTGCCTCCTTTTTGCCACAAGGTGTGCACAGTGAAAAATAATAATGAATTATGCATTATATATATTATTTTCACACGTATTTGTGGATGTAAACGAAATGTAAATGTAAATGTAAAAATGCAACTTTCAAACCATTTGTTTTGAATATGTGAATGATTTGATAAGCATGCGGCTCGCCGGATGCGCCCTGCCTCTGCCAGCAGTCAGACAGCACTGCTGTCGAACTGTGACTTTGGACTACATTTCGAATTTCATCTTGAATGCTTATTATTATGCAGTGTCTGGCATTTTGGCAAACTTACAAGCTAAACAGTAATGCATGCTCACATACATACATACAAACACCGATGCAAACATATAAATGCACTTAAAGAATTCTGTATAAAAATTATGCATACCGCAATTTGTTGCCAGCGCCTCGCTGGCTACTGCCGCTAACGCTACGTTGCAGCGTATCTATTTTGCGGTTACTCCTCGTCTTCTTCTTTTTGAGGTATGTGATTGGGAAAAGTTGTTGACGTTGTTTTTAGTAATGGTTTTTGATTTTCGTGTTTATTTTTTTATGGTTTGTTTTCTTTTTATCTTCACTAATTCCATTAGTTCATCTGTTTCGTTTGACTGAACGCGAACTTTGAAAATAATTTCAAGAGAAAAGCAATTGGCAGTTTGATGTTAGTTATATATATCCATGTATATATTTATTATTTATTTTTTACAGTTTTACATGTGCACACTCACACATACACACACACACTCACACGCAACACTCAGACACGAAAGAGCGAAGCGCTGCTGAGATTTCACTTTTGCTGGTGCTGCTGCTGCACCTTCACACAACGACCGTGTTGAACTTTCACGGCAACTGCAGCAATGACAGCAACACTGGCGGCCTTGTTCCGCTATTCGCCGGCGTCGTTGACCGGCAAAGCAGGCTCAATTATGCATTAAACTTCTTGCTGATGTTGTTCTTTCTTTTAGTTTTTGTCGATCGATAAATTTAAATTGCGTTCTACTAACATCGATACACGAAACATCAACATCAACATTGCAATTAGCAGCAGCAGCAGCAACAGCAGCAGCAACAACAACAATCACTTGCACTTTTATTTCCTCTTCTTTCTCTTCTTCTTTTTAGCTCATTACTCACACACTGACTTTCTCTCTTGCTCTGTCTGTCTGTCTGTTTGTCGCACACACGCCAGACAAGCAACGGTAATGCGACGCTGCGCATGCATTAATTACCATTCATTTAGCTTCTGCTGCATTTTTGGACGGAAACAAGGGGGGCACTGTCACTATTTGACTCTCAATTGGCTTGAATTCATTTCCAATTTCAATTTAAATTTGATTATTTTTGTATCTATGTATCTATACACGAACACACACATACAAAAAAAAAACAACAAAAACAGGCAAGGAGTAGATGCCGCTGCCACCACCTAAAAGCAGCTAGCAACAACAATTCATCGTTATTAGTACATCAGCATCTCAGCATTTAAATCAGGCAGCATTTTCTCTTTAAATAGAATTCAATTGCTGTCGCTGTTGATTTTTGTTTTTTTCTTCTTTTCCAATTTCAATTGAATTTCGTTGGCCAAATTGTGCAGTTTTTTTATTTTTAATTTCGTTTTTCTTCTTGTTCTTGTTGCTCTTTTATGGATTTGCCCACACGTTTGTTTATAAGCTACCGTTGTTTGTTGTTGTTATTGTTGTGGTACCTGCTGCGATGGAAATGCCTTGCGTTCTTCTTCTTGTTTTTGTTGTTCCTCTTGATTTGTAAATCATTTGCACTTCCGTTCATATTTAACTGAATGTTAACAATATATTATTAACACTACTCACAAAAAAAAAACAAAAAAAAAGAACCCCGAGCGCGCACGTAGAGTGGTCGTTGCCGCTGAAACAACGAATGGTTGTAAAATCCGCCGTACTCCGGCTTCCGCGTGCGACGCCAGCTTTTTTGCAACTGAAACTAAGTTCGAATTCGCGAACAAGCGCTTTTCAATTAGATACACTTCAAGTGCGAAAGCTTATGTATATGTGTCAAACTTTACAACACTGGTAACACTGTGCACAATGTGTCTTTTTGAAATTAGTGCGCTAATCCACAAAATCGATAAGTATTTGTATTTACGGTATACATTTATTTGAATAAATAACATTTATATTTGCAATATCATTCAGAAATATAAATACATCAATTTAAAATATTTATTAATTTTACCAGTTTCTTCGATAACCAATTCTGACAATCGACTTCTGTGCATTGTTGCATTGAGTAAAACCATCGATATGAATCTGAAGCCGGCTAAAGTGTATTATCGGCATTAGCTGTGAAAAGTGTCATTTGACACATTTCGCATTTTCATAATGTGGAAACTTCTTATATTTACCATTTTGGCAATAAATCATTGCAATGCTGTGCTAGAGGCCGATGCCAATACTCTGGTGTTGCTGGACAACTTGGCTATCCGCGAGACACATTCAATTTTCTTCAAATCATTGCAAGGTAACCGGCATGCAACAAACACACACACGTATACACAAGAAGACCTCTGACGTGTACAAGATTTTTTTTGTACTTTGTTTCCATAAAAAGGGGGAAAGAGTATATTGGTTATTTTTTTGTTGATTGTATTTATTTATTCATAGTTATTATTATTATTATTGATTCACGCACAGATCGGGGATTTAAGCTGACGTACAAGCTAGCTGACGACTCGGGTCTATTGTTGTCACGCTATGGCGAATACCTGTACAAGAATCTAATCATATTTGCGCCCAGTGTGGAGGAATTTGGCGGCGATATCAGCGTGGAGCGTCTGGCCCAATTCGTTGATGACGGCGGCAATGTACTGATCGCTGGCAGTGAAAGATCCGGCGATGCACTGCGTGAATTCGCCTCCGAGTGCGGCTTCGAGCTGGACGAGGACAATGCAGCGGTGATTGATCATCTGCACTACGATGTCAGCGATTCCGGCATGCATACAAGCATATTGACATCCGCAAAGAATCTAATCAAGGCGGAGAGCGTTGTGGGCAAACACAATCGGCAAGCGGATGCGGCACCATTGTTTTATCGCGGCACCGGCATCATAGCCGACAAGGAGAATCCGTTGGTGCTGCAGGTGCTGACGGCAGAGAATAGCGCCTACAGCTACAATCCCGAGACGAGTGTCAAGGATTATCCGCACGCTGTTGGCCGCAACACGTTGCTAATTGCCGCCTTGCAGGCCCGCAATAATGCCCGAGTCGTTTTCTCAGGTTCGCTGCAGTTCTTCGCCGATGAGACATTCACGATGGCCGTGCAGTATGCCCAGAGCGGTGTTTTCCACAAGGTAGCGGGCAATCGTGCTGTCGCTGAGTCCATCGGCCAGTGGGTGTTCGGGGAGAGTGGCCGACTGCGTGTCTCGGCTGTCCATCACAATAAGGTGGGGGAACGTGATCCGCCTGAGCAGGCATACACCATCACAGATCCTGTTGTCTATACGATTGCCATCGAGGAGCTCGTCCAGGGCGAATGGCAGCCATTCAAGGCTGACGATATACAATTGGAATTTGTGCGCATCGATCCGTTCGTGAGGACATTCCTCAAACAGACGGCCGGCGGCAGTTACGAGGCCCGCTTCAAGATACCCGATGTCTATGGCGTCTATCAATTCAAGGTGGACTACGATCGGGTCGGATTTACACATTTGTACAATACGACCCAGGTGTCGGTACGCCCATTGGAGCACACGCAATATGAACGCTTCATACCTAGCGCTTTCCCCTATTATACTAGTGCCTTCTCCATGATGATCGGCGTCTTTGTGTTCTCGTTTGTCTTCCTGCACTTTAAGGAAGAAGCTACCGGCAAGTCGGCCGGCAAAGATGACAAGAAGACCCAATAGACATTAATTCGGTATCCATATGAACAAAAAAACATGATTTGTGCTTCAGATTTCATATTTAAATAACACACAAAAGTAAATTCAATAAATCTAAATTTATGTGGGCGTTCCCACCCAGTTAACGAATTAATAATAATAATCATTTATGAGTTACAATTCTACAGTCAAGTTTATTTGTCTTAATGCAAAATAGTAATTCAAATGAATAAATATTTTTAAAACAAGCAAGTAGTTGATCGGAGCAAGTCATCGATACTTGATACCGATATTGTACGCAGTCAACTTTGTAAGAGGAGGAGGAGGGAATTGCCATGAGCACAGCTGTTTTTTGATAAATGCACTTGTTTCGATAATTGATATTGATATCGATAGTTCGCACGAAGATGATGAGCAACGCCAGTGCAGAAAGGTGCTAGATCAAAATGCAACAACACAAATACATGGGCAAATATGTGTGGAGAAACCCAGTCGATTAACCGTAGCCGCAACAGGAACAGCAACACTAATGGAAATGTCCAACAGTGCAGCAACAACAGCAACGCAAACACCATCATCACCATCAGCTGTGCCATCGCCACCAGTTTGGAGTTGTGACACGCACAGGCGCACTCATTATCAACAACAACTGCAACAGCAACAACGCGAAAACAAACTGAAACAAGAACAAACGCTGCTGTCTACTCTGCTGTCGGAGCTGCGACGGGCAACAAACTATTGGTTCCAGTCGAAAAGCGATGACGGCTTCCAGCTGCTGGTGCAGACATGCCAACAGATCCTACAGCACGGCCTGTGCCAACCAGCAGGCATTGGAATACTGGTGAGTTGCAGAAGCAGCACAAGTGCAACGCCCTACAACTTATGAGAAACACAACTCAAGAGTTGCATCCGCTTGTCTAAGATTATATTTAGTTGAATTTACTTTGGTGCCCACAAAGAGGAGAACTCTCATTTAACAACAGTCATGGTATTTTTACCCACAAACAATAAACCATCATTTGAATGTATTCAATCATTTTACAGCGTCTGATTGAAGACTTTGAGTTTCTGCGTCACGCAGAGGAGCAATCGGTGCCGTTACCATGCACCTCCACACAGAACGTGGCTGCGATCAGTGTGCCGGACTTTCTGCGCCAATGGATTACGAGCTGTCTGCGCGGACGTTGCCTGTCGCGTTGCATGCAATCCTTGGTGGCGGACAAGGAACTGCTCGACGGATATTATCAGCAAGATGTGGCCTATTTGCGTCACAGCGGCTATGCGGCGGCGCTCTTTGTCTGCCTGACGGCCATCGAGCTGGACCAGAGTAGCCTGCTCAGCCAGCTGGATCCGCTCAATAGGCGCGGTCGCCATCGACGGACCAGTTCGCAGCCAAATTTTAGCATTGCGCACAGATTGCATGTCGTTCACGAGGAAGACCAGCAACAACATCCACAGCAGCAGCAACTGCAGCAGCAACCGCAGGATGACCAGTTACCACACCTAAATCATCCTGCAGCATCGGCGTCTCATTTACTGCGACGCATCAAGAGTTTACCTTGCCTCTACCAGGGGGAGCCGAGCAGCAGTGGGTTAATGCGACCGCGTTGCCAAACGCTCAGCAGTCGTCCGGTGCCGTTCTGCTCGCGTGGCGAGGTGGCGGCGTTTAGCGGCTCTAGCATTAGCACCACCAGCAGCTGCAGTCAGACGCCTCCGTCGCCACCACGCCACATACAGCTGATCAACTGCGACGACATTAAAATCTGGACGGATCAAACGAGCCCAACAATAACGCCAGCTAAAACACCAGAAACCACAACACCAACAGCGACAGCAACAAACAACTGCATCAAGCGTGGCAGTCCATTCCATAGAGTGCTTGGCAATCTGTTTAGTTCGCCACCCGTCTACACTAGCTGGTACCGACGTGCAATTGGCCAGCAAGATGAGGCCAGCAGTGTGCTGAACAACTTTTTGCCGGTCAACGGACGCAAGCTGGACAAGCGGCAGCATCAGTCGCTATTCGAGGGCATCAGCATGCTGGACGACAGTTACGCTTGTCAGCCAGAGGCGGGCACCAGCAGCAGCACACAGCTAGCAACAGCGCCGCTAGACATTGTGGCCAGCCAGTGTCAGGGTCAGGGGAGCAGTGCAAATTGCAGCACAACAACATCCTGCAGCTTGAGCAGCGATAGCCAGCACAGTAGTGCGGGCAATAAGATCGACAATCAGAGTTTTGCCGCATTTCTGCAAATGTCTCGATATACGCACAACAACAACACCGAATTGGAAAAGGAAAACGCCCATTTTCGCATCTCGGAGGCATGCATTGCGGCCATCGAGCACGTGAAGTGGACAAGACGCGGTGATCAGCACAATGATAATACAGCTAATGCTGCCAGAGAGGCGGACGCCCTGCTCATGCCCTATGTGGAGCAGCATAATGCGACTAGCGCTGGCAATAGCAACAACAATGGCAACAACCACAGCAGCAGTGGCAACAACAATAACAGCAACAGCGCTGAGGCAGTTGGCCTGCAATTGATATCACGCTTTAAGGATCAACAGCTGCCCAAATTGGGTGACCTGCGATGGTTGGTGTCCGAGCAGGATGCACCACAACAGCTGTTGCCCATGCCGAAGCCCGAGGCACAATATCAGCAGCAACAGCTGCTGGCTAACGATGAGGCACAGGCGGGCCTGACGCGCGGCACCAAAACCTGGGCACCACCTCGTCAACAGATCATCTTCACCGAGCATCCGGCGGAGAGTCGATCACAGTTGCTGCAGCGACAACATTACCGTTGCGCGGGCTGTGGCATGCATGTGACGCGGCAGTATCAGCATCACTTTCGCTATTGCAACTATTTGGGCAAGTATCTGTGCACTGGCTGCCATCGGAATCAATTGTCGGCGATACCGGCAAAAATTCTGCAGACGTGGGACTTTCACAGCTATGCGGTTAGCTCGTTCGCATACCGCCTCATCGAACAGATGTACACATTTCCGCTCTTCCATGTGCCCGACCTGAATGCCCAGCTCTATGTCAAACAGAAGCAAATGGAGCGTGCGCGACGACGTCGCCAGCAGTTGCGATATGTACGCGATTTAATTGTCGCCTGTCGTTTTGCCACCAGGTGAATGGATGATCGGCAACAGTCTCTGCCTGCTTCCTGCTTCTACTTCTAATTGGTTTTTTTTTTCTTCAGGGAGCAAGCGTTCTTCGATGCGGTGCCGGCGCATATTACCAATGACCCGGATATGTGGTCCATGTCTGATTTTGTCGATGTGCAAAACAAGAGCATGAGCCGTTCCATTGAGCAACTGATTGGACTCAGTGAGCAGCATGTCTATAACTGCGTGGTAAAAAAATTGAATTGTGACTCAATCAATTGGATCAATCTCTCAATCCAACCATCTATCAAATTTTTGCAGCTCTGCACGGGTCGCGCCTTTTCTTGTGAGCACTGTAAGAGTCGCCCGCTCATCTATCCGTGGCAGCGGAAGGTGCACCGCTGTGCCCAGTGTGGCGCCTGTGCCCACCACAATTGCTGGAAATCGAGCTCGGCTGGTGTCTGTTTGCGTTGTCAACGGCTCCAGGAACGTAAGCAGCTGGCCAGTTAGAAGACGACGACCACGAAGCAACGATCATCGATCAATTTCTATATTAATTGTATATATATGTATATGTATGTAATCCTATTAATCAAGTAACCAAATTTGTTATCAAATGTACCTCAAGCGATTGACGACCGATTCATGTTGATTTTATAAATTATACAAATATATTTATTTTATTGTATCGATTGACTTGTTTTTTTTCATATTAAACTGGATTGGTTAAACTTTAATTAGTAGTATTGCTTGAATGGCAGCTATTTTGTATAATCTATTTTGTTTTATTAGAGGAAGACTCCTTAAACATTTAGGTTATTCTAAGCTAACTAATTTTGCTTAATTTCATAAAAGAACATTAAAATTTGGTACTGAAACGACTAACAATTTCACTTCAGTTTTTATGTATAATTATGTGCAACTGTTATATAGCACACCCTTAAATAAATCTTGATATGCTTATTAGAACAACAATTAGTAATCCGGCATGTTTAAAATTTGAATTAACCTAAATGCAAAATTAATCGAATGCAATCGATAGTGTGGCAAGTTTCGATGATACCAAAAATGTCGAAACTATTGCTATCACATCACAGTATTAATCTTATCGATTGCTGTGTGTAGTATTTTCTTTGACATAACAGCGTTTAGAAGTCGGTTCCATTTGGGTTGCAGTGCCATTTTGAGTAGAGCAGTTGCTAGATTAAAGTAAAATTTTGCACCTTTCCTTAAATGAATCGAAAACGCAAATGCAGTGCCGAGTGAAATAAGTCACAAGTGTTTTATAAATTATATGAACAGTTTAATTAATATTTATGTTTCCAACTTTTTGTTTTTGCTACTAAAAAATAAAAAGCGTCGTGCACCATACATCGAAGAGAACGCCATAAATAAAAGTGTAGGTTGGAAAGAAAACTACGAAGAAAATTTTGCAGTTTTTTTTTTCTCTTGACGGTTGGCGCTTGCGTTCGCATCTGAGCCCAAAGCTGCTTGCCTGCCAGCCAACCAGCCTGCGGCCAAGGCCTAAATATACCATATACCATATTTTTGACGTCTTTAAAGGTAAGCAGAATAAATAAAATTCATTGCATCCGTGTGTGGAGCAGAGCGAGCGGTGCAGAGTGGAGCTGAATTTTAAGTTGATGCCCGACCGATGAAAAAGACGGGTAAATGTATTCGATGCGTGCGTGCGTGTGAATGAGTGTGTGTGCGTGTGTATGTCTTCTTTCTTTTAAAGCGTATATATGTGTGTGTGTTTTGGGACAAAGCGATGCGGCGCACTTCATTTAGCGTGAATAATTTCAACATATGTACATAATGTATGTAATTGCATAAAACCAAGTGAAAAAGTGCAAAACAAAAAGTAAATACATATGTTCATTTCGTATATAGATATATGTATATATGTATGCATGCATGTACATATGTACATACATTGATGCGTTCACATTTAAAAAATTGCAAGCTTGTGACCAACACACACGCAACATCACATCACATACATATTTACATCCATTTATATATGTGCACATGCACATATGTGCGTGTACGTTTGTGTGTGCGTTTGTGTTTTTGTATTTCTGTATGTTTATTTATCGATGTTTCTCCTTCTCCTGTTACCCATTTTCCACCCAGGCGGCTGCTGCAACATCAAGCAAAACGCAATCGAAATCGAAATCGAATGTCAATGCGATAACATACAAAAAAAATAAATATATATATATATGCATATATGTATATTTATATATATATGTGTATAGGAAAATTGACATATAATCGAAATCACTTCGAAAGGAAAAATTAATAGAAACGGCGGCGGCAAAATCAGCAGCAGCAAGCAGCAGCGGCGGCGTTTGTGGTAGCCGATTAACATCAACATTTTAGTTCTGAATACGATGGACATTGATACAGATCAGTCTATCGAAGCAATGGACACCCAAGATACCCAAGAGGTCGAAATAATTACAAGTGACCTACAGCAACAGCAACAACAGCAACAGAATCAACAACAGACAAACTCACCGCCACAATTGCCGAAATTTAAAAATCTAATACACCCACAGCTGCAACAACAACAACAACAACAACCGCAACAGCAGCAACAACAGCAACAACAACAACAGCAGCAGCTACCCAGTGAGAACGGCAACGTGCCACCACAGCAATTATTGGCGGAGAGCAGCTCGACATCGTTCGGGAACGAGCAGGAGATACCAATGGACGAGGACGCAAAGGAGGATCAATTCCGTTCGGAGACAACATTCTCCTATACCGTGGAGAATGTTGGCCAGATCAAGCAACAGCATTTGTCGCCGCCGGTCTATGTCCGTATGCTGCCATGGAAGATAATGGTTATACCGAATGATCGAGCATTGGGATTCTTTCTGCAATGCAATGGCGAGAATGATTCGCCCACCTGGTCGTGCAATGCAATTGCCGAGCTGCGACTCAAATGCCACAAGGCCGATTCACCGCCATTTACACGGGCGAAAATCAAGCATTTGTTCTACTCGAAGGAGAACGATTATGGCTATTCGAATTTTATAACATGGCAGGAGCTGCAGGATCCCGATAAATATTATGTGCACAATGGTAGCATTACGCTCGAGGTGCATGTAATTGCCGATGCTCCGCACGGCGTATTGTGGGACTCCAAGAAGCATACCGGCTATGTGGGCCTCAAAAATCAGGGCGCCACCTGTTATATGAATTCACTGCTGCAGACGCTCTATTTTACGAACTCGCTGCGCTTGAGTGTCTATCGCATACCGACCGAGGCGGATGATAGCACCAAATCGGTTGGCTTATCGCTGCAGCGTGTCTTCCATGAGCTGCAGTTCGCCGATCGTCCCGTTGGCACCAAGAAGCTAACGAAATCGTTTGGTTGGGAGACGCTCGATTCTTTTATGCAGCATGATGTGCAGGAATTTCTACGGGTGCTGCTCGACAAGCTCGAGTCGAAGATGAAGGGCACATGCCTCGAGGGCACCATTCCTGGCCTGTTCGAGGGCAAAATGTCATCGTACATTAAATGCAAGAATGTTGACTATAATAGCACACGCTACGAGACCTTCTACGACATTCAGCTAAATATCAAAGACAAGAAAAATATCTACGATTCGTTTCAGGACTATGTTGCATCCGAGACGCTTGAGGGTGACAACAAATACGATGCCGGTGTCCATGGTCTTCAGGTAAGTGAATCCCCCTCATCCCCAACGCCAACTTCAATTCCAAGTCAAACGCTTATCCAATTATCATCCCAACGATCGCCTGTATTACATATACGAATTTTTTTTATTGTTCAACTAAATTTATGTATATATTTGTATTGTACATACGCTATTACGTAGGAAAAGCGATATTTGTGGTAGGAATTTGACTGAGTTGACTGATATGAGTAAGCGTTAAGCAGCGTCATTCATACGAGGTGTGTTCAAAAAGTATCGCGAATTTTGAATTTTCGCGGGTTACGTATAATTGAATTTCGATTTTTTTGTAGCGTTATGTTGGTACTCATGTCTCTCACTTATGCCGACAAGATCGGCCATTTTGAATGTTCACTTAATTGTTGACAGCTGCTTTGCTTGCACGTGTTTTGGATCGTCTTCGATTTTTACCTATTCAAAAAAATGGATCAAAGAACCTGTATCAAATTTTGTGTGAAAAACGAAATTAAGTGCGCGGATGCATTCCGAATGTTGATTGTGGCATACGGAGAAGCTACCTTGGACCGAAGCAACGTTTATCGGTGGTACAAAATGTTCTCAGAAGGCCGAGATGTGAACAAAAATTGGCTTTTGCACCATGATAACGCCACTGCTCACACATCGTTGCTTGTGCGCGACTTTTTGGCCAAAAACAACACACTAATGATGCCGCAGCCACCGTATTCCCCAGATCTGGCCCCCTGTGACTTTTTCTTGTTCCCTAAACTGAAGAGGCCCATGAAAGGACGACGTTGCGCTACGCTTGACGAGATAAAGACGGGATCGAAGGAGGAGCTGAACAAGATAAAAAAAAATGATTTTTTGAAGTGCTTCGAAGATTGGAAAAACCGTTGGCACAAGTGTATAATATCTCATGGGGATTACTTTAAAGGGGACAAAATAGATATTCATGAATAAATAAATAATATCTGAAAAAACACAAAATTCGCGATACTTTTTGAACGCACCTCGTATGCCGTAAAAGGTAGTAAAATTAGATTCAAAATGGGATGGATTCATCGTCGGTCATATTTCATTATTAGTCATTATTTGATTTATAAATATTGTGAAATATTTATTGATTTGAATTTTTTTTGTTGCATGTGCTGCATGCAGGAGGCAAGCAAGGGTGTCATATTCACATCATTCCCGCCGGTGCTGCATTTGCACTTGATGCGTTTCCAATACGATCCGATAACGGATTGCTCGATCAAGTATAACGATCGCTTCGAGTTCTATGAGCAAATCAATCTGGATCGTTATCTGGCGGAACGTGAGAAGACACCGGCCGATTATGTACTGCACGCCGTATTGGTGCATTCGGGAGACAATCACGGCGGTCACTATGTGGTCTTCATCAATCCAAAAGCCGATGGCCGTTGGTATAAGTTCGATGACGATGTCGTTTCCAGTTGCCGCAAACAGGAGGCAATCGAACAGAACTATGGCGGCATGGATGATGAAATCTCGTTTCATGCCAAGTGCAGCAATGCCTATATGCTCGTCTATATACGACAAGCGGAGCTGGATCGTGTACTCGAAGATATACCCGAGAGTGAGATATCCAGTGATCTGGTTGAGCGTCTCGATTTAGAGAAACGCATCGAGATGGCACGTCGCAAGGAGCGCAGTGAGGCGAATCTTTATGTGCCCATACACGTTATACTTGAGGAGTACTTTGAGGCACAGCAGAAGCGACGTCTCTTCGATGTGGAGAAGACGCACCAGCGCCCGTTCAAGCTAAAGCAAAACCAAACCGTTAACGAGATGGTCGAGATGTTTGTCAAGGCATTTGGGGTGCCACGGGATGGGATGCGCATGTGGAACATGTGCACCGCCCAAACCCAAAAGTTCCTGTACTTTGACTTCGAGGCAGAGGGTGCGCGCACCATCGAACAGATACCCACATCGCAGAAGCCCTGGGTCATATTCCTTGAGCTGGCGCCGCCCGACAGCACTGGGCCCCTGTTGCCGTTCAATCCCAAAACCGATGTGCTGCTCTTCCTCAAGTATTATGATGCGCCCAACAAGCGTCTCAATTACATTGGCTGCACACAGCAGCCATTAAATCGCCGCCTATGCGAACTGGTCCCCGAAATCAATCGGAAGCTCGGCTTTGAACTGGACACCGAGTTGACCGTGTTCGATGAATATGCCGATAAGAAAATACCCAACATCAATGAGCCAATCGAGAGTGTCCTCTATATGCATCAGGATCATTTGCAGGGGCCCATTTTGATATTTGAGCGCGAGAATGTTGATGTCAAATTGGATCTGCCGACCGTTGAGGACTACTTTTTGGATTTGGTCTACCGCATCGAGATCATCTTCAGCGACAAGTGCAATCCCAACGAGCCAGACTTCACACTGGAGCTATCAAATCGCTACAACTACGATCAGCTAACGAATGCGGTAGCCGAACGACTAAATACGGATCCACAAAAGCTTCAGTTCTTCATGTGCATCAGCAACTTCAAGGAAACCGCCGGTAATGCGGTGCCCTACACTTACAAGGTGAGTATAATCAGAGTCACCTATACATATATATATATATATATATATATATATATATATGTGTATTTATATATTCACAAATTATTGCAGGGCAACATCAAGGATCTGCTATCATACACAAAGCAGAGCATGCCGAAGCGTATTTTCTATCAGAGACTGTCGCTCAGCATTCACGAACTGGATAACAAAAAGTTGTTCAAATGCATTTGGGTATCGAATGATTTGAAGGAGGAAAAGGAGCTGGTCCTCTATCCGAATAAGAATGGCACAGTTAAGGGACTGTTGGATGAGGCGGCCAAATCGATCACGTTTGCCGAGAATAGTCGCAAAAAGTTGCGTCTGATGAAGGTTGGCAATCATAAGATTGTTGCCATCTGCAAGGACGATATACCATTGGATACGCTAATCAAGGCAAACGAAACGATAATAACCGCCCAGGGAACACAGAAAATCTATCGGATCGAGGAGATACCCAATGAGGAGACACAGCTGGCGGAGAATGAGCTACTCATACCGGTGGCACATTACAGCAAGGATCTCTACAATTCGTTCGGTGTGCCATTTCTCATAAAGGCGCGCCACAACGAACCGTACGGTGCTCTCAAACAGCGCATACAGAAGCGCCTCAATGTGCCCGACAAGGAGTGGGAGAATTATAAGTTTGCTGTCATTGCCAATGGTCACACAAACGATGTCAATGATAATTCACCGATCGATCTGGAGGTGTATCGCACATGGACGGGCGGACAGATGCCGTTCTTTGGGCTCGATCACATTAACAAGTCCCGCAAGCGGAGTTCACTCAACTTTTCCGAGAAGGCAATCAAAATCTACAACTAAAAAATCAATCAACAAATAACAATAACAACAAGAGCAGCAACAACAACAACAACAAGAGCAGCAACAACAACAGCAACAATAGCCAACCATATAACTACTACTACTACAACAAATACTTGAATATTCAGCGTGATATTGTGTATGGGTCAGAGTCAGAGTCAGAGTCAGATTAGTGTATGTGTGTGTATGTATCGACGTAACGGAGCCCATCTCTATCTATATCTATATCTATATCTGTATCTCTCTCTCTCTATATATATATATATATTCATACATATATATATATATTTAACTATCGAGCGAGGGCGTGACACGAAGAGGTGGGGCAAGGCGTGGACGCGGCGGCGGCTATAACTTCCAGAACAAAGAGGACAACAACAACAACAATAATAATAAAATGACCACAAACACTTCCAACAGCAGCACTCGGCGAAATAACTGCATAATCAGTAATGAAAAGCGAAAACGATTATTTGTATTTTTAAATTTGTTGTGACATCAACCTTAGGCAAAAAAAAAAAAAAAAACCGTCAAAATCTCAGTTAAAAATATACTTTATGGCAAACGCAAACAGTTTTGCTGTTGAATATATATATATTTTTTGCTTTTCCTTTCTTACTTGAATTTTTCTTATAATATTCATGTGTTTAAATTATGGAATATCAGCGATCGGTAATCAAATAGAAATTTAACGTATATTTGGCTAGCTGCTTCGGGCATAACTCTTCCACTGGTCGGCACTCGCCAGGCACTCCCTCCACTCCTCACCCCGTGACCAGCAACGCACAGAGAGGAAAAATTTAAAAGTTATATACTTAAACACACACGCAAACACACTCGAAAAATGCAAAACGTCTGCTGCCTGCTGCCTGCTGCTTGCTGCTTGCTGCCCCCTGCCCACTACACCTTTCTGCCAAAATACTGTCGACAGGTTGGGCGGTTGGTTGGGTGGCGGCGCTGCCAACGCCAACGTCAGGGTCGAGTCGAGTCGAGTCGAGTCGAAGTTGTGTTCTCTACATACACACATACGTATACAATATTGAAATAATGCTATAATGCTATATAAACAAGCGCATACATATTGATTTCAACCGATTTCAATTTCGGCTTTAGCTTTTACATGTGTGTGTGTGTCTCTGTGTGTGTGAGTGTGTGTGTGGTTGCGTTTCTTTTTTTTTTATATATATATATACATAATATAATATTAATGCTATTCTAAATATGTTAATCTTATCAACAGTGAAAATAACCGGCGCCAGACTCTGAAAGTCTGCTTACTGTAAATACGCGTTGCACGTTTTGCATAACACGCATACGCATATGTCCGCCACACGAGTTGAAGAAACGGGAGGGGGACGGGGGTAAAACGAAAATAAGTAAACAATTAAAAATTTATAAACATAAAGCACCAGTCATGTAACACAGGCGGACACTCAAAAATCCAAATACCGCCCTTAATCAAAAAAATCCACGAAGGAATCGAAGGAGTGGTTTATTTTTGGACAGTTGTTTGCGGTTGACACCATGTAGAAAGAGAGGAGAGAATGTGGAGCGAAGGATTGAGAGAGATATTTCAAATATATATATAAATTTATATGTATACTTAGTTGTATAATGATACATATATACTACCTACATGTAACGAAAACAAAACAAACATTGATAAAAACACAAAAAAAAAAAAAATATGTTTAATTAAAAAAAAAACAAAACAAAACAAAAGATTTGTTTCAAACAACAATTATTTGTGATTTTAATACATGAAATGATAAAGATAATGCTAATGATAACATTTATGCAAATGACTAGAAAGCCCTACTTATAATAAACAGTAATATTAACCTTTAAATACGATAATGCAAAAGAAAGAAGAATGAAGCAATTAATTTAACAGTTAATGCTTTTACTTTGTTAACTATAGCAATAAAAATATTAAAAAGAAAAACAACAAATGTTTAGTTTGAAGAAAGGAAGGACAAACAGGAAATATTTTAACAATTTACAATATATACATACTAAATGCTATTGATATTTATGCAGAAGATAATTACAATTATTTATGTGTAAAAACCAAAAAAAAAAAAAAAACGAGCAAATATAATACCAACAATTTAAGCAGTGTATCGCGATTGATTACTTCAGAACTTACAGCAGGTATCCCAAAAAGATGATCAGAGCTATAGATATATATATATGTATATATATATATATGTACCTCTTCTATACGTTATAATATATGTAAAATACAAAGAAAAATCCAAGGCACTTTTTTCCACTTGTTTTCGAGATTGGAAACAACTGTAGAAGCTGGGAATTATTTTTTCAAATTGTGGAACATGAAATGCTTAATCTTACTTGGTTTTCTTTGTATGTGATATATATATATACATATATATAAAATATAATAAATAAAATATATATATCACAAACAATGAAAACCAAGTGGGATCAAAAGCTGGATCATAATTTATTTTACAACAGAAACTAGGGATATCTTAGAGTCTACGACGCTTGAGCAACTCCGACCGCCAGTTGATCGGATGCGTCTCCTCGCTGGCCCCATCATCCTCATTTATCGTTTTGTCCGCTTTTGGCCCGAGATGATCTGCCAAAGTTGAGCTCGGGACAGCGCCACTGTTTGACGTTGACCGGTGATGCGGAGGCGAACATGTACAGCGCTGGATGCTGCGCACCGAATTCTTGTGATTGGTTAGCGTACAAACGCTCTTGCCGGCAGCCTGATCCCATAGGCTTGGATCGCACTGTGGAGTCATGCGATCCAGCATTAATTTGTGGATTGGTTACCTGCCCAGCCACATTGGCCATGATATTCGTGTGGTCGGTCAATGTGTGCAGGTTCGTCTTGGATCGCATGTCCCAGATGCGTGCGCAGAGGTGGCCAGTGAGTAGATGGCGTATGACCTTGTTGCATTCGAGAGTCCAGCACTTCACCTTACAACCCTAGCCTGTTGTTGGGCATCGAGGCGCGCACCAGCGCAGTGCTGTTATTTAGCCCGCCTTCTGGCTATTGCAACGCAATAAGTTGCCACAAGCCGGCGGCGCTGCTAACTGTGATATCTGTGATCGTGTCGCCGGCCAACTCGTTGGAGTCCATTGATTTGATGCAGAATTAATACATACAAAGAAACTTTCAGAATGGTGAACGTAATTCGGAAAGTGGATCAATTTTTGACGAAAGCATAACAGTTTCAATTTGAATAGTTCGTATTTTTGAAATGAAACCCAGAAATTGCCGTTTTAAGTTTCTGTTTTCAAATTCAAACTGTTATACATTCGGTGTTGAAATATGTTTGAATATCCCAGCAGCGATTAATACTTATGCATCGCTGTACCGATTAATATAGAAGCTCTGGTCACACATGTATCGAGTTCTCTTTTTATACCCGGAACCCGTTAAAAATGGGTAAAGAGGATATAATGGTTTTGTGCAAATGTATGTAACAGGCAGAAGAGAACATCCCCGAACCCGTAAAGTATATATATTCTTGATCATGGTCAACAGCCGAGTCGATATAGCCATGTCCGTCTGTCCGTCGGTCCGTCCGTCTGTGTGGACACACAGATCTCAGAGACTACAAAAGCTAGAAACTTCAGATTTGGAATATAGGTTCTCGTATACCCGGCGCAGATCAAGTTTGCTTTATTTGATCGATAACTGACTCCATTTTTCGATTATCAATGCACTTAAATGTATTTGCACTTGTTTGTTGCCAGTCAGCTAGGATCATTTGGGGCTCGTTTTTCACTCTTCAGTGCCTGAGCTTACGGATATACGGAGTGCACTTGCAGGCCTCCTCAAATTGAAGTGCAAAAGTTATAGCGAAATTTGGCAATAGTTGGGTTCGACTACAGCATTCTTACTTGTTTTCATTGTATTCCTCTAAGTTTAGTTGCTCTCAATGCTTCAACAAGTAGAGACGCACTTGCGCATACTAAAGATAATCCATAATTGAATCTTCGGATTTAGAAAAACTGACGTGTGTGTGAAAAACTATGGTTCTTTGTGCCTGGAAGAGAGAAGTTGTCAGCCGAAAATAATAAAAAACATTTGAAATTTGTCTAACTTTGGTTATAATTTTATTCATTAACTTAACTTGTTCTGTTTTCGTCCATTTTTGTTGTTTATGTTTTACTCTTACTTTTACAATCTTTAGCTGTTGCCACGCAGCAACAGTTGCGTTTTTGTTTAAACATAGCTTGAGAAATTATTTATAATATGTATGTATTATATATAATTACATATATAAATGTATATGAATACATATATATATATATATATAAATGTATATGCATAGAAGTATATATTAAATAGGTAGCATAATTTATATAGCATAGCAATAAAAAAAAGTTGGCGCTCAAAAAAAAATATGGTGAACAAAAATATTTCTTATTTCTTATTACAATAAAATAAAAAACGACGACAACGGCGGTGTCCTTAACTTGTATGTGTTTGTGTTGGGGGTGTGTGCTTAATAGGTTAATGCAAGGAGGGGAGGCGAGCCGCTCTACATGTATTCTTTACCCCTGTTTGCCGTTGCTCCGTTCCGTTCCGTTCCGTTGCGTTCCATCCGTAACCGCTGCGTAACCGCTCACTGTGGCTTCTGGTTCTTTGGTGCTTGCTGCTGCTGCTGCTGCTGCTGCTGCTGTTGTTGTTGTTGCTGCTGCTGCTGCGTCTCGTAACGCTGACGCAACGCTGTCAAAGCGCTCAGCAGCCGACTGTTGGCAGCGTCTAGCGCCGCAATCTGCTGTCCCTGCTCCTCGATGACGCGCTGCTTGTGCGACAGCGCCAGCGACATTTTGAGCTGCTCGCGCCGCAGCTCCTCCTCCATGGTGATGAGTCTGCAAAATGTTTGCCTAATATTAGTTATGGCTGGTTGCGAGACTGAGCGAGACAGCAATAGGGAAAGAGAGATAGATAGAGAGAGGGAGAGGGAGAAAGGGAGAAAGGGAGAGAGAGAGCAGTCCAACACAGTCACTCACCTGTCGATAATGCTGCGCATTGTGGACTCCGACTGCATGCTCAGATTGTTAACTCCATTGCCGTTAGCGCCACCAGGTCGCTGCAATGCAAACAGCTCATCGCTGGAGTCACGGAGCTCGGCCTCGTCGCGATCGAGCGTGTGTCGCAGCGTGTCGAGGGTCTCCTGCAGCAGCTGAATCTCGCCATTCTGATCGTACGCCTTGCCCATGCCCAGGGCCAGGCTCATGCTCAGACCAGATGACTCTGGGGCGCCAGCACCACCACCACCACCGCTGCTGCGTAGCTGTCGACGCCGTTTGCCCTCCTGCAGTTGTGTGCAGTGACCTGGCCAAAGAGATGGAGAGTGAATAAGTTCAGTTCAAGTGGGTTTTATGCAAATTTACATAAAGCTGTTGCTCAGAATGTGACTTACCTTCCGTATCGGTGCTGCTGTCGGAGAGCGTTCGAGCCGAGTCAAGGCTGAGCCTGCGCTGTGCCACCGCTGTCGAGGATGTGGCTGCGCTGCTCCCGCCGCCTCCGCCAGTGCTGCTGGCATATTGCTTATGATCCTGCAGCTGCTGCTGCTGCTGTGGTTGACGATGCTGCTGATGCTGCTGCTGCTGCTGCTGCTGTTGGTGGTGATGTGTATGGGCATGTAACTGCTGTTGTTGTTGTTGTTGCTGCTGCTGATGATGGTGCGACGTGGACATGGCATAGGCAACACCAATGCCGCCAGAGCTGCCATAGACATCTTCACGCTTTATGAGTCCAGGTCCATTGAGGCGACCGTAGGCGTGCGTGGGTTTGCTCGAATTCGAATTGGAGGAGCTGCTGCCGCCGCTCAGAGAGCGTTGCGCCTCCAATTTGTTGGTGACTGTGGCGCCGGCAGCCGCTGCCGCTGCATAGCTATAATAATTATCCGCCGAGAGCTGCTCATCCGAGGAGCTGGGCGTTAGTGTGGCCGCATCCAAGGTGCCGCCATTGTTAAGGAAGGCAGCGCGTGCAGCCACCAGCCCGGCGCCCAATGGCTTTACCTGCCGCCCACCAAATGCCGGTTGTGGCGTGGCATTGCCACGACTCGACGACGCCGACGAGCAGCCGCCAACGATGACGCCGCTGTTGCCATTGCCGCTGTTGACGCTCTGCAACTGATACGAGGGATTCTTAAAGGCAAGCGGCGCGCTAAGCTTAAGCGATGATTGTTGTTGTTGCTGTTGCTGCTGCTGCTGCTGCTGTTGCTGCTGCTGCTGGTGGAGTTGAGTCTCAACGGGACTGGAGGATTGTGCGGGCGAGGGATTGGTTGAGATGCTCTGGTAGCCAGAGCTGCAGTGGCTGCTCTTCGCCGACAGCTGCTGCTTGCTGCTGCTGCTGCTATGGTTGTGATTGTGGTTGTGGTTGTGGAGATGCGCATTGGGCGGCGGTGGTTCAACAATTACCTCCTGCTCCTCGGCATATTTGAAGAGATCATCGAGATCCTCGAGGTTCTTGGGCATATTCGAGTTGGGATTGAGCGGTGCACGCGGATAATTGCTAGAGTGATCTGGTATGCCCAGATTTAGGTTCAGATTGTGATGATTGATGCGTGCAGCACGTGGCGCTGCAACACAGCCACCATTACCACTGACAACACCGCCAGCTGCTGACGCCTTAAGCATAGGAGTTGGAGATTTGCGTACAAAGGCGCTGCTGGTGTCCAAGCCAGAGATTTGAATGAATTCGCCGTGCATGTCATCAAAGACAACACTATTGTTACAATGTTGATTGTTGTTGTTGTTGGTGCTGCTGTTGGTGTTGCTGTTGCTGTTGTTATTGTTGCGTGGCAAGGTGCGCGCCCGAGAGCCGCTGGTGGAGCTGTCATAATCATTGCCATTACCATTGACCACATACTGATAGCCACCACCCTGACCCAAGCGATCGATGCGCTCCATGGTGCTGGAGGCGCTTGTTTGCGGCGCCGGCGGGCAGTGTTGCTGCTGCTGTTGATGCTGCTGTGGCATCAACAGATTACTGTTGCTGCCATTCAGTGACGAGGATGCCATCGAGCTTTGCGATTGTGCATGCTGCAGCACTGGTGAACTCATGTAGACACCACCACAACCAGAACCACCACCAACACCAGCGCCCGCAATCGAGCTCTGCGAATTGGAAAGCAGCTGCAACTGTTGCTGCTGTTGTTGCTGTTGTTGCTGTTGCTGTTGCAGTCGCACATTCACTGTGGGATCATTGTAGCGAAAGATGTTCTTCTCGAGTGCGCTGGGCGTGAGAACGCCACGCATAATGCCACGCTCCGCGGGCAACGGTTTACTGACCACAGCATGTTGGGGTTGAGCCAACTGTGCTGATTGCTGCTGCTGCTGGGGCTGCTGCTGTTGCTGCGATTGCAACTGCAACTGTTGCTGCTGCTGCTGCGACTGTTGCTGTTGCTGCTGCTGCTGCTGGTGCTGCAACAAGGAGCTGCTGGATGTGCTGGGCGCCAAACCAACACCCATTTCGGGCTGACGATTCTCCTGGTTCTCTTGCGTGGACGACATAACCGTGGGCAGATAGCCCGATGCCAAAGCATGCCCGCCATTTAGCTCCTTGGCACGACTGATGTCGTCCAGGATGTGCTGCAGCGGATCGAGTTCGTGCTGGCGCGCCTCTGGCAACTTGGCCAGACTCTCGCTGAGCAGGCTGTGCAGGATGGACAACTGTTTGCCCTGATCGATGTAGCCCGCCCAGTCCAGAATGGAGTCGGGCGTGGCGTGCTCGGGCCGTGTGGAAATGTACTCGAGGAACTGTTGCATGCGTCCGGCCTCCTGCTCGAGAAAATCATTGAGAAACTCCATGAAGTTCTCCTTGCCCTGGAAGCGTGTGAAATTCGCCAAAGTCTGCAGCGTTTTGGCGACCAGCGTCAGATTGCGTGTGGCACGCGCCGACGGCAGCTCGCTGGTGATGTTGAACAGCGACGGCGACAGTATCGCCGGGCAGAGGAAGCGCAAAAATATGCTGGCCGAGATCAGATTATCGGCCATATCCTGGCGGCCCAGCTGCTGCAATCGCTCCCGGAACGTGGCAAAGCAGGCGCGCAGCTGTGGCGGAAAATGCTTATGCGACTCATAGATACACTGCCAGGCACTGCGGACAGCGCCACGCAACGCTGCCTGCTGACGCTGCAGCGAACCGGCCGAGGAGCCCGTCGTCTTGGTGGGGTCCACTTCGCAGTCGCGCTCCGATTGGATCAGCTCGTTGATGGGCGCCGAGAGTGTGTCCTGCAGATACTGTTCCCCGGTAAGTTTGAGGAATGCCTCCATGCTCTTGGTGGCCAGCGAGTTGCCACGAAATGTTAAACGCTGATCGCCCACGCGCAGCAGATCGAGGGCGACGACATCGGTGAGGAAGGCGCCGGCCAGTCCCTGGGCATGCATAAGCAGAACCAGTGCCTGGCCAATATCCTCTTTGGCCTTGACACCAATAACCGGCTCTAGAGTTTCGCAGACGCGTTTGTAGTTCTCCTTGAGGTAGGCCAGGAAATTGGCATAGACATTGATGGGCAGAATGTCGGTGCTCTGGAAACGGCACTTAATCCGCAATGTTGGCAGCAGCTCGCGCTCCTTATCCTTATTGCCGAGACCGGTGCGACCCAGACTATCGCCGGCCTTGTCGCTCAATATGGGATACCAGTCCTCGCAGATTAGGCGCGAGGTCACCTCGTGCACTGGTATCTTCACCGAGCCGACAAATTGATATTTGTCTCGCTTCTTCTTCTTGTCGATCTCACGGAAAACGTTGACGGTGATCACATTGATCTCGGGTATATCCGGAAAGTCAAAGTACTCGCCCCAGAACAACAGATCCGTCTGCAGCTTCACGCTCGTCCTGCCGTACAGCGTCTTGTCCAGCTGCAGCTCACAGAAGTATTTCTTTTTGGCGGGCAGATTCTTGGCCTCGTACACCCACAGTTTCAGCGAGTTGTCGGTGCGGCGAGTGTGCTCCGCATTCGGTGCTATCGACTTGCGCAGCGAGTAGATCCACAGGTCCCGCTCCTGTCGCGATCCACACGAATAGTAACGCTCGCCGCGCGGCCCGCCGCGCACCTGAAAGCAATGCCGGCGACCCAGCACCGATTGGTGTACGGGCGCCACGCCCACAGCTCCGCTGCAGGACAAATCTGTGAGGTTGAAGCGAGAAGCAGATAAGATAGGAGCAACGAGTAAGTTTAACGAATATCGCACAAGTTGAATTAGCAGAGAATAAAGCGAATTCAATTCGAAATATCAAAAACTGTTTGAAAATTGAGTTTCAAGCATGAAAATTGGATAAGGTTAAACGAACTAACGAGTTTCAACAAAGTCTCTGTCTAACTCTAACTCGTTAGCTTATCGAAGTAGTTAAAAGGATAACGAGAACATTTTAAATATAGCAACGAATATGTATAAATAGCAACGAGTAAGTTTGTAAAGCGAAAGTTGAGAAATTAAAAATTGAGTAATGAATTGAAAATAGTAGCAAGTTGGTGCTCTAGTTGAATGAACCAACGAGTCCGACGAATCCTCATCATGCAAACCGAGTAATTTTAAGCGAAAACTCAACCATAACCAAATCTTAAATGGCCCGCCCACAAGCATATATACTATACTCGTATACTATGTACTTTGTACTTGCAATACTCACCGATGGTGGACATGACCGCATGGCTGGAGAGTAGACTCTCGTGAGAACGCGAGCCGCGCAGACCGCCCGATCCGCGCTTGGTGCGCTCCAATTTGGTCACTGACTTGGTGCGTTTAAGGGGATTCGATCTATTCGGACAAGGTGACAAGACAATGGGATTCAGTAGTACAGCTACAGCTCCAACTTACTAACTATAATGTATACCTTTTGGAAAAGAAGTTGGTGAAGCGGGAGGCGGCATTGTGCTCCTGCTGATGCTGTTTGCTGCCCAGGATGGGCGTTGTGGGCGCCGAGCCGCGACGACAGGCCTTCTCATATGAAGTATCTGCAAGTGAGAGAGCGAAACGATTGTGATTAGTCAATCGCCATCGATGACAGTGTTATCCAAATGAACGAGACCTGCAATTCGATCAACTAATCAACTAATTGAATGATATGATGATTTTTAAATAGATTAATACTACTCGTATTAAGTGTTAATTGCTGACATAACCTGACCTATCTCTATCTATCTTATAAGTTATTATTATTATGCCCCCTTCTGAGGTCTTCTATGTCTCTAAACAGACATGCATCCCTAGGATGCTACATCTTCTTCTAGCTAGTGTGACACATTCAGCTAGGATGTGTATCGAGGTTTCCTCCTCTCTTTCACAGAACCTGCAGAGATCGCTACTATATATACCTAGTCTAGTAGGTGACTTCTTAGTCTACAGTGTCCCGTCATTAGACCGGTAAGTATCCTAAGATTGTTCTTTCCCATGGTTATAAACTGCTTAAATCTGCTGAAATCTTATAAGTTATAAGCACACTTCTTGAAAATCGATCAATTTATGTAATCGATAATTTGCTATCGATGCGCGCACGAAAGTTTTGCAAAATTAACTGTGCTTATTAAAGAATCGTGCACATATCAATTTGATTCGCTTTGGGTAATTATCTACAAGTGTTTTTTGTGCATTCCCGATTAAATCATCGGCATTTTTAAAACTTGTCTCTAAACCAGTCTCTGAATCGTGTTTATCACTTTGCTTGCATAGAATAAAGATGACCTTTTTTTGTTTTTTGATTGGTTATTTTTCTTTTTTTCTTTGTTTTATATTCTTTACTGTTTGCAATTGTCAGTGTGAGTTGAAAAAAAAGAAGGAATTAAAACCGTTTGGAGGGGCTCAGGGATTAAGGGTATTATGGGCATATTTAGCCTAGGCTGCTGAGCAATTGGCTTGCAGGAATTTCGTTTGTGGTTATTTCAATTTGAGCCAAAGACAAACGAGACATGGCGAAGGGGAAGTTAATACAGAGATAGACAGAGCGAGAGAGGAAGAAGTACAAAATGCAAAGGCCGAGTAAAACCCGCATAAGAGCAACCGGTTTCGGCTTGGCTCGTCGACTTGGATTCCACACTCCACAACAACACACAAACACACACTAAACACACACACAACAAAAGAAAAGGAGCCCAAGTCATAGCAGCTGCTGCTGCTGCTGCTGCACATCACCACCTGCCCCGGTTGTTGTTGCCACGCCCCCTAGAAGCAACAGCAGCAGCAGCAGCCGCAAAGAGAAGCGGAGGAGACGGCAGGTACTCATCGTTGATTCATGATTCATCAAACTGCCCCGAAAAAGGTAAACGAGGCCTCTTCATCATCATCATCATCATCATCGTCATCTTCATCTACTTGTTCTCGACGACTGACTGACTGTGGCTGGCAAACTGGTTTCTACACACATTCTTCTTCTTGTGGTTTCTTGTGGACGCCCTCACAATAACAACAACAAAACGCCACTCAAGAGATTAAAGACATGGAAACGACCTTGTCGGCCCACCCAGTCAGCAGCCAGCAGCTAACAGCTAACAGCCAAGAGAAAACACAGCTAGCAGTTGATTAGCCGCATCGCCACCATGCTTCTTGGCCCTCTTTGATTTACGTCTCCACTCTCAATATCTGAGTCACAATCAGCCAAGGCAAGCAAACATCATTTTGTGACAGCTCTCACCTCCGCCCTCCTCCCTCCGCCCAACTCCCAACGCAGCAGCCACTTGCTCCTTATTATATTTTTTTCTGAGTTTGGACACAAAAGAGCCTCAGAGACTTATACATTTTTGATGAGTTGCGCTCGTTTTGGAGGCGACGTTGATTCATCTTCATTTGCAGCTGCCCAGAGCGATGCAAACATTGCGATTTGTCATCAAAAGGAGACAAAACCCCACAACCCCAACACACACACACACACACACACACACACACACACACACACACACACACACACACACACACACACACATACATACATATACACACCTCTACTTATATGAAATTGTGTCATGCTTTGTTGATGATGACGATGTCGTTGTTGTTGTTGTTGCCTGCTATTTATATACAACTTCTATACAAGATCCAAAAGTCGTTGGAACATCTTCTACCCCAAATAGGCGCTTGCTGCTGCTCTGCCCACAAACAAACGACTCAAAGAGGAAGCAAAAGAGAGTACAACAACAACAACAACAACGGAGAGAAGAACGACGAACACAAAGACAAAGCAGAAGTAAAATATATAGGCCCAGTTACAAAAATGGTGCAGATTATGATTATGATTTGTATAACGCACCCAACACCGCCCACGCCCACGCCCACGCCCGCAATAGAGGCCCCCATAAATAAAGAAGATACACACACATACACACACACACACAGACACACACACACACACCCTACAAAAGCTCACAAATAGCTAAGCTTAAAGAGGGGGCAGGCAGGCAGCAAAGGGGGCAAGGAAGCAAGTTAATGAATACATCTTGTTGACTGCCACTCTACAGCCATAATTATGATTGCAATAGATTTCAGCATAATTGCAGAGGAAGCTGTTGCAGTGGCATGTTGCTGTTAGAGTTGTAGAGTTATAATAATTATCAGTAATTTCTAGGTGCGAGTTGCCTCAATCATAATATTCAAGTCTTAAACTTCAAATTTGAACAATCTTGCCAGTTTCATTAATAGGTAGACAACATTTAAGCTAAATGTATATATATATATATATATATATATATATGTTATATATATTCCGATAAGATTCCAGGCAGATAAACCCTTCAAATAATGTTTGGTCTTGTTTATATTGCGGCAATCATCAACTTTATCGACATGCTTTCAATTCTCTTCAAAACACACAATTTCGAAATTGACGACTTTATTTTCGTTTTTCTAATCTCATTTTTGCTTTATCTGCAACTTCATTAATAAATAGAGTAGATATGTTTGCTAGTTTGTTTGTTGTGCATTTATATTTATAGATCATATCTCACAGCACTTGACATTTCACATATTTCAACTGGTATTTATGGCAGTTCGTCTGGGGAAAATTAAAAAAAAAAAAAACGGAAAAAAAACGACTCGCTTCAGCCGTTTCTTATCCATTCTTAATAGACCTCCAAGCTTCTTATCAGCACACAACAACACAACAGTTATTTATCATTTTTACGACTCTGTATCTGATATGATTCTCAAATAAAATGGGTTCAATAAACACATTTTCTATAAGCAATCAGAAAACATACATTTCTATTTATGTATGTTGGTTGACACTTCTTTTAAATCAATCGAACTTATGAAGACATTCTGAAGATATTTGCAGGTCAAACAACAACTATCGATCAATTTAATGCGCATTAAATGAGCTGAGTTCAAAATCATATTGCTTATTATAACAATTTCCGAATGCTCTTTCAAAGTTTATCGGAAAACGAATGCGAAATTGGAAACTTAAAACTTGGAAATGCATGATGGGTTAAGAAAACAACTAGGTGAGTTTTGTCGCCTGTACGCAAAAATACAGTTTACATTTGTCTGTTTCTGTTTCTATTTATTATTTTTTTTTTTGGGCACATCACTTGCCAATTCTATTTTGGAGATCGCGATCAATGCCACATAAGGCGAGGCCAGGGACTATTACAGCAACAGAGGTGGAGGTGGAGGTGAAGGTGAAGGTGGAGGTGAAGGTGGTGGGGAAATGAGTCAGGCTGCAATACACTTTTGGTCAAAACGACAAAAGACGATGAAGATGAGCCCAAGTTGAGGAGGAGCAGTGACCTCCAGAGATCTCCGTGATCTTCATCACCTGATTTGTTACTGTTGCTGTTGCTGCCGCTGCTGCTGAAAGATGATTTCATCTTTGTCGTCGTCGACATTTGGTATGCGCTTCAAAACGGATTTCAATTCGTTTAAGGCCAGTGACCAGCAATCAGAGCGGGCGGGCTAGAAGGGGAGCTGGAGGAGCTGAAGGGGTGGGGGTGGGGGCGGAAGGGTGGGGGCAGTGAAAGCGATAAACAAGACAAGACAAGCCGATTTCGGTTGGAAACGCATGGGAATGGATTGAAAATCGAATACGATTACGAATAACGAATACGAATACGAATAGAGCGATTCGTTTTGCCAGGCCTGTCTGCGCTGGCCGATAAGGTCAACTCAATTAACAGTTCGTTAAACAAATGTGTTGTTTTTCTATGCACATCTCACACGATCCGTCGCGAGTTCGAGCTGATAAATGAATGGCAACGCAGACAAAACAAAAGTGCACACAAGACAAACAAAAAACATTAAAAAAAAACACTAAAAAAAGAAAAGAAAAACATGATTGACAAATGTATGGCAGTTAGAAACGCTCGAATGGCAGATATCCTGTAAATAAATCCATTTTTTCGCTTTACAGTTCATACTACAGAAAGAATCTAAATGCAAATGGAGACAATGATAATTAGCCTTATATAACCAACTTGAAATATGTGCACAAGGCACACTGGCAATGAAGGGGACAAAATGTCAACACAACAGATGCCATTGCGATTGCGATCCAAGCCAGGATAGATATGAAGAGTGGAACTAGTCGAGGATCAATCAATAAACAATTATTTATTGAGTAGACATGCATGTTGTCTATATGTATGTATATATATATATATATATATATATATATATATGAATGTGTGTGTGTGAGTGCATTTCAAAACACATTTCCAGCAATTGTTTGCTCATGTGTCTTTCAATCAAGCGTTTGCTTTGTGTGTGTGTGTGTGTGTTCGGCTTTATCGAGAATCGCTCAGCTGGGTCGCTGTTACAAAGCAATTTTTTCTTCTGTTTTTTTTCTCCTCTTATCAAATTTCAAATAAACTACAAGTGTGCTCAAATGCAGTGTCTCTCTATCCCTCTCTGTTTGCTCACAAGTGCATAAACTCACTGTTTCTCTCTCTCTCTCTCTCTTTCAACGCTCAATATCGACAAAAATAATCATAGCAACAGAAACGGCTTAACATGCCTGAAGAATACCAACAACAACAATAACAACAACAACCACAACAAATTTGGAGTTTGAGAAAATAAAGCGGCTCGTTTGCTTGGCCTTCCGTTTGCCGTTTGACCATTTGCTCTCTCAGTCAGTGCTCTCTCAGTCAGTGCTCTCTCAGTCAGTGCTCTCTCACTTTCGTTTTACTCTCGCTCTTATGGCTCTCTGCTTTGGCTGCGTTCACCTCACTCTCTCACCGTTCCACAGCCAAAACTGGTTTTTGGTGCGGGTGTCACTCTGTCCGCTTGTGTGAATCATAATAAAACGGCAAAAAGAAAAAAAAAAACTAGATAAAAACAACAACAATAGCAACGCACAATGAAATTGAAATTGTAGCCAAAGAGACCGAAAAACAAGCAGCAGCAGCAGCAGCAGCAAAAAGCAGCTAATGCTGGACGCGGGACAATGGAATAATTGAATGAACTAAATACATGCCTAAGTGTGCGTGTCGTGTGTGTGTATGAATAACAAGAAGTACAAGCACACACACATAAGATTAAATAACAGCATTAACTGTATTTTCTGTTCGTCTCCACTTCAGTTGCAAATTTCCCTAGAATGTGAACTACACCAATTAAATCATTTATTCAAGGGGTGAGAGAAAGAGAGAGTGAGTGAGAGAAATCCATTTATTATATTCATATCTGTGGTTGTTTTGCTTACAGCAAATAATAGATAAACATTTGAGTAGAAGAAAACCTTTACAAATCTGTAATATGAAATTAACTAATGCAAACAAAGACAACAACACAAATTTATGTCAAACCATTAAAATGTGATTATATCACAATTGTTGGCTAATAATCAGCATAATAATCAACATAACTGCAATGGAATTTGATCATGGTCAAATAATCAAGCCATTTACCTCTGTGTACATACATAGATAAAAAATAATAAATGGGGAATCACAATTGTACTTAATACAAAAGTATACAAATAATGTTTTACTACTTTTCTTCTTTTTTTTCAGTGCTGTCAGCCAGTTGACGCCCATTGTGCGACGCTCCGTTGCCTGCTCAGGGCCAACGTGCGCCACCAGAATGGGCAACAATTGAGCCACACAATTGGGCTACATGTGTAAGAAATACATAAATATGTATAAACATGCATACAATTGTATTTGTGTGTGCGTATTTGCATGTGTGTGTGTGTATGTGTGTGTGTATGTGTACATTCCAAAAAGCAAAGACGCACAATCGAACATTGAATAAAAATAAAGACAACGACAACAACAGTAGCAGCAGCAGCAGCAGCAGAAGGAGCAGCAGTAAGGAGGGAAGTGTAAATAAAGAGTAGCATAGGTAAAAAGAACAGGAAGGCTTAACAGACGCTTGGCTGAGTGCGGGAGTCGACGAGGGTAGGAGGTAGGAGACAAAAAAAAACGAAAAAACGTGTGAAGTACATCGATAAAAAAAATATTTAAAAAAAACTGTGAGTTTGGAAGAGTATGGAAGTGGGTGTGGGGGGTGCTTGGACTTGCCGTGTGTAGAATCGAAATCATGTTCGCTTATCTTATCATTGCTTTGATTTTCTTTTTCGCTGAAACGCACGATCGATGAGAAGGGGTTAGGGAAATGGATAGGGCGAAGGGGGTGGAAGGGAACGGCGAAGCGAATAATGGAAAGCATGCAATGGAGACACGACAAAACAGGCGACGCATTTCAACCACCGCAAAGAGAAGGGAGACAAGTAGGGACAGGGGTACGGTCAGGGGTAAGGGTATCGATTGATCAAGGGTTCGTAATAGTAACAGTAACAGCAACAGGAAGTGAGAAACTAACGAGTCGTGACGAACGTGTTTGAGAACAACACGAATACACGGCGAAAGAGACATTGATAGAGGGAGGGGGGAGGTGAGGGAGAGCTTATAGCATAAGCTTAGCAGTATCTGCCTCTCCTTGTCTGCCACCCCCTCTCGCTGACTCTCTCTCTCTTTTCTAACCTTATAAAATTTATATTGTATTTTCTTCTTTCTTTTTGCGCCTTTTCACCTACCGGAATGATGTCCCGCATCATCGTCGAGCTGCTCCGATGTGGACGCTTCTCCTCCTCCTCCTCCTTCTGTTTCTACTCCAGTTGCTGTTGCCGCAATGCAACTCGTATTTGTTGTTGTTGTCGTGGTCGAGTGCAGATGGAGATCCTTGATCATGAAACGCTCGCAGATGAGCTGCTCGCAGTGATCGGTCTCAAAGTAGGCGCTCAGCTCGTCCAATCCCAGCGGACAGACATCGTAGCTCTGATAGAAATGTTTGCCCCAGCTGCCACCTGCGTCGCTGGCGCAGCTACTTGACGCCGAAAGCGATGTGCCATAATGATGATGGTGCAATCCACCTCCACTCCCAACACCTGCCCCCCCGCTACTGCCCAGACCATTCGACATGCCAGCTGATCCGCCTCCTCCTATTCCAACACCTCCTCCGCCTCCTCCGATGGTCTTCAGCAGCGAATTGCTGCGCGATAATTTTGTGGAATGGGCGCGTCGTATAAAACTGAGCGATTTCTTGGCCGGCGGCGATGTGACAACTGTTGTTGTCTGTTGTGCCTGGCGCGTGGGCGTAGGGGGCGTGGCATCAGTGCTCAATTTGGGCGTCGATTTGAGCAGGAACAGATTCTTGGGCGGAAAACTGTGCGTGATGATGATCGAAGCGGCGGAGATGCTGTTCTGCAATTTGTACGGTGAACCACTGCAAACTGAACCAGAACCGGAACCGGAACCAAACAGCTGATGCAGCTGTTTGTTTGAGTTGTTGTTATTATTGTTGTAGTGGGACGACGATGTTGTTGCCGTTGTTGTTGTTGTATTATCGTCCAGTGCTGCCGCCTCGCGCAGTGCAACTGAAGCCGTTAAATTCTGTGGCAGCGTTTTCGCCTTGGCGCGCAGCGTGATCAGCGTTGTTGTGGTTTTCGTTGCTGTTTCTGCTGGCGTCGTTGCCAGACCGCGTTCCACTGTTGGCAGTGGCACGGCCAAAATGTTTGTGCGCGAGCGCGATTTCATTAATTTAATTGGCGTTGAGGTGTTCGTCTGCATGCGGCTTATCTCTGAGTCATCATCCTCATCGTCGACGTCATCGACGTCAACGTCAGCGTCGACGCCGACGTCAACGTCAGCTGGGGGGGATCGTGAGCGAGAGAGCGCCTGCTGTTTGGGCGGCGTTGCCATCACAATGTCGTTATCTTCATTGAAATGAGTGCGTGGCGCACACCTGGCGCCATCTGGCGGCATATCGGGCAAGGGTTCGCCAGCGTTCTCTTCGACGACGACGCCACCGCTACCGTTGAGACTAATTACATTCAACACAATTCCATAACGCTTCAGCTTCGAAGCGGGCGTTGTTGTTGAGGTTGATGTTGTTGTTGCTGCGGCTGCGGCTGTTGCTGCTTTAAGCAATTGTTGTCGACGACGTTGCTGCTGTTGTTGTTGTTCCTCTTCATCATCCGAGTCGGAATAGTGTGCGGCAACATCGCTGCCCGTAATGCTCCAATTAAAGCCGCAGGGCGGCGACATTTTCTTCGATTTGATTTTGGTCGACTTTTTTACACTGCTGCTGCTCAAACTGGAGCTGCTGCTGCTGCTGTGTGACGCTAGATGGCGTTGCTCGTCCTGCTCGTTGCTCTCCGTCTTATCCTCGTCCTCGATAAGCAACGGCACATAAAATGTGGAGCGTCGACGCTGTGTCTTCTCCTCCTGCGTTGACGTTGCTGCTGCAGTGACGCTGTCGCCGCTGTCCGCGCTTCTTCTGGCTACTGTTGTTGTTGTTGTGCTGCTGGCGTCACAATGCGCCTGCAACATTTTTGCGCGCTTGCTTTTTAATTGTTGTTCCTGCTGCTGCCGCACTCAGGCGCCGCGCTCATCATTGCTCTCTCTCTCTCTCTCACACACACACACACCGACACAAAGCGCAGGCGCGCGAGAGCTCGCTAAAGAGACGGGACGAGGGCGTCCAAACGGCAAAGGTATTTTTACATGTATATCTGTGTATATAGGTGTGTACGTGTGTGTGTGAAGATTGCTTATGTTTATTTATGTGTGTTTGAGAGAATTTTCTGTGTTTGTTGTGGCTTCTTCTTTGGCTACTACTGCAATTTGCTGACAAGTAATTTCTTTCTTTACGTTTTTTGCGCGTTTTGTTTTTACTTTTGTTGTCGCTGGTGACTTATAAAAATTATGCGCTCAAGTGCATTTCCGCGTTTTTTTTCTGTTGCTTTATTACAGTTTTTCACGCGTTGTTGTCGCCAGTTGTTGTTGTTATTATTATATTATCGTGTCGTTTCGCTGCATGCCACAGCACTCGAAGTAGCTATGCGTACTTTTCTCCGTTTAAATTGAACCCAAACATTTCACAAATATTCAAAAACAAAAAAAAACACATACTTTCGATAGAAAAAATGCAACAAAGCAAGAACGACAGATTAACCGTACAACGTGATAAATGTAAGACTGAGAAATGTTGTATGTTGAAAACGAAACCACAAGCGTATCAAACAAACATACAAATAAAAAAAAAAAACATAAAACAAATTGCAACGCGTCGTTGTCGTCGGCGTCTTCCCGCTTGGCTACCTCTCGCTGACGCGTTTTTCTCACAACTGACGCTGCCGCCGACGCAGCCGTTTCCAAAGCAGCAGCATGGCTACGATAAAAGTGTGAGAGACGCAGCGAGAGAGAGAGAGATCAAGAGAGAGAGAGAGCCCGATCGACGTTGTTTGTACTCAAAGCCAGGGATGAAAATGTACCAATTGGGAGTTCTTTTTGTATTGTTGAAAAATAACGTTGTATAATTTCAGATTATATAATTATATAATTATTTACATTCAATACTGTAATATATATTTACTTAATTACTTTGATCGTTAACAACTATTAATCTCAACACCAGCGAGTTAGTGACTCCTATGTACTATGAGTTAAGAGTTTATAAAAGTCGCAGCCCTGTTCTATTCAAAAAGAGAGTGCGTAGTGTAGCCAAGCGACGCTGCCAAAGAGACACAGTGCTGCCCATGCGCGTTGACAAACCAACCAAATTGTCGACACAACACACAGAGCCAGAAGCAAGCGAAAAAGAGAGCAATAAAGTGCAAGGAGTGCATGAGCGCTGATCCCAACTCAGCTATGCAAACAAATAAATGCCCTGCAATTGACAAAGATGTACATATGCAAATACAAATTCAATTCACTATCTTACTAAGTATATATGCAATTACAATTGAAATCTGATCTACGATTGATGAACAAAGAAATTAGAGCTTCCAAAAATTAGAATTGTTGGACTAGTTGACAAACCGAGAACAAGCGAATAAAACAAACAAAATTCCTGGTGTTCTTTTGTCGTCATATCGGAAGATTTTGCATGCATTCCTGTACGTGTCCGTGACAACTCAAATATGAAACAGGCAGAGATATGCATGCACAAACATGTTTCAATTTGACGATGCAAAGAGGGCATATTACATATACATATGGACATACATACATCTGCATACCTGCGTGTCAAGGGTACAAGCAATATGCCCGATTGTCTCAAACGCAGCGCATGCATTGTAAAGAAACGGAATTGAAGGCAAGCAACGGCAACAGTAACTGGAAAGAGTACAAGTGGAAGAACGAACACACTTACACACATGCATCGAATGTATATATATGTCTGTGTGTGTGCGCGTGTGTATGTAAATGAAGGAGACGCTGAATCGAGCCGAAAGGCATACGGCAAACGGTGTAAGGGCGTCAGTGGCAATGTGGCTCGTAATTGATCTAATTGAGCGCAGGTACACAACACAAGACACACATACACACACACACACTTTTAGTGAATGTATTTGTGTTTGTGTGTAACATAAGGCGATACTTGAGCACAATACAGGCAGCTAGCTAATAATAAGCAAATTAGAGGCGTACATTTTTCACTCTCTCGCCCTCTCTTCCACTGCAGCAGAGCAGTTTGCTGTTTAACGGAAGTGCGTGACTTTTCTGTTTTACGTGTGTGCGACATGTTTCGCCTCCTTGCCTCAATGCCTCTTGCTCTCCATCCAGCTCTATCGCGCACCTTTTGCGGAACTGTGCGACTTATTAATGAAGCTTGGAATCAGGCATTTCCATTCGCAATCGCATTTCCATTTGTGTATGTCAGCGGCGCAATGAACTGTTAACGCGGGCATAAAACTAATGTAGCGATTACTCTCTGCCTCTGCCTGCCCCTCTTCATTAACATTCTGGCGGACAGCCCCAAAGTATGCAATGCAAATAATTCGAAAGCTGCAAAGTATGCAACAATAATTGCGCCTTAATTGAGATAAGCTTTCGTGATTAAAGAGATTAGGCCGATGGCATGTCGAGCTTTGTAATCAAGTTTATATTTACGCACGATCAGCAATGATCTTGATGATTATATACACACGTACATAACAACAGAGCTGTAAAATTGTCAATGACTTTGAAGTTGTACTATTGATAAAGTTAAATTCAACATTTTCGTATTTTCTTTAATTATCAACAAGGGACGAAAATTGAACTAGTAGAGTTTATCAAAAAAGAAAAAAAAAACAGAAAGAAACAAAATGAAAAACTTTTATTTTCATATTTGACCATAAAAAAATACAATTAACTCTCAAATAATATGTAGTTGGTTAGTTGGGTAATTAACCGTAAAATTATTCATCAATATTGGAATATTCTTAAAAGAAAAAATCAAAAGCTTCTGAGGGAACTCTTGACTTTAAGGAACCACGAGACATGTTTGATCTATTTGTTACATCTCGTTATCAAAATAAATAACCTAGGGGAACCTTAGAGCGATAGGCCTGGAAACACTATTTGCATATACATCCATTAAAAGATATACTTAAATATTGTTTGTACTTTGAGGCCTAAAGTATTAAAGTTGTAAAATGTTGCATACATATTATATGTTATGCTTGTGTAGAAGCACTTCTAATCTCTTTATAGATTGTCGTTTTTGTTTTGTTTCTTGTTGTTTTTTTTATTTTTCAATTGTAAAATTTATCTACACAAAAACCAACAATGAATTACTTTACCTTCATTCAATGACGTATCGTTTAGTGCCGTATCAAAGTGTATTCGAGGCAGTGTCTTCGATTTGTACTCACCTGCAAGAGAGAGACAAAGAGAGAGAGTGTGAGTGAGTGAGTGAGAGAGTAAGAGTGCGAATGAGCATGGAGGTTAGTGTATTATCAATTGTGCATGACCAGATAACGGGTCTTAGTTTACAGTAGTTGCAACTGAAAAAACAATACACCCCACAAATAACCCGACCCATTTACATATGACCTTTTGTGCATTGGGCGCAAATTGCAAGGCGATGCAACGACTTGTTTCGAATTCATTTCAATTAATCTAAAATATGAATAGCCAACGAGACGGCAACAACAACAGCAACAACAGCAACAACTGCAACAGCAAAATGCGCCAATTCAGCGCCAAGCGCGAGTCACGTTGTGTGCATACAAAAGAGAGACGCCTCGCTCCCATACAGATAAATGTATAGATGCATAGCCGCAGATACAAAGATACAAAGATACAGATACGTGCACACAGCAACTAGCAGTAACAGCAGCAGGAGCAAAGAGGTGAGGCACGAATGGCCTTCGTGAGATAGACAGACAGCGAGAGAGAGAGAGAGAGAGAGAGAGAGAGAGAGAGAGAGAGAGAGGAAGTAGAAGAGGAAGAGTCGTTGTTGCCTCCCTCCTCTTCCGCACTCCAATGGAGCTGCATGCAACTGAGCACAAAAGCCTTGACGCACTGATCAGCCAGAATCGAGACATGATATAAAGTTGTAATGACTAACTAGACTTGACGCATATCCTGTATTCAGTCCAAAAGATATATGGATTTGAGCAGAAAGCGATTCTTCGATTTGTGTTACTGCTTTTGCAGCGATTATTTCAACTTTATTTCAAAGAATTATTTATAATCACTTTTTCCGCGTGGAGGCTATTTTAATTTGGTCGTGAAGTTTGTATCGTATTGCAGGAGATGTATTTTTGATCTTCGGTTTGGAAACAAAAGTTTCAATTTTCAATTTTCATTAAGCCAGAAAGTACGAAAACATAATAATATTTTGAAATCCAGACAAAAATAAAACACTTCCTTCTTTTTTCTTATTAATTCTAAATCATATTTTGGTTAAGTGATGGCTTTAAGTATCACTTGCAAAGTGAAAGTTTCTTTTATGGGAATACAAAAATACACCTCAGCCAAAAAATTGGAGTATATAAAATATATATGTACGAGTATATGTCAAATTGAAGAACTCTCGATCGTATAAACTTGAACTTGATGATTTTGAGATGCTCTGCCCCTTTTACAGGGTACAACAAAGAGAGAAACAAAAGAAAAGTGTAACAGCGATTAGGAAGTGCTGGCTGGTTACACAAAAAGTAACCACAAAAGACGTAAAGTTGAGACTCATTCGATGATGCAAGCAATTGTGCATTCCCATTGACTGCTTCAATTCAACAGAATGATTGAGACTGTGTGATAATCTTGTTGTTGTTGTTGTTGCAATTATCTTGAATGCCATTTCAAAGGAAATTCAACTATAGCCAACCGAACCCAACCCAACCCAACGCATTTCATTCCATTCCATTTCATTCCATTCCATTTCAGCTTAGTCCATCTCATTTCAACTCGTTTCATTTCGTTTCGTTTCATTTCGTTTCGTTTCGTCTCATTTCGCTTTGTCTAATTGTTCGCCTCTGAGTGACTCTAAGACTAGCGGTTGTCTATTTACAGGTTTGGTTTCGCGCCATACTAAAACGGAGTATTGCTGCATGGTCAGCGCAACTGCAGCTACCGTTAGCCAAGAACGATTAACGTAAGGGCAAATCGTGAACGAAGGAAGGGGGAGGGGAGGGGGGGGGGGGATCAGTCGCCGCAGCAGCTTCCCAATCAGCATTACGAATTGAGCGCATCTCGACAATTCCGCATTGTATAATTCACTCGCACTTATTCGCACTGTGCGCGCACAGCAAACTGTAAATTCTGTGGGGCTGCCTAACTAATGACATCAAAGCAAATGGCCCGACACCTCTCCCCCCACCCCAGCAACTCATTGATGATGTCATTGGCATCATATGAAGTGCGTATCATCAAAAAAAATGTTACATTAACGAACCTACTTTGTCTACTTTTCCAGTTCATGTTCTCATTGAGCTTCTTTTTCATTTTCATTCGCATTCTCATTCTCATTACCCCTTCCCATTTCCCACTTCCCCCTTGATTCATAATATTTGTGTGCGCATTTTTATTTTTTTTGTTCCTTCTTTATTGTCATTTGTCGCGCGAATATTGTGCAGATAGTGTTATTAATTCGTTGCGATGCTGAATCGATAAGAATTTATTTATTTTATGAATACCGAATTGATGACTTCAGCTTTGAACGAACATACGCCCCCTCAACCTCTACCTTTATCGTCATATATCTCAAATGGGCCATCAACTGGGGCGAGTTTCTCAGGCGAGTTGCTCCCGAATTCTACTCAAAATGCAGTTGTAATTCAGCATAGAAAATAACTAAAATTATTAAATTTTTGTCCATTAAAAATTGTCCAAATCGTTTGAGTTCCCTTATTCACCAGATTCGCCAGTTGTATAATGATCTATAATTATAACTATATAAAGTGTTGATGATTCGTTAACTACTTTGGAAGAGTGTGTAATCTTCGGCATGTCTAACATAGCCGCTATTTTTTATTATACTCTTGCTTTTTGTTCTTTTTTTTAAATATACTTTTAATTTCGACATGTTTGGGGTTATAGAAAGCTGTTTATCGAGAGCAAAGGCTCTGGCAATGACTCATTATTCAATTGGTACTATTTTTTGTATGTTTATATGCATGCTGCACAACTTGCCACCCCCTGTTGCAAATAGACTTCCAAGGACTGGGCGACTACTTACTCCTGCCGGTTGCTTCAAGCGCTGCTGTTGCAGGCATAACGTTGCTGCCACCAGCGCTGCCGCTGATGCTGCCGCTACACAATTGCAATTGATCCTGCTGCTGAAGCTGTTGTTGTTGTTGTTGCTGCTGCTGCTGTTGGAGATGTTGCTGTTGCTGTTGTTGCTGTTGATGCAACTGTAGCTGCTGCAGCTCGCAATGTACCTCATGAATGGGTGGCGTTGGGGCGTCATCACGTTCGCCGCGCAAACAGGAGGCGAGGCCCCGCCCACGGCCAGGCATTGTGCTGCGCCGCAGTGGCTGCTCCATGGCAACAGCGCGACACTGCGCCGTCGGCGTCGACTGCAGCTGCAGCTGCAGCTGTTGCTGCGACTGTGCCGACGTCGTCGTCAACATTGCCGTCCCGGTCCGCGGCATTGAGTGCATTTTGCGCTGCGATTCCTGCTGCTGAAGCTGAAGTTGTTGTTGGTGTTGATGCTCCTGCTGCTGCAGTCGCTGCTTGCTGCGCTGCTGCTGCTGCAGCGTAGACGTTCTTGTCTGCAGCTGCGCGTCGTCGCTGACAGAGCGCAGTGCGCCGCAATTCATTTTCAGTTAATGATATTCTCTTCTTATTGTTGTTTTTGTTTTTGTTGTTGTTCCTGTTTGTTTATTGTTGTTGTTGTGTTTTGTTTTGTTTTTGTTTTTCGGGTTTTTCTTGTACGTTTTCGCTGCTTGGTATTTTTGGTATTTTTTTGGTATTTGAATTCTTGTTTTTAGTTGCCTTTTGTTTTTGTTTATTTGTTTTTGGTTTGTGTTGCGTTTTCTTAGTCTGTTTACCGTTGCTGTGGCATGATTTGCTTGCTCCACTTGTCCTGTAGATTATAGCAATATATTCGTTGCTTTAATCGATGGGAACGAGTAACGAATAGCGAGCACTCGTTGGTTTTGTGTGATTCGAAACGGGCAACGGGCAGCAAGTAACGAGTAATAAGCAACGAGCAATGATTTTTCATTGATTGACTTAAAACGAGACCCGCGCTGCTTTAGTTGTCAAGAACGGGTAGCGAGTAACGAGTAACTTAACCTAAAAGTAACGAGCAATAACTTTCACTTTGAGTTTGTGTTTCGCGATGAGTGACGATTGATTGGTAACCAGTAACGAGCAGTAACAGTCGTTAATAATTAACAACGAGTAACGAGTAACGAGTGAACGCAAGACACAGCAGCCAACAGAACAACTGCCGCACCGCGTGGCTAACTGACTAACTGACTAACTCACTGACTGACTAACTCTGCTGACACCCTGACACACCAGCACCAGCAGCAGCAGCAGCACCAGCAGTAGCAGCAGCTGGCTGAGCAGCGGCGCCAACGTCGCCGGTTTCGCTTGCCTGCGCTGACAATTAAGATTTATGGTTATGGCGTGCTGGCCCTAAGGTTTTGACCCTGACTGTGCCCGGAACCCAGCCCTAGTCGCTGTCGCAGTCGCAGTCGCAGTCTTAGTTTCACCCCTGCCACCCATAGTCCACCTTATGTTGGTTGCTGTGCCGCGCAAATTGTTAACTAATTGTGATGTTTTTGTTTGACTTTTTGTGTTAGTTTATTTTTTTTCTTTATTTTGATTGTTTTGCTTGCACACGCGCGACTGCGCAGCGGCTGAACTTCTGCAAACAAAATGTTATCGTCATCGTCGTCTGGCCAAAAAAAATATTTTCCATTTAACTTGTACAATTTTACGCTCGTTGGCTCTGCGACCTGAGCGAGACTAGTTGGAACGGAATGGTAATGAATCGAAATGCTTATCGTTTGCTGCTGTTCGTTCGCGAGAGCTCTGCTAGCGGTTTATCGATAACCATAGTCCATAATCGAAGAGGAAATTAAGAATCTGTGAACCAGGCTTAAGATCTATATTTATCGGTTATCGATTAAAAGATAATCAAGCGTCTGTTACACAAATCATATAGAGCTAGATGGGCGCTAGCCTGCTGCTCTTGCTATCGATTATTTGTACAAAATATGCACATTTTGACGTGGGCTTTCACGCAGAAAATTTGAATTCTAGGCCGTTGCTAACACACACACACACACACACACATATTTCTATTGGTTGTACGGGTTTTTCACAAATGTTGCTGCTGCTGCTGCGTTGTGGTTAATGAATTTTCCTTTTGGTCGCGTTGCGTGCGTTTTGCCATGAACACACTTTTCCATAATCATTTTTCTCCACTCCTTCATCAACTCTACCCGTCAATTCAGCTGCGTGAGCCCAAAACAACAACAACCAGTAAAAAAGAAAAAAAAAAAGAAGAAAAGAGCTCTCGCCTGAGGTCGCTCCATTTATATATGCAGATGATTTTACACAAACGCATATTTTTATCTATCTCTATCTATCTCTACTTACATATATATATATATATATATATATATATATATATATATATATATATATATATATATATATATATCTATAGTTGTGGTTATAGTTATGGTAATAAACATAAATTTCGCCGTCTCAGCCGCTTCACTTTCTCCACTCACAGAGAGTGAGAGAGTTGGGAAAGAGAGAGAGAGAGAGAGAGAGAGAGTGAGAGAGAAGCAGTTGTTCTCAGCACAGCGAAGCGTAACATCGACGTCGCACCTGTAAGCGTTGCACAAGGTGCACAACACACACACACAGACACACACAGGACTCCGTGTTGAACGGAAGTGCGAGCCAATGGCCAGAAATGGTCAGAATTTGATATACGTGCGCATATGGTCATGGGATCGAACAGAAACATATGACTGCAAGCCGTATATATATATATATATATATATGTGTGTTGTGTGTGTGAAGAAGTACAGAGTAGAACAAAGTACCGCAGCGGATGCGCCAAATAAAGCAACGAAGCGATGCGACGATCCGGCAATCATCGCATTCAGCTGCAGCCAACTTAATGCTGATTAATGCAGCAATATGGCAACACACACATACACACAACATACAATCCACAACAACAATGGGAGGGGGGGGGGGGGTGGGGTGGGTGGAACGCATCATTGTCTTTTGCTAGCGTGGGCCGCGGCAGCATAATGAATAATTTGGCAGCGCTGCATTTTTGCACGTCGCGTCGCTGCGGCGTCAGCGTCTACGTCAACGTTGGCAGCTGTCTTGACAAAATCTTTTTCTACGAGGGTTGCTGCTAAACTTCGCTTAACTGATGAGCTATAATAAACAGTTAGCGGAAAAGCGTGTTAGATCAGAATGTGAAATCTTTGCTGAGTTGTTGTTCATAAAATGATTTATTTTGAGAGATTTCAGAGCTTCAAGAAGTATCAAGAACTTTTCACAATTAACAGCAACCCGTTGTACCAATTTTGTTAATGATCTTCAATGGTATCGAATCACAATTACGCAGCTAAATATAAAGTTTGCACAGCTGAGCAGAGCAGCTCGCACGCAACAATGATTAAAAATTCAAAAGCATTTTTTAGAATAATCAACACTCGCCTAGAATAATCAACTAGACAAATGCAGCGTAAAATAATCAAGCAAATTATCGGAGTAATGTGCACGGATCAAGATAATTACAATTGTCAATTGGAAAGTGCTCACCGAGTGTGGCACGAATTTGTGGCAAACAACAAAATCAGCAAGATTGCAAATTGTTTGTGCATTCAACTTGTTCGCAGAGTAGCTAGTAAAAAGCTGAAATAATCAATGATATTTTGTACTTCGCCCACGATTTTACATATACGAGTATATCTCATGTGTTTGCTGGTTTCCTGGAAAGTTGATTTTGAAACAGAACTGAGAACAGCTCAATTAAAGCAAGTGTCTGTTGAGAATTAACTTGTGATTATCAACATATTTTCAACACATGATTAATGAGTCCTAAAATAGGACTTGGACTGCATAATGGCAACCTTGAACGTGGCCAGTTTTAGAGCCGAAAACCAACAAAACATATAATTATATATTATATACTACATATAATATATATATATATATATATATATATATATATATATGCTGATGTTGATGTATTTAAAAAATGTAGTAGTTCTTTTTATATGGCTCATTTGGTAGTAAGAAAAACTTGGGCTACACTTATTATAATGAGAAATTAGAATAAGTGGAGATCATAAACGATATATAAAAATACCTCAGATCATTAAACTTGAGATTTGAATGTTTGCCAAAATGCGAATGTTATTTGAATGGAGCCTCCCTCGGCATTGGGCGTTCTTCATTATTCCGGCATTTGTGGCCATTTGGATCTGTTGCTGCTTTCTTTCGCCGTCGTGGAGGACGTGGGAAACAATTTTATCGTCGCATTGTCGCATAGAATAAAAGGCCTTGCCTGCAGTCGCAGTTTGCGTCGCTGTCAGCGTCGCAGTCAGTCGACCATATGATGGAAGCATTATGCAAGCGCAGTCTAAATTGAGAGAGTGAGTGAGAGAGAGAACCAGAGAGAGAGAGAGAGAGAGAGAGAGAGAGAACCAAAGAGGGAGAGAGCGAGAGAGAGAGCGAGAGTACCGTGTTTTAAAGGTCGTTGGCATTGTCAAGATTGCTTAGCAAGATTGGTAAATTGGCAAATGATGAAGATGTTGAGATACATATATATATAAATATATATATATATATATAGAGAGGAACAGAAAGAGATACATATGTGCATATATATATATATATATATATATATATATATCTAGCATTATGGGCAGTTTATTTGCACGGTCGAATAATTGACTTTTGCCAGCAATGATCATCAAAATGGACCACGATGATTGCGCCGATAATTGCGACACACATACATACGGCAACCCCCTCCCCCCATCCCGTTACTCCTCAAACAAACGACACGCACCAAGACGAATGACAAGACGCAAGAATTGCGAATAAAGTGAATGAAATAGAGTGAGAGAGAGAGAGGGAGACGTGACAAATGAACAGACAGACGGAAAGGCAGACAGACAGACGGGCAGACAGACAGATAAAAAGACAGAAGACAGAGAGCCAAAGCTGTGTGTGTGTGTTGTGTGTGTGCTGAGCAAGTACAGCGTGTTGGGGGTGTTGTTTGCAGCTGGCTCAAAACGGGTGGCGACAAGGGACATTGGCTGTGTGGGGTGGGTTAGCCATAAGCGTGTTGCCTTTTGTGTGATTCATTCAGAACAATGCAAAGACTGACAACAACAGCAACAGCAACAGCAGACAGACAACAATCTACTCACACAAAACGTTAACTGAAAAACACTAACCACAGGGGGAAGGGGGGGTTTCGAGTGGTACTCGTTATTTTTGTTGCTGTGGTCGTTGATCGCTCGTTGGCCGCAGTCAAATTTAATTAACAACAACAGTCAAGACAGCAAATGACAAAAACCAAAAAAAAAGTGAAAATTGTTGTTTATTGTAGTTCGTCCGGTCGGCTATTTTTTCATCTCTTTTTTTTTTTTTTTTGGTACGGATACTTGCGGTTCGTTTTTTTTTTTAGGGGACAGCCCATTTATAGAGAGAGCGAGAGACGCTTTGTGAAAAAATTCTTCAATTGTCTTTCTATTCAAAGTGAAAAAGCAAACAACACAAAACAAGCCATGGATTTCAATGGGCTTACACAGCTCAAGCTCGACTCATACCAAATAACTTGAAATAATTCTCGGTGATCATGATCATGATCAAGATACAGTTAGAAAAAAACAAACAGAAGCAGCATATTCTTTGTGCTGAGAACCAACTGCAAAATTTTTTACGCAATTTTGTCGCTCTAATTTGGTAAAAAAAATCCTTAATCTATGCAAAGTGTACAACGATGAGCCAAGTTTTTAATGTTGATGATCGCACATTTGCCACTCTGAATAACTATTATAATTAATGTTAATGTAGGATTCCGAGATTGGGATTATGTGAATGAGAAATATAAACACGAAAGATCGTAGTAAAACACACAGAAATATCGGTATCAGAGAACTGAATGGTGTATTAATTCAATAATGTCTGTTTTCTGAGGAAAGATAAGTAGTGAAAGCCGTCAAAGCTTGAAGATATTCAAAGTACATTGTAATTTTGAATACTTTGTATAGATATAGGTATAGAATGGCAAATCATAGCATGATGAAGTTCATAGTTACTCAGTGAATTTCAGAACTTATTTTAAAACAGATTTACACTTACGAAAAACCAATTATCAGGAAATTTCGAAACTCGGCCTGAAAATCAGAACGTATTTCTAGATTCTCCAAGTAGAAATTAGTTTTCTGCACATTTTGAGATATTCGCAACTTTCGAATTTTAATAATAAATAAAATAAAATAAAAAGATAAAAAGATTTTACTGATGTAAATACGATTATAATCTAAATCGGGATATATCTTTTTGTGGTGCAACTTTGCTTTTCCCTCGCCCATATTTGCAAATGTTTCAGACTCCGATGTAACTCCAACTTATATGGCTTTTACACACAATTATCTCTTTGGCTGCTGCGTTTTATAGCATCCGCCCATTAAAAATCAGGTAAATCGGGTATAATAAAGTTGTGAATAAGGAATATATATATATATATATATATATATATATATATATATATATATATGTATGCTTGATCTGTATCAACAATCGAGTCGATATGAGAGATAAATAATTTAACATTTTTGGAATATAAATAAGTTGCTTCCGTTGCTTAAAAATCGATTTCCGATAGCCTGTCAATTGATGTAGCTATAATAATGTTTGTTAACCAAAACATATTGAATAGATGGTATCTGCTAGTCGAGCCCTTTCAACTAGAGCATTCTAAATTATTATTTTTTTTTTATAATTGCGAGTGAGACACACTTTTCACCCAATGCTTGGCAACGCAAGTTTTCACACGCTGCAGCGAGCGGTCTATTTTCTTGTAGTTGGTTGTGGAAAATGAGGGGTTCGGACACCGGTTTGATGATAGTTTTATTTTGCTCAGTTTTGTTTTGTTTTGTTTAGTTTGCTGCCTCCAAGTAGCTGAGTTGTGGGTTGTTGGTGTCTAGCTAGCCAGCTTGGGGGGAGGCGAGTTTAGCTCAAGTCTGGGTTGAAAGCGCCGCTCAATTTTGCGGGCCCTTACAGTAGTTGCTGCTCCTCCTCCTCCTCCCGAAAAGCCCCTACCCCCCGCCCACCCATTTTTATTTTTTTGTTTGCCGCCCACTTTGGCCTGTTATTCGTGTCAACATGTGTTGCATATTATGTAAATTATTTTGCAGGGGCAAAAAACTACTAACTACGGCTGTGGTTGTCGGGCAGGGGTAGGATAGGGGGTAGGGTGTCTTTTGGGGCCCAAGTAGCGCCCAACGGGGCCTCAGATGTTGAAATGGGCACATAAAGCAATTTAACTGTTTAATGCTTCCACGCTCTCCCTCTCTTTCTCTCTTCTCTCTCTCACTCTTCCAATCTCTTGCGACTCCCTCACGCTGTCTTCGACTCTCTTTGTTTTTGCCTTGAAACGAGTGGTGGAAAAGGGTGTGGAGTGGGGCGGACTGTGGCAGCTACGCGGCTGGGCATTATGTATTTTTTTTAAATTTTTTTTTTTTTTTTTTTTTTTAATGGCAGAATTGTGTGAACTTATTGCTGTTCTTAGTTGTTGCCCAGTTTGGTTGTTTACGCGATTATTTTTCCTCATTTTTATTTTTATTTTCTTTTTCGCTAAATTTATCTGAATTCTCGCCATGGCAGCAGTGGGAAAGAGAGCGAGAGAATCAGAGATAGAGAAAGAGAGAGAGAGAGAGAGAGAGAAGAGCAGAAACCATTCAATTTGAATTTTTGTATTTGTGGAAATGATTTCAAACGCATCTCAAGGTGTGATAAACATTCGTGTAAACAAATCAAATCTGAACAGAAAGTGACCCTGGGCCCCTCTCCTCAACTATTTAGCTACATATAACTGCGATCGACGCCCGACTCGCGACTCCCAACTTTGCCCCATACCCATGCTAGACGTGTATGGTGTTTGTGTGCGTGGGGGGGGGGGGGGGGGGGGGGGGCTCAAGCGATTCAGTTCACTGTAATATAAACACAACGAGCAGACGATTTTGGACTCTGTTTACAGATGCAGCAAATTATTTGAGAAGCAATCGCGTCAAGATTAACGTCGATCTGTAGTTTGATCGTGGCAAATCTAGAAAAAGCTGTCAGCTAATATATATATACATACAGCTAGAAAGCAGCAAACTCTAGAGTCAATGGGAAAATTAACAATAAACTTGACCGTTGGCTGTTTAATATTGTAATTATAATAATAATATTGTTTAATATTGTGACTTTAATCATCATAATAATTTTGTTTAATATTGTAATTGTAATAAAAGGAAAATTCTTGGCTGTCACTAGGAAAACTTTCCATAATTCAATGCGAATGGATTTCATTATTCAGCATTTGATATTATGATGTTAATGGATGAGCGGATGGAATGGAAAGGATTCGTTTTGAAAATCGACAAATAATTCGAACTGGAATCGATTAGAGATATTTACATATCTTTCCACATGCCTTAAGAGTTCTAGACTTTAATTTCCTGCCGTCTTATCACATGATATCATTCATATGTTAGACCCAAGATTTTTGGTCTTCTTTTGGGCAGATTTGAGGAGCAGAGATCTTTAAAAGTATGTTGTAATCACACTTGCTGGCGAATACTTGGCTAACTCTGATTAAAAATAGACTCAAAACACTCGTAAATAATCACAGGCACAAGTGCTCATTGGATGTATGTATTTGTGTGTCTATTATATAATTGGCCAGCTCAAATTGGAAGTGGAAACAATTGCCATATGTAGATCGACTGCACGACGGGGCCCACAAGACGCTCCAATGATGATGATGATGATGATGATGATGATGCTGATGATGTTGCTGTTGATCATTATGATGATGACGACATCGCGCAGTTTTTGTGCAAAGTGCGAACGGGCAATTTACATGCACACACACACACACATATATATATATATATAGATATACATACAGAGCGTATACTGAACGAGTGAGTGACAGATATTTATGACATATGAATTACTGAATATGCGGCGTTGTTAATTGTTGCTGTTCCTGTTGCTGTTGTTGTTGGTGTTGTTGTTTTTAGTAATGCCTCTTAAATGGTTCAATTGAGCAACAACGGCAACAACACAAACAACACAAACAACGCAAACAACTTCAAAGTAACGGATACAACAGCGAAATTCACTTTTAATCAAATGCAAACTGCGAAACTCTTCTCGATAGAGATAGATACATTTGTATCTGGTGCAGCGTTGTCGCACAGCCAGCACCTGCCATCAGTCTCGAGTTGACTACAGTTTGCGTACAGCAGACAAGCGATGCCCCATCGCCATCCACATCGAGTGCAATCCCTTTGAAATTCACAGCGAGGAGAAAAAAGAGAGGCGCAACAAACAATAACAGCTCAGCTGGCGATAAAAAAAAAAAATAAAAAAAAGCGCTAGCAAAACGCACCGCAAACGCCGCGTTCTTCTTGCTGCTGGTTTTTATTTGTATTTTTGTTTTTTTTTTTTGCTGTTTTTTTTTTATTATTGCCAATTTCACCCGCAACGAGCGACGCGACAGCTGAACAGAGTCATACAGACAACAACAACAACAACAGCAGTCAGACAATGGCATTCATCATCATTAGACAATGGCAGCTCCCAGCCTCCCCCTCCACCCAACCCCCCCTCTTCATGCCGAACCTCACCTAACAAAGGAAGCACCCATTGTTTCTATTGGCGTTTTGAAAACTCCAGAAACGAAACAAAAAAACGTTAGAGTATTTTCAGAATGGGCTTTAAGCGACTAAGCGTGCATCAAGTGCAACTAAATAATAATAATAATAATCTCATAAAATTATTGAGAAAATAATAATAATAATAAGCTCATAGAATATCGCAGGATTCATCATATGAAGACCTGAACGGTAATCGCATAATACGAGGTGTGTTCAAAAAGTATCGCGAATTTTGTGTTTTTTTCAGATATTATTTATTTATTCATGAATATCTATTTTGTCCCCTTCAAAGTAATCCCCATGAGATATTATACACTTGTGCCAACGGTTTTTCCAATCTTCAAAGCACTTCAAAAAATCATTTTTTTTATCTTGTTCAGCTCCTCCTTCGATCCCGTCTTTATCTCGTCAAGCGTAGCGTAACGTCGTCCTTTCATGGGCCTCTTCAGTTTAGGGAACAAGAAAAAGTCAAAAAAATCGTACAACAGAATTGATAGTTTTTGGGAAGATTTCTAAAGAACTATGGTGCGTGACATCACACGAAAGCAGGGCAATCAAACCGTAAGCGGACCGGAACCGGAACCGGAACCAGCGATCGAAATTAACCGAATTGCAATTCAGAACCAGAAACGGAACTAAAATTCAACATTCCCTTTTGTAGTGACAGGAAATCAAACCGAAATTAACCGATTGAAACTCAAAACCAGTAACGAAATTCGAATCGTTTTATTACTGATCAAATATGAATAGTAAAAAAAATATAAACAAAGTTGGATTATTCTACAATTAAGAATAGAATTGAGCACAATGGGAATGTGAGCTATTTATAAGAATAATATAAAATAGAAGAAGAATATAAGAATAATATAAAATAGAGTATCGTAAAAAAGTGACGAATATTTTGCTAATCAAAAACAATATATTCAAAAAAATAATGGACTGAAGAACACAAACTATCAGTTAATTTGTCAGTCAGCCAGCCTTAAAGACCAGAAACCATATTACCAATTGGCAAATATTGTTCAAGTTTATCTCAGAATAAGCAGAAAAGGTGATAAATTGATTGAAAGCTTCTTTTTGTTCATCGCTATCGCTATATATATATATATATATATATGGAATAATAATATCGGCTTACGTAACTCGATCTCAAACAAGGCAGTTTCAAGGGTTTTGGGACAAGTTAAAACATTTATTAAACTACATTCAATGAAATACAAACAAAATCAAAGTTTGGCAACAGTTTCATTTTGAATATTATCAGATTAAGTTCGTTTAAGTCTGGGGCAATAAGTTCTTCAAATAAAAGTGCAAAAGCTGTTGTGTTGATAATATAAAAAAGAGTGCAATCAAAAGAGAGAGAGAGAGAGAGAGAGGGAGAGAGGGAGAGAGGCAGAGAGAGAGAAAGAGTGTTGAGTTGTTTAGTTAAAACTTGAATTTTGTGCTGTGGTTGCAATTGTTGTTTTTGTTGTTATCTGTTGTCTTTGGGACAATCTCGCGGCTCTCACGCAGCGTTGCCACGGGGCCCACAGCCAAGGGGAAGGGGCACAAAGGGGAGGCATGCGGCATGGTGTGGTGTTGCACTAGTGCATTTGATTAATGCATTTAAGATACACACGTATTTTCAATTATTTCTATGCGCACAACTAAACAACAGCAACAAAAAAAAAGAAAAGAAAGTTTTGCCAAGAGCACGGCGTCAACAAACAACAACAAACAACAAACAACAAACAACAACAACAATGGCCAAATGCATAAAATGCGTATTTATGCAGTTTTTGTTTGTTTGTTGTTGTTGTTGCTTTCATTTTTATATTTAGATTGGCAGTTGTTATAAATAAAATGTGGGTCATGTGCATCAAATTAATTAATTGGTGTCAATTGGCGTGATTTTCAAGCTTTTGCTTTTTACACCAATTCTCTTTTTTTCGCTTTCTTTTAAGCGGCTTTTGAATGTGCGCGCTGTTAACTTGGCCAAATGCGTCTGACATAGTTGACCAACACAATTTGGCAGTCTGATTTGCATAGGCCTATACGCAACCGACAAAGACACCGCCCCTTCCGCCCCACTCCCCCCACGATGCCCCTTTTCACCAAAACTTGTCTCGTATGAAATGCTAATCCGGATGTGCTTCTAGCGGCTATAAACGGTTTACACCAACACCAGCAGCAACCAACAACCAGCAACCAGCAACCAGCAAGCAGCGACAAAAACAGACATTGACTTTCCGGTGTCTTTTGGCCAACGTTTTGGGCGCATCGCTCAGCTGCCCCGCCTTTAGAATGCCGCCATGCCCATGCCCCCTGCCCCCTGCCTTTCCCCATCCATCAGCAACTTCACCCATTGCCGTCGCTATGCTTGCATTGCTTGGCGTATTGGTGTATTGGTGTCAAGCGCTCATTTCCCTAATTCAGTTTTACATTTTACACACAAGTTTTATTCTGTTATTCTTTTCTATCCTTTGTCTTTCATTTTGCACTTTTCTTTCACTTGACGTTTTTTTTGAGAAACGCGCACAAAAATCGCGCCGCATGCGTTTGTGGGCGTTTTTGTTTTTTTTTTTATTTTCTTCTTCTTTTTCTTCAGTTTTGATACGTTTGTAGAACAATTTGGTTCCGTTGCTTTTGCTAAATTTATAGCCCAGATGATGAGGTTGAAGATGATGAGCTGTGTGTGTCTGTGTGTGTGTGTGTGTGTATCTGTGTGTTTGTGTGTTGCTGCTGTTGTTGTTGTTGTTGCCCAGTTTTGAACTGGCGATTTTTCGCTCAGTTTTTCGGGGGCTGTGTGTGCCTCGCCTCGCCTCGTATGTTGATTTGTTTTTGTTTTAGTTGTTTTGGTTTTAGTTGTGTGTTTGTTTGTTGTTTGCATTTTATTTTTAGAACATTTCATTTCGAATTCGCAACGCACCGCAGCGCGCATAGTTTTACAAAATATTTTCCAACCGAATACAAAACTATTGCGCTCAGCAATTTATCATTTACCCACAATAACAAAATTGAAAAATATGTGTTATGGAAATTTGTTTAGACTGGTCGTAAAAAAATAATAAAAAAAAACAGCCGCCACTCAGCTGTGAATCGAGCGCAACAGAGAGAGAAAAAAAAAAACAAAAACAAAAAACACTAAAAACTAAACAGCAAGTGCTCAAAACACAAAAAAAAAATTAAATAACACACACCGAAGCGAGTTCTGACGAACGAGTAGCGAACCCAACCGCCTGCGCCGGAAGCTTAAAGTGGACTGAAACGAATCGAACCGAACCGAAACGCAGCAAGAGCAAGACAGCAGCGCCAAAGCTGGCCATAATCTAGGCACAGTGGAACGCTGCTGAAGAAAGCATGCAACAAAATTCAAGTTGAAATTTAAACAGTTTTGTAGTCATCTTTCTTATAAGTGAAATGTATAAATAACGATTTCATACATACTTATATGAATGACTGAGGCTCTCAGCAACATATTTATATGCGTCTTATTGTATTACAAAATATCAATCGTTTAGTTTTTACTACCTGAATATCAATCATGCTCATACTAAGTATTTATTTCAAAGAAAAAAACAAATAAACACCCAACTACAGTTGACGCACAGTTCGAGCCCATTTGACCCACTGTGCATCGACTTGCAATGAAATGAAACGCAACGGAAATGAGACACGTTTGTGTGCTCGCACTGACTCTCTGCCAGCCAATCGCGCTCTCTCTCTCTCTCCTCTCTCGCTCTCGCTCTCGGTCAGTGTTCTCGGTTCATTGATGGAACGGTTTGGCAGCCGAAACAAAGTTGCAAACGCACAAAGCGTTGCAAGTGTTTTCGGTGTTCTTGTTGCTGTTGCTGTTGCTGTTGTGTACTTTGTTTACATTTGCAGCAAAAAAAAGTAGTGCTATAAGAAGCAGCAGCAGCAGCAGCCAAAGAGGTAAACGCAAGAAGAAGCAGCAGCAGCAAAAAGTAAGCTGAGCTAATCGCAGTTTTAATTGCATTTCAGTTTTGGTGTCGAGCAGCGACGCCTGCGCAGTCTCCGCTTCAGTGGCTATTTAGATTTGAATTGGCCAAGCAGCAGCAGCAGCAGCAGCAGCAATAGCAACAGCAACAGCCTTGATACGCAGCCATTAACAACATTAGCAGCAACAACAGCAACAATCAATGAGTGACCAACAATTGAGCAAACGAATGAATGAATGAATGAAAGCGTGTGCAACGCTTAAGAAGGAAATGAAGGTAATAATCAATTTCCAAATAACATTAACCGGTAACCGATAACGATAACGAGAAATGGACAGAAAGCCAACTAAACATTAAATTTGGCATTTTAGGCGTGTTACTACCAACCTACCCATTATCAAAATATCGATTTAAATATAATATATATATAAAACATAGCGCATTGCAGAGCGAGTGTATCTCCCAGTCGAGTACACTCCTCTTCTATGTGTTCACTTGATTTGCGTTGCAAATTCAAATTCAAATTCAAATATGCAAATGCGTTTAGTGTGTAACTAAATGTTTCAAATTCCAAGCATTCCGCTTAGCAAGTTCGCAAAAAATTGATGCGAATGTAGAGAGACACAAGGACAGAGAGAACAATGTCAAATGTAAATCAATCAGATCTATTTTTAAAGCCTGATTGGCTTTAAGGCAACCAATTTTTGTCGCCTGGGCAGCTCTGCTCAATCGCGCGTGAATTGTCATCATTAGCGAGCAGCTCGGCATTGTGTTGCCGTGTGTCGGGTGTACACAGCTGCCAGCCACCCCTCCTCTCTGCCGCTCTCTTTATCTATTGCTCTCTCTCTCTCTCTCTCTGTCTATCTCTGTCTCTGTCTCTCTCTTTCTGTGTTGCTATTGTGCTCAATGTGCTGGCAAGCGTGACGGACGACGATACAAACAAATTTCCTGAGTGCCTTTTCACACACAGACAGTTGATGCGGGAGGCGGTGTTGGGGGGCAGTGAGGGGAATAATGATATGATCGGTAACAGAGCCTCAACCAACACGACGACAACAATAACAACAACAACAACAACGACGACAAAACTCGCAATTACCGATGCACCCAAGTCGTAGGTCAATGCAATTAAGGCATCTCTTGACCGCAACAGCTAACGGAAGGGGTTGGGGTTAACACCGCAAAAGGCCAGTCCAAAAAGGTGTCAACTCAATAAGCCTCCCCCCTCTCTTAATCACCCACTAAGAGCACGCTTAGAGCAAAGTACAACTGATATTGCGAATTCGCTGTGCAATTTTTAAGCAAATACTTTCTTATAACCATAAAAATAGCCAATAAGGAAAATACTTTATAAGTGCAAAATACTCATTAAAGCTCTTTTGAACGTATTTTTTTTTTAGCTTTCCTATGCAAGCTGCTTGATTTTGCATATTGTTAATAATAGTTATAGTTTACGAACTTTGCACATAGCTGGACATGTTTTAAGAACTAATCAAATTTTAAGATTGTTTTCTTCTTTTTTTTTGTCAATTGTAATTGATACATACCTAGATCAGTGTAGAGCGTTGTGTTCAGCACGATGTCGTTGAGGCCGCTCATTCCAGAGCCCAGGCACGAGTCGGAGTCCTCGTTCTCTTCGGGCAGTGTGGGCGGACCATCCCACAGCGCCTTGGCTGGACGTCGGACGCGATCGAGTCGCACTCGCGGTATATCCTCATAGCACACATCGCCCAGCTGTTGCAGCGAGAAAATATATACATAAATATAAATAAAATATGGTTTGACTTAGTTCAAGAAGCAACGAAATGGGCAGAAATTGAGTTAGTATTGTAAGTTGATATGTAAGTTAGTATGTTTGAGCATTACCCACCTCTAGCTCCTTTTTTGGGGTAGCCGGGAATATCTACAAGTTAGTAGCGTTTAATGGTCCATGTTAGTGGGTGCAAGAGAGAGAGAGAGAGAGAGAGAGTGGGGAAAAGAGATACAAAACAGATGCACAACATACATATACGATGAGCGATAGAATACATGTATACATATATGTACAAATATGTGTGTATATAGTGGTATGTGGTGTGTCAAGTTAATCTATGTAGCCAACAGATGCGATGTTGCACTCGCCAAACATTGAACATTACACTTTACTCGTTACTTTCTAGTTGGATCGTCGTTTATTACTGAAGCACTTGTAAATTTTTTATATTCTATCGTTACTCGTTACTCATTACTGACCATGCGTAAGTAATATTTCTTAATCGTTTCTAGACGTTCGTTGCTAATCGTTACTTGTAAGCAAGTTAATCGTAATTTTTAATTCGCTAATCGCAACTGTCTCGCTAGTCGTATTTGGTTTGGTTTTACTCCTCACTCGCTACACGTTTATCGTGACTTGCTAGTCGTTACTCGCAACATGTTTCCAGTCACTGGCTATTTTCGATTCGCTTATTCGCTTATAAGCGTGTCTCGACTCGCAGCACGTAACTCGTTGGCCAGCACTCTCTAATGGTTATCGTATTTGTTGCACGCTGTGCGTGACTTGCAACTCGCTACTCACCGAAATCTCCTCGCTGCAGTAGGCGGTAAATGTTTGATCGTCCTGCTGCAGCACACAGTACAGCGGTCCCCAAGGCAGCGTTTTTATTAGGCGTGTCAGTTCGCCCTCCGTTTCTGCAAAAGAGCGAAAGAGAGAGAGAGAGAGAGAGAGAGAGAGAGAGAGAGAGACGAAAGATATAAACATATGTTGTATAACAATAAAAGAAAGTAACAAAAAAGACAAACATAATTTGGGCACCAAAGTGTTACAGCAAAACCTATCACATGTTTCTATAGATCAAATCATGACAAAGGCTCAATCTTCACATAGTAATCTCAGTGGGAGGTGTTCTTTAAAGCACCATTTGAACATAAGTGATAAGCGAACATTTGTTTTTTTTTTTTGTTTATAAGCTTAGTCACCACGAGGTGGTGGTAGTCAGTGCATTGGCTCTTCATATTCATTGAGTTCCGCATTTAAGTGCCGCAAGTCAATGTTCATTGCATATACACTGGCGCCATCTAGCAACGAGCGGCGAAGTTAACTGTGCAAAACGGGGAAAAACATTGCCTGCTTTCAGGCGGTGCTATGAAAAAAATACCATTTTAGTGTGCGCGCGCAGCGAGAAAGCACAAGAAAATGACAAAAGCAAAAAAACAGATGAGCCCGCCTCCCCAACCCACCAACACAGCCATACCCCTTGGCAAACCCACAAGTATTTGTTTGTTGCCGCCGCTGCTGCTGCTGCTGTAGCTGGTGTTGCACGCATGCGTGTTGCTAATAAGACAGCGGTACTAACAAATTAGAAATGCATCTGCAATTGCAACTGCAACTGCGTCAAATGCCGTTTGTCTGTTGGCTGTGTGTGTGTGTGGAAAATTGTGAAAAATTGTGAAAAACTGTATGCATTAGTAGTAAAAACAGAAAAGAATTGCAACAACAACAGCAACAGACAATGGGCAACCAAGTTTAACTGAGTAACTGCTTAGCACCCCCCCACCCCACGCCACCCCACACACACCCACACACACCCACACACACCCACACACACACACACCTCACTCTAACCTCCGCTGCGTCTCCTCGTCAACAACTCCCATTTGCCTTGCCCGCATCAGATTCAATAATTTAATCTCTTCGCCTTTATGCCACCTCCTTGCCCCTCCTCTCTCCGTGCCACTCGCTCACTTGTTGCGCGGCCCTGCAAAAATTTCAAAGTTCGTTTCACTTCGGTTCCTCCACGTTCTTGACGTCGAATGCGATAACAATGCAACAACAACAACAACAACAAGATAAATAATAAAAATGAACAAAAAAAAACGAGGGAAAACTGTTTTAATTTGCAGAGACCGACAGAACGAGAGAGAGAGAGAGAGAGAGATTAATTGGAGAGTGGGATAGAGATGTGGAGATGAGACGACCCAACACGACCCCACAAAAAAAAAAACCTCAAGCCAAAGGAAGAGTTATCTGCGAATATCCGATGATTAAATACCCTTGAAAGTAATCTGTGCAAATATGACTCTTCCAAAATAACTACCAAAAATGATTTGTCACCCAGAAATTGTAGATATATAGTCATCAGATTAAAGGCCATATAAACATATAACAATATTGAAGAGCGCAAGAGAAAACATAATATGGTAGTTAGATGTTGATGGAATGTTTTGATCTACACATGTAGTGCCATAAACAAAGAATTGTAAGTTTTTGTTTAATGAACCAGAGTTTGGTAATGATGAGTCGCCAATTTACTAAGAAAAACAATTAAAGCGCAGAGCAACTCAATATTAAATCTTGTACAGTAAAGGGGATATACAACAAAATAAGCAATATTTTTCCAAGAACTGTGTAACTTTGGTGCATATACCATAGGCAGAACTAATTTGTTTCAATTAATTATGTTATTTATTCTATTATGTTATTATATTATTTATATTAATTATATTATTATATTAATTTAAAATGCACAAATCGAAATTCTCGCCCGCTAAGCGTTTAGCAATAGTAACAAACTCGAACCCAATGTGGAGTCTCAGTGCGTGGGGGCAAGTACTTAGTACAAACAGGCGGCAGTACGGTCTATGGGAAAAGAGGGGGCAATTACTGTTGAGCGTTGGGCGGGGAGGGGGAGGGGGAGGGGAAGGAGCATTGTCAGCTTTTGTGGCATCCATCACAACACGACTTCGGCGAGCCACATTCAAATTACGGCGCCTGTCTGGCCACATTTAACACAAGTAATAAAAATAATAATAATAATAGTAATAAATAATAATATTGTATGTAATTGTGAGAAGACCAAAACTGAAGCTCAACTTGAAGTCTACATCGACGTCGACGTCAGCGTCAGCGTTGCTCAGCAACATTGCGTTAATTTTGAAACGTTCGTTGGCTGTGTTTCTTTTCTTTTTTTCTTTTTTCTCTCTTTTTTTTTTTTTTTGTTTTCATGATTTTTTTTCTGCTGCTTTTTGCATAAGAATTTCTCGCTTTCGAGTTCAATGCACTTGCCGAGGCGCTTTTCAACAGTAACAGTAGCAGCAGCAGCAGCAGCAGCGGCGGCAGCAGCAGAGAGCTTTGCACTGGCCTCCGCTCAAGGGCAGCAGCGGGCCGGCGGGGAGGGGGGCAGCAGCCGTGGCATTTAGTTTGCCCACCTGCCAAGCGGCAGCGTTCCAGTCACTGGTCACTGTTTAGAGAACAGCTGTTTGTTGGTTACGTCACACACACAACATCGAATGGCTGCAGAGGCGTCAGTTTTCTGCTGCAGCTTTTGTTATCGATCAGTTATCGATTAGCGTGCAATCGCACTGCTATCGCACATTTTCCGCCGAGATAACTGCACAACTTCGTGGGAATTTGAACAATTTGTGAACGCCAAGCGCCGTGCTTCAAGCTAAACCATTCTTCTGAAGCGGGTGTGGCGGGGGCAGGTGGGCGCATGCTGGTAGAATGCAAAACAGGCAGAAGAAACTACATATGACCTAAACTAAGTAAAGATAATTCTGATCAAATTGCTGCTGGGAAGGAGCTGCAAGGAATCGTTATCGATAAACATCGGCTAAGTTATTACTCAGCAAAAATATTGAAAGAACTGTTGAACGATATAAAATAAGTCCACAAAATACAGAAGCTAAATATACTAACGGCATATATATGGCTAATTCGATAAATCAGCTCAATTTATGAAAATAATTAAGTGAAAGATTTATGTTTTGCTGAGTGTTTGCGCCAGATTATCATGAATATTGCATTTTTCAAATCTTTCATATTTAACTTTGCAGCTATGTTCAACAGATCCGCTTGTGGCTATTTTTATTTTTATTATTATGCACTTTGCAGAGGGTATTCTAATTTTATGGCGACACTTGTAACGCATTAACGCATATATATATATATATATATATGTGAAGCTATCTTCATGAAAAATTTGTTCTACATTTGACTTCTTGCTGTAGGCAAAAAACATATTTCGATTTTTAATGGTTTTTGTGGTTTGCCAAGATCGCCTATCAAACTGAAAATCTTTAAGATTGGACGATCATATCGTATACCTGCCATATAAATAATCTGTAGATTTTCGAATAATAATTAACTTTAGACTTCGTTTGATTCCAGTCTGCAAGGCTATTTAATCTTCGGTGTGTGTAAGTCTGTCATTATTTCTTGTTATTTTTATTTTGCGCAAAGATCTTAATAATTTTCGAAATTAAAAACAGGGCAACTGCAAAAAAGGGTATTTAAGCAAAAATGTTTGCATTGATAGATAAAAAGTCACGCAGAAAGCTTGATATTTAATTGATTGATTAATAAAAGATCATTATCTTAAATCTTTTAGCTCTTTCAAGATCAAATCAAACCAAATTGAAACTAAAATTGAAACTCGATTGTTGGTCGGCCTAGTGTCAAATTACACTTCACCCAAATTATGATTACAGCCAAATTAACAAAACGCAAGAAGAGCAACACAATTAAATTATGAAGCACCCAAAAAATAAACAAAAATAATAAAAACTTTACCAATTAAAAGTAATTTAAAATAATTTATGCGATGCGTCATGTGTGTGTGTGCGTGTGTGTGTGTGAGGGTGTGGCTGAGTGTACATATGTTGCGGTTGATCGGGGTGGGTGTTGGCACAGGCGGGTGGGTGGGGGGTGTTGGGGGTGTTCAACTATGGTGACGATCGACGCAACAAGTTTGTCTCTGTTCTGTTTCCCTTCCTCTGTTTCTTTTGTGTTTCGTCTGTTTCCTTAGCTAAGCTGTTCTCATTCCAAAAGGAGAGGAATAGCCGAGAAACAGCAAAAGAACCAATTTGCAGTAGGCTCTCGACGGCCAAATACCCTACATATTTATATATCGTACACAAAAATACCAGCCAAAATGTGCAGTGGGGCATTTCTAGCAATTAGCTGCATTGTGCTGTGAAAACTCAAGCATTAACATATTATTATATATGGAATACAAATAAGACAACACACGCAGCGAATCATTGTGTTCATTCAATCAAAGTGGGTCCAGAATAATACAAATCTCAGCGATATAGTGCTACGATCCGTTCGACTTTGCCTATTGAAAATCGATTAAGATGCATTAAGATGATTAGGATTATTATTGAAATCAATCGATCAATCGATCAGTGAGCACAATATAAAATGACACACACAATTATATATATATAATAGTTTATATACATATAGTTTAAGTGCCAGAATTAGAATACCCTCGACAAGCATGTAGGGCATCAGAAATGTGTTTCATTTTGTCATGGCAGGCGCCAACATGAGAAGCAACAACCGAAAGTTGCACGGCGACAACAATGAAAACTAAGACGCAGCTACTTCCGCATAGTCACAGCAGCTGTGCCACACAATGCAGCACCTCCTTCCACCCAAAAAAAAAAAAAAAAAAAAAAAACACCAAACATAGGCCTACCAACCTTCTCAGATGTGTGTGTGTGTCTGTGTGTGTGTGGGTGGGTGAAAAACTGACAGACGAACAACAGCAGCAGCAGTGGGTGCAGTTAGAGTGGAGGCATGAGGATGGGGGGAGGGGTTAGTGTTTGTGGCAACTAAAGTTTATGGATGTGCATTTTCGGATTTGGGCCATTATGTGCGTGGAGCACAGCACAGCAGCCAGAAAGCAGAAGCCCATAAGTACAAACATGTGTATGTCTGTCTCGATCCACTCCATTACCCCAACACCCCGCCGGCAACCCTTTGGCCGTCTGTGCGCACATATAAACATGCAATCTAACACAAATAGTTGCGTAAATGCAACAACAACAGCAACAACAGCTTTTAATTAGGTTTATGGGAAATATGCGAAACGTAATGTTGGAAAAAAAAATCGAAAAAAATCCAAGCAAATACTGAAGAAAAAAAAACAAGCAAACAAGAGCGGAGTCGATCTCTCTTTGTCTCTCGCCCCCCTCTCTCTCTCTATCTCTGTTTCGATTGCTTGTTGAGAGCCCCACCCTGCGCTGAGTCCCCTTCTCCGCCCCGCCGCCCCTCTCTGTAAACAAACAATGCAGAATTATAGCATAACTTGAATTTCGCATCATGTAATCAGCTCAAAGCCCGAAACTGAACCAAGTCGCGCCGCATTTTTATTTGTCAATTCATTTATAGATTGTTTTTTTTTTCTCCAGTCTGCTATTTTTTGCTTTTGTTTGTACCCTGTAAGCACTGAAAGTGATTCCGATTGGGTAACATATAAAGCAGCAACTTTCGTTCTCACTTGATATAACTTCTAGCTAAATATGAACACTCGAAATAAAAAATTGAGGTTGCAAAACGTTTTTGAATTGAACCGACTCCGCGAAGAAGCTGAAGTTCTTTTTTCTCTTCTCCGCAATAAAATCCTGATCAGAGCCAGATGTAAAAAAAGAGAGCAACTCTTCATCCAACAAATTTTCCACTGTGTAAAACAGGGCATCTGATAGTCGAGCTGTCATACGTGTTGTATTTTTTTGTTGTTTGTATCTTAACGATTGCAAAATTCATCAGACGAAAGAAATGAACACACATAATAACGAATGGCGTTTTAATTTGGCTTCAGCTTCTTCTTATTCTGCTGTTTTTCAGGGCGTATACGCAACGGAATTTTGTAATATTTCCTAGAAGACACGCGAATTTTTTGTGTGAGACATATGCATTAAATAAAATGCTGTTGGCAAGTAATATTACGCATACGATCAGCTCACGATTTGTGTCAATTTTGTAATTTGATGGAATCATTTCAGAGATGGTTGCCTTCCGTTCATAGAAACTGAGGTGCTCCGAAGACGGGGTCAAACTGTTGACATATTTATGTGTAGGTATATGACATGGTAGTCCGATGTCTATTATCTTGTTTCCAAGTGTTCGAAACATAATGAAACTGCTCTCAAGTGAGTTTTGTCAGGTTATCTTGATAAATCACAAAGTTGTTCATTCAACAACTCATCATTCGCGCAATCGGAATGGAAATGCTTTCTTCTGCCTGTTACAAACTCTTGCACAAAACCATTATACCCTTATTAATAATTAATTTATGAAAGCTTAAACAATGTCATTATTTTTTGTATATAATATAGCAGTCTGATCTTGAGAACAATTTTGAATATCAAAAACTAAGACGCACAGTAATTCTAAATTGAACAGATCTAAGGAAAAATTAAATTTAGTTTTATATTTTTTATCAGAATCGGATACGCAATTCTACGGAACTATTACCTTAAAAAGTACGACGAATCTACAAAATACTCTTCCATTTATCTAATGGAATGGTAAGTTAATTAGTATTTTACTCAGTCGACTCTAAATGCTAATAAGCTGGAATAGCCCAAAGCATCACATGTCAAAGAAAACTAGGTGTGAGCAAATATCTCGTGGTGAAAAATATCTCTGAAGAAAGAATAAATAAATAAATAGGATTATGAGAAATTTGAGATTGTACATTGACCGTAACTGAAACTGTCTCCGTTAATTTTTCAATGGTTTTATTGGCATTTGAAATATCTGTTTTCTATACCTGTCCGTCTGTGTCTGAATCTGTCTGTATATATATGTTTTTATATACGTTTGATCAGCTTCAACAGCCTAGTTGATAAGCAAGTCGTGCTCAGAGACTATGAGAGATTAAATCGAAAAATGGCAAAAACAAAAAAAAACAATTTTGAAAATTCATCTTTAAAGTAATATTTTCCTAACTTTTCTGTAAACAATACAATATTTATTTACTAGAGGTGTTCGAGAATTTTATCAGCTTCGTTCGTTTGAATATGTGGGACTTATCTTTAGGGTATCCACGTAGTCGAGCACTCTTAATTGTACTCTGATCTAGGCTTTCAATTTCGAATACATTGCTGAAACTTGGTACAGCTGCTTCTTGCTCTTCTCAAGTTCTTCTTATTACATGCCAACACATACAAATAATTTGGCAGAAATGCCAGCCAACAACCTGTTGGATGAGATCATAATGTACGCCAAAAAATCAACATCAGAAGCAAGTCCATTTAAAAGAATTAACGTTTGACACACATATATATATATATATATATTTCTAATAAGTCAATATTTGAGTTGATTCAGATAAGACCAGAAACTAGTAATTGGCACACATAAGTCGATAGTGATTAATAGTAATAATAGCAGCACTCCAAGGATTTCCAGTTCTTCAAGGTCTTCTTCTTCTTCTTCTTCTTTTACAGATATAAGCAAATAACATTATAATTTGCATATAATTTGAATTTCTGTAAGAACATTTTATCTGCATAAATATACATATAGAAGAAAAAGAATTTATAATTGCTTGTAATAAACCACAATTGAAATTCTTTCGCGTGTAGTTCCTATGTAAGTGAATAGTACGGCTGAAAATCATGGTGGTAATTTCGAGAGCTTCTAATCGATGTTTAATGATGATATTTAAATATGTTTCACCTGCGTTCGTTGGTTTCGTTTCGTTATTGTTGCTTGCTTAATGACTTTCAGTTTTCAATTGATCGGCAAATGTGATATTATGTATCACTGCAAGCCAGCTCCCCCTCCGAATGCTTCGCGCAGACCAACCAACCTCCTTTTGGCCAAGTTAACAAATGCCCCTCTGCATTACTGTTAATCTGTGCGTCTATCTCGTTTGGCATATGGTGGCTATAATTTCATGCGATCAACAGGTTTTGCAAATTTCCTTTTTCTTTGTATTTCTTAATGTTGGTTGCTTGTCGCTGCTGTTGTTGCAGTCGTCGTCGTTGTTGTTGTTATTGGGGCATTGGAAAAACCTGAGACGCAGACGTGGCGGCAACGTGTTAATCCATGTCGACGTTTGACGTTTGCCAAAAACAACAACAAACTGGCAACGCGGAAGAAAAGGGGCCTGAGGGAGTGATGCGGGGGAGATGCGGTTTGGGAGTGTGACTATAAAGCCTGATTGGAACTGAGACAAACGTTGCGGCGTCGCCGACAAACGACGTCCCCACCACAAACACACACACTTGAGGAAAAAGTGAATTTTTTCATAGAAAGTTGCTGGGCAACATTTAGCGACGAGGAAGGCGGGAGGAGATCGAGGTGGCAGCTTCTGTAGCCGATACTTGAAAATAGAAAATGCAACAACAACAACAGCAATGTGTTTTGTGTCTCTCTTTCGAGTTCCGAATTCTGTTTTTTGCTGTTTTTTTTTTGCAAGTTGTTTCACTTTCTAGGCTTCCATCCTTTCTTTGGCTCGCACTGCAGTCGCAAAACTAGCCGCAAACAGCGCATTGAACTTTCTTTGTACCGACAGGTGGCGCTGCCAGCGTCGTTTAACCCATAAACCAAATCGAACCATAAACAAAAAGAATTAAACAACGGTAACGAAAATGACAGCTGCACTTTGCCTAAAAACAAAAGCAACAGCAACAAAAAAAAACAAAAAAAATGAAAGAAAAACAAAAACTGTGCCACGGCGACGCGTCGCTAATGACGCCATCGGCAATCGTCGCGACGTTTCGACGATCTCGCTCTCCTTCTCTCCCACTCTTTTTCTGTGTGTGCGTCACTCTCTCTCTCTCGCTCTAGCAAGCTTTCTTGCTCTCATCTCCTTTAACGCGCCGTTGGCTGGGTTTCGAACGAGCTTAGAAGAAGCAAAAGATCAGTATAAACGAGTGCTCAACTAAGCGATACCCTGTAGAGAGAAAGAGAGAGTCACGCATAATCATATATACACAGTGTGGCCCGGAGAGGCAGCTGCCACGCCCTAAATTTCAACTTTACAGCGATGAAAAGTGTTTAAGATTACAATTTATGAACAAAGTAAAAACGACGAAACTATTCCCTGTAATACAATAAATAAAGTAATGAAAAATCTCACCTGGTTTCTAGATTTTACCTTATAAATAAAAAAAAACTGGTTTGATACGTTGTGTATGATAAATAGCAACTACCCATTGATAAACATTAATTACAGGGTATGCGGAGAAATGCCAAATGGCCTAAAAGCTATTTAGCTGAGCGGTGCGTGGCCCAAGAACCGTACCAAGACGTTAGTCCACTTAGCCAAAAGCCACAAAAAAAAAACAAAATCGAAGACGTGTTAACCAAGACGGTCAAGTGACATGCAAAGCGAAAGCGGCCAACAAACTTAAAACAACAACGCAACAACGCAGGCAACAAACATGACAGAAATGATGTCAAGCCAGCGGGCATGAAGCGGCAGCAACAACAACAACAGCTGGTCTCTGCAGCAGGGGGCAATGGCCAAACCCAGTTGAGACCTCTCCCTCTGTGTGTGTGTGTGTGTGTAGGTGTGTGTGGGTGTTCAAAGGCAAGGCTAAGCGGCATAAAGTGCCGAAAGGCTGTTAGAATGTCACAAATGACCTTGACACACCAACCGGCACACACAACTCGCACACTCACATCGAAACACACCTTCCTTCCGCTGCGGGCGCAAAAAAGAATAATAATAAAACAGCAAAAATAAACAAAAACCTTAAAGCCGTATAAAAACGAACGATATGCGGCAAATATGGCAATAAGAGCTTTTGCCATTTGCCACTTGCCACTTGTCGCGAGAGACTGCCTTGAAGCCTTTATGTCACGACTCGACTTCATCGATGGGAAGCACCCACGACAACAACAACAACAAACACTTTTGCCAGCCAGGCAGCAAAAATGTTCAAATGAGTTTCGATCTTTTGGCAAGGAAAATGTTCTTGACGCTTGCAGCATTGCTAATTGAAAATATTTGTTCAATTTGTAAATACAAATTCTTAGTTAGCCTTACCAAGTGAATAATAATAATATTTTAATTTTTTTTTAAAGTATAATAAATCGAATTTCATGTTAAACAATTCTAATAACTACTAATTTTTTTTTATATATAACTCAATTCCCATTTAGCCCTCAAGCAATTATACTCGTACAATTTGTAATAAAACCTCAAAGAATTTTGATTCTGAGAACAAAGAAATGCATTAGCTAAATATTTTCGTATTTTGGTTTTTATTTCAAGAAGCACTCAATTAGATATCGCAATAAAATTTTAATTGGTGTCACAAGTCTTTAGTTTTTGGCAGCTTACATACTATCCATAGATATAGATATAGATATATTTACGGGTAATAAACAAATTTTGGGTAAAACTGTATGAGAAATGCATTAGAAGAGCATTAAAATTAAACGCAAGGTTGGCTCATAAACAAATTTATTTCATTTCGTCGCCTGCACGTGTTGTCGTCGCTGATTTGTGAGTGCGAGTGTGTGTGTGTGTGTGTGTGCGTGCGTATAATGTGTGTGTGTGTGTGTGTAAAACAAGCAACCCCTCGAATTACAACAAAAACAAAAACAACGAGAACAGCAACGGCAACAACGACAGCAAAAAAGTGAAACGGATGAGCGACAGGTAAAAATGCTAATAGTAGATAACGGAAAACGGAAAACGGCAAACAACAACAACAACAGGAACAACAGCAAACTGTGACAGCCTGCCCAAAGTTGTTAGTTGTCTGCTGTTTGTTGTTGCTGTTGTTGTTTTTGTTGTGGTTGTTGTTGCTGAGAGACAGCCCTGCTGAATTTTCCCAGGCCAAGCGGCATTGCTTGCAATTGCACAGGTGCTCAAAGAGAGGGCAACGGAAAGAGAGACAGACAAGCAGAGAGAGAGAGAGAGGGAGCGAGAAAGAGAAAGAGAAAGAGAGAGTCAAACAGCATCCGCAATATCTGAGCGAGCGTTGCCACCCTTAAAACAAATATACACACACACACACACACACACACATGGGGCCACAAATAAAGTAGCAGTCAAAATATGATTAAAGTTTTGTTTTGCATTTATTTAAAAAGTTTATATCTTCGTTGACCTTCACGGAATTTCCGTTACTTTTAGCTGCTTTCCTCGATTCTTCTCCCTGATTCCCCCGAAAATAGGCTATTTTCATTTGCTGACTCTCTTGTTTCATAGCTTCTTCTCTTCTAACTCCCTCTCATTTTCGTCTCACTCTCTCTCTCTCTCTCTCGATGCGTTCTTTCTTCTTCCTGTTTCACTGATAACAGGTGACAAGAAACATTGGAATTGCCTCGAGTGTTGCATAATCATTGAAGTACTTTGGAAATTCGGTGACTTAGCCCAAAAACGTGGAATGAAATAGGCATTTCTGGTTGCCGGGCTTACGGGATGGGTCTGGCTGGTGAATATATATATATATATATATATCAACATGGTAGTAGTGCAGTTGGGAAATATTAAAAAGAAAAACTTAAAATATAGTTAAATAAGTTGTGAACATTTTATTTAAACACAAGGAATCAATATTGAAGACAAGTAAACATTAAAAGTTTGCATAGCTATAAAATTAATTAACAAATTGAAATTTAATCATTTCATTTACATTGATTTTTCTTATTAAAATAATGTTTAAATTTATCATTATAATAGCAATGGAATAAAAGTGACGTTTTCTCAGCGTTTCCGTGCGGCTAAATAATATTTCTAAAAACTATATTATATATTTGTATATTTTAGTATGTTTAGTATTTGGAAAATAATCGTATTTGAAAACATTCCCAGATGAGAATTAAATCTTCGTTTATATAGAAGATTTTGAAGAGGTTTCGGTTGTATCACCATAAAGTGAGTTAAATCTTTATTAAATGCTTTACATTTAAGTTGACCTCACCTGAAGCATTTCGGCTCTTAAAAATCAGTGGCATGAAATGGTTGCTTCAATAATTATTTCATCATTTTGTGGCTCAACAATACGAATTGAAACAGACAAGAATTGTCTGAGGTCAATTCAAGTTTCCGTTACTAATTTGTAAATTCTTAACTTCAATTTATATCAAATCATTACTCTCTGTCTCTCTCTCTCTCTCTCTCTCTCTCTTTCTCTCTCTCTCTCTCTCTTTCTCTCTCTCTCTCGCTATTTCACTCTGTCAAAGGTATCTTTGATATTGTTTGTTGTGATTGTTGCTTTGCTTTTGGGCCATCAAATTGGAGCGTACATCCGCTTTCAGCCTGGCCAACTGCTGTTAACTCTGGCAGGTGTTGATGTGTGTGTGTGTGTCGAGATAGCGATTTACTCTTTATTGTATGCAATTACGTGAACTTATTAACTTTCTCCCAAACCAGTGGATCACCAATGTGACAAATGAAAAAAAAATAAAAAATACACGTTTGAATGTGCTAAGTCATTATTTTGTCAACAGAATTTAAAATATCAAAATCAATATACGAGTTTATGTTTTTTCTACTATACTCGTATGAGTAGCAGCAGGTAGTTATTATAATTATGAACAGAAAGCCAAACAGTTGAGATTTTTCAAGTTGTAAAAGATGTTGGCTGTCATTTTTCAATCCGATATCTCGATAAAATATGATCCACAAATTTAACTCTAAGCGTAGAATTTATATGTAATTGTTAAACTTCAACGATGCTTAATCTGTATCTGTGTCTGTGTCTGTATCTGTATAACATACAAATATTTGTGCAACATTCGAATTTTACAGTGTTGAATGTGGCACATTCATCAGATTGCACAGAGTTGACAATCGTATTATGCACAAATTGAGAATCCATTTTGCCAATGATCCCCTAATGCGTAAGGGTGCTGTGGGTGCTATTGGACAGGGGGAGGGGGAGGGGAGGGTTGTTGGGGTCATAATAGTATACGCTTACCACACACATCCAGCCAGCCCTCGACGCGACTAGGGTAGGAAATTGCATAGGCTCGATTCAGATACGTGCGACGTCCCATTTTTGTTGCTGGGTGGTTTTTTATTTTGCAATTTTGTGATTTTTGTTTTTTTTTGTTGTTTTGGGATGCTGTTCCGGCACTCTCTCTCTCTCTCTGTCTCGCTCTGCTCTCTCTTCCTTTGCCGCCCTCTCTCTCTGTGTGTTTTGCTCTTTAGTAGCGTGTTGCGGGTCGTTATCTTTCGGCTTATCGACAAGTTGTCGAATAGCGGCTGCTGCTGCTGCTGCTGCTGTTGATTTTTGTTGTTGTCTGCTTAATTTGAATATTGATTTTGTTGTCGCTGGCTTTTGTTGCTATTCTTCTTTTTTATTGCACTTGTCTTCGCCATATACACACACATATATACATATATATTTATAAATATGCAAACAAATTAAAATCAACGATTCGTCGAGTTTCAGTTTTAAATTTCCATTTGCTGTTGTTGGTGTTGTTTACAGCCTTTCGATTAAATGCTCAACCAACAAAAGCAACAACAGCACAAAACAAAAGCGCGTTTCAAGAGCACAAGAAAATAATACAAAAAAAATAATTTATAATCACGATTTTTGTTATATTTGTTTTGCTGTTTTTGTTGTTGTTGTTTTTTTTTTTTGGTTTCTTTACGCACACGGTTCAAGCTTGAATGCTTGCTGTCACTCTACCGCGCGCGCTCTCTTCTCTCTCTCTATTTTTGAAGTGTGTCCGTGTGTGTGATTATTATTTGAGCTATTTTAGCCTTTGCCTTTAACAGCTGAGTGCTCAGCGATTTGAGAGAGAGAGAGAGAGAGAGAATGAGAGGGGATGCTCGCTTCTCCAACTCCCTCCGCGCCTCTTATTGTTATTACTGTTGTTCCTCCACACTCACACACACACACACATATACACTCGTATGGATATTGTTAATATTCTGCGTCGAAGGCCGGTCAGCGCATATTGAAGTCTTATTTATTGTTGCCGCTGCTGCTGTCGTTGTTGTTATTGTTATCGTTGCTCTTGTCGCGCCAACGAAACCAGAAACTTTTTTAGCAGTCACAGACACGGCTGCTGCTCACACACACACACACACAGCCATGTGCATACAAGTGCATGTATCCATGCGCTTGAGTGTGTATTATTTTTAAAAATACAAAATCCAGCAACAACAAAACCGAAACAACACACGCACTGCCAACAAATACCAAAGACACACAAAAAATAGCACACACTTTTATTCAGTACGAAACAAAAAAAAAACGTCGCGAGATTTTTTCAAAATGCACCTCAATAGCGCGCGACGTCGGCAAATGCAACAACAAACATTTGAAGAATCAAAAAAAAAAAAAACAATCTGTTTCGCTGCGTGCGCATAGGAACCCGCGTCGTGCCAACCGCGCAGCAACAAACATTAACTAGCTAATAAACAGTGTGACCAACAGCTGTCAAAGTGGAAATACGCCAAATGCAAGAGCAATGAAAACGACAAAAAATACCATTTAAATACCAGCATCGCGGCATTTTCAGGCAGCAGCGAAAAATATGCTATGAACATTTTTAACTGAGAGTAGACGACTTCAAAATAATTGAATTGATGTTGCAAGAAAACATTTTAGTTGCCTGCTTTCAGGGATGCTGCTGAGAGAGGCGCGCGCGCAATTTAAATGAAAACAATAATTTACTTGTTGAACGGTTTACGTGAGTTTTAATAATGCACATAATTAGTAGGTAGTTATTAGTATGTAATCAAATAAAAATAAAATTAATAACATTATTTATAAGTAAGTAGTTCTTGAACTTGTTTTGTTGTTGTTGTTGTTGTTGTTATTGTTACATTATTCGCTTTGCATTGATTTGTTGTGCAAATTTGCGTAAATAAATTACAATTACATCTACAACAGACAGCAACGCAAGAGCACAACAAATATTTTCTACTATATTTTATATAAATATGTATGTGTATGTGTCGATGTACATACATATGAGAAATAATACATACACATATATATATATTTATATTAATATTTATATATAAATATATATATATATCTATGTTTATGTAGGTGTACGCATATTTTTGTTCAGTCTTTGATTTTAAACTTAACGGGTTAAAGAGAGAGGGAGATAAAAAAAAAATATTGTATACATATATATTATGTATGTATGTATGTGTGCGTGTTTGTATGTATGTATGTATGTATGCGTTTGCAGGTGAGCTAAGTTTGGGAATTGGTTAATTATAATGATTTATCATTTTTGTTTTCATTCGTTTTGTTTTAACACATCTTCCGTGGAATGTGCTAGGAAATGTCCTTGACGGGGCACAGCCCCAATGGAACGCTTCAGTATCATCGTTAGCTATATGGATTACAGATTACATGTATGCATATATATACATATATATATATATATATATATATATATATATATATATATATATATATAGATTAGATGTAGATTTTTATCATGCTTTGCCATTGCTTTTTCACATTTTGCTGGCCGCTGGCTGCTGCTGCTCATCCTGGCTGCCGCATGATGATGCTGGCACTGGTGATACCGACCCAGATCCAGATCCAGATCCAGACCCAGAACCAGAACCAGAACCAGTACCGGAACCAGTGCCAGATGCCGACTCAGTTTCGATGGCCGCCTGCAGCTCGACGAATATGTCAATGAGATTGTTGATGCCAATCAAATAGCCATCCTCATGATTGCCCACCTTCCACGCCGCATAATGATCGATATGCATCTGTGCCGGCAGCGCCACCGTCTTGGCAAAATCAATAAGCCAAACGCTGGCGTGCGTCTGATCGTGGACGAACAGCAGCGAGCTCCCAATCACCTCGTGCGTCTGGAAGAACTCCGATACGGCGAGGGTGGCGCGTATGGCCCGCAAGCGTTGAATATAACGTGGCTGCAAAATGATGTGTAACATTAGCCACAATTAACTAAGAGCGCTCTCGGGTCGAGAGCAGTTGTTCCATCAAATAAATATGTCAATCACACTGCATTCTTCTTCAATCACCGTTCATTACTCTTCAATCAAGTCCCAAATTGTGTACTTATTACAAGCAAAATAGAATTTCTGAATGATTAATTGTATTCTCAATGAATTCAATATCTAATTGTAAACAGATGCCTTTCTCAAAACTGAATCAACCCTTTCGCTCTTTGAATCCGTATTTAAATTGATGCTTTGACAATGTTTAACCAATTTAATGAGGACAGTCTCGATGTGTCCTTGGAATTGTTCTTTCAAAGAGTCAAACACGCAAAGTTTATATTTTTTTTGGCATTAACTTACCAGAATATGTGGATGGCCGCTGAGGAACTCGGAGAAAGCCAATTTGATTTGTTCGCGTGACTTGGTCGTTTTAAAATCTTTGGAACTGGTGCCATCGCTCTTCTTGATGCCCTGCAAAGCGGGAGAGTTGAGTGATGAGTAGGTGGGCAAGATGACGGGGGGAAGAGGCACTCACCTCAATGCGAAAGCCCAGCGTGGCGGTGCTGGAGATGGTCTCGCGCCAGACCATGTAGCGTGGCTTGGTCACTGCCTTGGCGGCATGCTCCTCGGCATTGGGGGCCATTGCATCGATCTGTATCATCTTGTCGTACATGTCTTTGCGCAGCTTCGGCTTCTCCTTGGCCTTGGAGAGCTCCTCCTCCAGATAGGTGCGCACGCCCACCTTGCAGTCCATAACGCACGGCTGCACGTAGTCGCTCAACAGATCCTGCAACTGCAAATAGACTGCAAAATGCCACGCAGTTAGAATATATATATGGATATGTCCGGACATGATTTTGTAATAATCAGTCAATCATAATTGATTGACAATTAACCAGTAAGTCAGTAATCTATGAGTAAGTCAGTCATTTAGTTAGCAAAGAGTTAGTCAATCATTTAGTCAGTCAGTCAATCATTTAATCAATTAGTTATTCCATCAATCAATTACTCAGATTGACAATTAATTTAATTAAGTTAACTATTCAGTTAGCAAATAGTTGGTAAATTATTTAGTCTGTCAATCAGTCAGTTAGTGGAGTAAGTTAATCAGCTAAGAGGTCAATCAGTCGTTGAGTGTATACATAATTAGATAGTCAGAACTTACGTTCGCCATCCTCGCTGGTCACCTGGCCCTTGTAGACGGGGACATACGGTCGCAGCACATCCTGCATCAGCACCTGAAAGCACTCCTCCTCTTTGGGGCAGAGTTTCTTGAGGACGGTGCCCGGCTCGGGACCGGCCTTGAAGTTGCCCTGATGACCGGCTAGCTGCACCCATGGATACCGCTGCTTCTTGTACGTTTGAAAGAAGGGCGTCCATTGCACAATGTTTCGTATCTTTCGCCAGCCGGAGCTCTAACAAAGACAAACAGACAGAGAAAGGATATTGATATAATTGAAATGTGAGCGTTTCGTGAATTGGCGCCATCTATCGCCTGCCGTAATTGTTCGTTAGATGGCGCCACTTAAATCATACGTTTCATTGAAAAGCGACAATGATTAAGCAATTCTTGTGTAAGCCACAGATAAGTGCTGAATAGTACTACACAAGCAACGGATAATGCCAAACAACAGCCAGATAAATCTGAAAGCGGTCTAATAACGGCAATGATAGAGCAGCCATTCGGTTCGTGTGGGTTGGTCAACATCAGATAACTGCCGATGTCGCCGTGTTATGGCTGAATTCGGGGTCAACGATTCTGTATAGCACGACAGATGTCGAGAAGCGTGATTAATGGCGTCAACTGTGAAACAACAACGTCACTCGATTCTGGGTTAACTGTAGGTACTTCGGATAAGAGCACCATAATATTGGATAACACTGGACAAGCACGGATAAATCGGATGTTGTCCACCCGGTCAATCGGATTCATTCCGGATAACACTCAATAATATTGGCCTTACTCCGAATATGTTGGATAACACCAGATAAATCGGATACTTTCCGGATAACACTCACAATAATACTAGACATACTCATAATACGTTGGATAACACCAGATGAATCGGATACTTGTCGGATAACTCCGGATAACATTGTCAATAATGCTAGACATACTCAAAATACGTTGGATAACATCGGATACATCCGATACTTTCCGGATAACACCCACAATAGTACTAGAAATACTCATAATACGTCGGATAACACCGGATAAATCGGATACTTTCCGGATAACTCCGGATAACACGGTCAATAATACTAGACATACTCAAAATCCGTCGGATAACATCGGATAAGTCGGATACTTTCCGGATAACACTCACAATAGTACTTATAATACGTCGGATAACACCGGATAAACACGAATAGCATAGCTTCACAGCGAGGAGCACAGCAGCATCCAAAGTATCCGTCTTACCTTCTTCGTGCTGCTTGCTGTGGCACCTGTGGAGCCCGTTGCCGTTGGGGAGGTGCCCGCCGATGTGGACACGTCGGAGTCCCATTCGGAGCTCAGATCATCGCTGCTGGCGTAGCCATAGTCCCTTGGCATGGGCACCTCCAGCAGCGACTTGGAGTATTGTATGTAGCCGGGGCACAGACTCTGCCCCAACGGCGAATGGCTGCGACGTGGCGTCGACATCATCATCATGGGATGCGAGTGCTGCTGCGACAGTTTCCGCCCGGCAGGTTGACTGACATGCTCACCGATATTGGCTGTGATGCTAATGGTGGGCATCGATAGCTTCTTTTCGGCGCGCTGCTTAATGCCGTGTGCCTGGGCAAAGGCCAGGCTGCATTTGCGTGGCTGCATATTGCTGCCGGAGTGTTTGCGTCTAAAGATTTTTTTGGTGGCGCCACCGCTGCTGCCAGCATTGCTGCCGCCACTTGCCGTCGCTCCATGTGCCATTTCGGTCTCACTATCGCCATCATCACTATCGATATTCGGCACTTTGCTGCTGCTGCTGCTGGTGCTGTTGCTGATTTTGCGACCCACATTGCTGTCATCGAGATCATCGTCATCAACATCGGCATCCGCATCGGCATCGTCATCATCGGCATCGGCATCGGCATCGCCATCGCCATCGTCGTCAAAGCGCAGTTTCGCAATGTCCTCGGGCAGGACGTCGGGGAAATGCAGTAGCTTCACTGTCACCTTCTTGCCGGCCTCATTATAGTAGACCTCCTTGGCGCTCATCCTATCAAAGTCCTCGTAGATGCGCACCTGTGGCGATGTCACTGGCGTTGTCACTGGAGTTGTCGTCGTTGTTGTTGTTGCTGTAGCTGTTGCTGTTGTTGGCGGTGACGTCGGTGTTGGGCTCTGGCCGTTAACGGCGGCTGTTGCGGGCGGTCGTGTGATTGCGCACACGGACATTTTACACGACATGTGACGGGCGTCGGAGCGACGTCCGCGAGTTGCGCATTAGACGCACTGCTTCTGACCAAAAACAACGACTACACCGAGAATCAAAAGAATCGAAAGAATCAGTGGCTATCGCCAACTGTTGTCACTTGTTGTTGTTGTTGACTTGTTGTTGCTTTCTGCTTGCTGCTTGCTGCATTTGACTTGATTGATTTCTGCGCATTTGCGAACCTGTTCGCGCCTAAGCCACTAAATGCTGAATGTTGAATGCTGATCGCTAGCAGCCAGCCACAATTGACCCGCCGAGCAACCCCACCAACGACAAACGGCAAACGAACCTACTAACAAACACCGACTTGATGAATACCCTAACAATTATTAAGGCACACACACACAAGCAGGATATCCTCTCTCTCTTTTAGAGACTTCGACTTAGAACCGAGGCTGGGTAGAGAGATAGGATGGATAAATGGACAGATGGATAGATTATTAATCACCTCCAATTAACTTCTGACAACCCAACACAATCTGACAAGTGCTGTTAGCTGTTAGCTCTTTAGACTATAGTGCAGCTTTATGATAAGCACGAACCACATATTTGCCCCACAATCCGCAAAAGCTAGTTGTGAAGTTGGCAGTGAGGTGAAAAGTTGGCGACTATCTGTCAGATCAAACTATTGTTACTAGGGACTATATGGTCGTTAAACTAAGTTGCTATTGTTGATTCTGTCATTGTCTTGACTAGAAGCGCATCGGCAATTCGTTGTTGCATAGCTCAAAAGCAGGCTAGCGCTTATTTTGGGTTGTTGTCGACGTGTTGCTGTCGTTGTTGCTTTTGCAGTTGTTGCATTGACGCACACATCAATCAAAATTGATTAAATTTAATGCCTACATACGTACACACATGAAAGTGGGAGAGAGACAGAGGGAGAGGCGACAGAGACAGAGAGAGAGAGAGAGAGCGAAGCGCACGCATTTAAGTAGGCATTGCAGGAGCGTGCTGGCATCTCAACTGCTTTGCTTAGCTCCATCTGCGGCCAGACGAGAGGCCTCCACTTGCAAAACCGTCGAACCACCAAAAAAAAAAAAAACAAAAAAAAAAACCCAAAAAACCACCTTAGGTAATTATGTACAGCAACAGCAATCGCCAAGTCAACCCAAATCGGAACTAAACTGGCCCAAGCAGTGTTGGGGGCAAGGCGAGAGAACAACCGCATTATGATAATAATGGAAATGGTAATACCAATACCAATAACAACAACAGCTCACAGCACAACCACAACAGAATACAATATGGGTAATGCCAGGCAAGCTATCCAGTTACACACACAAGCTCAGGCACAATAGATATGAATATTAAATACAGTGAAAAATACAAAAGTGATAAGCGCAGAAGTTGCAAATATCAAATTCAGATTAAAAATAATATTTCCTGTTGTTATTTTAACGAAAAACGCAAAGATTGTTTGCATTCAGTTGGGTTTTTCAATTCAACAAATTCGCAAAACATAAATAAATCATTTGTTGTACACAATGTTTGTTTATGTGGCTCAACATTTTCATTGTGTTCAGTGTATAGCGTTTAACATTAATTTATACCTGAATCTTATTTTCAAACACTTTAATTCGAATCTTGAAATTGTTAATTTTTTTTTTTGTTTGCCTTTTTGTTTATTTTGAAATTGAAAATAATTTGCGAAGCATTCATTAAGTTGTGTCTGCGATCCACTGTACACTGTACAGTGTAGTACACTGTAATTTCTCTCGCTCCGAAACATTTGACGTCATTTGCAAAAGTTATTCGCTGCGATAACGAACCACAACTTGTGGAACCTTGGAACGGCGACGTTGAATGAGGCAACTTTTGTATATAGCACATACATGCACACATATCAATAGTTGAATGTGTGTGTGTCTGTGTGTGTGTGTGTGCCCGCAGATAGACCACAATATGGTGACTATAAGTAGGCTGATCATCATGAAAGATACAACGCAACAATCAAATACAGCTGCAACTAGAGAGCGAGACAGAGAGATAGAGACAGAGATGGAGATAGAGAAGGAGATTGCCAAAGTAAAAGGAAGGAAGCACACAGGGCATGCTTCTGGACATGCTTATAAACATCCACATAAACATTCACATTCATTAACGTATTTATGAACACAATCAGTGTTGTACATATAAACAATCAGTGGAGGTCTATAAACATTTATACACTAGAAGAAAACAAGACGCCCGAAAACCAAAGACATCGTTTCCAGTTGTTCATTCCTTAATTCCAAGCTGAATTTTCTAGAAAAAATATTCTGTCTTTCATTCTCAGAGTTCCTCAAATACACCATTTTCTATTTACTCTGCTAATTTGTTATAAATGCTGCACATTTCGATTTTCAAAAATATTTTGCTTGAGACAGGAATATGAAAACATTCCAGTTTGGAGTTGTATTTTTTTGGTTCTCAGTGCAATTGTTTTTCTGAGTGTATACGTATATGTAAATAGCCAATATACTAGACTATTCGCAAGAAGTGCGCTTAATCGAAACTGAGCAATGTGCAACGTCAAACTGATAAAGGAACACACGAACTGAGCGAATTTGAACTGCCACACTCTGCTAGGGTCTAGAGTATATCAAATAATGCCCCGATTTGTCGCCGCACCCATATGCTCTCTCTATATATACATATACTCGTATATATGTAGACTTTGTCTAGATAATCTGAAATGCGTCTTTGTTTCGTTTTTTCTGTGCATAATATCTCATTTACGTATTTTTACTATCGCTGAACATTTCGCGGCCTTGACTCACGCAATCTGAATTTAAGGCTATGCACAAGAATGGGCTGGACTTCGTGGCTATCTGGACATACATATACATATATATATATATAGAGTAAGACTAGGGGATGCCCCAAATCAGGCTGTAAATATATTAAACCGATTACAAATCCAACATGTAAATTGGGCAAGTGTTCTACACTTTTATGAAATCAATGGCAGACCTCGGCTCCAACATCAGTTCCATTTTGAAGTGGATCAGAGAATAAAAATCTACAATTCTCCACTCTTGAGGCTCTAAGTCCTCCAGCATTGCCTATATTTTAGAGTACTCGATTTAATGCTGAGCTGCATTCTCTCCTCTTAACTTGCACTTTTCGACTGTCTTTTGTCTTTTGTCCTTTGTCTTTTGTCTTTTCTCTGCTGTGAGCTTCTGTTCTTCTTTCATCTATATAACCAAATAGCTTCCTGCTCTTCTCGGAACTCGCAGAAGTTCGCTTCCATTATCAGTCTCATTAGTTCTTCGCTTTGTCTCAGTATCTCGCTATATGTATATGTCTCTCTCTCTCTCTCTATCTCTCCCTCTCTCTCTCACTGTCTCTATTTGTGTCTCACCTATATATATATATATTTTTATCTATCCAGCTATCTGTCTCTTCTATGTCTATCTGTCTCTATCTTTATCGTAATCTCTTTCTCTGTCACTCTTCTTGTCCTTGTCCTTGTCCTTGTCCTTGTCTGCATTCACATTCGCTTGCTCCCTCTTCTCTTCCTCTTCTTTGCTCATCTCGCTGCATTATATTGTAGGGAAAAGTGTCGAAAAAGGCAAATTGACTTTTTCGTTATCTAATTAAAAACAAAAACAAATTTTCGTCGACGACAACAGTTCGATATACGCCCAGATACGTCTATATATATATGTATACGTATATATATAGATACAATATAGCTATCTGTATGTACATAGTTGTAGATATAGTTATGGAGACACACAAAACTATAGCTTGTATCTAGGCATGTACACAGATACACAAATGTGTCTGGAAAAACGTGTGCAAGTGGATATATCTGGGTGTGGAGCGGTACGTAACGTCAGAGCTCTAACGATCTAACGATCCCAGCATTCCTCGGCCACCCCCACCCCACACCCCAACGCACTCCGCTTCCCTTCCAACCCTGATCCAGCTACCCCCGTCTGAGTCTAAGTCCGGACTGCGCTTAATGTGCGGCATTCACGCCGCATAACAATGACAAAAAAAAAAAAAAATAGAAAAAAAAGCTACTTTTTTATTTTTTCATTTGTGTACTCTCTATGTGTGTGAGTGTGTGTGTGTGTGTGTATTTGTTGTTGTTTCTTAACTGCCGAAAGCTTAAAATTAATAAAGTAAACACTATTTTTTTTTATGTATTTTTTTTTTCTATTTCGATTGCGTCGCTATTGACGCACCAAATGCGGTAGAATGGCCAGCTGGACACAGGGAGGGGTGGGAGGGGGAGGGAGAGGGAATGACTTGGGAGTGTGTAGACAGAAGAGAAGAGCGGGCAGAGCAGTGAACGTAGCTCGTTGAACGTCATCGTGTGGGTGGTGGTGGTTCAATGGGTGGTTGGTTGGTTTGGTTTGGTGTGGTTTGGTTTGGTTTGGTTTGGCTCGATGGAGCGATCACAGCGGATGTGTATTGAACGATTGATGCCAATTATGGTGGCAATCGAGTGTGAAAGGGGCAGTTGCGCCGCGGGAGGGTGTCTGTCTGTCTGTCTGTGTGTGTGTGTGTGTGTGTTTAAAATAGATGGACATGGGTCGCCCATTTTTGGGGACGCTGGAGCTAAATGAGCTTCAATTGCCAAATTGATGCAAATGAAATTGTTGAATAAAACATGCGACAACACGCTCAAAAGACGATCGCGTCTATTATTATATAATTCACAATAGCTACACACACACACACACACACACCTTTCTACCCCCGCCCCCCCACGCACATGCAAAGTGCGTAGCGTTCTCTACACTGACGTCGTTGAAATGTTTACACAAACTTGAATTAATTTCATTGCAGCGCTCAATATCAGCCACCCCCTTCGAGTACCCCTGCCATCCGCACCCAATCGTTAAGACCTTTTCGCAACCCGCGCGCCTCTTCTTTTTTTTTTTTTTTTGCCTGCGTCGCCTTGGCGCGTGCTTTAATTAACACTTTTTAAACTGGCAGCAGCAGCAGTAATAAGAAGATGAGGCAGCAGCAGCAGAGCTTCAGCAAACCAACTGCGCAACTTGCAACAGCGTTCAGTGTTTCCAGCATTTCCAGTGGGCAACAAAATAAAGGTTGTCAGCACGCAAGCTTTCATGTTAAACAAGCAGCAACAAGAAGTGATGTGCACATACACACACACACACACACACACACACACACACACACATACATACACACATATGTATATGTGTGTACAAGTCAATTGGAAAAAAAAATAACACACGCACACTCACAAAAAAAAGAAGAAAAAAATATACAACAATAAAATAAGAAGACAAAATGAAAACACACAAATACGCGAGCCGACGCAAAATTAAATTAATTTTTTTGTTTCAGTTTTTTTGTTTTTGGAATATTTGTGTTGGTTTTTTTTTTTTTTTTTTTTTTTGGAACAACACAAGCCGCAGCAGCAAGCGTCAGAAGCGGCTCTGCTTAAGTTATTGTTGTTATTGAATGTAGTTGTTCTTGTTTCGTTTATTGATATTATTTTTATTTTCTTTTGTTATTGTTGTTTTTGTATTTGTTTTCGTTGTTGTTGTTGCTGTAGTTACTGTTTCTGTTTGAGTTGCTGCAGCTGCGACGCGGGCCTGACATTGGCTTAAATCAAAAAAGAAAAAAGGAAACAAAACAAAAACAAAAACAAAACGCGCGGCGACAACAGGAAAATTCGCAACAGTAACAGTAATAGTAACGATAACAGTAACGGTAACAGTAACAGTGACAGTGACAGAGACAGTAACAGTAACAGTAACAGTAGCAGACAGTAGCTGTAGCTGTGGCCAAAACAACAGTGGCAGATGCAGAGACACAGAGCCCAGCCGCACGCGATCGCTGCGAAAGCTCAACTGGTTGGGGGAGACAGACACACCGAGCCAAAGCCACTGCGCCAGCCGCAATGTTACGCGACGCGAAGCGACGCAACGCAACGCAACGCAACGTCCGCGATGAGCAGCGACGTAACGCAATCATCGCCATCGTTAGCAGATATATTCAATAACACTGCGGAGTCCTCACTACAAATAGACTTGTGCAGCTGATAACAATAACTGTAAGCAAGCGGCGAGCTACGTACAACAAGAGAGAAAGAAATTAAGAGTGAGAGCGAGAACGAGAACGACAACGAGAGCGAGAGTGAGAGTTGCAGTTGTGCGAGCGGGTGAGATGGCTGCGTTGCTGCGAAGGGCACAGACACAAAAACAGTGTAAAGGTGAAGCTTGCCATTGGTTGGCTCACCGGGCAAAGCTCATTTTTCACTTGCTCAGCGAGCTCAATTGTTTATTCATGGGTCAGTGACGTATATAGCAGCAGGGCGAGAGAGCGAGAGAGAGAGAGAGAGAGAGTGCGTAAACATCAGAATGAACGTGAATGAAAGGATAAAAGCAAAAGTGTGTTAAAGCTTGAGAGAAATCAGCGAAGAGCGTCGTGGAATGTAATTTGATTCTTGTGATTGCTGGCTAAGTCTGCTTTTTCTTTGCTGAATTAATTTGGCTTAGTATTTCACTCTCAATTTCTTATCTATATATGTACATATGTATGCATTTTAGATCTGCCACTTTCTCCATTTATTACATTTTAAATCATGTAAAATGCACTCAAATTCGCTCTTTTTTCTTAATTTTTATCTCAACTTGACTGGCTCTCTCTCTTTCTCTCCCTCTGTCTCTCTCTCGTATTGCCTTCCAGATTTTAAATTTTATTCAATGAAATTTCCCCTAGCTTTCATACAAGAACAACAACCACAGCAGCAAGTATTTAACGCATGAGTTGCGCTGTAAAGGTTGCTACTGCTGCTGTTACTGCTTCTGTTATTTCTGTTACTGTTGGTGCCGCTCTCAATGCGGTCTCATTATCTCTCGTGCGCGCGCAGGTAAGGCCAAGCACGTCAGCGTCGAGGCGTACGTCTCATCATCATAAAGTCTGTGACGTCAATGGCATCGACATCGGCATCGGCGTCGGCGACGGCGACAACGATGCCAGCTTTCGGACCGGTCCAACAGTTCAATAATAATTCAATGCGACAACAACGACGCTGAAGCTGAGGAGACCGAAGCCGTCTTGACCAAAGCTATCAAATGCTGCTGCTGCTGCGGCTGCGGCTGTGAAGCCATCGCGCGTGCCAAAAAAAAATAAACTAAAAGACTTTAATTGCAAAGCTTTCAATCGATCGTTTCAGTCAAGTTGCAAACCAGTCGCGAGCTTTCGCTTGCACCGCCGACTAAAGCTAATTGAGTGTGAATGGAAGCAGCTTGCAAACGGCAGCGTTAACTAAAACCTGCGCTCCACCTGCGCTGCACCTGCGCTTCACCTACCTTCTTTTTGGCCGCCTCGGCAGCGCTGATCACGTAGAGATCGACAATGCCCAGGAGACAGTCGTCGCAGCGGCAGACGTCCTCGCCAAATGCTAGTGAGCCCAGGCTGCTCGTCGAGTCCAGCGAATCGGTGCGACGCAGTCGGCTTACAATCGATGCAGCCCCGCTGCCGGCAGCAGCAGCAGCAGCAGCGGTCGCTGACGCTGGCAGCGGCATGGAACTGGAACCGGCAATGGAACCGGAACCGGAAGCAGCATTAGCCGAACCAGCGCCACTGCCGGCTGCGGCCGCTGCTTCGATTTTGCGCGCCAGCAGCTGCTCCATTAGCGTGCGCGGACGCGAGGAGGAGGGAAACAACGCCATTTTGCTTCCCCAAAACGCTTTAAATGCGCAACGATGGAAAACAATAAACGCGGCAACACACGTGTGGCGCCAGGGCCCTTTTTCTTTGCCTGCCGCAAGTTTTTTGCTTAAGTCTTTTGTTTTGCTCAGTGTTCGCTCTTCGCTTTAACTACGCTCAAAGTGCAACATACCTGCAATTAGACAACGAAAAATATACAGGGTATTAAAATACAAGTTGACGCAACAATAGATCTCAAAGAATAGTTACATTTATATTTAAATATCTCACATTGCATGATACAACTTTGAAACCATCTATGACTGTAAAAGGCTTGGCCTTAGGGTATTCGTAGTCGAGCACGCCTTTTACCTGTGCGTATGCGCATATGTATAAAAGTAAATTGCTTTGCTTTCGTCGAATCAATTGTATTATATTCAAGGCAATTTGAATATTACTGATTTCTTCTGATAAATAGTTAAGCATGTTTCGAAGATCGATTCAACATTTCGTATACCAAATAATTGTTTAAAGTAAAAAGGAAAACTTAAAAGAAGAAGAAGAGAAGAAAAGATGTAGGCGCATTATTTCTACTTAATTTTGCTGGGTATTCAAAAGTACAATCAACTTAGCTTAGCACTTTTCTCTGCCATTTCTAAATACGAGTCTCTGTTTCTTCATACCCCGAACATGAACAAAAAGGTTTGCCAGGAAGGAAGCATCAACGTTTCCATTAAGTATATATATTCTTGATATCTATTAGTCTATTCAATTTGAAATATGTAGCTTTTATCATATAGTGGGTATCTCATGGCCGAGCTGCCTCGACTTGAGCATTCAACTTGTGTGTTTCTCTTCATTTTTAGCTGCATCAAACAATTTCTCGCCTTTCGCATCTTATCGCAGGTGAAGTTTCAGTTTCAGTTTCTGTTTGAGTTCGATTTCCATATCGATATGGATATGGATATGTGTGCAATCGCAGCTGATCAAAATTTCTTGTTAATTAACATGAAAGTGCAATGGGAAGTCTAAAGTCGAAAGTCTGGAGTTGCAAAGTTGCCAAGTTGCCCAGTTGCCAAGTTGCCAAGTTGCCAAGTTGCCCAGTTGCCTAGTTGCCAGTTGCCTAGTTGCCAGTTGGTTAGTTGCACGTATCCAGTTGCAATTGCAATTGGCTGCGTAAACTCGTCCAAAAAGTTGATGCCCCCAAACTGGCTGCTTGGACTCCTGGCCAGGCTTTTTTGTTACTGGCCTTTATGTTGCACGCAGTTGGCAACGACGCTTTCAGTCGTCGTCGTCATATTGCCGCACTTATGCGCACATAAAAATCAAATAATAGATCCAAAAAAAGACACTTTGCCACAGCACAGCACAGCACAGCACAGCTCGTTGCATGCAGCCAGCTAGCCAGCCAGACAGACGGACAGAAAGGCAGTTGTTGTTGTCGTTTCGATGTCAATCGAATGATTTATAAGCATAGGTTGCTGTTATACCCTGACCACAGCCTGAGATGAGCAATACAATTGGAGCGCATCAAAATTCATATCACAATTGCTACCATTTGAAATATATATATATATATATATATCAGCTCAACTCCAAGATTGGATGCTATATTTGAACATTGGATTCGATCGTATTTCAATTCTAATTCTTGGTAATTGTTTGATTATCGCTTCAAATCAATAAATCCTTCGTTGTTCTAGCTAACTTTTTTGATCATAAATCATTTATTTAGTCTGTGGCTCATAAATTTGTTTAGTTTTATCAGCTCTAATCTCGTTTGTTCGAGAACTTACAAATAATGATCGTTTTCTGTTGATCAATGGGCGATCATTGATCATTAGTCGATGTTGAACAGAAATGTATAAAAAGATATGTAACAGATTGCCAGATCGTTCAGATCGTTAGCTCTTCAGCTTATGTATCATTTAATCGAAGAGATTTACCCATAATCATTACGACTATTGTCAACATCAATCTTGAATGCAGCTCGATCACAGATCAAGCTGATCAGTTTCTACTTTACTGGCCAATTTATGGCTTTTATTTTTGTGCCGATCAATATCTAAACATAAAAAATTGTTCAATAGACGATCACATTTCGTTGATCGTTAAGTTATCGATGCTGTTCGTGTTCAGTAATAAATCAATCCAGTTTTTTTCGTTTTTTTTTTCGATGTTTTTCGATTCTCAAGCGATCTTTAAAGAGAATATTTTTGCTATACCCTCAATGGGGTATGATGAAGGTGTGCAAAAGTATGTAACAGACGGAATGCAGCATCGCCAGCACTTATATATATATTATCGATCCGATCTTGTACAAACAGATATCAGAGACAGAAATTTTGGGAATCTAAGTTTGATTTGATCGATAAGTTTTCACGTTTTGGCATTTTAAGTTATCGGCTTCCAACTGATTTATAATGTATCTTTACTATATATTTATCAGCTGGTTTGAGCGTATCTCCTTGTCGAGCTCTCCCGACTGGAGCATTCTGTTTGTTTTCGTTTTCTTTTTTATTTTTTATTTTTCATTTTGTTTGTTTTTTTTTTTTTTTTTTTTTGATATAAGAGCAACTGAAAGTCGACTTTGGTCACGAAATGTATTTGTTTCTCATTGCTGTTGTTGTTGTGATTTTTGTGTCTGTTATTGTTGTTGCTATGGTTGTTGTTGTTGTTGCTGCTGCTGCTGCTGTTGTTGTTGTTGCATAAGCCAACTGTCTTGTACTTTTATGGTCGGGCGTCTTATCAATAATTTATGTCAGATTATACCGTTATGTCACAATAAATTAAAGTTGGCAACTTATTTTCCCGGCCAAGCGGCCGGCTGCTGCTGCATGGATTTTTCGTTTTTTATTATGGCCAAATCTGTCAGTTTAGTGGCGCATTTGGAAAATGGTGAAAAATTGCAACGGCCAACCGGCTAACCAGTAAAGTGGCAAGACACTGCCCCACCTCGACAACACAACTTGCAACTCCCACAAAAGTAAGCTTGGCGTGCGGCGGCAAATTTCACTGTCACGCCTCGTTTTCAATTAACTTGTTGGCGACCGCTGGCCAGGCCGATAAATCAAATAAGCCGCCGATCAGCACGCAGCACTTGGTAGCTTTGAGGCAACTTTGGAGGCTGGAAGCTGTAGGCTGTAGGCTGGAAACTGGAGGCTTGCGGCTTGTGGCTTGAGGCTGGCCACTGGTGGCTGGTGGCTGGTGGCTGGAAGTCTGCTCTTTAGCCAGTTAGCTATTTTTGATTTATGAAGATCGCTTCATTTGGCTGCTGCCGCCGCTTCTGCTGCACGCATCGATGTCAAAGTTTATCGCTGGCCCGCAATGATTAATGTGGCAAGCAGCAATGTTGTAGGCAGCTAGGCTCAGCCCACTGTCTGCCCGCTGCGCTACACTTCGACAAAAACAAAAAAAAAACAAACAAACAAATCCCATCGCTCTAAAAACTTGTTTCTGGACAACAAGAAATAATGTCGAATAACATTCGAAAACATTCTTTCTAAATTTTGACAGAACAGGCTAATTTAAGGGTTCGAAGTTCTACACATAAATAAAATAAGAACCTATAATTTGGCATTGTTTTTTTTTTGTCTTTTTTTGGTCATCAAATATATTGGATTTCTAAAAAATGACGCAAAATTGCGTAAGTTGAGCTGCCCGATTTTCTTCAGTTGAGTGCAAGTTGAAGGCAATCATTTTTGTGAGTGTAGCATGTAGTCCACAAAATCTGCTACCAGCTGCCTGCTTCCAGGTTTGCTTTGTGGCTTAGTGGCCATAAAAGCGCAACTGCAACTGCAACTGCAGCCGGGCTGCTGTTTATGGTAGTTGCCAGTGGCCAAGTTTCCAGCTGCTAAGTTGCTAAGTTGCCAAGTTGCCCAAGTTGCCCGTCCACGTTCGCAGGGGTCAATCCGTTTGCGTGGCATACAGATACGAAAAGTATCTTTAAGCGCTGACCAAACCAGTATCTTTCACTTAGAAATGCTTCGTTTTCCTCTTTGCAACAGCACTAAGCTCTAAGCTCCTCAACTATCTTTAACTAGCCGGAATTTATCGCCGAGTCTTAAACTTGACTCTTGACTCTCCAAGTTCTTAACGTTGTAACTCAAAGTGACTTATAATTTTGTGTGTGTGTGTGTTTTTTTTTTTTGGCAAATTCCCAAGACATATTTTGATGCTTTCGAAAGTACCCGGGAAAGTTACTTCCAGTGCCACAGCTTGTAAAGTATCTACAAACTGCTCAATTGGTATTTGTTAATTAAAAGAATTGTCATTAGAATAATGATAATAACAAGTATTGTTCTCAGCTGGTATCTAAATATCTTTTGGCTCGAGAAACGCAACTGCCTGAAACTCGCTGGTTAAAAAGATCTTTTTTAAACATATATCTACACAATTTTGTATTGAATTGACAAAAACATGATTAACATGAAATTACTCTTAAGTAGTATATTTTGGATAAAATGGACAAAGAATATCTAAAAGTTGCAGAAGATAATTATATGTTGCAACTACGAGATGGGAATGATAAATGTAGAAAAGAAAAGTTCATTTTGAATATAAGCGACAATAAATCAATAAATAAATTAATGTTTTGAATGTTTCGATGTTAACATTTAAAAGAGTCATTATCTGTTTCGATATCTTTGCTACTTTTGCCATAATCATTAATTTTTTTCGACTTATTTTTTTTTTTTTTTTTTTTTGGGAAATTTGTTGATTTTATGAAAACGGCCAAAATTGTTGAAATAATGACATTTTCAAGAAGAGAAAAAAAAAACGGTGTGCAGTATGAATTAATATGTGATATTTATATTTCCATAGCTGTATAGATATATATGGATATAGATATCATGCGAATGGAAATTATGTAAAATCAGTTGGAGGCAGTTAGCGAAGAGTATCTGCTGGATCGAAAAGTATTTCGCGGATAACTGCAATTGATATGTATTTTGGAAAGCTTTTCAACACTCATTTAATTGCAATATTTAATTGCAAAGTGTTTGTACTATCACTCAGTCAGTCATTAGAACATTTAAATGTATCTGTAGCGGAAGCTCAAATAAAAGTATCTGAAAAGTATCGATCAAATGCTAACCAATTTATCAATTCTGTTGTGATGTTTATGTAGCCCTTGCAAAAGTCTCTTGCAGATAACAAGATTGCTAGCAATAATAATTCACAGATTAAATAAAAAAAAAACAAGTTTCTTCAGCCGTAAGAAATGTATCTGTTAGCTTGCAAGTGATAATTTTCAGAGATAAAGCTGTAAAATCAATTACCTAACCGAAAATCCATTAAATTAATATCTATAATTTAAATTATAGATATGTGGCATATGGCATGTGGCATGTGGTATATATATATATATATGGATGAAAGAAATGTATCTGCCAGGTGGCTGCTAGTTGGGTGTACACTGCAAATTAATAAATCGCAGCAAAAATAACTTTTAATTAACAAGCCCGCGAGCAGAATCAACAAAATCAATTTGGGGCCGCAGCGTTTCTCAAGCTAACAAAACAAACAAACAAACAAACAGCCAAAAACTCACAAAGTAGATAACTCTTCGGGATATTTGTTGCTGATGCTGTTGCTCTTGCTCTTGCTCTTGCTCTTACATATATGTATGTATATATATATATTTATATATATTTTTTAATTTTTTTTTTATTTTCTTACTCACTTGGCTTGCTGGCTGCGCGGACGCTGCTTGGCTGCGAAAATCGTTACAGCAACCACTGCGCTGGCAGTGCTCATTCACACAAAACAATTATGCTGCCAAAACTGCCACAAATAATAAACAAAAAAAAAAAAAAAAAAAACAGCAACAACAAAAAAAAAGCAAATAAATAAATAATAATAATAATGAATTATTTTGTTTTTTGTTTTTATTTATTTTTTATTGATTTGCAACTACAAATTTCAACAGAAATCGGAATGCGCGCACAGCCTGCAAGTGATGTGCGATAGAGAGCGTGTCCGTGTATTGCCTGTGTGTGTGTGTGAGCGTGTGTGTGTGTGTGCGTGTGTGTGTGTCTGTGTGTGTGTGTGTGTGTGTGTGAGCGAGAGACATGTGTTCGCGCGCGACGCACACAGTTGGCGAACGATCGATCGCTTGTTGACTTTGGAACGGCGCACGAGCAACTAAACTGAACGCTTGGCCGGCAGCCACAAGTAAAGCTTCCACCGATTGCCAACAGCGATCGTAGCAGGCCCGAGGAGTAGCCGAAGTTGTTGCGACGAACCTGCCGAACCGCAACGAACACCAAGCGATGCCTTGTCGATACCCTTGCAGACGCCATTATATTATACACTTGTATATATATATATATATATATTAAAGGAGACATCTTTGATCAGATCTATATGTGTTCTATATTGTCCTGTTGTCTGTCAAGTCTAGTCCTTCCCAGCTCAGCAGTTATCTTAATGAAAATTTGAATATATTTGCGTACATCTGGCGTAGCAAAAATATTAATCAAAATTTGAGCTGCTCTATGAGCAAATTCAGATCACATCAAACTCACAAGTAATTATCATAAATAAAATTTGGCATATATATATACATAAATATATATATATATGTATTTATATATATATATGTTTGTGTCACTTGCTAATAATCAGCCGCTATTTTTACATATTTCTTTGTTGTTAATTATAATGAATTTTAGTTGTCAGCACGTGATCTGCGGTCGGCGAGGGTATAACCAATGGACGTTGGTTAATTCCCAGTTGCTGTCGCACTTTATATATATATATATGTGTATTTATATGTGTGTGTGTGTGTCTCATCCTCTGAGCTTAATCCCAGGCCCTGATCGCAGCGTACATCGACAACAACAGCCACAGCAGCAGCAACAACGACGACAGCGACGACAACATGATGGAATAATGGCGCTGATTGAAACATGAAAAGCATAGCGACAACTGTCCAACTTCCCTGACCGGGTGCCTTCGGTTGGGATCGTGTCGCGATCCTGAACAAGGCTGCTAATTGCGTCGGCAAATTGCGCTGGCATGCATTTGATTTGCATAATGCTTCGTCTCTTTTTTCATTCCTTTTCATTGCTTTTCTTTTCTTTTCTTCTTCTTTTTATGTTTATCTTTTTCCGTTTCTGTTTCTGTTTCTGTTTGTGTTTTTCCTCACCGTCCGATATGCAAATTGGCATTGGCCTAATCGGTGCCGGGCGATCATTGGAGCCAGCTAACTTTATGACAGGCTCTGTGGCGGCCTGTCACAATATTTGTATGGTATTAATTGCCCACTTGACGCCTGTGCCCCTGACTGCACCCTCCTCCTGCATATCCACCAATGCCATGCCTGTGCCTACAGAGAGAGAGCGAGAGAGAAAGACTTCGTTTAAGTGTTTTATGAAGTCAGGCCAGATGGGGCGACCCGATAAGAGAGCAGGCAATGTACCCAAGGCATCCAAGTTGGAACCTAGGCAGCAGCGAGACACACACACCCAGACACAGGCACACAACACTCAGGGCCTGTCGGACTCATAGCTCATAGCTGTCATAGATACCGACTGTCCACTGGCCACATGCAACAGATACAAAGCGATACATATGAAATGAGCTCGTCTATCGGAAACTCCAGATCACTTGCAACACACACACAACATTAACAACTACAACAGGAACAGCGACACCCAACACCCAACACCCAACAGCAGTGGTAATTGTTGTCTGCAAATTGATCTCATACTAAACGTTTACCATACACAATTCAAGATGTGTTTTTTGTTTTATTTTTTGTTTTTTGTTGGCTTTTTTTTTGTCTATGCAATCGATGTATACCTTTTAGTCAAGTGCTGCTCTTCCTGCTTGTGTTCTTCTTTACACATTGATCGGAAATTGTTGCTATCTAATCTTATCGGAACATTTTAGTACTATTTGTGTACTGTGCACATTATTATAAGAACAAGCATTCTCTATCATCTGTTAGATCAAATTATTCTTCCTTGTGCCTCAAATTTCCGAAAAACTTGCAACAATTTCTTGTATGTGTTTAATTCTTCATCGTTTCTTCTCAGTAATAGTGTTTTACTTGGAATGTCTTAAGACTTCTTGCATTTTTTTTTAATTTTGATTGCCAACTATTCTTCCAACAGTATGAAGAAGATACACATCTTTATAATTACGATAAAGATATTCCAGGAAATGGAATAGTTGATAGTTGACAACTAGAGATAGAAATTTCATGAAAATTCTATTATATGTAGAGTGATGAGTAACTTGAAATTGAAATTGAAAAAGAATTTATAATTTGATTTTTTTTATGTTTTTACGAACGATTCCATGGACCATAATATAACATACTATAATTTAACTGATTAGTTATATTATATAATGACGTAAGATGTGAGTTCCGGTCAAATCTTTGGCAATATTATGGATATATTATAGTCAATCTAGTTTAGCTATGGCTTGAAAGGGTTTTCTCTGCTCGTCTCAGTGTGCTAATAGGCAATCCTCACTGTACTGGCGCCCAACTGGCAAATGCTGCATTTGCTCTCCCTCTCCCTCTCTCTCTCTCTCTCTCTTTCTCTCTCCCCAACCTCACCCTGCCCCTAGACCACCCTCTCCCTCCATATTGCTGTGCAGTGTTTGTGTAAGTCTGTTGCATGGTCTGTTTGTGGCATGCCACAAAATGTTGTCGCCGTAATTTCGAATCTACACTGCGAAAAGTAAATCTGTAACTAAATACTCACTAAAATTACGAGTATTTATTCAATTTTATTCAATTAACGAGTCGCTCAACTGTTTCCCAAGGCTGCCATTCGAGCCTTCATTTGCGAAATTAAAGTATCCTTGCTTCTAGAGATCGGCGACCGTAGTTAATGACGGCTTCTGCAGTTACAAAACGGTAAATCAACTTTTTGCAACAGTGTAGAAGCAGCCCACAGCAGTGTGGATTGCGCGGGCCCATGTTGCATGCACCTCAGTGCCGAGTGTGAGTTGATGTTGTTGTTGTTGTTGCTGCTGAAATCGTCGTCGTTGTGTTTGGGTGTCGGATGACAGGCGACATAACCTTTAAGGCAATCGGAGCAGCAGCAGCAACAGCAGCAGCAACAGCAAAACAGCAGCTGCTGCAGCTACAGTTGCAGTTGCAATCGCAGTGGCAGGAAGTGCGGAAGAGAAGTGGCAAAAGCACAGATTACAGCCAGCAGCCAGCGGCTTGCAACAAGGCGGCCGCAGGTATGACAAATATGCTGGCGGCAACCGACACGCAACTCCCCAAGGAGCCAACAAAACCCACAAAAACTTGGATTGCATTTGATCTGACGGCGACAACAACTCGACTCGAATTCAGCAAGATTCAGATTCACTGAATATTGGCAGAACACAAGACGCATTCGAAAACAATTGACAAATACACTAACAAAACCAATTAATCAACATCAATTTTATTAAATATTTGAATACTTTTAACAGAGAAAAATATGAGCAAACCAGTTGAAATCGCACTTGCAACTTTTTGTATTCAATGAACTGCACCTTCAACTGCACCTTCAACTGAACCTTGAACTGCACCTAGAAATACATCCTGAACAACTCCCTGAACTATACTTTGAATCCCGCCTTCAACTATACTTTGAACTACTGCTGGAATTACACTTATATTTATGATATTATTTTGGGAGATCCTCAAAAAGAGATCTTCAAACCAAATTGTATTTTATTGACTGTTTTACGAGGTGTGTTCAAAAAGTATCGCGAATTTTGTGTTTTTTCAGATATTATTTATTTATTCATGAATATCTATTTTGTCCCCTTCAAAGTAATCCCCATGAGATATTATACACTTGTGCCAACTTGTGCATCCGCGCACTTCATTTCGTTTTTCACACAAAATTTGATACAGGTTCTTTGATCCATTTTTTTGAATAGGCAAAAATCGAAGACGATCCAAAACACGTGCAAGCAAAGCAGCTGTCAACAATTAAGTGAACATTCAAAATGGCCGAGCTTGTCGGCATAAGTGAGAGACATGAGTACCAACATAACGCTACAAAAAAATCGAAATTCGATTATACGTAACCCGCGAAAATTCAAAATTCGCGATACTTTTTGAACACATCTCGTATATGGGCTTCAATCGTTTCTATTTTTCGATATTCGATTGCTATCTTGATTTATCAGATATGGGACCGATACGTGCCTGTCAATTTCAAGATCAATGACTTCCAGCTTGGTTGTAAGGGTATAAAAAGTGCCAAAGATATGCGAACTGATAAATGGTGCCACATCTGGCAACACTTGGCTTGAATGTGCCAAGGGTATTGAAGCAGCAGCAGCAGCAGCAGCAGCAGCGGACAAGGGCAAATGACGCAAGTTGCACACACAGTGAATACCCCCCAACAGTGTCACTTGTCTTTATTTCTTGTTGTTGTTGTTGGTGTTGTTTTTGGTGTTTGCCTTTGCCACTCTTGACTTGCGGTTTTTGCTGTTATTTATTTGCTTTGGCATTGCTATTGTTGTTGCTGTTGTTGCTGCTGTTGTTTTTTTAGTGACTTACAGTGACGCCCGCTCGATCATGTAATTATTTTGACGATCACACGGTGGTTGCTGATGGGGCCCCGCTGACGTCAACGGAAATCAACGCAACCGCCGTCAGAGGCTGTGCTCCCAGACAGAAATGGAGTCTGAAACGGAGACCCGCTATACGTGTGTGTGTGTGTGTGTGTGTGTGTGCATATTATACACTCCCCCAAACCTGACCCACTTGCTACCACAGGCATTGTCCCAATCAACTTAATCGATTTCTCGCGCCATTAGCGGCCGTCATAATTCAAAGCCAGCCATCCATCCAGCCACCCCCAACCCCAACCCCAAGTCGAGCGCCGCCGACGGCGAACAGATTAGATATGCCTGAGCCGACTGCGGCTGTCATAACTACGGGCTGTTCAACTGACGGATGGCCGCGACTATAAATGCCATGAAAAAAAACAAAATAATTAAATAAAAATAGAATATATAAAAATAAACAACAACAATGCAGCACCCCCAAACAAAAGCACCGAAACAACACTAACCAATTATAATGGCGAGTATTACGCGACACATCATCATCATCATCATCATCAGCGTGATCATCATCAAAATGATCGCTGTGTGAAACGTCAGACAGCGAAATTTCCATGCCACACAGCTGATGGAATATGAACACATTTCGATGATTAATGCGCTCAGATTCAGATTAATCAACCCCTCCACTCTCGGTAATCTATGGAGAAAACGAAGCAAAGCTGAGCATGGGCGGGCACATGTTTATGTACATACATATATTATATAATAATATATGGAAGAGTCTGAATGTCAAAGTGTTGGCCATCAATTTGAACAAATTTCGCTGATCAAACCAAAACAAAGAAAACAAATCGGATTCGATTTGAGCTACTTTTGACAGCTGAACAGTTTAAATAGCGCTTTTTTTTAATCAATTTTCAATCTAGTTTAGGGTTTTATGGATCTGCAATTATGGAATAAATCTGATAAGCGAAGAAAGGCAAATTTCGGATAAATAGTGCTGCGTCTGAAATTTATTTTACGCATTATTATTTTTCATACCCGATGATCCACTTTGTAGGTGCTTAAGAATGAATGGTTTATGGATTACCTAAGAAACTGTAGTTTACAGTTTAAGCGGAATCCTAAAGGGAAAGAGGAATTTGACGATCCCAATGGTATTCCAAGTCTTTATATTTCACATGTTCGCCGTATTATTGATCTTATGGATCTTATACAATATGGTCTATCAATTAAGATAATTAAAATGTCCTTCGGTTTCTCAGTACTGGAATACTAGTTGTAGCTTACCCACTTACCGCCGTTGACTTTTACTAATAAGTCTTCCATCACTTGCTATTAGAATAATCATGACTGGCGTAATCTTCTTATACAAACAAACAAATAAATAAATAAATAATGTAAATTGTTATTCCCCATGAAAAATGTTCAAATTTTATCAGTTCAAATAATGCTTTTTGACACAACAAAAAAATAAAATAATTTAGAAATATTTTGATATTTGCAACTTATAATCAACTAACCAAAAATCAAGAATATATTCTTAAATCGTGTGTAAATTGTTTCAATGGTGAACAATTCGATAAAAAAAAAAACAAAGAAAACTTAAATCAATTTTTGATTTGAGAATGTAGATCTTCATTGGATACGAATAATTGTTAAAACTAAAGTTATTCGATGGACTTGTAAGAGTATATCAGCATCGGCTTGTGTGCTGATAGTTTATCTGTGGTTTGCTGTTTTTTTTGTTGTTTACAATTTGGTTTTATTTGGCTTGTTGCTGTAAAGTTTTATAATTTTGGGGCCCCGGGCTAGTCAGACCCAAGATTTGCCATTATTAATGACCGCGACTCGAGACCGTATTTCATAAGTCAAAATGGTGACGCCAGTGACGTCACAGCGCTCGCTGCCTTGACGCCCACACACACACACACACAGAGACACACAGGTACACACAAAAATAGAGGCGAGCAATCTTTATCTAAAGTAATCAAAGTCTGAATGGCTCGACGAAACCCACGTCACAATCCCGAGAGGCAGTCAGACAGGCAGGCGGACAGGCAGGCGGACAGACAGTCAGACAGACAGTCAGACAGACAGTCAGACAGACAGTCAGACAGGCGGACAGACAGACAGTCAGACAGACAGTCAGACAGGCGGACAGACAGGCGTACAGCATCTCCAAAATGGAATGCAAAAATCTGGTTAGCCAAACAAATGCTACCCGTTTCACTAGCTCAACCACCCCCTCTCTCTCTCTATCTATATCTCTCTCGCTCTCTCTCTCTCTCTCTCTCTCTCTCTCTCTCTCTCTCTCTCTCTTTCTCTTCTCAGTCCAACTTTAAAGTGCGGCTGTCATATAATATATTCATAGGATAATAAAATGAGCTCAGAATGAACGAAAAGAAAGTAGATATCACCAAACAATCATATGACCCTTCCTTCAAGCATGTCAAGAAAATAAATACGCATCAGATGATAGGATGATACACAGATTTGGTACAATTCCATGGTACTTGTGCATATATCATTTTGACAGAATTTCTGGAAAAACAAAAACCGCATTTCGTTCTCGGGGAAAAGTGCAAAACTCGTATCTAATCGGAATGAAAACAGCCTTCAGCAAATGCAAAATTAGATCCGTTCATATCGAAAGCGGCTCAGTTTAATTGTAAAACCATATCGCAAGCAATTATAGAAATAACAATGACGTATTAACTATATACATAAGCCTGAATTTAGTATAGACATAAGCCCATGTGTACATATTATAAATCTGACTATAATATAAGGCTTAAGCAAGATTTGAATTCACCATACGAATGAGAGCAGCAGAAAAAATATAAATAAAAAGAAATAGTTATTCACAACACTGGCTTAAGCCGATGATAAGGACGACTTGGAGTCTGAGTACATTCATGGATACACTCATCAACATTGAAAGATATGTTCCACATTCTATAATCGTAAGACGAAGAATTTTGCATTAATTGAATTCAGTTTTTTGGAGGATAATCACAAACTTCAACTGGCGAAAGTCAGAATTAAGAATTCAGACTTCAGACAAACGATAAGTTGAACACATAACTGCACACGATCCCTGAGAAGTCACAAAACAATTCAATTTTCAACCAGTAGAACTGTACAATGAAGGGAACTAAAATCGAAACACAACAAACGAATATAATTTGAACTGAAAAATCAGAAAATCAGCCTAAAACTATATTATACGAGTATATAGCAATAATAGACGTATAGACACATATAGCATTCGGACAGCATTTGCTCTGCGGAATCCAAACCGAACAATTCACTTGAGGCCTGCAAAGTTTTGCAACCATGCTATTTGATTTGATTTAAGATTAATTTAAGAACAGATTTTTAAGATTTGATTTAAGAACAAAGACAGTGCATATATATATATATATATATATATATATATATATGAAGAAATAAGGGCGAATTGCCCATCCTAATTCGTGAGCAAAATTCAATTTGGCAATTGTTGCGTAGGCACGTACCCAGTCCGAGGTATCTGTACGGAAGTTTGTATTTGTTTCCAAAAGAGCTTAGCTCAAAATTTAATATGACAATACAGGGCTAATAGAAATCTATCGGGATGCCTGCTATCTACGGGTTATTATATATATATATATATATAGATATATATGTATATGTGCAGTCAGGTGTGAGACACGCAGAGAACGCTCGACCCTCATCAGCGGAGGCACATAAAAAAGGCCACAGATATAGATAAACTTATATAGATAATAATAGAGTAAAGCCCAGATAAGCGCAAAATGCTATATATACATAGATCGTGTATATATACGATATATATAAGATATATGTATAATATATATAATATAATGTTTATATTATGATTTTATTACATTTATTAGTTTGAATATCCAAATATTTATTTACTTAACAAATTTCTATAATTTTTGTTGTTGCTGTTGTTGTTGTTTTACCTGCTGTCTGTATTGTTGAATATATATATCTTAACATATATGGGGAAAAATATATGTAGGTATGTATATATATATCTAGAATACTACAATATACAGAGTTAATCACTAAGATAAGCGTCCGTCGTTGCTGGTGTGCGTATGTATGTGCGTATGTGTGTGCGTGTGTGTGTGAGTCTGTTTGTGATAGCACAACTCTAAATATATACATATATATATATATATATTTGAAGTCTGGGCCACAACTTTTTTTATCAGCGCACCCGCTTCCAACATCATCATTTGTCGGCGGAAAGTCATAAGATACAAAAAAAAGGAAAAACAAAAAAAGAAACAAAAACTAAAACAAAAAGGTAAAATACTGAAAATAAAAAACCGCGCTTGCTTGTACTAGTACGTTCCGCGGCAATGGAATCTCACATGGCGATAAGATAAGCGCCAAATTAATTACCCGCACAGACTTGTTAAACCCCCCCAACCCACCCCCAACACATTCCACGCCACTTCTCACCCCAGCCCTCTCTAACTCTAATATCTCTCTCTCTCTCGCTCTCTCTCTCTCGCTCTCTATCTATCTCTCTCTTTCTCTCTATACATAATATTTAGAAAATTTATCATATAAAAAAAAAAGAAAAAAAAATTACCCCTGCATAAAGCGGTCAGTAGGAAAATTAAATCTTGCGAATCAATTTTAATTGCCGGAAAATTTAATTTTGAAAAGAAAAACAAGACTTTTTTTTAGTTAATTTTTTTTTAGTGTTGCCAAACTTTTCGAAATATCCAATATTAAATTCAATTAAATTAAAGTCAATTCAATTCAATTTATAATTGCTTCAGCACTAATGTCATTTTTTGATAAGAATTCTCGATGACTACTTACGAATTAGGACTATTTGGAAATGGCAATTAGTGAGCAACCACTGTAAATATATTTATATATATATATAGTTATATATATGAATGTATGTGTGTGTGTGTGTGTGTGTATAGTAGTCGACTATAATAAGAATACAAAAGTTAAACAACTGAAAATATTACACAGATCACACACACAAGCCAACCAGTCCCCCCAACCCCCTCCTCCAGCCACACCCTCTCTATCTCTCTGTCTCTCTGTCTCTCTCTCTCTGCTCTCTCTCTCTCTCTGTCTCTCTGTCTGCCTGACCAGTAGCTAGCCACTTGCTAAAAAGTGTGTGTCTTTTATCTTAATTGAGATTTCCTATATATTTGTGACGCTGCCGTCGCCGTCGTTGCTGCTGCAGCGCTGCCTGCGGCTGCTGCTGCCTACCTTCTTAGAGACATCGCCAAGCTGTGTGCCAGCCAAAAGCTCGCTCAGCTCCCGTTCCCGTTCCAATTCCAGTTCCTGTTGCTGCTGCTGCTGTTGTTGCTGCTGCTGCTGCTGCTGCTGCTGCTGATGATGTTGTTGTTCTTGTTGTTGTTGTTGTTGTTGGTCCTGGTCGTGCTCGTGCTCGTGCTCCTCGTGCACTTCCAGTTCGCCATCGTCGCTGCTGCTGCGACTCGATTTGCGTGCAAGTGCAACGCGTATCCCGTTAACGATGCACTCGCCACCATCGAGTGCTGATATCGTTGAGCCACAATAATACAGATTGCTGCAACTGCTCGCGGCACTCACATCCGACTGGCCGCCATCGTCCCGGCCGGCGACGCCAGCGACATTGGCAGCGCTCGCCTCCAGCGAACAGCGACGCTGGCAGCGTGCACGCTGCAAGCGAAAATATTCCATTTCCTCCATGCTAATGCCGCATGCAGTTATATCATCCGAATAGTCGGAGACAACCACCGATGGCGTTCGCACATAACGCACCCCCGCCATTCCGCCCAGCTCACTGATGCAGCTTTGCGTCGACTCGCGTCGCGAGCCCGATGGCGCTGACAGTGCCGCCGCCACCACTCGCTCCTCCAGTAGCACTTTGGTCGGCACACCGACAACACCGCCGGCCGCAACACCAGCCGTGCCCAGACCCATGGCATGGGCGCTGGTGGGTGATGTTAGCGGTGAGTCGGGCAGCGCTGTTGGTTCGGCTAGCGGTAAAAGGGCTGGCCGCAACGGTAAATCGGTAACGGTTAGCGTCATGCGTCGCTGCGGCGTCGGCGCAATCACCTCCATATTCACATCATCCGCCTCGACTTCCAGTCCCAGTGCCGAGTCGCTGCTCGCACAGCGCGTTACCCTTGGTTTACGGCGTGCAACGGCCGCGTTGATGTCGCATTCATTGTCGCTGCTGCACGGACTCAAGCCGCCCGCATTGCAGCCCTCATCGGAATTGGCAGCACTATTTGCTAACGTTGCCGGTTTCAGCTGCACCTGCAGCTCCGCTTGCGTCTGCGCAGGCGACGGCGTCTCTGTTGTCTGCTGCACAATCATTGCCTGATATTTTTTGATCAGCTGGCGTATGTGCTCAGTGCTATTGACACCTTTATCACGCTCTCTCACGGGCTGCTGCTGTTGTTGCTGCTGCTGCTGTTGTTGTTGTTGTGCTGTGAAAGCGTGCAAATCCTTGAAGAAAGCTGCGCGCAGTTGCGCCTTGTGCTGAGAGAGACGAGACGACGCTGTTGCTGTTGTTGTTGCTCTCTCTTCTGCTATAAATGCTGCTGCTGCTGCTGCTGCTCCTTCTTCTTCTTCTTGGAAGTCTGTTGGTGCTGCGTCTGCTACTGCTGCTGTTGTCTGCTCGAGGCGTGCGCAACGCTCCGGCGCTCTCTGATAACTAAAAGTCGTTGGCGCTGCCGTCGCGCATTTATTTTGAGCTTTAACCGTTGTCGCTGTTTCTGTCGCTGTTTCTTTCGCTGTTTCTGTCGCTGTTGCTGGCGCTGTTGCTGGCGCTGTTGCTGGCGCTGTTGCTGGCGCTGTCGCTGGCGCCGGCATCGCTGTCATTATCTTGAGCATGGTATCGGTTTTGGTTTGAGTTTTGGTTTTGGTTTTGGTTTCGGTTTCGGTTTCTGTTTCGGATTCGGTTCTGTTAACGATTTCAGTTTTGTACGCGGCATTTTGTACACCGTCGCGGCGCGCACTCATCGCACTATGTGTATTATGTATGTGTGTGTGTGTTGCTGTGTGTGTTGCTGTGTGTGTGTTGCTGTGTGTGTGTTTCTGTGTGTGTCTGTGTACTGCGTTTACAGCGTTGCGTCGGCGTTGGCGTCTGCGTTTCATGCGTTTTAAACTTGGTTTTTTGCGATTTTTGCGCGTCCGCGCACTTCAAATTCAAATGACACCTGCCGCTGCCGTCGCTAAACTGTCGCTCTGACTATAAAACTTGGTATCCAACTGCGACGGCGACGTCAACTGCGACAGCGGCAGCGTGACGCTGCTGACGATGACGGCGGCTGCGAATGATGTTGCTGCTGCTGGCTGCTGCTGTTGCTGCAGTTTAAAGGTGGTTCTGCTGCTGCTGTTGCTGCTGTTGCCGGTGTTTAATCCGTTGTATTGAATTTTCGCAATTGCTGCTCATTGCCCGCTTACCGCGACCAGCTCCGCTATAAAGTGGCAATTTTTTTTTTTAATTTTTTTTTTATGCTGCGATTGCGGCTGCAACTCCAATTGGAATTGGAATTGAGTGTGATCTTGAAACGTTGACGCAATGTGCAATGATCCCGCACGTACACACACACACACACACACACACACTCGCACACACACATTCGCACACACACACTCGCACACTCGCTTATTGCTGCTTATTTATTTATACTCGTATTTCGTTTTTGTTGTTGCGCTCCAATTGCTTTGCTAGTTTTCTTAACTTGAGCGCGTAATTGCATTTAAGCACAAAACACACACACAGACACACACACACATGCATAGACATGCAGAGCGACTGATAGACTGACAGACGTCGTGCTCATACATAAATATATATTTTTTTTTTATATATATACAAAAAAAAAAAAAAAAAAAAAAAACATGCTGACGCACAGTGGGCCACAGTTGTGATTCACAGTGCATCGCAGAATTGAGCTGCATCGGTATCGACTCGTTCAATTTGGCTTTTTACGTTTTCTCGAATGACGTTTTTTTTTTTTTTTTTGTTTATAATATCACACATTCACACATTAAAATGAATTGCAACATTGCAAAAGCAAAAAAAAAAAGAAAAGAAAAGAAAAAAAACCTTGCTAGTTTTAATATGTTAATTATTCGTCTGTTTCTCTAAATAGATACAAAAAGATACAAAATTAACACTTGACTTTCACATGGCTAAATATAACTGCTGTAAATTGCTATTTTCGTACGAGCCGCAATAATACAAATAATTACAGTAGCTAATTAAGAGAGTATAGATCTATCTAGATATTCTACGGCACAGGCACAGGGTATTCGCATGGATATCAAATAACTTTTCCAATAGTTACGTACGTCATTCCAACTAATCGCAAGTATATATTAAACAATAAAAAAAAAAACATTAAAACAAATGGAATTTTTAAGATAAGATCTTTAAATTTCTAGAACGTGTAAATGCACATATTGTAATATTATTATATTATGCGAGTATGTATATAAATGTAACAGGCTCATAAAAAAAAAGTTCCAAGCCCATCGCGTGCTGACTAATAGTGCTCTGCAGGAAACTGAATGTATTATAAAGTACTCCCTCGAATCGAGTCGATTCACAAATGATGACGACATATAAATCACCCATGGAATAGCCTGTTCTGATAATAAGCAACTCATCGGCTCATCCGGTACAACTGTGGAGGCTTATGTTATCAGTGACTACTGGTACATAATATGTGCATATATGCATTTCTGTGGCCCTGATGAAGGCTGTGTCACTTAAATACACACAGATCTGGACATTAAAATATGTGTGAAGACAATAACACCAACAATAACAGTACAACCATGACTAGAATACAACAGATTATTTTGTAAAACTTTAGTTTCTCTATTGATTTACTTTGCAAAAGGTTTGCTTGGAACATATCCACTATGATAAAGACTAAACAGATCTAGCCACTAATATTAAATGGACATCAAGCACATCAGTCGAGAACTGAGGATAGAAGATAAAGCAGTAGATCTTAGATCAGGGAAGAAATAAAAACTTGCATAGCCACATCAATTGGACGGTGTCCAAAATTCTTAACACATGATTCCAAGTCAGAAAGCGCAGAAGATTATGAAGAAGTTCAACTGGAAGTCGCATCGTGTTATGGGCCTAAAGGTGATCACTCTGAGTCATCCATCAAACGAAATTGCTAAATGAATTGAAAGCGCATAATTAGCTAATGAGAATCCCCATTAAAATTTCATTTGTTCGAACAGCAAATTTGAAGATGGGGAAAAACGATGCATTCTTATTGGAATGGCCAGGTCTGTATGCATGTGGCTAGCTGTAAGTGCGGAATTCAGCAATGAATCAACAAGCCGCTTAAAAGCGTGTTGGCAATTTGTCATGCTCCCCATATCAAATGGCTCCAAATGATGAGCAGCAGCATTGCCAATGGCCAATCGGCGAGTTGACAATGATCGATAGCAGCCAGTTAATGGACAGGTAATGTCAGCTCAATATCAATATCAATAGCCAGCCTACGGCTACAGTAGTCGAGCGAGCGAGCGACGAAAATGGCAACTGCCACAAACTGCAATCTAGACACAAACTTTAGTTTTCAAAGAGATTTGCAATGTGCTTGTTGAAACTGTTGAAGTTCTTTCTCCCATTTTCATACTTCATTATTTCTTTAATAATTGATATTCAAAAATATAATGCTAAGAAACGTTCCCAATATCGAGCGATACCTGTGCAATTTACGATCGGTGGCCCATGGTGAGAAATCGCACTTTGTTCGCGCCGCGCTGTGGCTGTGTGACGTCAGTCGCCGATGGTTGACCGACGTCGACAGCATGACGCGCGCATAAAGATTGTCAGACGCAGACGCAACAGACAACGAACACAGGCAGAAAATAAAATTAAGAAACAACAGCAACAACATCGAGATAGAGTGGAAGAGGAAGAGAGAGAGAGACAAGGGCGCACCTACATCTGTAAATGTCTGTACATGCACACTAACGATCAGTCATGCAACAAGCTGTGGGCGGCGTCGGCGTTGTCGCTGGCAGTGAAATTGCCGCCCCATCAAGCGGCATAAATAACAAATCACAATTAAAATTACAGCAACAGCAACAACAAGTGCAACAACAACAGCAACAACAAAACAAGTGCAATTCTCTTCTTGTTTTTGTTTTTTTGACAGTCAAGTCAGTGACGCTAACGCTACTGCTGACGCTGATACGACGTTAAGCTGTTGATTCCCCGCCGACCCGTTGCCTACTCGGCGAAATCGAAACCACTTTGGGCTACACACCTGCGATAGACTGTAAGATCTGTGTTGTTGTTGTTGTTGTTGCTGTATATATGTGTGTGTGTGTGTGCGAATTACATTACGTCAATGCAATTGACGAAATCGCAAGCATTAAACAAACTGAAGGATAATCATCGTTCTCTCTCTCTCTCTCTCTCTCTCTTTCGCTCATTCTCTGGCGCTCTATCTCGTTCTCACTTGCCCATGTCTCAGTTAGTTTATTTTCTCTTATATTATTGCTTGTCGTTGCAGTTACTTGCAACAACTGGCACAGTGACCGAAATCATCAACTGGTTCCAGTCAACTTTCAATTAAAAGCTTTTGCCGCACCATCAAATTAAATGGTTGTTAGTGTGAATAGGGATGCAATTCACTTCACACATTTAAAAGCTGAAGCTTTATGCAATCTGTGTGTCGAAAATGGCAAAAGCAAGCGATTGATGCGAATACGCACGCGCGCATTGTGCGATCGCTGTTTTAGGTATACACACACATATACATATGTATGTATATTATTTCGAGGGCTGCGCACACCACAACCACTTGATTGCGAGCAAATTATAGAATACGGTTTGTGTGCGTGTGTATGTGTGTGATTTTTGTTTTTGACAGCACATTAATTTATTGTTAAATCGTTTTGCGGTTTGTGCGTTTCATATGTTTTGCAAGTGTGTTGCCAGCCCTGGTTGCTTCATTCATTGCATTTTCCCATGTGCGCTGATACTGATGAATTGCAAACACTTTAATGCATGTCACTGTGTGTGTGTATGCTTGCTTGTGTGTGTGTGTGTTGTGTGTGTTGTGCGTGGATTGTTTGGATTTTAGCAGCTGTTTGAAACACATGCAAATTACATTTTCAACTCTTTTAACTGTTTTAGCCTTTCGGCCCGCAGATCTTTTTCCGTTCTTATTTGCGTTTTCTTCGTTTTTTTTTTTCGTAACGGTCGCGTCGTTGCGACGGCGATGGCAACACGTTTGTTGACGCGGTCGACGACGACTGAGCGGACAAGAGAACGCGATGGACGGCGACGGACGACGACGCAGGCAGCGCTTGTTTCGCGTTTCACTGTGCACAAGCAACTGTTTTCTTTATATCTTTTTAATTCATTATTTTTTTTTTTTTTGTTTTTGTTTTTGATTTCAGATTTCAGACTGAGAGTCACTGAAATTCTCACACATCGTTTACGGCATGTAGCTGGCTGAATGGGAGGCTTGCCCGCTGTTTAAAGCTGCTCGAAGCTCCTCAGCTGAGCTCGAAGTTGAGCCGCAGCTACTTAATAATCTAGGCTGGCTTTATTGTTAACACACACACACAAACACTACATATACGAAAGTATAGTATATATGTATGATAATCTTTATTATATGCATATGTGTGTATCTAGTTCTCTCAACAGCAACAATAAAACATATTGTTTATTTTGGGCGCGCATTTCGTCTAGTTAAATATTAGCATTAATTCATTGACTGCACACTTCGCTCTCACCTGTCAATTGTTTATCGAGAAGTTGCCAGTTCCTCATTTATTTGTTTGCTTTTAAGCAATTCTTCTTTTTTATTTTATTATTTGTTTGTTATTTGCTAGCAGCCGGCTAAATTTATGCTTATGTGAAATTGGCTGATTCAATAATGTGTTCCTCATTAATTTTTCTCATGCGCACGTTTTCGCCGGCTCGTGTCAAAGATAGCAGGCACTTTAGCATTGCTTTCCCATCTGCCCGTTAGTTAATTATACAGGTAATTCAGCTGATACATGGTTTTGAATCGCATAAAAGCTGTATACAAATCCATTACTCGTCTAACGCCTGCATGCGAAGAGTTGCCACCTTTTAGGCATTGCCAACTTATATTGTATTCCCATTTGAACTTTTTGTTCAATTTTCAATTGTCATCACGCTTTGCCTTTGTTCTACAGTATTTCACACATTTTCGGGTATTTTCATTTATACATATTTAATCTCGTTCTCATTCATAAAATGAAGCTTCAGGGTTTAAAACAAACAAAAAAAAGATAGTTAATAGTTTACTCTCAGCGCTCTTCTAAATTTCGATTCAAATTGGTGATTATTTTGGAATAGCATACTTTAAGGCACATATAAATGAGAATGAGAATAGTTTGGTTTGCGATTACACTGAACAAAAATCGGAGCAACCAGCAATGAGAAATCGGTTAGCTTAAACAAATGTTACTTTTATTTTGCATCAAAACACAACTTGAAAAATGTACATTCAGCATTAAAAGTTACGAGTTATGAATTATAAAATATAGCCATTCAGCTGCTGTTGTCTGTATATGTGTGTGTGTGTTGGGTGTGTGTATGTATGTGTGGTGAGTGTGCGTGTGTATGTGTGTGTGTGTGTGTGTGTGTTGGGTGTCTGTTTAAACCTGAGTTAAATATTTGTAGTCTGATTGGAAGTTAATAATAATGAATTGGTTGAGTTGGGGAGGCGGGAGAGGGTGGGTTGGGCTGGTGTGTGGTGGGGGGAAGGAGAGACGATGAAAAAAAAGGAAAAAGCAACTGCAAACATTGCTCAGAGTTTGCTATAAATGTAACTGTGCATCAGCCAATTCACCGATAGCGCCGCTCGCGTTCTCTTTCTCGCTCTTTATCCCGCTCTCGCTCGCGGTCCCGCTCATCGTAGTGATCGTTGTGGCGGTGCCTGTCGCTGCGCTCCTCGCGCTTGCTGCGCTCGCTGTGACGCTGACGGCCGCGGCTGGCGCTGCGACTGCTGCGATGACTGCGACTGCGGCTGGCGCTGCGGCTGCGACTGTGCGAGCTCTGCCTGTGCTTGTGCTTCTTCTTGTGCTTGCTGCTGCGTCGCCGCTCGCCGTGATCCCTCTGCTCTCCATAATCCCTGTCGCGCTCAGAGCTGGCGTATGGCATGCTCATGGCAGCCGGTGGGTAATCGTCGTAGCCGCGACTGCGCCCATATGATGAGCCCGACGCATGGCCTCCTCCTCCTCCTCCTCCTCCATAATAATAGTCGCGATCATCATGATCATTGCGATAGTTGGCTGGCGGATAACCGCCGCTGGCACCACCGGCCCGTGCCAAACTGCGACCGCTGCCACCGCTGACATACTCGTACTCGTCGCAGCTGGTTCCAACGGATACGGTTGCTGTCGCTGGCGCCGTTGTCGTTGCAACGGGACCCCGACCCGTGCTCAGCTGATTGATTGTGATGCTCTGGTCGCGGCAATATTGCTCAATTTTCTTCTCGATCTGCTTCTGGATGGGCACCGGTATACGTGGAAATAGTGTGGAGAACCAATCGAGTTTCGTCATAAACTGGTAAACCATTTGGCCAATGGTAACCACCTGAACGGCAATAAGAAAGTAAAAAAGAAGGTTATATGTGAAATGTGACCGCCGTTAAAAATAATAATTCGAGTGCTGCGTAGATTGTTGTGCATATTGATTGGTGGCTCATACAGTTGACTCACCTGGCCGCCGCCCGCTTTCACATCAATCTCCTCCTCGTCCTGCAGATAGTCCTCATACCAATCATACAAATCTCCCGGCGGCTGTGTATAGCGTAAGTACATAAAACCTAAGCCAAAACAGAAAGAGTTGATTCAAACCAAACAAAGCAAAACAAGCGACAATTAAATACAAATTAGCAATGATATGACTAACAGTTATAGGACTAGTACGCAGCTAAGCCAAAAGTGCTTAAGCAAAACTCTTTGTGCATTTTGTCGTAGAGTTGCAGTTTTATCTGTGAAACCAAAGCGTTACACTTTTCGAGAGACTACTACTACTACCACTAACAAAATGGTTACTCGAGTAAAAGGGTGTCGTGAGATATCACAATCGAGAGCAATCAAGTTCTTTAGAGGGGGTTAGAGTATAAAGTTGCACATCTGAATTGTGCCAAATTACACTTTAAATATTAAGACAATGATCTCGAACAGATAAGAATAAATTACTATATGAAGCATAAATTACAAAAAACACGCACAAATTTAACCATTTAAAACTTCTGTTTGATGTAGTTGCCAAGCAACCACAATATCAGACAGTTCCATTCTTTTTGCTCGCTTCTTATCTGCTTCTTGAATGAGTAATGAGGACATTATATTTTCCTAGAGCTCACTCACAAATGGTGCGTACTAGCCTACACTCGAGTGAAAAACAAATTCAGAAAAAAAAGAGAACAGAAAACGCGGGAGGAGCAGGAGCAAGCTATGAGTGAAAACACGGCTGAACTCATGCGACTTACCAACACCTACCTAGTGCCCGTATGTAGGCCGAGTCAGTGTGATTGAGTAGACCATTCACTTGCTTACGGGTCAGTCGCAGCGTGTACAGCTTGTAGAGCAGACAATAGGCGGTGGACACGATGCCGCCGGCGCCAACGCCACGTACCTGCAATAATGGGATTTCGATTAGCAAAACGGGATGCTCTGTTATCCAACTGTCGAGAGGACGAGATAATCGCCAACGATTAGCGCTACATTTCATAAACTCACTCCGCCGCACATGCCCGTCTGGCCGGATGTTTTGCGTGATCCCCGCTCCCAGGGCTCCATGTGTTTGACCTGGTAGTAGATCTCGTCGACCACCTCGTGATACGTTTTCAGTTTGAATAGGTGTACTGTTTGTGTATAGGAGTTTTTTTTTGTTTTTTAACAAACGTTTATAAGAAAATTTGGCGGCAAAAAATTTGTAGCGAGGGTTACCTTTGAAGTAGCTGGAACTTTGTATGTTTGCCAATATGAGTGGATTCAGATTCATAGACGTCTCATTGCCCCACAACGGTAACGTATTGTGCTGCTTGCCCATGCCGGCCTTCTTACCGCCGCCACTGCCACCGCCACCGGCCGAAGATGCGGCCGAGTATTCTGTTAGCGTTAGCGGAACACCAAAGCCGCGAAAATGAGAGAGCGCGAGAGAGAGAGGCGAAACGAACGATATAGTTTTAGTACACAAGATATTGAATATTACGGGTATGCCCGATGATGGGGCGCACACTACCTTACCTTCGTCCATGGCTCCGCTTCAGAATTTACTATTTAGTTGGTGCATTAATTTTGCAGCTCGATGTGAGTTTGGACCGAGCAGCCAATCTCGATTTGCAAACGTTTGCGTACTGTGAAAATGCCAATGTGTGTTGGTTACAAATTGGGGATGTGCAAAATGCAGCAATGCAAACCGATTTTCGTGTTGCCTCAGCAATTGTTTTAAGCGCGTCAAATATCGATAACACACGTTATGGATTTGTTGCAGCGCAAAGTTAAATTTGACAATATTTTTCAAGTTTAACACAATTGACATATTAAATTGTTGTATATCTGTTAAGATTATTTCGAAAATGATACAGGTTTTTAGTTTATTTGATGCGGCTAATATCGATAGGCACAGCTATGCACAGATGTTTGATAGTTTGCTGCGTAATGTCCGCACGACAACTATTTGCCAACTATCGATTAATGAAAAATGACAAGCGTTAGACTGCGGCTATATTTTAAAATGCATTTTATGTATAAATATGAAACGGTTGAAAAATTATAGATATCCACACAGGCGCTATTTGCTATTATTTCAAATTTAGCTCTTTGAACTCGACTCAACTTTTTGATAAATTACCATTACTTGAAGTTTATATTACACATCGTGGTATTGTGCAGCCGGTCCATATACATATATATATATGAGTGAGTATAAATTACCTGTAAGCCCATAGTTGCAACAACTAGTTCATTTTCAATGTCCAACTTGTTAATGTGTTGTTTCTTTTCTACGTTATTGATTTCGCGCATTTGTTGTTTCATTTCTACATTATTGATTTCGCGCCTTTTTTCATAGCAAAATATCGATAGATGTGCGTGAGACCGCGAGGTAATAAAGCTGTTGTCGATTATTTTGTATGTAAGTGCTATCGAACCAGTTCAGAGCTGAACTTATCAACTCTAAAATATACGCAACGCAGCAGCAGAAGCAGAAGCATAAGCAGAAGCAAAAACAGAAACAAGCGTTCTCGGTTCGCGTTTTAATCAATTAAAAAGTCGGGCAAGTGAGAAAAATGCAGCCGCTGGCTGCCAACAGCAGCAGCCTTTGCCTATCAGCTGATACTGCATCTGCACTGTGTACACCAGTCGATGTGGATGCAACAGCAGCAGCAGCGGACGTGGGTGGTATCCAGTGTCAAGCGAGCAAATTCTGAACGCAAGCGCAAAACAAACACAAGCGAACAAAACGAAGAAGCACAGCAAAAATAGCAGCAGCAGCAGCAGCAGAAGCAGAAGCAACAACAAAGTTCAGGGTCATGGTCAGCAGGCAGCTTTAAAATAGAGACAGTGAGAGTGAGAGCGAGAGAGAGAGAGAGTGAGAGTAGAGAGTTGAGTGAATTGTGCAAACTGGAAACTGCAAGTGGCGCAAGATGTCCAGCGAAGCATCAACGGAAAGTGACAGCGAATTGTACGATCCACTCGCCGATGAGCTGCACAATGTGCAGCTGGTGAAGCATGTGACGCGCGAAAGCATTGATGCCCTCAATGCTAAGTTTGCCAATCTGCAGGAGCCACCAGCCATGTACTTAACAGGTGGACACAACAATCATTTCATCATCCATCCATTCCCCCAGACACATTTAACATTTGTTTTGTTCTTGCTTTTGTCATTTTGCACATATAGAATACCAGGAGCTGACATCGAAGCTGCACGAGTTGGAGGCCAAGGAGCACGAGTTGATGGAACAGCTGCACGCACAGCGTCCGCAGGAGGAGGAGGCCCACAGGGACAGAAAGGTGGCTCAACACCAGCAGCAGCAGCAGCTTGTTGATCAGCCGCATTATCAGAATCAAACGCAAATCTTGCAACAGCAGCGACAATTGGCGCGACATGTGCACGAGATGAGCGACAGTTTGGTGAGCAGCAGCACAATGGGCATTGGGGGCAGTGGAGGCGGTGGCGGTGGCGGTGGCTCCGGTACGGCCAGCCAATCCGGCACACTCACTCGCCAGCCAAAGGTGCTGCTCCGCGCACATTTGCCCAATCAGCAGCGCACCTCCGTCGAGGTTGTGGCCGGTACACGATTGTGCGATGCACTGATGAAGGCGCTCACCCTGCGACAACTGGAGCCGTCCATGTGCGAGGTGAGCACAACGCCGCATAGTGGACGAAATATAATACCGTGGAACCGGGACATTGGCACCCTGCACGTCGAGGAGATCTATGTGCGGCTATTGGATCGATTCCCGTTGGGTCCGCACATAAAGCATCAGTTCATCCGCAAGACATTCTTTTCGCTGGTCTTCTGCGAGGGATGTCGCCGTCTCCTCTTCCAGGGCTTCTATTGCAGCCAGTGCAATTTTCGATTCCATCAGCGCTGCGCCGGCCGTGTCCCGATGCTCTGTCAGCCCTTCTCCGTGGACAGCTACTATGAGCTTTTGCTATCATCGTATCCGGAGAACTCAGTCGGCCTGCCGGTGGGTCGCAGCAATGCGGTACGTTTCAATGTGAGTAACAGTCGCAGATGCAGCAGCAGTGGAAGTAGCAGCAATACGACTACGACTACCACCAACGCCACCATCCACATCAGCAGCAGCTCTAAACCTTCTGCCAACCGACAGGGTCGACCGCCGCGCATCAGCCAGGACGATCGCTCCAATTCGGCGCCGAATGTCTGCATCAACAGCATACGACCCCTCACCACCGAGACGCAGCGCAGCCTCATCATGCAGGCACGGCCTCCACTGCCGGTGAGTATAATCGGCATCAACATCAGCAGCAGCTCGACTCAGCAGATGCACCCTGCTCACGCCCAGCCTGAATATGAATATGTCTCAGTTGACGATTGTATCCATTATCGATTTGTGATAAGTGCGGATTGACACAATTCCCAGTCAGCAAATCAATGAGTATCCATAGACAAAATGACTTATCTATGTAATTTTTTCCATTTTATTATGTTTCTTTGCCCTTTTTTCGTTTTACTTCTCCCCCTTCTCTCCCTCTCTCTCTCTCTCTCTCTCTCTCTGCCTCTCTCGCTCTCTTTGTCGTTTTTTTCTGCAGTATCCTTGTACGGATCACGCAAACTCAACGCAGTCATCGCCCACCAGCACACTGAAGCACAATCGACCTCGCGCCCGCTCCGCCGATGAGAGCAACAAGAATCTGCTCTCGCGCGATGCCAAAAACTCCGAGGAGAACTGGGTAAGCACCACAACATCCCCCCTCATCAACAACAAAAACAACTAAACGATCGTTTTGATGATTTGTAGAACATCCAAGCGGAGGAGATTTTAATTGGGCCACGCATCGGTTCGGGTTCGTTTGGTACCGTTTATCGGGCCCATTGGCATGGACCCGTTGCCGCGAAAACGCTGAAAGTGAAAACGCCGAGTCCGGCACAGTTGCAGGCATTCAAGAACGAGGTGGCCATGCTGAAGAAGACGCGCCACTGCAACATTCTGCTATTCATGGGCTGTGTGTCGAAGCCATCGCTGGCAATTGTCACCCAGTGGTGCGAGGGCAGCAGTCTCTACAAGCACGTCCATGTCAACGAGACGAAGTTCAAGCTCAACACGCTCATCGACATTGGACGCCAGGTGGCCCAGGGCATGGACTATCTGCATGCCAAGAACATTATACACAGGTCAGATCCAAATCGATCCATATCCCCCCTGCCTACTCTTTTCACCAAATTGTTGCTATCTTTTGAAGTCAGCGCAGAAATGGTTAAGCTGTTTAAGTTTTAAATCCATTTGATTACCATCTGTGAATTTGTTCATCTGAACGGATAACTATGCTAGTCTTTTATATGTTTATATTCACTCAGTTTATTTAAATTATGCCAGAGCCAAAGAAGCCACAAGCGAATCTTTCGTATTGGTTTTCTTTCCTACCAAAAATACCAAAAAGATTTTAAGCTGGAAACATTTTTGCCAATCCTTTTTCCTTTTCCTTTTCCTTTCTTTTTATTTTGAAATATTCATTTGATGTATTTATTGTTATTATTTTGCAAAATAAAAATATATAAAATGAATATCATTCATCTACAGGGATCTCAAGACGAACAACATTTTCCTGCACGAGGATCTGTCGGTGAAGATTGGCGATTTCGGTCTGGCCACGGCGAAGACGCGCTGGTCCGGCGAGAAGCAGGCCAATCAGCCGACGGGCAGCATTCTATGGATGGCACCGGAGGTGATACGCATGCAGGAGCACAATCCGTACTCGTTCCAATCGGATGTGTACGCTTTTGGCATTGTGATGTACGAGCTGCTGGCCGAGTGTCTGCCCTATCGCAACATTAGCAACAAGGATCAGATACTGTTTATGGTCGGTCGGGGTCTGCTGCGACCCGATATGACCCAGGTGCGTTCGGATGCGCCGCAGGCGCTCAAACGCCTATCCGAGGACTGCATCAAATACAATCCCAAGGAGCGGCCACTTTTCCGGCCCCTGTTGAATATGCTGGAGAATATGCTGCGCACGCTGCCCAAAATCCATCGCAGCGCCAGCGAGCCAAATTTAACCCAATCCCAGCTGCAAAACGATGACTTCCTCTACATGTGCCCCAGTCCCAAAACGCCGGTCAACTACAACAATTTCCAATTTTACAACAGTGCTGGCAACATTTAAGGAATGTCGGAAAGAAGGACGAATAGGAGTAGGAGTAGGAGGAGGCTGTACCTGTACTTACTTACCCATTGATGGGAGGCATGCAAAAAAAGAAAAAAGAAAAAAAAACAATTGGATACTTTTCCATTTTGTTGTTTATTCAAATGGTCAAATTAAAAACCGAACAGCACACACACAGAGAGAGAGAGAGAAAGAGAGAGCATTGCCTCAATCAGAGCGAGATAGACTGGTTTGGTCTTGCTCTCGCTCTTGCGATCTGTTGTCGCTGCTGTTGCCTGTTCGGCTGTGTTTCCTGTCTTGGATCTGTCTGGACCTGAGCAACTTTAATGTGCATTTCTCTTATCATATATAGAAAATGAAAATGAAAAGAAAAAGCAACTGAAACTATTACTGTAAACTAAAACCACAAGTGAAACGCGCATATGTACATACATTTAAATACACAAACACACACACACACATATATATACATATATATATATATATATATATACACACACGATACACACACACACTCGACACACACACATACGTTAGGCATCTACTAAAACTAGCTGATCGATAAATTACATTATAAACAAACCAATATACTACTTATTACTATAACAAATAATCATGTTTTTATTCGGAGAACAGCAAAAATATAAAGAATAGGAGGAAAAACTCAGCTTAAACATAACGGCTGGCTATGGCCAGCACCTTGGTGTAGTCGGCGCCCTTCGCCAGCGTCTTCTCCTTCAGTATGGTGCGCAACACTGTCGGTATGGGCACGTGGATGCGTGTGCCCAATGGACTGCCATTGTCATCGATCAGGACCAGATTGTTGCTATCGAATTGGGGCTGTTTCAGTCGCTGCTTCTGCTTTAGTCCCACGAGGATGCCCTTCTTCATTTGGCCCTTGATCGCCACCAGCACCTTGTCACCGATGAGGCCCACACCCCGTTTATTATACACGTGTATGCAACGCGGCGGACGACCCTCGGCCATTGCACGCTTGCCGAGATCACTGTTATCCACCACACGCAGCCGGGCCAATTTCCGTATCTCACAGCATGCCGGCGTTGTGTGTAGCTGTTGATGCGAGATGCTGACGGCGGCAGCGACTGTCAGTGGGCTGGTGACGGAGCTGTGGGTGAGCACTGCTCCAGCATTGCCAACTCGCTTGATGTTTCTCAACAGGATTTGAGACATTTGATCCAAATGCTTTTCGTCTCTTTACTGTTTGTTCAACACAACAGTTGGGAGTTATACAATACTTATCGATGTATCGCTGGATGTTCAATGCAACAGTGTCAATATCGAAACTGTACTGCCCAGCTAGCGATAGAGTTCTTAGGTTATCGATGGTCAATGGTGACGTCATGACAAATTAGCTGCGCGCGCTTTTTGAATATCCATTAAAAAATTGTATAATTTTGCTTTAATTGCGTGTTGTATGTGATCCAGGAGCTTATTTATTGGTTTAAGTACTTTTATCATTAAGCAGACGAGGGTGCTGCAAAGCTAAACAAGGTTGCTGTATTGGCTAAATGAACCAACGTTAAAACACATCATACTTTTAGGATTGATGATGACGGTATACGAGGTGTGTTCAAAAAGTATCGCGAATTTTGAATTTTCGCGGGTTACGTATAATCGAATTTCGATTTTTTTGTAGCGTTATGTTGGTACTCATGTCTCTCACTTATGCCGACAAGCTCGGCCATTTTGAATGTTCACTTAATTGTTGACAGCTGCTTTGCTTGCACGTGTTTTGGATCGTCTTCGATTTTTACCTATTCAAAAAAATGGATCAAAGAACCTGTATCAAATTTTGTGTGAAAAACGAAATTAAGTGCGCGGATGCACAAGTTGGCACAAGTGTATAATATCTCATGGGGATTACTTTGAAGGGGACAAAATAGATATTCATGAATAAATAAATAATATCTGAAAAAACACAAAATTCGCGATACTTTTTGAACACACCTCGTATGTATAAGAAAATCTGCAGAACATTGAATATAATTTGAAAATCTGACCATTTTCGGCGAAGATATAGCAGTCCTTGAAATAGCCAATGTAGACGGAATTTCCAGGTGTTTTTTTCTCGTTTTTTCAGCGATTCCAGGAAATCCTTGATTGCTTCAAATTAGTTCAGTAATATTTGTGCTTTCGAGATCTTTAAGGATATAGTTGAGTTATGGCTTCAAAACAATTATAATTTTCGCAAGTTGGCCTAGGGATATTGTGTATCTACGAAGCCAAGACAGCTAAGAAAAACTTTCACAATTATAAAATCCTGATTCGTTTGTTTTGCATTTTATTTATTAATGTATCAATACAATATAGCTAATTGCAGCGCACAATATATATATAAATGTATATATATATACATATATATATATATTGTGTGTGTGTGTGTGTGTGTGTAAGTATTTATAATAATTTATCAGCATTTATCAGTTAACGCTTCAATTCGTTCGCTAATCGCTCGCTTTGCTTTTGTGATATTTTGTTGGTTTTAATGTTGTTTTTGTATTTGTATTTCAACATAAGTTTAACTTGCTGCTTTTCTTTGTTATTTATTTATGTTTTTGTTGACACGACTAAGTAGACCAGTCCCATTGGTTAGAAAATTGGTTACTATAATTCACTATGACATACAAGATATATGATATATGGGCATATAACGTATAAATGTATCAATTAGCGTTCTTTCCTTCGCTTTGTGCTTCGGTTTTTTTTTCTCTGTTTACGCTTTTTACGCTTTTTGGGTTCTTGTGACGACTGTGGACTAAAACAAAAAGTATTAAAAAAAAAAACGTCGCTTTAAATTACATAGTTCATAACAAATATTAATAATAGTTAAAAAAAATTGATATATAGATATGTATATATATATCATATATGTATGGATATGTTATGGTAAAGCGCGCCAAGCATTACAAATTGTTACTAAAAAAATATATATACATAAACAACTTCATGTACAACAACATTTTGCTTACTGTGCATTTGTTAATTATTTACATTTATAAAAGAAATCATAAAATAAACAAAAATAATATCCATTAAAAATACAAATTCAGAGCAAGGAACCAAAAAAAAAAATAATAAAATTAAAAATTTAAATGAAACATAAAAAAAACATTTCTGTTTGTATAAAATAATATTTTTGTTTGTTTGTTTGTTTTTTTTTTGTGCTTTCGCTTTGTGCATTTCGTTTCGGTTTCCACATTTCCATTAACATTAATCGCTCGCCAATTTGCTGATTTGTTTTTGTTGTTGTTGTTGTTCGCGAACAGTTTCTATAATTTCTATAAACAACAATTGTATTTGAACCTTTTTCTCTTCCTGCTTTTTTCGATAACTTTTTTTTGCGAGCGATTTGTTAAGTTGATGTTTTTGTTTTTGTTTTTTTTTTGTATTTATTTGTTGTTGCTCTCAATTTTGTTTTTAGGCTCGATTTAACTCGTCACGCTTGAAATTGCGTATCGCATCCAGGAGCTGGGAGCGGGGATCTGCTGAAGTTGGCGTCCCATTCCCGTTGCGCATCTGCGGCTTTGCTTTCGCCAGCATTGCTGGCGGTGGTGCTGGCGGTGTCGGCGTGTTTGTTGCCGCCGACTTCAGGGCCACTTCGTTGTTGTTGACTGTGGATCGCAGCTTAACCTGCAGCAATGGCGCTGTTGCTGCTTCCGTTTCCGTTTGCAGCTTTAGCTCCAGTTTGCTGCTTCTTATGATCGTTGGCTTTGTTGTTCCTGCTGCTGCTTGTGTTGCTGCTGCTGTTGTTGCTCCTTGTGTTGTTGCTGCTGCTGTTGTTGTTGTTGTGCCATTGACTGAGACGCGCATGGTTAGCGCCTTCTCCTTCTCCTGCTGCTCCTTGGCCAGCATGCGCTCCTTGAAGCCCGTGCGCCTCAGTGTGTTCTGACCGAAAGGTGCTGCTGGCATCTCTGCCGGCTGATGTGGCTGCTGCTGTCTCAGCTGCCTCTCCAGGGAGTTGCTGTTGCTGCTGATGTTGATGCTGCCGATGCTGTTCGGCTGCATTTGGATGCTGCTCGCTGGCATTGTATAACGATTGCTTTTCGCTGGTCGCGGCAGCGTTGATGGTTTTAGCTGTTCGCGCAAGATTTGCGGTTCCTTTTGCTCCGTCTCCTTGAGCTGCTGTTGCTGCTGCTGCTGTTGCTGCTGATGCTCTGTTACCCAGTCGGGTTCGCGCTCCTGCTCCCTTTCCTGTTCCCGCTCCTGGCTGGCATCGCGCAGCGGCTTAACCGTGATGGGCACATGATAATCCTTTCGTGGTATGCCCATTCGCAGTATGGGCGAAGCCACCTCAATTGTTAGCTTGGCGGGTGGCGCTGCTGTTGTTGCTGGTGCTGCTGTTGTTGCTGGTGCTGCTGCTGTTGCTGTTGCTGTTGGTGTTCTCATTGTTGCTGTTGTGGCACCGCCATAGATGTAGTCACCCTCATTTTTGATGGCCACCAGCGACTTGGGTCGCTCGCTCCACGTGGCAAAGTTAATGCTCGGCGGTCCGGAGTAGCGATAGGTGGGCGGCAGCGGCTTGGATGACGGCGCCAATTCCACTGTAATTGGAGTTGGAGCTGCTGCTGCTGCTGCTGCTCCTGCTGCTGCTTCTTCTTCGACTGCTGCTGCGGAGCTATTGACTCTTGTTATGGTCTCCTTAACTGGGTTGTTGTTGTTGTTGTTGTTGATTCTCGTCGAGGATGGGATGAGACTAGAGAGAGGGGTTGACGATGTGGAAGTCGACTCCACTGTGATTACGGATTTGGACTCCACTTTGGTTGCCGGCTTGCCGGTAACGGGCCTAAGCACCACTTGGGATACGGTTGTGGTAATGGGCGTGGTCACAATTGTGTTTGGTTTTGGGTGGGACACCAGTGTGGAGACAGGCGTGCTGGGAGGTGTGGCCACAGTTGTGGTCGGCGTAATGCATACGGATGTAGCTACGGCTGTGGACACAGCTGTATTCTCGTGTGTAGATGGATGCGACACCACTGTGGTGGTCTCATCTGTCTGGGATCTGCTCTTTGGTTTCTGATAATGCTGCAGCAGTTGCTGCTCTGACTGTGAATCCGGACTGCCGGCGAGACTGTTCTTGCGCGAGTTGCTCAATATATTCTTGATCAGTTCCAAGCTCTGCAGCGATGGCGATTCGGCGATGCTTAGCTCACTGGAAGAGCGACGCTGCTGCTGCTGTTGCTGCTGCTGCTGCTGCAGATTTCCATCGAGCTTGTTGAGCGAGATCTGCGAGGAGCTGCGCAGACGAAGGCTCAAGTTTTGGCGATTTGGCTGCGACTGAAAGGAGTCGGCGCGTTGTATCGATGGTGAGCAATTGCTGCTGCTGCTGATCGAGCTGGAGCTGGAGCTGGAGCTGGTCTTGCTTTTGGTTGGGGCATTGGTGCCGTGTCCATTGCTGATTGTCGCAATGCTAAAGTTGGCCAATCGATTCGGTTTGGCTGCCTCGATTTGCGGTTGTTCCGGCGCCTGGCGGATGAGCGTGTCCAGGCGCTGTTGCTGTATAATCGACGACAGCTCATCGACAATCTCGCCCAGTGGCGAACCGGCTTGGCTCTTGGCGCCCTGCATGCCATCGGAGAAATCGGGCGGCGGCGATATGGCACCAGCATAATTCCACGATGAGAGCGATGTCAGTTCGCTGGCACTGCCCGGTGTGGATGCCATCATTGGTGCGTCATTTGTTGGGGACTGTGGCTCCTGCTCCTCGTTCTCCTCGTTCTCCACTTCCAGCTGACGCAGCTCGGCGAGCGTTGTCGCTGTCAGCTTGTGTGAGCTCTGACTGGATGTCTTGAAATTGTACACCTTGATGGCCTCCTCATCATCATCCGAACTGGACACAGACTTGGATGCGGCCTTTCTCTGTGCTGTCACCAGTGTCAGTTCCAGTTCCGTTTCCGTTTCGTGTTCGGGTTCGGGTTCCGGTGAGGGTGTGCTGGAGGGCAGAGGCTCACCAATGCCAGAATCAGCCTGCTTGGAGACGGCATCATTGTTGTCCTCCTCCTCGCCGTTGACGCTGCTCAGCGAGCGCGGCTCCGGGGTCGGTGTGCGATTCAACAGCACCTTGGATACATTCTGGTTGCCATTCAGCAGCTGGGGCACTGCGCTTGCCGGCAGCGGCGGTGGTGACTCCATAGATGTGGTTGTGGTTGTGGCAGCGGCTGTTGCTCTTGTTGTATTTGTTGTTGTTGCGGATGTGGATGTGGACGTGGGTGCGGGTATTGGCGTGGTTATTCTGGGCGCCGGCTGCGGTGTCGAAAACACATCCGTTATGGAGGCCGTTGTTGAGGCCAGCGATATGGTATCAGCAGCTGCTGCAGCTCCTGCGCCACCCGTGACCAATCCATCGGGTGGCGGTGCTGGGGCCGTCTTCTTCTTAAGCTGCACTAGACGCTTGCGCGGCGTCGGCTCCGGTTGTGATTTGAGGTTCAGTGTCGCATAGTGTCCACCATCGGTGGCATCCGGTGTCTTGGCACTGTTGCCATTGCAGTCCAGCTGATGCAACGACTCCGATTCCATTTCAATTTCCGTTTCCGTTTCCATTTCCGCTTCCATTTCCATTTCCGGTGTGCTGGCCAAATTTGGCGTCGACATGCACATCTGGGGACGTTTCACAATCACCGCATATGCGGGCTCCGCGTTCTGTGTCTGTGTCTGCCTCTGCGTCTGTGTGGCTGGATACTGGGCCACCGATTGCTCGGGGATGACCAGCTGGCTGGGTGGACGCGGAGCGACACGCTTCTTGCGGGGCGGCGGGGCCACAGCTAGCGCTTTGGGCGGCACCACCGGTGTCCGGGTGTAGTTCATGCCGGTCGAATCCATCGAGTTGAGCGAGTTGCTCGAACTGTACGGACTGGGCGTCTTGGCCGTTAGCTTCGATTGCGAGTGCCGGCTGCTGCTGAAGTCCGAGCTGCTGCTTAGCGAGTCCCGTGCGGCGACCGTGCGCTGAAACTTGAGCATTGCGTCGGCATTGAAGCTATCATATGACTCGGACTTGTGGCACAATCGTATCTCCGACAGACCCACGGCCCCAATTGTCAACTCGCAGCTGTACACCTGACTAGCATCCACTGTGGTAGAGGAATTAAAGGCAAGGAAACGCAAATTAGATAAGGAATAAATCGATGCGACCTAGTTGACAGTTGACTGTTGACTGTTGACAGTTGACAGTTTTGCGGAACTTTCTAGAGTCTCTGCAAACTACTCCAAATTGCTGAAGAGCCTATTTTGCGAGCTACTATTCAATTGGGGATATGGAAATGTGTTTATTACCCGGATTGCGGAGCTCGTATTTATCGGCATCCAATTGTTTGTTGTCACAGACCAGGGATAGCAGCTTGCTGAGTGGCACACGGGCGCCCAGTCGTGTCACATACAGCTGATCCTTGGGCAGGAGCACAGTGATGCGAAACGTCTGCTCAAACGGTGCATTGCTGGTTGCCGCCGGCAGCGGCGTAATCCGATTGTAATCCAGCTGACTAGCCTCATTGATGTGCATGCCCTGATCTGAGGACAAATGGTGCAGTTGTGTCGTCGATTTCGATAGCTTTCCATTCGATGCGACCCCAGATTTGTCTAAGCCAGAAAGAGAGAGAGAGAGAGAGAGAGAGAGAAATGTATTGGTTTATCGATAAGTTTTTTTGTGGCGAGATTTGAGATTCAGATTGAGTTTAACTCACCTTTTTTGCGGCCAAACCAGCGATTTAGTGTGGAGAATCCGCCCTTCATGCTGCTCATTTTTGGGGCCTCACTTGCTTGCTGGCTCTCTCTCTCTCTCTCTCTCTCTCTCTCACACACACTCACACTTACACTAGCTCCTTCTCGCTCTTTGACTCTGCCTGCTTTTAGTTAGCGATATCTTCGTGCTTCAATTGTTCGATTATTTTCGATTTCCGTTTCCGTTTCCGTATTTAGTTTGTTGCTCGAGTTCCTTGCTGCAGTTCCTGATCGTATTGACTTATCGTTAGTTGTTGCTATAGTTGTATAGCTGTTGTTGTTGCTCCTTGTTCCGTACGCCCCTCTCTAGAATGTTTCGTAATATTTCTGAAGCATACTACAAAATGGCGTGCGATTTGTGCGCTGCAAAATCTGCAAGTGAAAATCATTCGAATGCTGATTGTGATTACTCCAAATATGTACAATGCGAACAAAACGAAAAGACGTCAACGTTCTTATCAACCCAGAGAGATAGAGCGAGAGGGAGGGAGAGAGAGAGAGAGAGAGAGGCAGATTACAAAAGAACTGATAAAATTCCGTATTCACCATCTATGTGTAAATGGATGAGCCGCGCGGGCAGAGTGGTGGCAGAGGAGCTGCTGCCCAAGCCGTCCCCCCCAACGCATTCCTTGTGTAATGAATGGGCTCTTATCGGAGCACCGACGACGACGACGACGCCACAGACGGCAATGAGAACATAACGATCCACAAGTGAATACACTCGAAACACTCACAGACACTCTAGGTAAGGTCTGTGGCTTTGCCAGCTTTAATAAGCGACCAAAACTGAGTACTGGGTAAATAACCTTAAACGCCAAAGAACTCAAAACCTTAAGCGATACAATACAAATACAGTTATGAACATCGAGTTTAAAATTTTTGAAGCGATCGCACCTATCAAACAGTAATCCGAGCATGATAAATATACATGTGCCAGCCCAGTTGGATGCATAGAAAAACGATTAATTAGCATATTTCGACTAGATAACTTCAAAAACTAAACAAGTGTCCTAATTAAGATCGATGTACAAGTTCAATGTTCATCGATTTGAACACACAGAACACACAACTCCATCCATGTACACAGATATTTGTTATGCATTTTCAAATCGAAATTGCTTGTAAATGTTTATCGAAGCAGCAGCTAAAAAAAGAAATTATCGAAACAGGAATCTTTCGATCCGCAGCGAATACCTGTTTTATATATGTCTATATCTGTCGTAAAAGATGATTGTTTGTTTTTGAGATAAGAGCAATCAAGTTAAACATATTTACAGCATGCAAAATTGCTGCCGATCATAAAGCAATCTTTATTATAGCCACCAATTAACAGCTCTTTATCACGAAACTATTTGAAATATGTTTAGTATGAATCAGCAAATGCTTTACGCATATATTTGTGCGCTGCGGGATTTTTTGTATCTTTAGTTTAGTTTGTGTATTCGTTAAGCTTCGGAGCCGATGATTCAGTTTCTTTTAGATTAGATAAAGTATTTGTTTTCTTGTTTTCTGCATATGTACACACTTTTGGATATTATATGCACATATATAGATATATATATATATACTCGTACATATATGACTAGTACTTTATCCCAGTCAATATCGGAGTCGTGTCACGAGTTTCGTTTGCCATCTCCACTATCAATTAACCCGTTAAATTTGTTGCTATTTGCGTTAAGCTTAACGCCAACTGTTGTCTATATTAATGAGCAAACAAACACCGATGCAGACAGACACAACACACACAGATAAACACACACACACACAGAGATTGGGCCGGATATTTTGGTTGGTGGATAAAGACGCGAGTCGCGCGCGTTTTTTTTGTCGCGTGCGTTCAATTTGCAAGCAATGCGGCCGCGAAGGAGGGCAGCGGTTGGCCCGAGGGCCTTTGGATTGTGTGCAATGGCATAGTTCAAACTTCAGTTGCGTTGCGTCAGTGTGTTGCAGCAATGCATGCGGCAAGCAGATGCCACACAACTCATTGGCCATGCAAATTGCGCCCAATTGCAGCACAAATCACACAAAACTAACAAAAGCCACTCGAAACCGAGTTATCGTCTATGCACAACAGCGAGGGCTGCATATCGATAAGTATCGATTAACGATTATCGTTTATTCTTATTATTATTTGTACTTTTATTACATGATTCAGTTATGAATAGGTTCGTTGAGATAGATATTCAAATGCAAAAATGCCAAATCAATTTGCGTATATAATTTTATAATGATAAATTCCTTGTCTTGACTTAATTGCCGCTGATCGGTAATAATATTTACATGGAATCTGATGTAACATCAGCGTTATAGATATAATTTTGATAATTTTGGAAGTGAGAAACAAATATCAATTTTAATGTAGATGGGGAAAAAAACGTTGTTCGCTTTTTTTCTGATCAATAATCGGATACGTTTTACAATTGACTTGTTGGCAAACTTATGCCATATTTTACATTCTTCTGATTACATTCTGATTACAAAACTAGCGCCCAACTGCCTGCCAGATGATAATAGTCGCCGTTCTGCTTGGGATTGCAGGGTATTTAATGACCAGTCTCGCAGCAATAATTGCAGGACATATGCGACTATTCGCATTTGCATCCATAACTAGTGCAATTGAGGCACGTGTCCGACTTACTGTTGCAATCTGCACCACAATGACGCCCAGCCGGGTGGTGGCAATACAACCCCCTCTCCCCCTCCACACATACTTTGAAGCGTCTGTAAATCGATTTGGCGATTTGGTGGCGCACTAATTAGCCAAAGTTTTAGAATGGCTAATTTAGATTTACACAATATTTGGCTGCGTTTTTGTTGTGTTTCTGATTTGTGTTGTTATTGATGTTGTTGGTAATTTTAACGATTTGAGTTTTAGGAACCGAGCAACGTGCAACTCGCAACTTGTGCCAAATAAATCGCATAGAATTTTTATTAGTTTGGTTATCAATTTTTGTTGTTAAGTGTTTTGACTATTAAAGCACATACAACTCACTGTGTGTGTGTGTGTGAGTTTGGGGTTTTTTGTTGTTAAATTTAAAGCTTTTATAGTCAGTTCGTTAAACTTGAAATAAACATGAGTAAGAATACAAATTCCTCAGCTATCAAAGCGACTAGCGACAAGGCGCCCTCGAAACAATTCTCCAAAATCATCACGTTCCAAAAAAGTGTTGTCATTGTGATGATTCTGGCTGTTAAAAAATCTTTAAACAGCTGATCAGTTTGTGTGAGCTGAGGGTGGCAGGAACTAAAATACTTCAAGTCTCTTCTTGTCGATTTAAAGAACTATCCGAACTATCTATCTATCATATCAGACACTGACAGTGCATGTGTCGCACGTATGCGATATCTTTATGGCGTCAAACTAACGACTCAAAAAGTTGCCAGAACTCATATATATATATAGATATATAGATATATATATGTATATATTCAGTTTGCAATTATATGTGAGCGGGCTAAATGGTTGAGTGATTAAGGTAATCGAAAGCAATTAAAATGTTTCTTCCCCCATTAACTCGGAACAGCATTGGCTTTGGATGTACACTTATGTATGTAAATTCTTATCTGTATAGGTGGAATAACTTTATGGTAATGATTAGTGAGCAAAGTCTACAGAATCATTTAACAAAGTTTTATGCGCTTGTTATGATTATAGCTGATGGCATTTCAAGAATACTCGTATTTATGATGAGCGCTGTTTGCGAAACGTTTGCGAATATTGTTCAAAGAATAACCGAAACGTGTTTTGCTTAAGTAAAATATCAAAGAGAGACAGAGAGAGAGGGAGAGATAATCGATCGAGTAATATTTCCCATCGACATTCAAATTGATATTTGTTTTTCATTTTCATATTAGTTGCTGATGTCACATCAAATTCAAAATTCAAATCCAAATCCAACAACCTGTAACATTTACAAATGAATAGTTAAAAGCTGTATAACTTAACGACATTCCAGTCACGTAATTCATTATATATTCTTTGGCCGTTTAAAAATAGTTGACTAAATCTCTAAATAGGCACTATTAAATAAACACAACAAACAACAATTTAAGGAGCTGCTGATGACGAGCAATTTAGTTAATTGAATGACCTTTCAGTTCAGTTTTACGGCTCATTTGGGGGCATTTTACTCGTGTGTGAGGCATTATAAATATCCCTGTTTGTGTGTAGGTACTTCTGTATATATCGTATAATATATGTAGCCTTATTGACGCAACCGATTACCGTTAGGACTGACTTGCCACAAAATTGGCAACTTTCTACCGTTATGCACACGCAGTGCGATATAATTGTATGCTTTTTAAATTATAGTACCAGCTCAGTACCATTTTGGGGGCACCTTGCGCTAATAAGCCGAATCAGAAGTGCAAACATTCCAAAAGTACAGTAAAAAAAACACACACACCAATAACAACAACAACAACACAAAAAACGAGGTAAACCACAACGAAATTTCCCTAGAAAAAATGTACAAAAAAAAATAAAAAACAACAAACAACAAATAGCAACAAGAAGAACAACAACAACAACAACTCAGTGATTGATGATTAATCGGAGCTGAGGAATTACTGATTGTATTTACTTGGACACACGTACAGATGATGAGCATGTATAAATAAATATGAGCCTGGGAGTCACTTTGTGGCATTTTGGAATTTTTGTGTTGTTTGGAGTGCAGCACGGGCTTATATTTAACTGTGTGTAAATGTTATTTGATTGTTTTCAGATACACTCATTTGTATGTGTATTGTGCAATAAATCCAACGACATTGCCATTGGCATTGGCACTGCAGTTACGGCTAAAACGGAAACGGTGATGGAGACGCAGACGCAGACGGCGACGCAGACGGCGACGACGAGTCAAGAAGCTGGGATTTCAGAGTCATCCAAACTTAGGCGATGATATCACAATTGGTGGCGACGTGTCGGAATTTTTATTGATGCTCATCGCTGCGTTTTATTATGCAGTCTCCCAGCGCCAGCGAGTCGCGAGTCAGCAGCGACAACTATGCAAATTCTGGCCAACTACTAAATACTATAGGGGCAAAAAGAGCAACAAAAAAAGAAAATAAGAAGCACAAGCACCTGTGGAAAAGTTTACACAGTGACATTATCTACACGGACTAAAATATAAACAGGCAAGCAGAAATATAAATAGAATGAAAAAATGAAGCGCCGAGTTATCAGCCGGTTTCGTGACTAATACCAGAACCGATGCTAAATAACATTCAGCAGGCCTTTATCAGACTAATTTCCATTTGTGCCACTTTATTACAGTTGTGGTTGTGGTTGTTGTTGTTGTTGTTGTTGACGGGATGCCACTGTAAACTCACCCAGACTGGGTCACACAAGCGGATGGCCCATGCAGGTGCTAAGTCCATTTGTTTCAGATAATTGAATGGCTTTGCTACTTAAGATATCGCTTTGTATGGTAATCTATTGCGGGGCAGACAATTCGATTGCATAACTCAGGGTGAAAACATAAATAACAAGTGGAATCATATATTTATGACTGTAGCTTCTGTTAATATAATAACAATAGATGTTAATAATAGATGTGAAGTGCAAGTTATTATATTACAATAAAGAAAATCATCATCGAGAATTGTTAATATTGAAAACAGTCAAGAGATCAGGAGATTTTTAGAATAGCACGCAGATCGAATGCAACAGGAGCTGAACATATATATATATATATAAATGTATAGCTCTGAAGGTTTTAGGATGTTAATGCAATGCAATCATAACAAGTCGCTTTATCAAAAGTTTCGAATGTTTACTCATAAGCCCCCCGAGATCCACTTGCTTCCAGTAACAAATAAATAAACGCAAGCAAAGCACAACAAAATTGAATTTGAAATTAACAAAAAAATAAAATAAAAAGTAAAGCGAAACAAATGAGTAAATAAAAGGAATGACAACAATTATAATAGCAGTCAGAGAATAGTCGCATCTCATGCGAAGTTATCACAAAAAGAAAAATCAGTTGAAACTCTCACTGATTGGCAGCAAATTTGTTCCACTTTATTGTTATTGGAGTCATTCATCATTCGCCGATCGGAATTGTGGAAGCTGTCAAAATGACAATTGCCTGCCGCAATGTCAACAATAGCCCACTTACTCTCTCACACTCACAGACACTCACACACACTCACTCTCAGAGCCGCTCACTCACTTGTACCAACTGTATACTTGGGCGGCCCTATGAGGGTCATTTTCTTATTGGCATTATTTGTAGCTAGAATTTCGCGTGCCACTTTTCATTGTGTTTTGTTTTGCCAGCACTCGTGCACAGCTACTGCAGTTTTTTGTTGTTTTCTTTCTGTTTCTGTTTTTTATTTGTATTTTTATATTTTATGTGCAGTTAGTGTTCAACAATTTGCAGCTTGTCATTGAAACAGAAAATAAACACACACACACACACAACACGTACACAAACAAAAATATACAAAATATAGTCCGCTTTAAAGTAAACTTGAAAAAAAAATGGTGCTTAGAACTGCGTACTAACTGCGGCTAGCGGTGTGTTGCTTTGGTCTTCCTTTCTTTGCTCTTCTTTTATTTTACGTTCTTGCGTTTGCTGCTGCTTCTTTGTGTTCTGCTGTGGTGGACTCTCTGCTTTGGCAGCAGCGTTGCGAGGCGGCGGCGACGACGACGTTAACAAAACTGAAAACAAAAAACGCGCAAAATATGCATAGAACACGAACACGAATACACAACACCAATGCTAGCAGCAAAGCACACACTCACAAACACACACACAGACACACGCACGCGGGCAAATAATAGTAGCTTTCGGGCAGGCAATAATAAAGCAACGGTAACTCTCTAATAATAGCGGCAGACGGCAGCAATCCACAGAGTAATAATAATAACAATAACAACGCACGCACCAATCAAGGCTCTCTCTCTTTGTGTGCTCACACTTGCGCTCTCTCACGTTGTTGTTGTTGTTTGCCGCTGCTGTTTTATCTTATCAGCAATAAGAGCAATTGGCGCCGGCGCAGTGAAAGGAAAAACTGCAGCGCCCAATTGACAGATTGTAGCTGTACATGCACACACACACACACACATGCAAATACATACGTATGTATGTAGCTTATGTGCTTCGCAGCGGGGCTTTTGTGATTACCGTTTATGCGGTGTGCTATCTTCACTTGTCGGGCCAGTCGGCCAAACTGAACTGCGAGCTGCGAGCCGCGTGCGTTGCATAAGACATCAGACAGCAGGTGACGGCGTGGCGTCGCTGCTGTTGCGACTGCGACTGCTACTGCGACTGCGACTTCTACTGCGACTGCGACTTCTACTGCGATTGCGACTGCTACGGCTATTTGCGAAAGCTTTTAAAAATGTATTCTGAGTGCGACCTTCAGCGCTGCGCTCGCTGTCGTGGGTTACGCTCTGGGTGCGCTCCTGACTGCTGCCACTGGTGCCACTGCTGCTGCTGCAGAAAGTTTGTGCATGGGAGTTAAGAGTGGCAGGAGTGGCCCTCTGCCTTTAAGCGGCACATGCGTGACCATTTTGTATCGTGCCTCCTATCAATTGGCATTGACTAAAGAGGCCGCCTTGCCTCGCCTCGCCTAGCCACACACACACACACACACACGCACACATGACATCATCTATAATTTTCTACCATCTTCATTAATTGCTGGCACTCGGCAATTTTCAAGTTGTTGCCCCCAAAGATGGGCATATTGGCGCAAAGGGGCGCGCCGCAAGGTTTGACTAGCAGCCAAGTCAATCAAGTCAAGTCAATGGGTTTGGATTTTGGATTATTTAATTACTTTGATGCCTACATATTTAAATTCTACCCGCTAACAGCTAACCGCTAACAGCTATGGCAAACATTAGACGCAGCTAAACAGCTGTGTGGGCGGGCGGTAAACAATTTGGAATGGCTTAATGCGAAATCCGATATGCACATAATAAAGTCATCAAATAATGTAATGAGCCTGAAGTAAATTCAGCTTTAGCTACTCTTGCATAAGAGCTGAATAAATCTGTTTGGCCAAGTCGTAAATCAGTTGTAAAAAGAGATTGAAATTGGTCTAAGTTGATTTATTGTTTTTAGCTCATGTTAATAGTGATGGATTTACGCAGCAAACCCATTCGATGTCTTCAAATTTTTGTTTCATATTTGCAGTTCTTTTAACTGCCAGTCGCTGTCCTATTTTATACAGAACAACAAGTTCAGACTGGCTTTGTATTATGCTATTTCCATGATTGCCTAAGACCCACGAGCAGTGCTATCATTATCTATCCACACACACACACACATAATTATTTCAAAATGCTGTACGCTACCATTACGTGTTTCTCAAGGCAGATATAGATGGAGCTTTGGTGGCAATCCATTAACTAAAAGCAAATTCCCAATTTGTTGAAAATCCAAAAATGAAGCGTGCATTTGACGCGCCGAGCGCTGCTGAGCTTTTAGTTAGTCGGGCCACAAAAAAGCAGTTACAGTTATTTATTAACAAATTCCATAACTTGTCGGGGCAGATAATTCTGATCGAGTGTGTGTGCGTGTGTGCGTGTGTGTGTATTTGGGTGTGTGGCGATTCGCATCTAAATCACTTAAGGCATGTTTGACTCGCATATTAACGACCCTATTTATATAGAGGGGGGGTCCTCAGCAAAAAAAAAGAAAAAAAGAAAAAAAGAAAAAAAGAAAAAAAGAAAAAAAACGTTGCTTATTGTTTCCGCTTATCAGAAAGCACTCCAAAGTGTAAACACAACAAATACAACACGATGCTTGTTGTTGATTATGATGGCGATGATGATAATAATGATAATAACGATATATAATTATGACAAAAGCATGATCCAAGGGGCCGTCAGCCATTCGGGCCAGTGCCTATCGGTTTTTCCTTTACCTTCACGCCCCCTCCCCCGATGAGCCCAGTTAGTTGTTTATCAATTGTGTTTACATTGTTATTTCGGGCGTCCTTGTCTTTGCTGTGATATTGTGTACTTTAACACGTTTTCTGCTGCACTGATAACCTCAACCTTAGCACACAACATTGAAAATCGGTTCTCACAGTCTACTCTCTGTGTCTGTGTCTGTGTGTGTCTGTGTGTGTGTGTGTGTGTGCGCGGTGGGGGGGAGTGTTGAATTGAGTGTTGTATAAGTACAATTAACAGGTCGCTGCTACAGCTATGCAGAAAGAAAAAAAAACGAAAGCATCAACAAATCGTCATGCCAAAACATTTCACTTGGCCAACATAAAAAACAAAAAAACTTAAAAAAAAAAACACACACAAAAACAAAAAAAAATTAAACGCATTGGCCAAGAGTTGTGTCTGGCTGTAATCGCGCTGTTGACCCCGTTTACGGAAATTCTTTTTGTTGTTGTCTGCAAGAAAACGAAAAAGAAAAAAAGTGGCACAAACTCATTCCGAAAAAAGAGCAACAACAACAACAACAACAACAACATAAACAAGTTTCACGACGGCAAATTCGACAATAAAACCATATGATCAGCGTAATGATAGTTATGATCATTCATTGGCTCTCTTTTCTTCTCGCCGCAGCTCGCTGCTGTTGTTGTTACAGTTGTTGTTGCTGTTCTTGTTGTTTTTGTTGTTGTTGTTGTTTTTGTGCTATTTTTTTTCTGGGGCTGTTCTTGCCACTCACAAAGCGAAAAGTGAAAAAAAGAGATTTCTACACAGATTTTCTACATTTGCAAGTCACAAGAGGCTGCAACGTTTTACTATTTCTTTCTATACCCTGTAACCAACGGCATAAGCCAAAAGGGCGTTTACCACAGTTGTTCACATGCTACAGATATAGATACAAACATATCTATACATATAGTTGGAGCCGCATCAGTCTGTTTAATGTCTGACTTGCTGCTGATCATTAGTTGGTTGTCCGTGCTTGAAAAGATTATTTGTTCTCACGAGTATTTAATTTCAAATCGGTCAATGTTAATTAAAAAAAAAAAAAAACCCTGAATTATTATTTACAATGAAAAAAACAAAAACTCACAAATTGGACAGCAATAGAAAATATGTATGGAAAATAGAAAAACCCATGATTCGATGGGAATGTTATTGTGGCATGCACAAATGGTACATTTGTTAAATGCGTGGGTATTCAACTCTTCATACTTATATATATATATATATATATATATATCTATATATATGTATAAATTTATATACGTGTTATTGTGGCATATATCTTCTGGTGGCTGCTCTAGATACAAGTAGTTGCCACCACTGAGATCTGCCCAGATCTGCTAGTTAGTCAGTGAGCGCGTCTCTTACTTTAATTAGGCTTCAATCAATGCCAGCTGTTAAGTTAGCGCCCTACTAGCCCACTAGATAACACTGCACCACACTGCACCACACTGCACCACACTGCACCACAAGCAGAATAGAACACAACGCTGTCAGCCACATCGCACCACACTGCATCGCTGTCAGCCTTAATGACTGCGAAAAACACATGGCAATAGCAAAAACTTGCAAACAACAGCAACAACAACAACTGCAGAGAATTGGGTCAATTGCAGGCCAGACCTCAGTTATAGACCCTACCTCCCGCTCCACCCCACCCAGCCGACCCCTTTGCAACACTCTCTAGAACTTTTGCATGACAATTGGATTGCGTCTCAGGTTCAATTACGGCCAACTGTGCATGTGTGTGTGTGTGTGTCTGTGTGTGTGTATCTTTTATATAGTGTCTTTATATCGTTGAGCTATCAGCTTGTGCCTCAAGTGAACCTATCAGTGCACTTTGTTCAATTGATCCAGCTGCAAGTTGGGCTTGCATGATACTCACTTAATTCCCATTAGCCCGCTTGGGTTGCCACATTTCCATTGTTCAGCATGCATGCAATACTTGAATTGAAGTATTTAAGCTCGTATCTAGGGTATATTAAATGCCCCATTCACCACTTCTCCATTTACTTTTACAAATCATTTGTCAATTAAACAGCTAAAGGTGGTTTACCACGGAATATTCAGTAAGTCCCCCAGAAAATAGGACGCAGGGCAAGTGAAACCATAACTGAGAAAACCAGACTGAGGCAATCTTGTTCCCACAAAAGAATCTAAGAATGGCTTTCCATTTTGGCTATATTTACGATTTATACCCATACCAAAATGAAGTTTTCTAGTTATTATTTTATGGATATGTTATAATGAAATCAATCTTATTAAGTATGGAAACAGTGTTTGTCTGTGTTGTTTTTAAATGAGCTTTAAGACAATAATTGTTGGTCTGCAGTTGCTCTCGGCTAAGCCTGACAAGGATGACATGCAAATAATTGAAAGTGTCCATGCTTAACTGGGACATTTACTTGAATTAAACGTCGAGTTAACTTTAACAAGCAGTTTGTTTTAATTTCGTTATGAATTTCGACAGTTGAACGAAATAGACTAGCTCAGTTGATGCTGGGAATCCGGTTTTAAAACCAATTTAAAGATTCACATTTTCACATTAAGAAAAATTATATTTTGAAAATAAATTGTTTTGAATGAAAAGCCTAATCTCAAAGTCTCGGCTCCGCCTTAAATAGTCCAGAGGAATACCAATTTCTCAGTCCCTCAATCTCCCTCACTCTCTTTGTCTCAGTGTGGTTCTCTATATGCGCTTTCGATTTCATTTCAATTAACCTTTTTCTTTTTTCTTATTTTTTATTTTTTTATTGCATCTGCAGCAGTCATGAGATCAGACGATTGATCATACGATCAAAACAATGACAATGGACAAGCTGATCCCTCTCTCACGCAACTATTTTTGTAAGCAGCCAACTCGCTGTCACTCTCTCTCTCTCTCTCACTCTGACACTTGTTCGGCTGGCTGTTTGTCTGTCTCTGTCATTATCGAAATGCTGCCCAGCTGCATGTGTCGAATGTTGCATTCCGAATGCCGAATATGTCGCCCAATAATCGCAACCTGGGGTAACCTGTCGCAGCCCCCCTCGAAACAAACAAACAGGCGACAACAACAACAACAACAACAACAAAATCATGGTGCAGCCTGTTGCTTGGGTACGGGGTCTGGTAGTGCTGGTGTTGCAACTTGCAACTGCAACTCAACAGCAGGCAAGTGGTGCTCATAAATTTGTTATAGCGCCGCACATTTTTCACATTGCAACGAGAAAAAAAAAATAAGTAAAGGTGCCAGTTTTTTTTTTTTTTTGTTTTTTGTGTTTTTTTTTTTTTGCCAGCCCAAGCAACAAGAGTCTGCACAGCGATCTTGCCGTAGAAGAAAGTGAAGAGAAATGAAAATGTTGTCGTTGTTGTTGTTTTTGTTGCACTGCCAGCTGCAACTTTTGCTTTGAGGCTTTCTTGTGCACATACTTGGATAATAACTGGATTGCATTTCATTTGAAAAGACGTTTAGCGCACTGAGCCTTAATTGCGCGCGTCAAATCAAAACCTGTAACTGTGGGCAGCAGCCAGCTACTCGATCTACGAGATACACATACATATATATATATATATATATAAATATATATGTATATATTTATACATGTATACTGCAATTGCACAAAAGTATCGTTAAGATGTTGCGATTGCTGCTGGGCTTGCCGCAACAACCTTGACATGCAGCAAAACTAATGACAGGAAATCGTCGACAAGTGCCGCGCGCATCCAAACCAATCCAAACCAAAAAGCAAAACCAATCCAATCCAATCCCAAGTCCCACACAGATGCGCAATGCTCTTAACTTGCCTCGTTAGCTTTGCCCGGCCGCGCTTTTTAATTACAATTACAAGTACGAGTGCGAGTTGCGCGTTGCGAGTTGCGCGTTGCGAGTTGCGCGAGTCGAGAGTACTCGCATTCAACCGGTTGCCAAGTTAAACAATTGCCGCCCAGGCCCAAGCGGCCAAAGTATCTTGAATATGTATTTGTATCTGCAACTGCATCTACAGCAACAACTGCCTGTTGTCGATTCGTTTTTTTCCTTTTCTGCTGTTGGGCATGTCAAATATGCAGCCGCCTCCCACCAACCCCCTTAAAAAAAACCGTCCATCGAAAATTGCATACCCTTGCAGAGCGCAGTTAAGCTGAAGAGTTATTTGACAGCTTAGTCCCATATTGGCAGCACAACTGATCAGTTTGATTCGATCAACTTGGTTATCTTTGCAGTAGGTCATCTCTCGACCGATTGTTGGCTATGGCAGCTTTATGATACAGTAGTATAATTCGATATATCTGCTGCGATCTATTTTACTTCCTTCCGAGTCTATGGCTGCTCTGTCTTGCACAAGCCAAAGTATTTTTGTTTTCCGAACTTGAGGAACTGTTTGTGTTACAAATTGCACGACAAAACTATAATATTCTCGGCAAGGGTAAACAAAAATTAATTAAAAATAATACAAAACAATGCAGCTAAATTCATTTGGCCATTTTTGCTTGTGTTTTGGTCACTTTTGGCTACATTTTGTCCGCCCAGCCGGCTGCTGCTGCTGCTGCTGCTGTTTGCTCTTTGCTGTTGTTCGCCTGGGTGGGTTCGCATTGCAACGGTGCTCCAAATGTGGCTCACCTTGGCTTCGCTGTCCCAGCCAGGCAGATAGATATGAGTCTGCTGTGTGTGTGTGTGTTGGAGTGGGTGGGCGAGCCGTAACTTCATCAATGAAATTGGACGGCTGAATGGGCAGCCAGACGGCTAAGCTGATTGCACACCAAACATCAATTAGCATTCATAGACAAACAATTCTGGTTGATTAAACGAAGCCAGTGCTCAACAATGGTGTATGAACCACAAATCTCATATAAAAACGGCAACAGAGGCCTGACCTATCACAAACCATAAGCTTGGACTAATCTTAACCCCACCTAAAGCACAGCCAGGTTAACCTGATCGGATTTAAGCCCATTGAACCCAACCCGCTATTTAATCGAACCTTATCAATTTCTACACAATGTCAGCTCCACAAATACTCTCTAACCAACAGTGTATAATTATTTTGGATGGTCGATATAATGGATACTAGACACAATAAATAAATAGTTGTGAACATTTCTTGCTATTATTATTGTTATTGTTATTGTTATGACTATTTCTATTTCTATGTTGTGCAGTTGCGTGGCATGTAGAAAAATGCACAAGGGATGCTTTCTCAATTTACAGTTTTATTAAGCAACTTCGAGAGCTGATCTAAATTGGATATAAACCCATATCAACGTTGTGCATTTCAGTGTGCGATTTCAGCGGAACTAGAAGAAATGCATCCGAGAGAGCTGCGGTCTGGTGACCCTGTTGTATCGATTACCAGCAACCTGCCACGTACACCACCACCCGACACTGGACAAGTGAAGAATTTGCTGTTGTTTGCTGTTGTTTGTTGTTGCGGGTATCGGATTCCAGCTCGGACTCGCCTGAGGAAACTCAGCTGCGAGCCAAAGATGGGAGAGTTCAAAATTCGAGTTCAACACACAAGTGGAGACTACAGACTGGGAGATTGGCGAATGGAGAATGGAGAATGGATAATGGAGAAGGCAAGGTGAATGTATTTGGCTCAGGCCAAAATGTCATTGACTGGATACGGATTTTGGGGATTCGCAATAATTGTATATACACAGTCAGGCATTTGCAATGTTGCCTGTCAGCTGTTGAGACTCTCCTCATTTATTTTGAGAAACAGAGAGACACAGAGAGAGAGAGAGAGAGAGAGAGAGAGAGAGAAGAAGAGGGAGATTTGACAGCTGGCGGTGCGAAAAGAGCGCGACCTTGAATTGGACCCCACAACAAGGTGCTAAATGCTAACTAGAAAAACCTGAAAGCATTCCACAATGATGAACACGTTTGTTGTTGTTGTTGTTGTTGTTGCTGCTGTTGTTCGCTTTTGGCCAGGGCAGAGAAAGTAGCCAGGCGGTGTTCGAAACGAGTCGAAACGAGTTGGCCAGGCAAGAAAAAGTAAAATTATTTTAGGACTTGTTGCCGAAAAATGTATGTCACCTGCAGTCGTCCCAGGCATGGACCCCGAAAACAACGACAACAACAACAACAACAACAACAATAACAAGAACAACAACAATTGCAACAGCGAGTCGCGAGTTGCAAGTTGCGAGTTTTACTTTCTGCTGCCCCAAAATCGAGTATGCAACCCGTATCCAGTCTACTGGCCAAACAAGTTGCGCCTCACGCTCTCCCTTTCTCCACCTCGCTTTTTCTCTCCCACACGATCACTCCACATCCCTCTCTCTCTCTGTCTGCCTGGCTCTGTGTGTCCAGTGCGTGCTGTTGCATGTTTGCAAAAAAAAAAAAAAAAAAAAGCAGGAAGCACTTGCAACACGCAAGCCAGCCGCATGATTTGAGCCGTTTGGCCATTTGGTTAATGGCATTCGCCAAAAAGTCTCCCCATAAACAACTGCCGCCTAACTAACTTATATAAATCTATAGCTAAGCCTCTTATAACTCAGCCATGTCACGTATGTCCATATGTATGTGTGTGTGTGTGTGTGTGTGTGTGTGTGTGTGTGTGTACATGTACCATATCGTATCACAACGTGTCGGTTTTGCTTGTTACCATTGTTAGCAGGCCGTCGATCGCCTCTGACAACCTCATTATACAATGGGCGCGTCTTAAGAGTATTTCACGCACGTCTTCATTTGGGCCTTGCCCAACATCTTCCAGCCTCAAACACACACGCCCACACACAACAGTACACACATAACCTAAAAGTTATAGTACATAAGTATTGCTTTCGATATATGTACATATAGAATATAGAATACTTGAGTAATTGTAGCGTTTTTAATCTTTTTGTATTCGGCTTACCCAGTTTCCTGGTCAGTAAATATTATACAAAAAAATAAAATAAAATAAATAAATATATAAATACATCTATATATATATATATATATATACATTTATGTATATTTATGTATACCTTTATATTGGAAACTGGTCACGTAACTACTGGGATTACACAGCATTGCCAATGTTTTGGATTTCATCATAGAGCCTTGCCCAACATCTCCCAATATCTATTCAGAATATCTTAGATAAATAGAATTTAAACTGGTTTGTGTATTCAAGCTGATAGAGTTCATCATGATTGCATCGTATCTATTCACATCTCCTGAAATTGTAATTGTTTGCCAAAATACGTTTTAAGTTTATAATTTATTATTTGCTTAAAAAGTCATTTTCAGCGCTATCAGTTCTAAATGGTCTGCAGTCTCCAAGTTCCCACAGGACAGTTGGTAGACTCTGCTAATATTTTCGAAAGTATTTTGGAGTTACAGTTCCATATATAAAAAGTAAGCAGTTGTTACCCAATTTATATATTTGACCAGTTAGATCTATTGTGCTCCCTTCTAAGAATCTAAGAATAGGAATCTTTGTTGGGTGAAGCGTTTCCATCTCAGCCGAGCTTAAAAAATGTTTTCCCAAGGTACTACATCATCTCCTGGCCAAGGCGACACAATGTGCGTGATACGATGTGCTTTGAGGATTGTTTCTCAGGATCATAAAATCGGCAGAGTTCGCTTTCGCATAGACCTCGTTCAGCTAGCTTAGTTTACAATGTCGCATAAAGAGACTGGTAAGTATTCGAAATTTGTTCCTTCCCATGGCTATTACTTGCCATTAACTGAAATTGTTTTTGATTAAAATCACTTAGAGACTTCAAGTGATTAAAATCACTTATGGCTTTTTCCCCAGTTCCTCAGTTGCTGCCGTTTTCTGTGTCTTGTGCCACAAAATGGTTCTGTTCCTGTTATGGGCTTATATATACACATATATATACACATATACACAACTTATATATACACATTTTAATATGTTTATTTTCAGGATTAAGCCTTTTATACATGATTAGAATCCTCGATGGCTAAACGAATGTCAATTAATGTCCGATAATGGTTTTTGTTTTGCAAGCCGTCAATGTATGTCAAGTTTCCTGACTCTCTTTCTGCTGATAGTTAAGTCATGTCACTTATTCAAATGATATTATACAATGTTTTGGCCACATCTCTAACTCGCGTATTTCACGCACGTCTCCAAATGGCCCTTGCCCAACAGCTGGTTAGCTTCATGACCCATTTGCCTCAATGCTTATGCTGCTCACATTTCATCTACGCTACCAAAACGTCGCTTTTCTTTGCGGCTTCTTCTTCTACCACTTTTGCAGCTGCTGCTCCTTTTTTTTCTGTTTTTTTTTTTTTTTGTATCGTGCTTCTTTCTTTCTTGGCCCGATTTTCAATGTCAACGCTTTGGTGACTATGAAACCAACTGGGATTGTTGGTTTTAAATTAATTCTTTTTGTTTTTTTCGGCCTTTTTTGTGGCGCGTGTTTTGTTTTTATACGTTTAGAAAGAAGCTACATGAAAAAAAAAAACAAAAAAACATGAATTTACACACAATATATGTAAATATTGTGGCTCATTAATATATGCAGACAGTCACAATAAATGGGAGGTATTTGATTATGTTGTTTTTCTAGGTTGTTTTTTTTTTTGGTTTTGTTTAGGTGTTTTCAGGTTCAAAGCAATTAAGTAATAATACAAATCAAACGGTAGACAAAACAGCAAAACCAACAGAAACAACAACAATACAACCATAAACCACAACGCACTAAAGCAAAAATTATGCAATCGACAACACAAAAGAAATCAACGAACTCCGCCACGGCTCGCAGAGCATCAAAACTTACTAAAAAAAAAGGCTAAAACTAAACAAAAAATCCCTAGCATAGGCCATAGGCATAACTCAGCTGGGGCGCTGTTTAAATGCTTAAATGTTTAAGTGGCCTCTGAATGGGCTGCTTAGAGTCAACTCAGTGGTTTCAAACAGTCAAATTACGGTCAAATGCATTACCAAATATTATGGCTCAGCGCCTTAGCTGCATAAATGCTACAGTTACCAAAAATCCTTATCCACTCAACAAATGAGTTTCTGAGAAGAGAGAAGTGACTTTCCTACTTTATTAATTAATTAATTAATTATAGATAATCTATGTGATTTTTCGTTTTACAGTGTGCTTTGACCAATTCGTTTATGATTATATATTGCTGTCTACTAGCAATTATAGAAAGCAAGCTTGGAATGCTCATATCGATTAGAAAGATCTGAGTTATATAAAATATTCATATCATAACACCTCCATTTCGATGTTGCGATCTCAAATTATGTACATATTTTCTTATACGAATGAAAGCAGTATTGAGCCCCTTCCTGATCAATATATACATATATATATATATATATATATTTGAGTGTGTGAGTGCATGTATTTATTATTCTGTTTATTCATCGGATGGATAGTTGCTGTTTGAAATCAGTGCGTTTTCACGCTTTCATACGCAACACAATCGTCGAGCGTTGCAATTGAAAATGCATATTAATCTAAAACTAAAAGGAAAAACAAGAGAAGCAGGCTATCGCCGGCCACACGGAAGATTGCATACCCTTCTAAATATGATATATGTATATATATATATATCATATATGATATAGTAGTCAGATGTTGAGCAACAACTCCTAGAAGCATACCAACACCCATAACTTTTGAGCTTGCTGCGAATATCTTTTCACAGAAGATCGCATCTGTAGACCGATCGTTCCTATATACGATGATATAGCGATGCAATCCGATCGACTCTAGCATATGTCCAGTCTCATTAGAGCAGCTTTATAACTAAGGAACTAAAGCGTGGGCAATATATAATCGCGACTAGTGATGCAGATCAAGAATATAAAATATATATACATATATAATAAAAAAGATAAAGAAACTTGTAATAAAAAGATGAATTATTGTTGGGTCGCATTTCATTTATGACAGTGTACTGTGTAATGAGAGGCATGCCACGTGACCCGCCCCAAAAATATAGTAGACAGCGGACAGTGTCACATAAAAATGTTTGGAGCGTTGCCAGAGTCCACAATAATAATGAGTGAATGACACTTTTCTTGTTGTACAAATATATTGTGTATAGAAGGGAGGCAGTCTGAACTGATACCGGTTTCTGTGTAAACATGTTTTTAAGCGAGCTGCGCCCTTGTCAAGGTCATACCACAAGCTGCACCATCCTAAATAGCAGTTATCTATATATATATATATACATGTATGTGTTTATGCATATCCATGTATGTATATTTATATATATATATATAATTAGATTTATAATTAATTAGTAATTGTTAAATCGAGAGGCATTTGCAACACGGCTAATCAACGCCGCGCAGGTCCGTCTGCCTCAGCCACAATCTCAGCCTGAGTTTGAGTCCGAGTCTGGGTCCGAGTCCGCTAAGCGTTTATCATAATTAACTTGGCGCATAACTCGGCGAGTTCAACGACTCTGTATGACAATTGGCCATTGTTGTTGGTTTATTTTGTGGTGCTGCTGCCGTGGCATGCTTCGAGTTTGGCTGTTGTCTGTTGGCTGTTGGTGTTTAGCTTTTAGCAGTTACTTTTAGTGCTTTCAGTTGGCCGGGGCCCAATTAAAAACACGTTAATTTGTCGACTTTTGTTAAGGAAGAGCTACATGCACAGAATTCAATTTGCTGGGCTGTGATTAATGGCAGTGGTACAATCGGACATCGAAGTAATCGCGACTCTGTCGGCAATCAATTTGGTAACGATTTGACCATTTGCTTTTGGCCAAAAAAAAAAAACCAAAAAAAAAAAAAAAATTACAGCACCAGCAACCAAATAGAGAACAAAACAAAAATCTGTTTGCGTTATTTGATTCTTTTTGGCTTTGTTATTGCTTAGCACAAACGCAGCCATGTTTAATGAGCGACAAGCCATAGCCAAATCTAACAACACTGAGCGAAATGCTTTTGCATCTAATGCGGAAGATGTCGCTAAATTGAACTTTGCAACTATTTCAAATTTTTGTTATAAATGCCAATTTCGGAAAATTGAACAGGTTAACACAAGAAAAAAAAAAAGTTTACTATTTATATATATTTATGAACCACACTTTGCTTGAATATTTCAAATATTTAAATATTTATTCTATAAATAAAAATAAATAAAAGCAAATTCGAAGAGTGTGTACAGTATTTGGCTGAGTGTATTATACATAGGCAGCGTCTTCAGCTCTATGTGGCTATGGCATGTGATTATGAGCAGCAAACAACGATCTCAGCTGCCAGTTGGCAGTTGGCAGTTGCCAGCCCGCAGCTCAGTAGCTACGGTTCTAGGCACAGTCACAGTCACAGTCACAGTCAGTCAGTCAGTCAGTCAGCGAACTCACACACACAGACACACACACACACACAGCAATGACTACACACCCTGTAAGTGGCAGCTATGCATGATTCTAATTATTATGTATAGTATAATCTCTGGCTGTAGACAATGCAGCAGAACCAAAGAACTCCAAAGTACTAAAGAACCAAAGAGCAGTCAAAGCCATCGTCACCGCTGTGGGGTTCCATTGTTAGTGGTGCCAGAAGACAACAACGACAACAACAGCAACAGCAACAACAACGACAACAACGACGACGACGACGACGCAGTAGATGATGAAGAAGAAGAAGAAGTTCAAGTACCCTGGAAAGCATTAAGCAAGATCTGAAGCATGCCCACATACGACTATACATATATATATATATATATATAAGTGTAGGAAATGGCTGTTAAGATCGCATGAAGAAAGTGTTGATAAAGAAAGAAAAGAAAAGCACACAAAAGATGTTTATCAAAGGCAATTGATCAGATAAGTTGACTGCTTAACGGTTCAACGGCTGCATAGATACTCTGATAAGCCAAACAAACAGTTATAATGGAAACAATTGTATCGAAACTAAAACAACTTGCGAACATTTACCAGAACACTGACTATGCATAAATATTTAGACAGTTTGCGGAAATTCCAACTGCCAAATGAGTCAAAACAGCAAACGATTGAAACAAATAAATTGTATATCGATTTTTATATGTATGTATGTATGTATGTATGTATGTATGTATGCATGTATGTTTTTATGTATGTATGTATTGCTGGGTTTCAGTTATGAGTTGGAAAAGCCAATCATTTAGCGGATGAGCGCCAATTTCAGTTAGGAATGAGTGAAAAATCAATGTAATATTATCACACTGTGCACACACACACACACACACACGCAGAGACAGAGATCGAGTCAAATAAGAAATTTAGAAAGGTCCCATAAAGGGAATGAAATCGCTTCAGATGAAAGTGAGTGGAACGACGGGAACATGAAGCTCGCATCGATGTGAATGGAAATTGAACAGCATGGGCCACCGCCAGGTGAACGAAAGGCGAGCAATCAGAATGCTCTCAGCTGGCTGCCACTGCCACTGCCACTGCTCTAAGCTCTCTCACTGCAAGCACATGAAAGTACAACAACAACCACAAGCAGCAGTAGCAAATGAGAACAATTGTTTGGGAACACAAAATTCATACAGTTCAAGGCTTAACTGAATTATAGAACCCTGTTTACACATAAGTATAAAGAATGCTGCTGCTGAATTTTGTTGTTGTTTTTTTTCTTTTCGCTTTATATATATACACAGATATATATATATATATATATATATATATGTGTGAACCTTAAGCCTCAGACAGCTGCTGCTGCTGCTGCTGCTGACACTTTTCATAAAAGGGGTTGAGGTTGGGGTTGTCTTGCCCTGCCCAGCCATGCCCTGCACCCTGCCCCCTTTGGCCCGTAGACCAGTATTGTATTGTGAGCTTTTATTTAGATATATATATATATATACATATGCGTAGATATATATATTATTTGCGTCGTTGGGATCAAATACCTTGAGCTGTTTTATGAGCATGCCTGGAGAACCATCTTGTTGTTTTCTGTTTTGTTATTGAACAAATCAAAAAAAAAAATGATTATAAGAAAAGAAAACAACAACAACATATTTCAACATTTCAACATTTGAAGCGCTTTTGCGTGCGATGCAAATATATAAAATTCAATAAACTGGGAAACCAGTTTATCACTTACTCAGTTGCTGTTGTCCAGTGAAATGTGTTTAACAAAAGTTGCCAAAAAAATATATACAAGAAATAAAACAAAAATCCACAAAAACAAGAAAGCAGACTTTTCTTTGAAATGCTGAATATTCAATACCCTTCCAACAACATATATATATATATATATATATATATATATATATATATATATATATATATATATATATCTATATACTGACCACAATCTTGTGGCAAATCAAATTGATTTTTTAATAGGCATTTTTAATTTGGCAGCACAATCACAGTCGCAAGATGCTTGTTTGGATTTCTCAAGAAATTCAATCAAATGTATGTTTCTCAGTCAATTATATTTAACATTAAACGATCATATCCGTTGGACTTCGATATACATATATATATATATATATATGTATATATGTAGAGCAGTAAGCAGTCGGATCTAAGCAAAACTAAATTCAGATAGATTCTATTATTATTGCTAGCTTAGGATGAGTTTGCTTTTCATAAATGAAGCGACAAAATCGAACAATACGTTTTAGACAAGAGTATTTATTATAAATAAAAGCAGTCGCCATTCCAGAGCGTTGCCATCAGAATAATAGCTACAAGTTCCAAGTTCCAATGATCATCTGCCAACAAAACCATCATCATCATCTTCGTCATCCTAATCATCAGTAACCATCATCATCATCATCACCATCATGATCATTATCATTACTGTTTGTCGGCACTTTTAAACTGTTTGCGTTGCGTTTGATTTTTATATGAGATTCAATTAAAAATAAAAAATAAATATTTTCAGCAGCAATTTTACAAAATTTAAACATCTGTACACACGGAGAATGGGGAGGGGGCCGGGGGGCCGGGTGGCAGGTAATGGCTCTCCATCTCCATCTTTAACCAGTTTGCTGTTAATCAATTTTCGCAATAGATTTTTGCACTTGCCGTTTTGGCACTAAAACTTGTTGAGTTCACAACAGCAACAACAGCAACAACAGCAACAGCAACTAACAACTAACAATTTATCTTGCTGTCTGTGCACACATCTATATGTATATGTCCGTATATCCGCACATCCGCACATCCGCATAGATGTGTTATCTGGTGTTGTTTTGGTTCGTTTCAAATTACTTAATATGCATTTAGCAGCTGTGGTTTTTGACCTTAAGATACACAACAAACAGATACAGATACAGATACAAAATGACTGACCAAAAAAAAAACGATCTGAAAGCAAGTGGCACGTTTCCGTTGCGGCTTTGAGGCAGCAGCAGCAGCAACAACTTCAGCAACAAGCATCAATAGATAGTTATGCGGCCAGATAGTTAGATAATTATTATTGTTGATGGCTCTCAGATGATGTTGATGGAATGTTAGCAACAGCAGCAGCAGCAGCAACAGCAGCAGCAACAGCAGCAGCAGTACAAGTTAAGTTCTCAGCTGGTAACAATTTTAGTTTTCCAGATACAAATACAGATTTAGATACAGATACAGATACAGTTGCTGATACAGATACAGATACATATACAGTAGACGCAGATTTGACGCTGCTTTCACTGGCCAACACTAAACTCCGGTGTGGAATAACACAGCTGCAGTTACACTGTCTATCTGTCATTTTGATTTGCCGCATTTGCCATGCACAGTGGTGCAAAGTGCAAACTACACAAGTCAGAAGTCAGAAGTCAGTAGTCAGAAAAACTTTACTTTTTGTGAATTTAGAGGTTATTGCTTTTGGTTTTTTTTTTTTAATTTTTGTATATTTATAAAATGAATTGCCACTAAATATTTTTGAATATTTCTCAAGGTCGTTTGAGATAATTAACTTTTCGATGCAATTTCTTGGTCAGAGTGCCAAATTTCTTATAATTGCTGAGCTAATCTAAACAGTTTGTCATTTCTGCTAAGCTATTTTGAGCACTGTGCGATTTCAATAAGTTGCAAATGGCATGTGCACCACTGTGCGTGCTGCAAAATTTTGCCTTGGGGAGTTACGGGCGGTGCTGTGGCCTAAGCACCGGCAATATTTACCGTTTGACTACGAACATATGTCCACACATACACATAGATAGATAGCCTTACATACATATATACACTATGCACCTTCATGTATCCGTGAGTAGCTGCATGCACACACACACACACGGACACACAGACCATATACATGTGTATCTTTGTAGCTATACTCGTATAACTTTTGTCTTTATGTTGCTGCTGCTGCTGCTGCTGTAAGTGAATTTCAATGACGGCTAAGGCAAACGGAAGCATTCGCAGCAATGGCATAATTAGGAAGCAGAATAGAAAGAGAGAAAGAGAGAGAGGGAGAGACAGATCACAACTTACCTAGCGACGACGACCTTAATTAGCCAGTCTTGGGCTCCATGGTTCTAGCTGCGACTGCGTACTGCGTCTGCGTCTGCGTCTGCTTCTGCGTCAACGTCAACGTCAACCAACGCGTCGTCGTCAGTTTAATTGCTCGTTGTTTCCTGTTAGTTCACATGCAGCTTAATTCACACACACACACACACACATATACATACATACATTTAAAGTGCAGTTTTTATTATTGTCTATTTTGACTTTTTTTTTTTTGGAAAACACAACAAAATAAAACCAAAAAAAAAAACAAAAAAAAAATATAAAAGAAACTAATATTTACTAAGCGGTTGCCCCAAAACACACACAATTGCACTCGCTGCCCAATTAAAACGCCAAATGGATAAGCATGTAATGTATGTAAATAAACAATGCACACACATATACACACATACACGTACACGTACACATACGCATACAGATGCTGATGCTGATGCAAAACAGTTGGGCGAGAGAGGCAGCGGTAAAATTGTTTAGGGCCACGAATGCGAAACTGCGGACTGCGACTGCGGCAACGGACTACGACTGGCGCAGATCGACCGTTCGCCACGAAACTCGTTTTCAAACTGAGCGCTCAGCTGAGCGTCGACAGCTTTGAGCTCGCCAAAGCTCAGTAGCAAACAGCTGCGACGGCGGCGCCTCGGTCTCTAAACGAACTGAAACGAACCTCGCCAGCTACTGCAGCAGCAGCAGCAGCACCAGCAGCAGCAGAGAGCACCCTCTCCCACTTTTTAGTTGATTTCTTTTTTTTTTTTTTTTTTTTTGTTTTGTTTTGTGTTCGGCACGCTTCAAAACTGCATTTCACTGCACGTACCAGCCGATGTTGGGGGGGTGGGGACACCAACTGCAACTGCGACGGCGACTGCGACGGCGACTGCAGCTGAGTTCTGGGCTGAAGCTTTGACTGGGGTTGGGCCCTATCAATTAATTTGTTGCTGCCATTGTTGTTGCCATTCGTAGCCAGCGATGCGATGTGCAATCAGAACTATAGATAGATCTTTATTTTGTTTTCTATTTTTGGCATATAGAGCCGGATACGTTCATTGCTGCAGATGACTACAAAAAGCTGGAATCCGTTCAATGGTGGGAAACTGCACATACTCAAAGCTTAATCGGCGTTGATTGCCGCACTGTTTACAGGCAGTCCTTAAAATAGTATTTCGAGAGTCGGATGTCCTCTGAATTAACCATTGATCTACGACTGTTTCCAGTTCGGATTGGCACTTGTTGGAGTCCTGTTAAATGTCTCGGGATGTCCTTAAGCGATTCACTTCACTGCTTTTCAATGCAATGTAGAATTCTACACCAACTTTTGCTTTTTTAAGATGCACAAGATACACAACGCCACATTTAAATTGACTTTTTCTTTCGAGTTTGATTTATTTTAAATTTCATGTTGTTTTTTTTTTATTTATTTTTTTTTTAAATAATTGAATTTTAGTTTTGAACTTCAAGAGGAAAATTCATTTCGCTAAGTTTATCAATTTACAATTTAGTGATCAAAAACAACGTAATCCTTAATGTGTGTGTATGTTTTTAATTGGATTTAAAAAGTGTTTTAATTGTAATTTTATAAAGTAAATTAATGAATATCTATGTATAAACTTTAACTGTAAGAAATTTGACAAAGAAAAAAAAAGAAAAGATAAAGATTGGAAAGCCCACCTGCCCTGCTGGGTGAGGGATTGTAAGGGGACGATTTATCTAGCTGTAATCGGATTACGCCTTTTGTTCATATTTAAAATTCATCATCATCTTGTTGTTATTATTGGTGTTGCATAATGATTAAAAGTGATAAATTCCTAATAGTTCGATCTTGTACATGCTATTCAAAGTATTAATGTATGTATATCAATTATATAACTACGTATGTGTTTTTTTTTTTTTTTTTTTTTTTAATCTATTAGAATTTCTATTAAAGCTGATAAATGTACTTGATCATTTGTTGTTGTCAGTTTTGAAATTTATTTATGTTTTTATTAATGTCATATAATTTGTTAGCTTTTAACAATTTCAATGTGAAATAAACTACAAAATGCTCATCCATACGATTTCTGTAAGTATACTTATAATCCATTCCCCCAACCCCCAACCCCCACCCCATACCCCTCTCTCAACAACCTGTCCTCAACACTGACTGTGTGTGTGTGTGTGTGTGTGTATCCGATCTGTATCTGACAAAAATGCATGTAAATATGCTGTAAATAGTTGAGAAAAATGCGATTTTTTATTTGAAATTGATTTTGAACTGCTTTACTGCAACTACGATTACGATTTAAATGTAATTTTTACTTTTAAGTTGGTTTTTACCTTTTACTGGACAAATGACAATTGCAAAATGCCATAAAATGTATAAAGTTATAAGGTTTCTCTTCTCTTCTCTTTTTTAAAGCTACAAATACAATAAATAGTTAATATTATACGTAAGGCAATTTCATTGTTAATTGATGAATGAACGAAACAAAGATACAAAAAACAAAAAAAAAAAAAAGAAAACAAATACGAATACAAAGTGAAACACAATGCAAAAGCCTCTCATACACAATAGATAATCTAGTGTGAACCTAAGCTAATTTAACTTGCTACCAATTGCAATATAATTCTCTCTAAAAAATCGTCTAAACATATTTCATATGCTTCACTAGTATTTATTAATATTATTTGCTAAATTTCTTTTGGCTCAATTGTGTGTGTGTGTGTGTGAGTGTGTGTGCGCCCTATGACCCGCCCAATTAGCTGTTTGCTAAATGTGTGTTTGTTAAACAACAGTTAATAAAGCTTTGCCTCCAGGCAACTCCATTCGATGTCTCATTTTTCTCTAATATGCTTTTGGCTGTTCAAATATTTCTAGGTTAGAGCAATGTTTATTTGTTTTTAGTTTTTAGTTGTTAGTTTTTTGTTTTATTGTTTTTTCTGTTTGGCTTTGTGGTCTTGGCCTGGCTATTGTAGTTAGTTAGTACGACTTGTTGCCCAGCTGTTTGGCAGGAGTCACATTGGACTTGGACGCAATTAGACTAGTAGCGTCCATCATTCGTTTTTGGGTTGTTTCGCTACCTACAAATTGTATCAAAAAACTTAGCATAAGTTTTACATAATTCTTCTTCATCTTCATTGTCGTTTGATCGTATTCGTTTTGATGGATTTTCGCTCAATGTATCTAAATATCATTCACATTGGCAGCAATTAAACGTTTGCAGTGGAAACGCGCCACTATTCGACTGTCGACTGTCGTCTCTCTCCTGGTGGCTGCAGTAACAAACTGCATAAACACTTTGACATTGAACATTGATATATTTGAAAAGTACTCGTATACTTGCGTTTGGTTCAATTATTTCCCAGTAACTTTCTTCATTACAATGGAAACTGTGCTTTTTGCTATTCACTATGGACTGCGGCAGACTAAGACAACCAGCAGTAAGTAGCCTAATGCATAGCAGTGGAAACACACTGAAATTGTTGTGATTTAGTGCCAGGACGGGAAAGCTTCAAGTTCTCTTGGTTGACTTATTGCTGCTCAGTTACTGCTCTAGCGCCAAAGTAAAGCATCTCTCTCTTCTCCTCTCTCGCACTCACTCTCGCTCTCTCTCTCTCTCTCTCTCTCTCTTTCTCTTGAGAAATCTGAAAACTAAACTAACTCTTAACTGAATGAATATATTTGTATATACAACGTAAAATAATGAAAGCTTTACGCTGGCAAATATCACACATCTGTTCGCAGATACGTATCTATCTAAACATGTGAAAGAAAGAGAGAGAGAGACAGAGAAACACAGAGAACGAGACAGAGAGAGAGAAAGAGAGAGAGAGAGAGAGACATAGTGTGTGTCGAGTAGCTGGGTTTCTAACCGGCGACTATCTGGGATACGGAGTTGGTGCGTCTTCGTTTGGTGATTTGCTTCCACAGGCGGCGATTCAGCGAGGGCTTGTCCTGCGGGAGTTTAACATAATTAGCACTGAGTCAAACCAGGCAACCAGACAACAGAAAAGTGAGAAAGGTAATACAAAAAATCAACATTAGCATTTATGAAGTGCAAGTCGTTTTCATTCCAAACACTGATGATGATTTTCGATTGTAAAATTTGCAAACCAAGGCTGCAAACCGACTCGAATCGAACTGAACTCAATGAAACAGTTCTCGAATAAATAGCTGAATTTGAACAAGTTTTGATAAATATGATTTGGATTTGCTTAAATTGAAATGTGTAAACTGAATACGTTAATTTGATTCTTTTCGAATTAGAAATACTTGCGGGTGAACCGTGAACGGTTTGATTGGCAACCTTAGGTTTGCTGGCACTTACGTTGTCTTTGCGTGGCGACATTGGTGCCATGTCCGCGTTATCCGGCCCCTGAGCTGGCTGAGACTGTCTAAGCAGCTGCTGGCTGCTCGACGGTGGCAGCAACTGCAACTGCAACAGTTGCTGCTGCTGTTGCTGAGAGTCGTTAGCGAATATGCTGTCAGAGTGGTTGGGATTGCTGTTGCTGCTGTTGCTGTTGCTGTTGCGGCGCTTGATAAAGTTAATGCTGCAGGTGGAGTGAAGAGGGGTGGGGTGGTTGGTGGGTGGTCGTGTGTATGGATCTCAGATGGAATTTGAAGATAGTTGTGCCACATGTGGCAAGGCACTTACAGGCGATTCGATTTGCCCGCTTCCGTTTCGAGGCACGCTTCAGTCATTGTTGTTGTCGTTGTCGTTGATGCTGTTGTTGTTAATGTTGTTGATGTTGCTGCCACTGCGTCCATCGAAATAGTACTCGTCGTCCTCGTCAGAGAGACTGCTGCTGCTGCTCGGCTCGTTGGCAAGAAACAGTCGCGTCTCGTTGCCATCGTCGTCGTCTGGATCGTTGTCATTTGCGTTGTTGTTGTCGCGGATGTCGCCCTGACTTGATAGCCACTCCTCGATTGAGACATGCAGTATATCTTCTCGCGTCTCGCTAAGATTTCCAGATCGCCTAATTTGCTCGCGCCGCTGTTGCTGTTGCAGCTTGTGTTGTTGTCGGCGACGCTTTCGCTCCCGCCGCCTGCTCGACCCACATATGCAAAACTGTTCCATGTATTTGGATTTGGATGCGGGCGTTGTGGACCGACGACGGCACGAGCTGAACCACCGGCGTGCGGACTTCCGTGGCTGCTGCTGCTGTGACTCCTCTGTCCCTCGGACACATGACTGCCGGCTGTTGACAGGGCGGGACGTGGTCGCCGATTCACCGTCGGTGTGTCCATCTTGGAGTTGCGTTGTTGAGAGTACGATATGACAGCCTCTCTTGGCTGCACCCGATTCGTGGCTGAACGACTCAATAAATCGCGACCCGTCAGACGATGAAATGTGGAGAGGTCGTGCCTGCCAATTCCAATGCGAAACAACAGTTAGTTCTCATATCGCATATCGCACATTATATAGAAAACTAATTAGCTGATCAATGAACACAATAAACTATTCAAATCTAACGAGACAAGGAGCTACCTCCTTTATATTTGTTATGTTATGTTATGTTTCGACCGGGTACAGCTCAGTGGGTATCTGCTAGTCGGACACGCAGCGGCATCAATCTTGTCTTCAATCTAATCTTTTTATTTTTTTATGTAGCAATTATATTTAAACATGAATCGACCTATTGTCTTCAATCTTATCTGCATTCATCATTTGATGAAACAATTTTATTCTCGCATCAAAGATTATTTTCTAACTGAATAATGGTTGATATCAGACGTACCCCAGAATAGTTGTTAGATCTGGACCAGGCTCGTAGCAGATCAAGTCCTCGTCCCCGAGGATGTCGTGGTTGAGTGCCAGACGCATTTCCAGTCTTGGACTTAGACCGCAGCCAATGTGCGGCGTTGGGGCAGCGACCGACGAACGTGGAGCGACTGCGTCCGCTCCGGCTGCCGTTGCCGCTGCAACTGGGCTGTTCTGTTTGCTGGTCGGGCGTATCGGCCTTGCTATCCTCGAGACTGTTGCTGATGAAGTGGTGGAGCCTGCCGGCGCTGCGGCACCCAGCAGGCAGGTCTCGATTATCGTTGACGATGGGCGTTTTGGGACGGGCACCGGTGCTGCAACCGCCAACGGCACCGCTGATCCCACTGACTGTGCAGAGATTCTGGTACTCACAGGCGTTATCCTTGACCCGGTAACGGTTGTGGGCGAAGCGTTGACGGCGTCGACGACATCCGCCGAGTAGCCACTGTCAGCAGTAGCGCCAGATTTTCTTTGAGGTGGCTGCTGCAATAACATTTCACAAAAGTCTCGTTTATTGATATTTAAGATGAGTTCAAGCCGTTTATGGATTTAATGTTTGTTAATCTTACCGTTTTGATTGCTGCAGCGCTTAGATTTGTCTGCGTGAGCAATAGACGACGAGGTGGCGGTGGTGGTGGTATAAATCTCGGTGGCTTGACGGTGACTCTGGCGACGCTGTTGATAGTGCCGCTCCCGCTGCTGATTGTTGTAGTAGTCGATGAGGGAGCTCGACTCACCGTCGTCGCTGGTTCCTTGATTCTGCTGCTCAAAGTCGGCATCGCCGTACTCATCATCATCATCGTCGTCGTCATCGTCGTCGTCCTCGTCGTGCACATCGCGTATGTCGTTGATGTCGTTAATGTCGTCGTGGTCGTGGTCGTGATCAGTGTTGATGATGGTGCCGTGCGCAGAGACGGGCGCTGTTCGAGTAGATACTCGCAGGATGAGGCCACTAGCGGTGGCGCCACTATGGCGGTGGTGGGTAAAATCATTGTGGTGGTGGTCAACGGTCTCGGACCCAATGGTGGTGTGACCAAATTCGGTTGCAGACGCTCCACGCTGGAGTGTGGCTCCGCATCCAAATCCATATCCATATCCATATCTAGATCCAGATCCATATCCATTTCCGGATCCTCCTGATACAGCTTGTTGTTGTTGTTGTTGCCGTTCTTGCTGTTGGACGCTGCTGGGGCTGCCTCGTCGCTTGAACTTCCAGCCAAATCCTCTAGGTAGTGGCCATTTGTCGTTGCTTCCCCCTACCAATTGTTGGGAATAGAATTCAACTAATCAATTCTGGTTTTGATAAAGCATCCAGCTTGCAGTTGATGTGGTTTATGAGTGGTTCGTTTTCAATGGTTTGATTTGGTTTGGTTTGGTTTGGTTTGGTTTGCTTTTATTTTTATTTTTTCTTTTGTTTTTGTTGATTTTTGGAATTTTGGAGTCTCATTCGATTTGGATATCGATTTTGAATATTTTGGGTATTTGATTGGTTCTGTTTTTTGGTTCATTCATTTTGATTGTCTATCGTTTTCAATCGCTTGTGGGTCTCTGTCCTGGCGTGTGATGTTTATGAGCTCGCAGTATTGCAGATTTGGCTAAAGCTTCACTAATTTCACTACGACTTTCTATATATACACATATATATTGTATATTTTCAGTTTTATACACAGGCATACATATACAATAAGTAAGGAATCAACATTATATATATATATATAAACATATCAAGAATAAATACAAGTGATTTTTGGTAAGTTTTAAGCAGTTTTCGACAAACAAAGTTGTTGCAAAAATACAGTTTACACACATAGAGTGAAAAATTGAGATGTTTGATGTTTAATGTTTGATGTATGCAATGTGAGTTTGTGTGCGTGTGATTGATGATTGATGATTGAGCGATTCAAGAGGTTCAAGATAGATGATGGATGGTGATGAGCAGGTGGCGCACATTTTGTTGTGATGATTATTATTATTATTATGTTGATTGTTGTTGTTGTTGTTGCATATGGAAAAAAGACGAGAAAATAAAAGTCAATAATTGAGCAGATCAATCAAAGTAGCATTCGTTCGTTTGATTGTTTGATTGATTGCAATGCATGCAGCACACTGTGTGAGCAACATTTCAATATACACTTGCAGCATACATACAAAATAATGCCATAAACCAACAATGTTATGGATTACGATTCAGAAAACCAACGGATGCCGATGCCTTACAGTTTTTGAATATACTCAAAAGTTATTCAACATTCGACGACTGTTGAGTTCAGAAAATTGAACAATAGAATTTTGTGTATTTGAATATTTGTAGGGCAGCTGCAAGAGTATTAAAGTGTCGGCTTTTGCCGAATACACAGCTTCAATATCATTGAAGGAGTACAGTGGACACAGCTGCGGCATTGCCATGCGCCACAGTGCGGCCACTGTTGCCATGCGCCACAAAAACAAATACGTTGTGATATTGAAACGATATTTGAAAAGAGTGCTTTAATCTGTTTGCTGATTCGGTTTGTAATTTTGTTTTTATTTTTTTTTGTTTTTGTTTCTGTTTTTGATTTCGATTTTGTATTGATTTGGTTCTAAATACGACCCACCTTTTTGATGTCATCGCTGTCCTGTTGAGTTTTCTCTTCGTCGCTTTCGGTCTCCTCCTCGAACAGGGGCTCAAGACGGCGTCTAAGCATTACAAGTTACGATATACGATTCGATATACGATATGAGATGCAACGAATTTTTTGTATTTTTTTGTTTTTTGTCGAATTTGTTTATAGTGATGGAATGATATAAATTTTGATTTGAGCGACATGTAGATAAATAATGTAGTATATAGCACAATACAGATGTCGTAAATACTCGTATATAATTAGCTATGATTACACTCGACACTAAAAACTACAAAAGAGTTGATGGGACTAATATAATTAATTTATAATTGTTTTTTTTGGGGTTTTTCATCAATGGTCTATACCGTAAAGCTATCCCAGGATGATATTTATATATTTCGAATGTGTTGGCAACAAGTATACAAAAATGAATAACGAATTGAATTCAAATGGTTATCGAGTGGGTTTCAATGTGAATAGAGTTATAGAAAGAACGCAAGAAACACCTGTAAAAACTACACAAAAAATACCAAAAAGAATAAATAAAAACATAAAAATAACAAAAAGAAAAACACGTGAAAGAGGAGATATATTTATGTTCATCTATATATGTACGTATGTACTTAATTACTTCATGAGAGAACTATAGATCAGCGTTATTTTGTTTTTGTTTTTGTTTTTGTTTTTATACATATTTATTTGTAGTCTAACTAGGGCCACTAACAAATGTGTTAACTAGATAAAAAAGATCTCTCGCTCTCTCTCGCTCTTTATCTTTCTCTCACTCTCTCTCTATGTTTCTATCTGTCTCTCATTTCTAAACATACCGTGGCAATAATCCTCGAATGGTGCTCGCCGTCATTGGCGGCGCCATCAGCAACTCATCCATCATTAGCTCCGTGTCGTCGTCATCGTTCAGCGAGGTGCTCGATTTGGTTGGTGACTGCATACAGATTAGATTATTGAATATATATGCATAAATCTGCCTATAAGACACTTACCGAATGCGTGTTCTCCGAGTTGATTAGCTGCATATCATCGTTGTCGCCGCCGCTGGTGGGTGTGCCCCAGACCTCCTCGCCACTGGTTGCACCCGAGGTGCAGTCATCTAACTGTTCATCCGTCTCGGAGGCGGTCTGATTGGTGGTTAGGTGCTGCTGCTCCTCATTGGCATTCCAGCGGCCCAAGTACTTGTCAATGAATGCACGCGACTCCTCAAAGAAGGACATCTTGTCGCTGACAAAGGCACCGGCACGATTCGTCCATGCACCGCTGGCCAGTATATCGCCATTGGTGAGATTGCCCCCAGCCGTGGAGCAGCCGGGCGCCAGTTCATTTAGATTATGCGCCAGCGCCTTGTCCGCCAATGCATCGTCCACATCGTCCACATCATCCACATCATCATCATCGTCGTAGTCATCGTCGCCATCGTTGTCGGCATCGTTATCGTTGAGGCCATTCTGCGTATACGTCTCGAGATCGTCGTCCACCTCGTCGGAGGGTAGCTTCTCCAGGCTGGACATAGTGCCGTAGCGACGCAGCGCATTGCTCATCGGCCGATAAGGTGGCTCCTCCTCCAAAGGCGACTCGTCGCACGAATCCTCCGGTATGTTCTCAATGATTGCCTGCCTCGGCTGTTTCGTTGTTGTTGTCGATGTGGTTGCCGTTGTTGTTGTTGCTTCTGTATTTGTTGGTGCACCTGCTATTGTTCCTGTACTCGTTTCTGTTCCATCTCCATCTCCAGTTCCTGTGCCTGTACCAGTGCCAGTGCCATTGCCTGTGCTATGATCGAGAGCACCGCCACTGCTATTATCCCAGACATTTGTGCTGGTCTTGGTGAGGATTGCATCCGGTGTGGCTGGAACTACAGCAATCGTTGGCGCCGATGCCTTGTGTTCCATCTCGTGACCAGCACCGTATAGCTGGGCAGCGGGCGCAAATTGTGCCAGTCCGATAAGCATCAAGGATAGCTGGTCATCGTCCTGGCGCTGCACAGCTGTTGCCATCTGCTTGGGCGACTCCAGCAGCTTGCATGTTTGCTGCTCCATTTTGTCCGGCGAGAGTTGGGACTGCGTAAAATCCTCGGGAGCACAGCGACAGTGACAGGCAGCGTATTTGGCTGGTGAGCCGGAATTAGAAGCCGAGTTCGAGCCGGACACGGTGTTGGTGGTGGCACGTAGCTCGGTGCTGCGCATAATGCGCGCCGTTTCCGTAATGGTCACAATGGCCTTGACCTGCTGATTGGCCCGCGGGCGCGCCGGCTCCTGGCTGAGATGGGCCACCACACGTGTGCGACGTGGCGGCGGTTGTGGCTGCACCTTGGGCGGGGACGCAGTAACGGATGCGGATGCAGATGCAGATGCAGATGCAGAGACGGAGGCAGATGTATGGGCGCCGTGGCAATGACCATTGGCCAGTGGCTGCGGGTCTAGAACTCGTAGCTTTGTGTCGACGATGGCCACAAGCGCGCTGCTGCTGCTGCTGCTGTTGGGCATGGCGCCGACGCTGTCATCGGTTGCCTCTGATTGCGACAGCGACAGTTCATCGGTGATTAGTTGGGCCACATCACTTTCGGTGTCGCCTGTTTCTCGCCGACTACTGCTAGCGACTACCTTGGATGACAGCTCACCGGTGATGGTGCTGCTGGACATGCTAGTCACGCTGCCGGTGCCCCGTCCAGTGCCAGTGCCAGTGCCAGTGCCGATGGCAGTGACATCGCCTGGCCCATTGCTTGCTCCATTTAGCTTGCAGCAACGATTCGGCGAAGATTGACTGTGCTGCACCTTGAGCGATGTGCACAGCAGCGACGAGGAACCGGCTGCACCACCAGCTGCCCCAACGATGCCACGTCCCCCGTTCGCCGCATTCTGCTGGCAATTCTTGTGGCAGTGACGGCACACGGCCAGCTTGTCGAGCACTATGGGACTCGAGCGCACGGTGATCTATCGGCGGCCAATCAAATATACAAAATACCAGCTCTAGCAATACCATCTAAATAACTACTACAATGGCTACAGTGACTAGAGTTTTGGGTGTGGTCCACGGTTTTTTTTCAATCGACTATGACTAGGTTACCTCGAAAAACAATGTGGTGAAGCGCATTGGTCTGGCTGAAAGCGTTTAGCAAGTGCATTTTCAGTGTTTCACTAGATCTACGAGGTTGCACTTCAGTTCAATTAAATAGAATAGGAGCATCTTTCTTGACGAAGTGACTCAAGCTGACTAAACTAAATAAATTAATTAGAAAAATCACTATTCGTATTTCTCAATTCCAGTGAAGTCTTCTAATTTTACTGAATCCTTTTCAAAATGATCAAATAGGTGTTTTCATATTAACTACTTTTTCAAAGCGATTCTGAAAAGATGAGAACAAATATGATATTTTTGGGTTTCGAATGGAAACGGAAATTGTTTTCATCAATTTAAAACTTCAAACTATGGACGCGTTCTCGGAGAGATTTCTCGAAACATTAGTAAGAAATTTTTACTTTTTAGAAATAACTTTACAGAACCAGATTTCTTGATAATATAAAGTATTTCTGAACAGCAACCAAACAATGAGCATTATTCGGGGATTGTTGAACGACGGCAAGCGTTTCTACTTGTTTGTTGTTAACTAGTTTTGGTAAACTGGAAAATTATTAAAAAAAAATAACAAGATTTAATTTATTCGATTCGAGGGCTATTTGTGAAAATTTGAGCCTTTTGTGTTTGTAGCTGCCACACCCAACTCTATTTACAGAGATTTGCTTGTCTGTGGACTCACCTGGCTGTCCGATGTGGTGCTGTGGGATTGACTAATTTGGCTGGGCACCACCTCGACGTCCACCTCTGCTTCGGTCTCCGAGTATATGTCGGATATGGCGCTCATGCTGAGCTCCTCGACGCCGCTGAGTCGTTTGCCGCCAAAGTTTGGCTTGGCGGACAAAGCGCCATTCTCTTTGGCCAGATTGAGCTCCTTGGTGCGCTTCTCCAGCTGCTGGCGCGTCCAATACGTGATTCGTTCGTCCTGCTCGCTATCGCTAAATATCAACTGCTCATCCTCGGCGCTTACATTCTCCTGCGAGCTGCGGGCAACGGCTGCCAGACGTGCCTGCTGCTGCTGCTTGTCCAGCTGGCCCTTCATCCAATTGGCCAGATGCAGTGCACTCGACTTGGGTGTGCCCGTCTTGTTGAGAATGCGGCACTTCTCATCTATCAGCAGCTCGATCTGCTCCACGGCATGGCCATGGCCATGGCTTGTAATGCGCGGCTGCAAGATTCGCCACCCCCACGGCTTTATTAGAATGTACAAATTTTGTGTGTATGTATGTGTGTGTGTGTGAGTGTGTTTTTTTTTATAGGTGACGCCACCTCATCACGCATTCCGCCCTGCCCCATCCGCCCAACAGCCGTCCACCTTCCACCTACCAGCTACCATCCACAACCAAACCACACCTAGACCCACACACAGAGCTGCAGCTGCCCGACGTTGCTTGCAAATTAAAAGTTTGTGATGGGCTCAAATTGAATTGTTAACTTATTTCATTTTTTTGTTGCTTTTCGTTTTTAGTTGTTGTTAGTCATTTTCATAAAATTAATTTCTTTGTTGTTGTCTTTGGCATTTTGGATTCGTTTTTGGCTCTTTGACTTTTGGTATTATTTTCATTTTGCTTGTCTTTCGAGAAACAGAAACAATAAAAACGCGCGACATTATTAATACTTATTTTTTTTTTTTTGTTTTGGCCATCTTTGATTAAAAACGCTTGCACTGTAAGAGGTTCACACTACGATAACGATATCGATAACGATAACAAATTAAAGAAATGATGATTATAATGACAGAAGCGACAAAAGTTGTTTGCAATAGAACTTAAACATAAAATTGAGTCCATCACAATTTTTAATTTGTCAATTTTGGTTTTTTTCTATATATATAAATTTATTAAGTTTTTTTTTTTTTTTTTTTTTTGGTTTTTCTGGTCAATAAATTTTGAACGCAGGATGAACCGGGACCGGGAAATTGATTTTTTTTTTTTTTTTTTTTTGATATGTGGAACAGTTAGAACATTTTGGGCAACGTACAGAGTGGTACAAAGTGAGTGCTCGGTGGGTATATTTTTTTATTTATTTGGTTGGAGAATTGGTATTTGTTTATATTTTATTTTGTTTTTTTTTTGTTTTTTTTTTGGTAGGAATTGAAATAAAAAGAACATCACAAGCGTTTTTAGTCAAAGAATCATTTGGTTTTTATTATTCATCGTTTCTCAACTCAACTGAACTCGAGTTAAGTAATCATAACTCGTCTCAATCTAATATACGTATTTTTTCACTTTTCTGGGAAGAATATATCAAAAAGGAAACAATAACAAAAACTCGTTTCAAGTTTCAAGTACATTCTAAATACATACACGGAGCGCCACTTGCCTCGCAATTATACATATGTATGCAGATGTCTGTTTCATGTGTATATATAAATATATATGAGAGATTACATATTAGGTATATAGCTTAATGCAAAGGGCAAATAAATCAACTACGGCTACGGCAACACAAATTTGCTCACTAGGGCGCCGCGCACACATGGCGTATACGTTATACATTATACATTATAATATGGAATACTAGAGAAAGAACGTTGGGAACTAGGTTCCTTTTAGCCAACTTTCTTGTCTGTGTGTATTAAATCAAAATATGAAAGTATGTGCGTATAGTGTGTGTGTGTGCATCTTCTTTAAGTTTACATAAAATCATAGTCAAAATCTGTATAATGCAGTCTGATAGGGCGACTCACCAAATGAGGTTGCACTGTGGTGCAAGCAATATGGAATTTAGCTCACAAATGATTTTTACTCATTTTGTTTTGTATATATGTATGCATATTTAGTATTTTAAATCCATCTAATATAATTAAATAACAAAGTACTATATTTTAAAATTACATTACATATTCAAATAGTTGGTAAAAATATTGTTTTATGAAAATATCACATTTGTTCATATCAAATTAAGAACTTGGCTGTTTAGTAAATAAGTGGCAAAGTAATACTTCTAAATTGCTTAAGAATGCGAACAACTATTCGAATAGAGTCTACAAAAATAAATTAAAGTTAACAAAAAGTATTAAATTCAAATATAGGTCATATTCTTAATTCTCATGGCAATTAATCCCTTCTCCCAACTGTCAACTCATAACAAATTATCCTTTCCATTTTTGTTTTTTTTTTATTTATAAATTTACGCATATTACTTGCTACTTTTTAGTAGAAGGTAAGTGCACAAAATGGAACGAAAAGTGCAACTCAGAACATGACTTGGCTCAAACTTGTAGTTTTACTTGGCTAATAGTGAACTATAAAGAACTTTGGCATGCAATTTGTAAATCCAAATTGAGAGCTTTTCCTTATTGCTCGCCATTGCGAGAGACTCAGCTGATTGTGTGTGTGTGTGTGTGTGTGTGTGTGTGTGTGAGAGGGTTAGTTTAATTACGACTAGTTAAAAAGGCAACAAAGTGCTTGTCATAACCATAAATAATTGACATCGATATCTTAGCCAGAGACGCAAATTTAGTGTATATAGTATATTGATGTATGTATGTAGGTATGTATGTGTGTATGTGTGTATGTATGTGTCGAAACATAATTTAGTTTAATGGATCAGATAGTCGCCCTATCGAGAACAATTATAGATTCTAGAATACATTCGAGTGGTGTACGACTTGGCGCTAAGACTGAGCAAATGATTGTTACTGTTACAGTTACAGTTACAGTTACAATTACAGTTATAGTTATAGCTATAGTTATAGTTACAGTTATACATATATTGCGTATATGGGGTGGGGGGGGGGTTCTAGGGTATGCAGGTTTGTATATACTATGTACACAGACAAATGACGATTTCAACTCAACAGCAGAATCTTGTGGCAGATTTGTTGTTGGCTAACGTTTAACTTAATATTAAATTTAAGCAAAAATTTGACCAAAATGGAGCATACTAATCGAAATGTGGACTAGACAATGGACATAATTTAGTAATATAACAACAACAATAACATTAATAGTTTCATCTTTTGTTTTTTGTTTTTTTTTTTAGTTTCTTGTCAATTTGGCGCTTGGCTACAAAATGGAAGCATTATTTATAGGTTTTTTTCTTTTCTTAATTTTGCTTTTGCTTATTTTATGTCTTTTTGTTTTGTTGTTTTTTTTTTTTTGATTCTTTTCAAGGGTGTTGGCAAAAACATTTTAATCGAATTAATAAGACGATTATTACGAATAGATAATAGCTAAATGTAAATACGAATATAAAACAAAGTTTGTGTGTGTGTTTTTTTTTAGAATATCGTGTTTTGGGGGACTGCGCGTTTGTATATGTACATATGTATAGACATATGTATTTATATATGTATAAATGTGTATATTTGACTATCTACTACTCTAGTAAATACTAGGCTAGAAATAACTATATGATAATTGCTTTCATCTAGAAGGACACATAAATACATTACATTAGCGTAAATATCGTCTCTCAATTAACAAACATATTCGATTTTTTGTTTTTTTGTTGTTTTTTTTTGTTGATATTTACACTCAATTGGCTGTGGATAATACGGGTAGACGAGTACGAGAACGAGTACAATACAATATATAAGGATACGAGTATATACATAAATATATATTGATCGAAGTCGTAATCGATAATGGGGCATTCGCTGCGCTGAATACACTCAAAACAACACTCGATTTTTGGTAAATATATATATGCATATATATATTTATATGCTTGTAAATTGAGTAGATTGATCAAAGAACTGGAAATGGAATGCGAATGCGAATGCGAATGAGCATACTCAAGCAGTGCCCATAAATACGAGTACTAGCTAGTAATTAACCGTTAGACAATTCATAATTGATTATCAACAAATGTTGTACAATTTGATTATACAAAAGACTTGAATACCAATGCCAAGACAATTCAATAATTTGTTATCAACCTTACAGAGCGTCAAGAATTGCAATAATGTTCGTCCGTTCGTCGTTCATTCATAAGAAGCCAAAAGTCTGTACCTATGTATATATACTATATAGTATGTATGGTATGTATGTATGTATGTAAGTAACTCCTGCATGGAATTTAAAATGTTAATATTCACTAATTTTGCTCAATTTTACAGTTACAGTTACAGTTACAGTTATCTTCCATTAAGGCATTCGTTAGATAGATCACACTCATTTGCTAAGGATCGTTGGTTGTTTTTTGTAATATATGATGATGATTGAACGCAAGTACTGAATGCCGTGTGGCACAAATCGGCGCCTCAATTTGTGTGGATCGCTTGGGGCATTCTCTGTATTTTCTTTTTTTTCTCTCCATATATATATATCTATATATAAAAGCTATGCGAAACTGAACGTGGAATCCAACACAATTGCAGCAAGGCAAAGCGAGCGATTGAGCAAATAGCAAATAGAGTAAGACAAGGACGAAGACCGGGGCAAAAAGGCAACGGATCAGCACCGGGTAGCTTCTTGAAGATATAGCGAGTCCGAGAGAGAGGCAGCGAGACAGCGAGAGAGACAGAAAGTGAGTGAATGGTTGGCAGGGAAGGGTACAGCTAAAGGTTACTTGTTGTTTAGTTTAATATAGATTAGAGTTGGTTTTTGGGGCTGTATCAGCATCAGTTTGGGTGGTGGTTGTCTAAGCTCATTATTGTTATTAATTCAAAATAGTGCTAGCTTTTCCGTATCGTTTAACCAAAAGTCAAATCACAGATCCAACGAATCCGGCGGCGTCGGTCTAGTGGGCAGCATGCCAAATGGATCATCGACAACGACGCTATCATCATTATCATCGTCATCGTCATCATCATCGTCATCATCGTCACTGTCATTGTGTTGGGCAGTAGTTTGGGCGCTGGAGCCGGCACCGCCGACGCCATCGCCCAGAAAGATGCATTCCTCGACATCCGTGTCATAGCACGGATCGAGATTCACCTCATTCAGCTGCAGATCCAGCTCTAACAAATCCCACGAGCCACCGAATTCCGCTAACGGTATATTGGCGGCACGGCCAGAAGATGTTGTTGTTGCTGTTGTTGTTGCCGGCACAAAGTCATTGGAGAAGGCATCCGAGTTGCATATCTGCGAACTGGGCGATATATTCGGCGTGGGTGTTTCCGGTGTGGTCAGCGACACCTGCTGACCATGCGGATGGGCGGACTCATCGATAAACGAGCGACCCACCGAACTGAGGCTGAACTCGAGCATCTTGCGGGCATGTGTCGGAGCTGACGACATCGCTGCCGGCTCGCTGCTTGCCTCTGGTATCGCTGTAAGGCACTTGCTGCTGGTGGTGGGCAAAGATTGCGCCGAATTTTGTGTCTGTGTCTGTGTCGAGATCTGCGTTTGGGTCTGGGCTGTGTGCTGAGTTGTCAGGCTAACGATGCTGCTGCTCAAACAGGAGCTGTTGGTGTTATAGCGTCGCAGCAGCGAGCTATCACCCACACCACCCCCGCCAGCAGCACCGGCACCACCGACCCCATTGGGCATGGATCCACCACCGCAGCTGCCCGACTGTCGGGCGGGTGAAGTGGTGCGCGATGGCAGCGATGCCGAACATATTTGAGCCGTTTGGGTGCTGGCCGTAATTCGAGCATGGACATGGGCATGGGCGTGACTGCGGGCAGAGGCAGGGGAGGGGCCGGTGTGGGGCGTCGGGACCAGTGCACTGGCCAAACGCTGCAGATTCTCATAGGAATCGGCGCTATCCAGACGCTTGCTGCGAAAGAGACGCACCTGCTGTTTCTGCTGTTTCAAGTTGATGCTGTCCAGCGATGGCAGCTTCATTGAGCCCATCGATGCGGAGGTCATCCCAATGTCACTCAGCGGCACCAGCGTGTTCAGCACATCCGGCGAGTCCAGCGGACTGGACAGTGGTGTTGACCCCAGGGCGGCATTTACCAAAAAACTGAAACGAAACAACGTAAAAGGCGAAAGATTTATTCGACAACTGAAGAGAAGCCAGAAGTCATTCCGTCTGGCAATGCAAATTTCAAATGTAATTTTATTTTATTTTATTTTATCGATAACTTCGCACGTTCTGCGAATGGAAATCGATTTCCGAAAAAAACAACTGAACTGCCAACTGATTTTTGTGAGTGATGTGGAGGATGGCTCATATTGAAGGGAATCAATGGGGTTTTTAAGGGTGGTTTTGCAAGAATGCCTTAAATCATAAGTTTGACTCACATTTGACGCTGCAACAGATTCTGCCAGACGGCCTTTAGCTCCAGTGAGGGTGCGCGCAGGATCAGACTTTTTCGCCTCGCGCCACGCCTGGGCGTGCGCGTCAAGTCCGGAGCACAATAGCCCGTCGGACTTTCAGCCAGTCGACCATTGGGATCCACAGTGAGACGAAACTCGGTAGCTATCGAATGGTTTGTAGATTAGTGATTGGAAATACGCGTTCAGTTTGGCGTTTCAGATTGAACTCACTCTTCTTGCGCATGTGAAAACAGGAATCGACCACATTGGCAATGGGTATGGGCTCCTCGGTGATGAACAGCACCCGATCCCGACTGACCTTGGCAAACACAATGATGTCGCTGAAGAGCAGCGTCCAATATGGTTTAATTGACCGACCCTCGACCCGGGACAGATCACCGCCGAATATCCATTGCCGGCCCTGGACGGCCAACGTGAACGGCTTGCATTTGGTGAAGACCATCCGGGACTCGAGATCCTGCAGGGTCAATAGTGGACGACCCTCGCCCAGTGGCTCCATCAGGCCGCTGCTGACGGTTATCTCGCGATAGGCAGCCTGCAGCTCACCGATCACAGTGCTAAAGTTCTTGTGCTCCTCCGTATCGACGTGACAGTTGCTTGCGAGCAGCTGCATCAGCTTGAGAATTTCACGAAAATGCTGTAGCGGTCGGTGTATGAACATGGTGAGATCGGGTCGCTTCCGTGGCACAGCCGGCTCTGTGATAAACGCTATGAACTCGGAGCCCGCCTGCCGTGACTTATTGACCAGTACGCAATCGGCCCGCTTGATGCCATTGCAGTATTTCTTGTAGGCCGCACAGATCGCCGTCGTCTTGGACAGATAGACGCGTGAGGCGAAGTTCATGTGCGGCTCCTGATCCTGCGGATCGTTGCTGCACAGCTGCTCCAGTATGTCCTCGGCAATGCGCAGCAGCTCATCGATGTTCTGGAACAGAGTGCGATGATCATTCGGCGATATCAGATCCTTCCGATCCGACAGGGGCTGCACAAAACGCTGCACCCCAAAATGTAGAGCCGCCGTAAAGTTCTGCTCCCGACTGATGAGCTGCAGCAGAAAGCGACGCCGATTATCCGTTATGGGCACAATCGACTGCCGATCAATGTGGGGCGGGGGAGAGAGAGAGAGAGAGAAAGAGAGAGAGAGAGAGAGATGGAGAGGGGCTTGTTAGCTTAAATGAACGATCTGCATACCAAGCATTTGTTATACAAACTATGCCCAATATTTAGCAGTCTCTTGGAATATCTGTTTGCGTTCAATTTCGACAAATTAGAAATTGAAAGTATTTGAAAATCGTATAAAATTAAAAGCAAATAGGCCACTTCTCCCATTACTAGAAATTAACTAATTTATATATCCTTGTAGAGTGTAATATTTGTGTTGCGAAGCTTGGAAGTCTGCCCTCATTTTTGCATGCATTCTTTTATTTAGCTTTTACTGCCAGATTTGTAAGGCCATCGTTTTGAAAATTGGTAAATAATAATCTTGTGGAATCCACCTGCCTCTTACAATATATCTACACAGTTTCAAAATTATTCAATTCGCAGACTGTCGAGAAACGGAAAACTTGAACTAGCTTAATTCTGATCTGCAAGGGTATACAATCTTCGGCGTGGCTAAGATAAACGTTCTTTCTTTGCCCAAAACTAAAAGAGAGACAGAGCCAGAGAGAGAGAGAGAGAGAGAGAGTCTTCGAAGCCCCTAAAACTATGCTGTGCAAAACATGAAAAAGAAATGAAAAATCCAATTAAAATGGCGCTAGAACGAATGCAAACAAGTTGTGGGAGTTGATTACACTCGTCTGGACAAAGGCACTCTAAGCACGCCAGATTCCAGCTTCCAGCATTCCGAACTCCCCTTTGACCCTTTCGTCTAAATATGACCAACCAAAAGCGAGGCACAACAAAGCCAAATACAAAAGAAATAAAAAAATTCAATGTAAAAATCACATAAAACCGAAAAAAAATTTATTGTTAAGCGAGAGGCGTGGACTTATTTGTGTGTGTGTGTGTGTGTGTGTGTGTGTGTGTGTGTGTTGGGGAAAGCAGGCTTAAAAAATGGGCAGCAAAATGTGTGTTTATAAATATAACCACATGACAAAAACTTAAACATTAAAACTTAACAATAATGCGCTTAAGATATGTACAAAGTGTAAAAGAAAAAAAAAAGAAAAAAAAATGTTTTTATGCTTTAAAATAATGACAAATTCAATAAAAGCTTAACTAAAAATTAGGTGCATGGCTGAGGTTGAGGTTGGGATTAGGGGCTGGTGGTTAGACAATGACGCCCTTGCCTACCTCCTTGCTGAACGTAACCTGAGGCAGATGCAGTCGCCGCTTGGCCGCCTCAATGGATGAGTTGGTGCCGGAGCAGGCGGTCGCCGGTCTGGACATCGTGCTGCCCAATAGCTGTGGACGCTGGACGCAAATTCCCGTACGCTGAACCACCACACGGTCTAGACCACTGCTCGTTGTCTGCTCCTCGCTGAGTGGTCCACACAACTGCTGCTGCTGCTGCTGACGCTGTGGCTGAGACTGCTGCGACTGGATGTGGATTGGTGTCTGCTGGGACTGCTGCTGCTGGTGATTGTTCGTGCTGGTGCTGATGCTGCTGATGGCATTGACTGTTGCCGTCGTGATAGTGGGATGCGTGCCGGCGATGCTGGCGCCCGCGCCTGACCTTCTGAATATCTCCAACGTCAAGGACGAGCCCTGCGATCGTATCAAATTCAGAACATCAGCCTCGGGCATCGTGACCACATTGTGCTTGTCCACAAAGATGACATAGTCGCCCGGCAATATGCCGCATCGATCCGCTGACAGGCCACCCTCGATCTTCTCCACTCGCGGCGGATGCGTCCACACAATGGAGAAACCAAATCCTCGCTCCTCCGTCCTAGTCAAGCGTTTCGTCATCGTGAACGGCGTCCGACCCGTCGGCTGGCGTTGGACCAGTGTTGAGCAGCGGCGCGTATTGCTGCCATTCATATGATTTGTATTGCTGGCATTGGCATTGGAAGCATTGGACGCACTGCCGCCGCCTGGAAAGCCAGTGATGTTACCAGTGCCGATGCCCGTGCCATTGCCAGTGGTGCTATTCGCATTCCCATCAGCGGGCGGATCAAGTTCAAGGAAACGCAAAAAGAGATTCTCATCGGCATCGCGCTGATGCAACGCCTTCTTGCTGAGCACCATCGGCTGATGATGTGACGGCTGCTGCTGTTGCTGTTGCAGCTGTACTTGTATATCATCCTTGCCAACGACTGTCATGCTATCAATGCTGATGCTGATGATATCATCACTCATAGCAGTAGCACCAGCACTAGCACTACCAACAGCAGCAGCAGCGGCGGCGGCGGCGGCATTTGGTTTCATTGGTGCCGCCATCGTTGACATATTCGATATAACGGCCACTGCTGTGGGTCTAACTAAGCCGGAATGCGATTTCTTCTCGGGCTGCAGCTCCTGCACCTGCTCCTGCTCCTTCTGCTCCTGCTGCTCCTGCTGCTGCTGCTCCTCCTCCTCCTGCCCGAGATGTCGACGGTGGCTGGCGGTGCTTGCGAATGTAACGTTGGCTGGTGGTTGGGCGGCGTGCGATTTGATGCGGCAGCTATGAAGGCATCCCTGCGAGTGCAACTTGTACGATCCCGTTGCGCAATGGCTCTGCTGCACTAAAGCGCTCAATGGAAATGTGAGGCAGCCCAGGAACTCACTGCTTCTGTAAACGATGAAACACCAAATAAATCTCAATCAGTGAACAGCAAAAAAAATAAATATAAAAAAACACAACCTAAATTACAGAGGCTATACTTGATAGCCAGTTGATAACTCCAGGCCCAGTTAACGTCACCCAACGAGAGGTGGAGGTAATTGGTTGATTTCTCATTATTAGATAATAGCTAACAAATGGAATTGTATTACACCAACATTAAAAATACCAATTGGGAAGGCGCCAGCAAAACGAAAGGGTTTGGAAAAATACCCACCCCCCGATAATGCTGGTGGCGGAAATGACTTGCACTATTATCCTGAGCAAAGAAAAACATTTCCACAAGAACGTACAACCAGCCAGCTGGGAAACTAAATCCAAATTGATTCTAAAGAAAGCTAAAGGAATTCTCAGCACTCTTGCAATTCGTGATAGAATTGGGGCCAATGGTGAAGCTTAAGGTTTGCCAGTGTTATATGTACGAATAGATCTAACAGATAGCAGTACTCACACACACGCACACACACGCACACACACACGCAAAATAGTTGGCATTTATCGCCGAACGGCAGCCGACCTTTTTAGGGCAGTTTCCAATTTGCTTTCAGGTCTTCAAGCACCTAACAATTCAAACAAACCCTGTACAACTTTTATGACTGGACTAGCCTTTAAAAAAGTAAAAATAAAAAAAAGAAACATGTAAGCCAGCTCTAGTCGAGAGCGCTCGACTAGGTGATACCCTCACAATGCTCAGTTTATAAGTATGTATGTTGTGATAAATATGAATATGCGACTTTCCTCAAGTGTTTTCTTTGCAGATGATCGGAATCATTAGAAAGCTGCATCTATAAAATTGTCGAGTTTTTTGGTCTTGACGAAGACGGGGAATATTATAGATAAAATAAAGTAAAACTTATTTGCATTTGGTATATAAAACTTATATATTTCAAATCTCTAGATTTTACAGCGATACAGACGGATATGGTCTAAGTCGCTGCAGCGTTTGATGCTGATCAGGAATATATATATATTTATGAATTTGATGAGTTTAGAGATGCTTTCGCCTGCACAACTTTATTATACCCAATTTAGCCACTTTTAATCGGTTCAGTGAATAAAATAAAATAGAAAGTAGAAAGTAGAAAGATAAACAATTCGACGCTGTCGAACACTGTAGAAATGTGTTGCAACTAACCAAGGCGACACATGGAGTTTTGGGGTTCGGGTCAAGCCACGAATTTTTGATTGCTTGAATGTATATGGCTTGATAGGATCAATTTTGGGCGCTTTTGCGTCACGTTGCACTGACATTTTGTTTACTATTTATATGCACAACCACAGTGCACCCACTTACACCCTCACCCTCACCCACTCACACCCACCTCCCTCCTAATTCTACACGTTTGCTCGTAACACTTCCGCCGACCTTATCCCCCCCTCGCACCACCCCGTTGCCACCTCTCGCTGCCCAGCCACAGAGCAGCTGCGGTACGTGACATAAATCAATTAGCGGGCCGTCACAGCTGTCCCTGGCCTGGCATTCCCACAGATCCACAGCTACGCAACTCAAGCCCCGGAAATGCGCCTTGGCCCTAAGTTTATCTATTTTTTTCTTGTATTTTTTACTGTTTTTTTTTTTTTAATTTTTTGTTTTTTTTTATTTTTTTTGGGTTTTTTGTTTTTTTTGCTCTGTCTCTGAAGTTTTGCCCGCGCGAGTATTTGGGTCAGTTTTATTGATTTTCATTCGCTGCTTGCTGCAGCAGCAGCGGCAGCAGCAGCGCTTAAGTTTTGCGATTGCAATCACAATTGTCAGACAGACAGTTGGAGGGATAGGCCAGGCAAAAGGGGAGAGTGCGAAGCGTTCTTTGGGTGGCAAGCGAGCACGCACCCCCGCAAATGGGGCCAGTGCATTAAAAATGTAGAAGGCTGCAAAGAAACTGTTGCCACCTGACGAGTAAACTACCAAAAAGGCTTGACTGGTTGGGCAACCCTAGCCACATGCCTCAAAAAGCGGCCAATGAATTATTTAGCACAAATTGTCGTTTAGCAAATTTGCTTAAAATGTTTAACGAGGCATTTGGAAATGGGCAGGAACAAAAATACTAACAAATGCTTATCATTATGCATGCATGCACAAATGTGAGCTGTATATACATATGTGTGTGTGTGTGTGTGTGTGTGCAAGATGTCCCAGGTGTGCATTTAGATAGCTGCCTTTAAACAATTATAATGGGAATTTTATAGCATTTTGACCTGTGGCCATTGCATAATGAAGCGCGCTTATCGATTTGACATAAACGATGATAAAGCGGAATGAACAGCGGATGTGACGGACTGACGGACTGACGGAATGACGGAATGACAGAATGACGGAATGTATAGACTGAGTGTGTGAGACGGTGGAAATGCGTGCGTTGGGCGCCAGTTGTCATGTCCTTGAATTTCAATTAATTTGGCCAGCGTGCGCGTTGAAAACGACATTCACACGCAAACACACACACACACACATGCAAATACGGCTGCCTACAATTAATAAGCAGCATGCCTGAAATTATGCTACACTCAAATGGAAACTGGCACGCACACACAAACAGTTATATAATTTGGCGTTGCATACTTTTTGGCTGGCCAACATCACGAAACGAATTTCAAAATTGGAAATAACCACACACATGTAACACAATTGCTGCGCTGCTGCTGCTGCTGCAAAACAACAAACAAACAAAAAAAAAACAATGTATATACATAAGGCATATATACACATACATACATACATACATACATACATACATACATACATACATATGTATATACATATAGAAGTAGTTACACTTCAATGTAGCTTGAGTAAAAATTAAATTTTTCAATTTTGGCTTTTTTTTATATTTAGGCACACACACTTTTTCGCATTTGTTGTTGTTGTTGCTGGTGCTGTTGGTGTTGTTGGTTAGCTGCTAACACGCCGTTGTCGTTTTTTATATTTTATTGGCCGCAGCGTTGCCAGCCTGCGCCGAATTTTGCGTCTGCGTCGCGCGAGCTAAACACTCGAACTGAGCGCACTGTGCTGCCAACCAGCAGCGAACCCGATGCCCAAAAACGAAACCAAAAACCAAAATCACACTGAGCAAAGCCAAAGGCAAACGCAAACGCAAAATGCAAAACCCAAATAACTGGAGCCCAGGCAAAAATGTTACAGTTGGCTGGAAAGCGGCCTAGAGACGGTGGCCAAAACGGTTAACAACGCATGCGCTGGATGTGCGTGTGTGTGTGTGTGTGTGTGTAATTGTGGAAGTCACAGCAGGGAAAGGCAGCAACAACAACAACATCCACCGCAGACCAACCACCCCTGGCACCCCCCCTGGCACCCCCTAAAGAGGCGCCTCATTTGTTGATGTGCAGCAAATGCACAATGGCAAAGTGTGCTACAGGAAAACGTTACAATTAGACTGAGAGACTGGAGCGCAAATCAAGGCAAGCCAAGGCAATGCAAGGACTTTGCCTTAGCCTTTTGGCTGGCAGGCGACGCAGTCCCACTATGTGTGTGTCCTGTCAATTGGGGGTGAATGACACGCACTTTGGTGCAGAGCAGACAGCTTACGTTATGATGTTGAACATGGTTCACTTGGATGACTGCTATTGACCTTACTCGTACTCACTTTAAATGACGATCCCGATGCCAAACGGCCAGCTGCAGTTGCATCGACTGCGGCGACTGCGACGTGGACAGCATAACATCCTGCAGCTGGTAGCTAAAGCGCTCATCAAAATACGGACGACTCGAATGGCGATGGACGGCGGTCCGCTGGAAGCGACTCGAGCTGTTGCTGCCTGCTCCACTGCCACTGCTGCTGTTGTTGCTGCTGCTGTTCGTAGTGGTGGTGCTGATGGTGCTGCTGGTGCTGGCGGTGCTGGTGTTGGTCGTTGCCAGGGCCACCTTGACATACGCATTGATGCTGCCCGTGCCGTGTGTCCGCTGCAGATCGCGACAGCGTATAACTGCAATAAATAAATATAAATAGATTTTTCAGTTGCAGCGATTTCTTTTGCAGCAAGATCGAGCTGCATTCACCAAAAAGAGTGAACGCAGCTCGGCACTTTGAGTGGGCATCTCTGGAACTCACCATGTACATTTAATTGTTGCTGTTGTGCATCGTAGCCGATGCTCAAATCAATGCTGCCCCTTGCATGTGGATGTGGATGTGGCTGATGCTCGCCATTGCTGGTGCAAGCAGAGGCAAAGGCTGAGGAGCTGGCGGAGGCGGAGGCGGAGGAGGAGGAGGATGCACAGGATGCCATGGAGCCGCGTTTGGCAAAGTGCTCGTCATCCTCCAGATCGCTGGATGCGGAACTCGAGGAGAAGCTGAGGCAACGCTTAATGCTCGGTATATGCTCCAAGCTGGGTGGTCGGTTCGCCAATTGCCCCAACTTCTGACTGGCCACTTGGCCCTGACTGTCGTTGCGTCTGTGCTGCTGTTTGCTGCTCTTCTGCTGATTCTTGCGCCGCACCACACGCTGCCGCTTCAGGTGTGTGGGTGTGCGCACCTCCATCTCATGGACGCTGCTCTCGCTCCACTCCCCATCCGCCAGCGTTGCCGCTGACGTCACCGCTGATGTCACCGCTTGATGCTTGCAACGGACCTCTTTGCGGGCCGACTCAATGATCGCGTCCAGCATGCGATCCAATGTGGTATCACCCATCCGCGACGATGACAATTGTGAATCCTCTAGACTGACTGCTGTTGTTGCTGTTGCTGCTGCTGCTGCTTTTGCCTGGCCAGGAATGCGGGGCAGGCAGCGCAGCGCTGCCAGTTGAGGCGTCGCTTGACGTGGTCCGCTGCCCTCACTGAAGCTGCGACGCTGCGGACTCTTGCCATGCACATTGCTCAGGTCCTGCAGGGCAATCAGGCTGCTGTTGCCAAACGGGCTGCTCGTGAAGTGCACACCAAAGTTCTCCTTGTTGGCATCGTCGCCGGGCATTGCCTTATTGCGCCGACGGCCGCGCGTCTCCTCGACGCCATTACTGGAGCTCGAGTGCCGTTGCATCCGTGTCATTGTGGGCATGACCTTGCCCAGCTGCACATAAGCATAATAGTAACAAATAACTGGCAATTGCACCAAATTGCATTCCGCAACAACAACAAAAATCAACAAAAAACATAAATAGTTTTCAAACAAACAATCTAGGATGCCTCGGCTAAGAGATACCCTGCACGCAAGTCCTCACTTATCCTTTTCAATGGATTGTTGTAACCAATTGGATTGGACTCAACCCAGGCATCTATCCAGTCAATAACTGATCCACCTAAAAGTGCCTTTGCATAGCTAAAATGGGAATATTTAATCATAAAGCGACTTGTTGTGGATTTTGCTAACAAACTAACTACCCCTAACGATATGCCTACTCTCAGCTGTTATATCTAAAGCAATCTCAAGTGACTTCATAGATCATGTATAAAGTATGAACGGATCTTAGTATATGTATATACAATATGTATATATATATATTTTTTTTGTGTTACCTAGCTAATTGCATCACACAAACTGAAGTTGTCGCCATCTTAAATGCAACCCCGAACTTAATGCGGCTACTTAATGCTAACCTCACCTGCCCTTCCCTGCTTAAAATCGAACTTATTTTAAATCAATGTGTCAGCATTAAGGTTTATCGGTTAGCTATCAGAGCAGCAGATAAGATCTCATAATGGCATTAAGTGCTTGCGGAGTTGGGCTGTTATCTGGGCCAAGACAGACAGCTGGCCGCAAGCGCTCTTCTCGACGGGTTTCCGGGCACTGCCAAACTGGCTGACAATTTGATGCAAACGGGCAGAAAAGCAAGGAGGTATGTGTCTGTGCATGTGCACATCTCCTATATATACAAACATATATATATATATGTATATATATATATATATATATTTATGTACATATATGCAATATGCGAGCATGTTTTTAGATGTAGTAGTAATGAAACGGTCCATGACAATGGGCAACAAACCAAGAAATTTTGCAAATTGTTTTTTTGCTTTTTTTCTTGATTTTTTGCCGCAAACGAGTTCCTTACATACTCGTCCTGCAACTGCTCCTACTCTTCGTCCTCTTTGTCCTCGTGGTTTGGTTCTCTTGCAATTTCAGGTTTCCCTTTCAAAATTCAAATTATACTTATGCTAATTTTCAGAACAGATTCCTTATTTATATATGTATATATATATATATATATATATATATATATATGTATATATGTTTTTTTCTTTTGCCGCAGCCGCAAACCATAAAATTGAGCGAGTCCTTGTGCAGAAAGGATCTGTGCGCTGCATGCGTGTGTGTGTGTGTGAAACAATTACGCCCCATCATAATGATGCAATTTTTGCAAACAGCCAAATCCAAAGGAGAAACTACTTGAAAGGATCGTCCGAGCAGGGCTCTCAGTGCTATTCTGTTTATCTAGCTGCCAGGCGCACGCACACTGACACACACACATACAGTGGATAACGTGAAAATAGGGTATTCATGTAATCCATAAACGTCACCCCGACGAAAATTGAAAATTGCGCACACAGCAGACAAGATGCAGCGAAGCGAGGTGAGCAAAAAAAATGTTTTTCCATTTACTTAAGAACGCTTCGATTTTGAAATTTTTGTTTGATATCCAAAAATCGAAAAAGAAAAAGGGAACAAAATCCCGGCTCGCTCCCTCTCGTCTGGGGTCTGACTTGTGCCCCGAGGATTAGCAGCTCACGCAGGGTAGCAAACCATCAGCGGCGGCGAAGAAAGTAAGGCAAGAAAGAAGGACGAGATCAAAAAAAAAAAAGAAAAGAAAAAAAACAGCAACAAATTAAATGTATTAGAGCAGCGCAACACCCCTTTTCACCTCCTCGGTGATCTATGGTTGGTAGTAATATGTGGGTCTAGGGGTTAGGTCTCAGGGGTTTTTTCTTCTTTTTTTTTGTACCTTCTTTCTCTTTGCTTGGCTAAATTAAAATTAGAGCTAGAGCAAATGACAAATAGGGCATGGGTGCATGGGTGCGAGCGCAATATGTGTGTGCGTGTGTGTGTGCGTGTGTGTGTTGCCAGGTGTGGTGGCCGTGCAAACTGAGACTTGACCGAGATCTAAGGTAGACATATCGCTATCGATTACTTACAATCTATGAACTAATCTAGACCATGCTCATTCATTCAAACATTGTAATACGATCTGCAAGGAACGGAAGAAAAATTGCTTACCTGTTAACCGGAGAGTTGCGCGCTCTTTCTCTCTCGCTATATAATTTGCGACTATGTCGCCTTGTGTGTGTTCGTATTCCTGCTGAAAAAAGCACTTTCAGCTTCCAGAAATCGTTGACACTTTATCACCGTTAACGAACGAAAAAAAAATAAAAGAAAATACGAACTGAGAGTTTTAGAATAACTATTCTTAGGTTAGTTTATCGATTGCGCAGCCGCGCCGTTTGTACGTTTGCAGCGCACGAGGCAACAAACGGAAATGAGGAGCGATGCATGCGTTCGTGTATGTTTATGGATTCGTTGTCGTTATCGTCTTCGGCAAAACCGATCAACCACCGCGAGCCATCGTGCAAAACACGTGAAGAGAGCCTGAGAAAGAGAGTGTGTGCGCGCCTCTCTCTCTCTCTGTTTGAGGTGCTTGCATGCAGAGTATCACAGATACTAATAAAAGTAGCCAGAAGCGTGGACAAAACGAGGAGAAGTCATTGTCCATTGTCCTTTATGGTTACTAGAAACTTCAGTCGATTGATTTTGATTGGAACGTATGGCAATCTGAGGATCTGTAATAGAGATATGAATGCTTGGGATTTAAATTCACTGTATATTAGATTTTACAGTTCACTTAAAGCTGCAAATGGCTTTAATACAAGTGTTTTAAGCGCGTTTGATGCACTTTCCTGAAAACTCTCTTGCAATGATTTAGGCAAGCTGCCGCTACTCGCCGCTAGAGGCGCCCGCTTAAGAGCTGCACATGTGATGCGCTCTCTTAGAACCACTTCCCCTTTTCTTTTCTCTCTCTTTCTCTCTATCCCTCACTCTCTTTTGGACGCTGTGCCTTACCTGCCGTGTCCTTTGTTCCGGCCAGCTTTGCTTTGCCGTCAGACAATGCCGTCAACAGCTGCCGAATACTAAAAATACGACAAAAAAAAACCAAAAAAAGAAGAAAGAAAGGAAAGGTAAGAAAAACCCACACGGCGACAAGACAACGTCGCAAGGTGTCTTAGCCCAGATTTGTCTCGTGTGTTGTTATTTTCATTTCAAATGCGGCACGAGAACCAACAGAATAGTCCAGGCAGAAAGTGGAAGGAGCAGCAAACACAAAAATAGAATGAACGGTAGCCTAATGTCTCTGTCCAGCGCTGATCTTTAGGCTGGAACGGACAGCGGACAGCGGGCAGCGAACAGTGGTCATTGCTTTCACTTTGATATTGATTTTGTGCTCTGAGCCTTTTGTACGTAGGCGGCTGTTATCCACTGCCAATTTACGAGCCGGCAAAGAGAAAGATATATGTACATATATATGAATATATAGAAAAATATATATGGTTGTATAGGAAGCTTCGGTCAATATTTGTCCAGATGCTGCGCTGCATTCTCGCTCGTGCCTTGCATTAGCAGCCGTTGAGATTTTGGCCCAATTGTTGGCCAACAATTTATGCGCTGCTGTCCATGCTCAGATTTTACGAGCACTTTGACAACATTTCGACCTGGCCCGAAAAATCACCTTTGAATGAAGGCGCCTCGACTCAACATGATTCCCATTTGCTCTGAGACAGTCGGGGGTGGGGGTGTGGGTGGGTGTGGTTTGTTGGCTGCAGTTCGTAGAAATGTCCTTGACAATCATCAAGGATTGCAGCACTAAAGTCAAGTCACGGCAACTCACTCGAGTGCACAGCTGCTGCTGCTGCTGCTGCTGCAATTGAGCTTCTATTTAGTATTTGCTCAGCTGCTTGAGAAAATGGAAAATGGAAAATTGAAAATGGGAAATGGAAAGCATGAAATAATTCACATTTATTTAATGAGCGGAATTATGCTAAGCTTGAGCGCTCAAGCGGAAATGCTTGACGACGACTCATTGATATTATTGCATTAAGGACACATTAAATAATCTTCAAGCAGATTGATTCACAAACACGAAGAACTGATAATTTCGCCAAGTGTTTGTTTAAGCATTGTGCCAAATCGAAGCTGTTTGTATACCCCAGCAGACGAGGTATTCTAACTTTATCATTAGGTTTGTAAAGGAGGCGCCTCAGAATTTCGATACGACTTGGATTATGTTCTTAGTATTTCTTTCTCAGTATTTCTATGTCAAAGTTTTAAAAATCATACAAGCAGCTATATATACATATATATATATATATATATATACAACACACATCTATGTTACAAATCATCTTCCCCTATTCGAGTCAACTCAAATAAAAAGTTGATCAATTCTGGCCGATTTATCTGTGATCAATATTTATGCGTTTCACTGCTGTAATCAATATGATTTTCATTCGATGCGTTTTCGATTTGAATTTCAATCAGATTCTGTTTGTTGTTGTTGCTATTTTGTTGTGTTCTGCACATCATTAAAATAAAAATTAGCAAAAACAAGGAGTGAGCCGAGTTTGGATTAAGAATTGAAGGGTTATCCGCTATCTCATTGCCCCTCGGGGTTGATATGCTTGTAACGTGTGCGGACCACTTTGTTGCATTTGCTGTTGCTGTTGCTGTTGCTGTTTTTGTTGCCAGGCATATTGCAAATTTATCTAAATCGTTTATAAATTCAATTTCCCAGTAAATACGAGTATATACACATATATATATGAATAGAAGGGGTGAGGGCTGATCGTTGAGCGTTGAGGGGCTGAGGCGATTTTGCCAAACTAATTGCAAATGCATTTGACACTCGGCCACCGAAATCGGATCACAGATCTGACAACCCCTTGACATATGCGGTCTGTCTGTGTCTCTGTCCGTGTGTGTGTGTGTGTGTGTGTGTGTGTGTGTGTGTGTATTGGTGTTAAATTTGCCTAATGGGCAGAAAAAGGTAATATCGTGAAAATTAGCATCAACTTGATTTCTGCTTGTAAGCGATAAACAATGTGGGATTTTTTGCGCGATTTGCATTCGCTGTGGATAAATTAAAAATGCAAATCTCTGACAAAACCATGATTTATACCAATCGGAGCCAGTGAGAATCGCAGATCGAGAGCTGAGCTGAGAACTGAGAACTGAGCGCGAGAGCTATGTGAGAGCTGAGAGTTTGAGTTTTGTTGGTTGGTTGGGCAACATGAGGCGCATTGCAAGATGCATTTTGATTGACAGCTTGACAACGAGACACAAAACGCGCGCCCGAATGACAAGAAATGGGATCGACAGTTCCATTCCGAATCCAAAGGATCGACGCCCGATTTTGAGATGAGAGCGCACCGTCACCGTTGGGCAAAGCCTTTGTTTTGATATTCACTTCAGCGGTGCACACACAAAATTCTCAAAACACATCGAACACTGAAAATCAAAAACGAAAAACGAAAAACGAACACGAAAATGAGAATGTGATCTGCTTTGGTCGTCGCGACAATTGTTGTGGATATTTGCTTGAAATTTGATAAATGACCAAAAAAAAAAGAAGAAAAAAAATTAAATGACTGCATTCATTTTTTATGCACCCTCAAATCAAAAAGAACAAAATAATCGGAAATGGGACTTGGGCATGCCAAATGGGCATCTCTTTTATACCAACATAGCAGCTTATAGAGTCTGTGCTGCTGCTACTGATGCTGATCAAGAACATATATACTTAAGTAGAGAGGCAGTATTGTGTATAAGGGATCTATATACCCTGTACTGGGCACATGTTAGTCATTCGAGTAATACGATTCAAAGGAGCAGCAAAGAGCCAACTTACACTTTGTGTGTGTGTTTTTTGATTTTTTTTTGTTTTTTTGCCTTGATCGCGAGCCACAGGAGACACAAGGATCATTGAATGCGCTTGCTCAGCGACTGCGACCCTTTTCAACAACTGCATATCTCGACTGCCCGTCTGCGTTTTCTACATATCAAATTAGTGCAGTTTTTTTCGCTTCTCTGTTGGCTGGCCAAGTTCCAGTTTTCGGTGCGATCTGCTTACAAATTGAACAACTTTTTAGTCACCGCCGAATTTGCATTTCTCATTTCTCAGCGAGACAAGCCCAGAAAAAAAAAAAAAACAAAAAATAAAAAAGCAAACAAACGCAAAGGAAAACAACGAGCGAAAAAGAGAATAAGGATTGTCTCTCTTGCCGTGCAACTGTGCGGCGACTCCGGTTCGACTGTTGCCAAGGCACCCGAAAAAATTATTCAAAAAACGCACCAAAAAAACGAAAAAAAAAAAATAATAATAATAAAATGAAGAAGTCTTCAACGTTTGTCTGCACTGCAGTCCTGTTTTTTTTTTCTCCTTGAATGATCATTTGCTGCAACTGCGTTCCCGAGCGAACCCACAAAAATTTCTCAGACATTGCGGCGCCCTCAAGGAATATTTGACATACCAAAAAAAGGAGGAATAAAAAACATTTAAGTAACTGAAGCGCACTCGCTCGAAAAGAAAAAACCAAAGCTAAAAAACGAAAAAACTTGTTAAGCAGCATTGCAAGTCGTCGAATGACATTTTTGAATTGATTTACGAGGTCCCGCAGGCTCCACAGTGGAATGCAACCCGGACTATATATGTATGTATTTATATCCGTAGGATCAGCACTGAATTTCAATTAACACATTGAGAGATGGAGATCAGTTGGGATAAGCGAAATATTGAAATTCTTGGAATCGATTCACGCTTCAGTTTTGCAACAGTTGACGGAGATCGGAGATCAGCCAGATAAAACTAATTTTAGCATTTAACTTTATTTAACTTTAAGCCACGAACAACTATTGCAGCAGTTAAAACAATTCACGATCAAACTGGTTAGTTATTGGCTTTTAAGCCATTAAAAGATATGTGGTATCGCCAAGTTAAACTTATGCTAAATATATTTATACAATAAATAATTATTAACAAGTTTTATTTGATATTTGCAATGAAAACAAAACGATCATGATGAGAAACACTTTCAGCCAAAGTGATCACCCAAAGGCGAATGGTTGAGCTAAAGTAATTTACCTACTTATACCGCTGGAAGAGCAAACAGTCTAACCATTCATGAGATCTCTAACCATATCAAAATTATACAAAATTTCATATTTTTGCGCCAAAAGAAGAAGAAGACGAAGAAGAAGCAGAACAAAGGAAGTCAAAGTCGAACAAAACGAAAGCAAAGTGAAAGAAATGCAGAAATACGCTGTTGTCCAGCAACGAAATTTCATGCCTAATTTGCGAGCGTGTCGATTTTGGACAGCAGCTGAACTGCTCAGCTGTCCAGGAGTAGTAGAAGAAGAAGGACGACAGACCACACCAATTCCATTCAGCTGCAGACGAAGCTTTGATTTGACATGATGAGCAATCGCTCGATACCAAATACAAAAAAAAAAAATAAGAAAAAGAAAAAGCAAATAAAAATAGAATGCATCTAATGCAAATTCCCAAGGAACAAGATTCGTATGTTTGTGTGTGTGTGTGTGTGTGTGTGTGTGATTAGCTACCACAGATGAGAGCGGGCAGCCTCGGCCAGCCTCTGTAAATGAAGCAATTTCATGTAAATTACGAGACAAGCGCCCCATTTACCAATCTCTAAACGAGCCATAAAAAATCCACAAAAAAAGAAACGTGAACTAAAAAAGATGAAAAATGAAAACATTAAAATACAAAATCACCCATGGTCAATTGCGGTAAAATCGCATTAATCTTTGAGGTAGATTACAAATGCAACGCAAAAGATCGAGAGCAAACTGAGAGCAAACAAGCGATATGCAAAGAGGGACACGAAGAGGGTTCCTCGGTTCGTCGGTCTGGCCGTCTGTCCGTCTGTCCTGAAGGATCGTTCGATATGCCGGATATACATGTATGTGGTCGATTGTGTTCGAAGGATCGTTCGCATAAATTTCCCGTTGATTTGCTGTCTGCTGTTGTTGCTGTGGTCAACAGCAGAGCCTGGCAAAATTCACGCACGGCTGCTTCTTGGGGACACTTTATGATGGGATCAAAAACGAGAAAACGAAATCAGCGGACAGTTTATTGATAACTTCATTAAAATCCATTTGGCAGATCGCCGTGGGAATCCTTGTCGCCGGTCCGACTCGGTCTCATTGTAGTCGTAGTACATCTACTAAGGCCGAGGATAATGGCACTGAGTGCAAGTTTTTTTTTGTACAGTCGCCTAAGATTAATGATGCAATTTCAACGATTTTCGAGCGCAAAAAAAAACACAACAGCAACAACAAAAATGTGTTGCCACAAGCTGCAAGCAATTGGAAACCAAAAAACCACCAAGCTGTAAGCCGTGGCACGTTCAATTTACTAACAAACTTGTCACGCAATGCCACAGGACCACATCATTAATCACGATGATCAATCCGTCAAGCGGCGGCGTATGACTGTGTCTGTGTGTGTGTGCGTGTGTGTGTGTGTCAGATTGGGTGTGGGTAGCATCGGGTTGTTGGTCAGCGACGAGCGATTTCTGACATCATAATTAGTGCGAGGGAAATCAGCAGGAGTTGCTGTTGCTGCGGCTACTGCTGCTGCTGCTTGACAGGCTCAACAGGATCGCCAGCTACGCAGAGCAAAATACACGTCATTTGAATGATTGCCGGTCAGTTGCTGTTCGGGTTCAAGTGATAGGGAAATGCCGTCAAGCCTAATTACAGGAAATACCACAATGAGCTACTCTTCAGCAGAGCAACACACACTGTGTGCGTGTGTGCGTGTGTGTGTGTGTAGGTGTTGGGTGAAGGGTCGCAAACCCAAACTGGAGATAATCAATCAAACGATCAATCAGTATTTGCATACAAATTTTGCTAAGAAATGCAATAGAATTGAACTTTAAATTCAAATTTGAATACAATTAACCCATGCACAAAGTTCAAAGATCAAATGAGGCCACTTTAAGTGTGTTCGGCTAACCGATTCCAGAACGCCATCGATCGATCAACATTTGCATCACATATTATAAATATTTCTTTTTTTTTAATATATATATATATATATATACAATTTTAAACTTCATCATACATTTAACTTAATTTCAGTTTTTCTTACTTCTTGTATTTTTTGTGTAGATTAAATGAACAAACATGCCAAAGTCCAGTTGGGGTGCATCAAAAGTGTGTCTGTCCCTTAGGTAAAGGATGATCGATAAACAACAAAATAGATTGAGGACATCTACAAATTTACAACAACACAGATTGAGTATATCTCTAAGCTTATCTATATGCCTACAAATAAATATTGCTTTTGTTTTAGTTGTTTGATTGTTTGTAGTCTTAGATCAAATAGACTTAAATTAATTCAGTTTAAATTTGATTACAATTTCGAGTGGAAAATATATTTCAAAACTTGCCACAAGCAGCGATTAGCTGCTCAGATCACATCAAAGATTATCCAGGGGGCAGTTTTGTTGATTAGTTTATGCATAATACAAAACACGCACACCACAAGTATTTGGCATTGTTTGTGTTTATAGTCGCCGAGATAAACAATAATGGCAAACCCCGCTGACTTAAGATGAGGATCAGCAGCTAGCGGCAGCTCATGCGAAACCATTTATTAATACTCCAAGATTCGAAAGATTTGCACAGACGATGGCGACCCCAGATGGACTAACTCGACCCCTGTCGTTCTGCTTGACCAAAAAAATAGGTTTGTTGGTTTTTTTATGACCCTCCAGCCAACAAAAAAATATTTGTAGTTATATATATGAGTGTGTGTGTGTGTTTGTGCTTATGTGTGTTTGAATGTCACATTTTTTTTACGACTTTTCGCACATTTTTGTGGACCTTTCGGCGTGGTCAGCCAGTTTCCATAATGACGTAGGCAAAAATGCTCTTTATGATTTTGATTAGCATGGCAAGCACAGTGAAAGGAAATTAATGTGAAATTGAAAATAGGTAGAAATGCATATGGAAATGGAAATGTGTGTTGCAATTGCAATTGCAATGAGATGACGATGACGATGACGAGAAATGAGAAATGAGAAATGAGGCACAGCTCATAAACTAGCTGGCAAACATTGTTTTGATGACACTCAGGGGCAGCCGCATAGAACCGAGACAATGGCCCAACACCCCTCTTTCTATGCCATGGGAGACGATGCGTATTTAAATTTTTCGCAACGAATCCCAATCCCCGTTCCGAACCCGGACCCGATTCGTTGCACTTAATTGGCCTGCCAGCGGAGAAAGCAGAAAGTGCACAAAATTTATGCCTCATAAATGTCAATACATTTCGATACCAATGCCATAGACCGATATCGGCCAATCGGCCAATCATAGTCTAACGACACGCTGTCACAATCACAGTGCGATTTCCATATCCATCCTTGGAAAAGGATTACTTCAATAGTTGCTGTTGAGGCGACAGTTGACGCTGCGGGAAGCTGATAGCCGCTGCACAGATCTGATCTACATTGATTTGTCATAGTATTCAGTGCTAATGACAGGTTTATGGCAAAAGAAAGCGTCCTTTATAAGCTATATATATATATATACATGCTTGATCAGTATCAACAGCCGTGTCGACTTAGCCATATCCATCGGTCTCTCACTTCCTCATAGACTACAATTTATTGAATTATTCTTATCGATAAGCTCCAATGAGTAAGTAAAGAAAGACATCAATCGTTAGCCGACAGCAAAATAAATCCAAAATTGGCCATATATCATTTGTTTATAAGGCTAGTTGAGTTTCTCAAAAGGAATAACTTTGATCAACTGTATCAAACTGAACTTTAATGACATCAAATCGATTTCAACACTTGTGAGTATTTTGCTGATAACCGATTAACTATTCGATGGGAAACCGTAACCAACTCGAAATGTGATCAACCACATCTTACCATAACCTTCTTAGCCATATTCATAGCGTGCAGCTGAAGTTTGTTCGCTTGCCAGTTGCTGTCCGATCGCGATCTTTATCTCAAGCGTTGGCCTGAGGCAAGGGTTCCGCGTGCACCGAGAGTGAGTAGGGGGTAGGAGATAGGGGGCGCCTTACAGTTAAACTTGGGTGCTGACAATTGTCGATGCTTGAAATTTATGTGGCCTGTAAGTCATGCACAATTGTGCCCGTGTTGGCCGGTGTTGGTGGAGTGTTGGTGTTAGCCAGAGATAGCCAGAGATAGCCAGGCCATATGGAACTGGTTCCGCTTGTTGAAGTTTTAATTTAATTTACATAAATTTCATTGCTGGCTGCTCGGGGCAATAGTATGCATGGAAATTACAACTGCAACTGCAACTGCAACTGAAACTGAAACTGAAGAAACGCTTAAGTTTCTTTCCACGGAATGCGCAATTGTCGCAATGGACGCAATATTGCAGCTCAACTGTTATGCTAATGTTCCATTGTCGTGGCATATGCGGCTACGAGCTGCTGCCTTGTGGCATGCGGCATGCGGCATGCGCCTGCGCCAAGACGCCCGCGCCCTCATATCGTACCCAATGCGAATGTAAATGCAAATGAGTTGCGAAGGGTGCGACAATAACAGTAATTAAACGCGACCATTGTTGCGGTCACTCGACCAGCATGCCACGTGCCACCATTCCGGCCTCACACACACACACACACACACTCAGAAGATGAAAAGTGTAACACAACGTTTTAGATTATGCCGATAGAAGTGGCCCAAATAGAATAGTTTATATGGATATATGTATTTATATAGATCTATGTATGTTTGTGTCTATGTTCCTTTATGGTATATCGTATAGTAACAGTAAATGCAATCGAGGCCATCAAAGACACGACTGCGCTTTACTCTGTTCGCAATATAAGAAATAACAATTATTGAGAAACTGTTGGAAAAACGATTTCCTGGTCTTAAAATCCATGTAAGCCTGTAGAAATTGTTATTCCTTCATTAGAGAAGCTTCTCAATTTTCAGTATTTGTTGGTCTTGGCTAATCGAAAAACATTTTAATGGGTATTTTAATAAATGGGTCAATAATTCAAGTCTTTGGTAAATGGATTTTAAAAAAAAACAACAACATTTTTCTCACTGATCAAACGATTTTTCTCAAATGCTGCATTTGCACAAATTGTTAAGTAATCGCCCTATATATATATATATATATATATATATATATTTATATACATATATACTTCAGGTGGAATAGCAGACAGTGAAGCCAACAATATACGCTCTATACACTGGGGCAGCAGAGTATTCGAAACAAAATGGTATTTGTAATAATCATACGAATACTGGGTAGAGCCCAATAGGCGTTGCCCGTCCACTCGCTGCAATTAGCTGTGGGCTGGTCACTGTGAACCACAGCTACGACAATGGAATCAACAACAACCACAGCTGGCTTTGAAAATGATGATGATGGTCCTTGAGTGCACTGAGTGCAATCAACGATCTATTCAGATCGACACACCTATATAAATTAACAGGATATCAAAATGCCGAGAAATTTGTTGGTTAATCCCTCTGTGACAACAACAACATTTGTGTTTGGTCAGTGGAAAACTTGTGTTAATTCTTGATATATATGATGAATAATGCAATTGAGGAGAGTAGTGAGTGAGTCTGGCTTTCTTTCTTTCAGAGAAGCATAATAATATAATACACTCATTCCGCGCCGCTAAGGCCGCTCTTAAATATTATAAATGAATATAATAAATAAATAATAAGTAGCGCTAAAGTGTCTCAAGGAATTAACTCAGCCATTATCTGTTATGAACCACTGAAGGACGAAATAGGCAAGAAGGTGGGACAAACAAGGTTGGACAATTTATTTAAGCCAGGCTCATGCTTACCAGCGAAAAATGATGACGATCTTCAGTTTATCATTTCTTCAGAGTCTTCCGATTAAAGTCACTTAAAAAAATAAATGATGTAAACAATGATGTACACATACACATATTTGATGTAACATGAAGTTGTTTCGTTTTTCTTTATTGATTATTGTTGGTTTTGGGAGTCTGCTATTAGTTTTATGTACTTCTTACGTATGTATTTTTGATTTAAATGAAATCCGAAAAGATCAAATCCATTTTGAATGATAAACCATAACAAATTTGGAACCGATCCCATTGAATTTGTGTGAATTTGTATTACAATAATTGATTCCATATACGGTTTTTCGCTTTGCGCTTTAGGTGTATGTGTGGAGAATCGAGAAGTTCGAAGATAGTCAACTATCAAAGATTGATTGAAGCGTTCGCAGTTGTTGATCTATGACTGAGTGATGTGGAATCTGAATGTATTTGAAATATGTTCGATCCTCTCGCAAATCTTTGGGCACGTCTTTGGGCCGCTATTCGAAACGCTTCATTTGGCATCATTTTCATTGTGGACTTTGAAAAACTGCCGAAAACGCTTTGTTTGTATTACAAAGAATGGCAAAAACAAACCCTCGGTAAAAAAAAAACACGAAAATATGTATAAAACAAAAAAGAAAATACACATTTTTGCAAGGGTTTTTTCCCCGCTGCGGTTGCTAAACAGCAAATTTTCCTTTTTTTTTTTGGAAATTTTTCGACACTTTTTGCGATTGCAAGAAAAATGGGTTTTGTTGCGCCTTTTGTGTGTATTTTTCTATTTTTTCCTATTTGCCAGTCTTTTCTCTTTTTTTTTGTTGGTTTTTTGTGCGGCTTTTTAACAGTTATTCAGCAATTTTGGGAAGGCAGAGTTTTTCATTTGAGCTCATTAGACGAGCGCCGTTTAATTTGTCACAGTGGCAAAATCAATCGCAGAACTCTCTCAGAATTGCGCCCATTAGCGGCAACCAGTTGACAGCTTGGCCAATCAACGATAAATGAATGAGCTACTGGAAAGTCTCACAAAAAAACAAAATAAATAAAAAATAATAGTAATAATAATAATAAACAGCAACAGCAACTCGCTCAACATGTCCAGATCCTTTACGATCCTTAACAGCGGCCACGAATCACGTGCAGGCAATTACGAAGCAAAAAAAAAGTGTAACTGAAGCCGCCGGCATAAATTAGCCCAAAGCATTCGCATACACACCGAAAATAGAAAGCAAGTACAAAAAAAAAAACAAGTATGTTGAATGCAGCGAGGAGTTAAGTGCCCCGCGCCGCTTTTAATAGCGCATAAATTAACATTGCTGGCGGCGCGTTTCATTGTCGCATTGTTTTGGCAATGACGTTGCACGAGTCGCATGTAAATACCGAGTGCTAAGTGCCCCGCCACCAACAGAATCCCATTCCCAGTCTAAATCCCTGTCAATAGGGTGGCTCTACCTATTACCCCTCTTCCTCTTCCTCTCACTCGCTCTCTCTCTCTCTCGCGGCTTGCACCCACTGCGGTTTTTGTTTGCCCATCAGATAGAAATTCTATGCTTGCCATGCCTGCTTCAGCTTAGCGCCTGACTTAAACTTGCCTCGAACTTACCCCATACGCTGTGCGCCGTGCCTCGTTCGTTGTTCGTGCAGCAGACACAGGCGCAGGCGCTGCTGCGTCCATCGAGTGGGCCTGGCGTTGTTGCACAGTTAGTCAACAGTTTACATAAGCTTTACATTTGCTAGTTGCAAATAATAAGTAAAAAATAAATTTAAAAAAACATTTCCCTGTCAATGATTAAAAGTTGAAAATAAATGCTCAAAAACAGCCAAAAATCCATTTAAAATCATTTTTGAACGTTATTTCTCTTATCGGTTGGTATCGATTTTCAGCGACCTACTAATCAACTATATATACGAGGTGTGTTCAAAAAGTATCGCGAATTTCAGATATTATTTATTTATTCATGAATATCTATTTTGTCCCCTTCAAAGTAATCCCCATGAGATAATATACACTTGTGCCAACGGTTTTTCCAATCTTCGAAGCACTTCAAAAAATCATTTTTTTTTATCTTGTTCAGCTCCTCCTTCGATCCCGTCTTTATCTCGTCAAGCGTAGCGTAACGTCGTCCTTTCATGGGCCTCTTCAGTTTAGGGAACAAGAAAAAGTCACAGGGGGCCAGATCTGGGGAATACGGTGGCTGCGGCATTATTAGTGTGTTGTTTTTGGCCAAAAAGTCGCGCACAAGCAACGATGTGTGAGCAGGGGCGTTATCGTGGTGCAAAAGCCAATTTTTGATACAGGTTCTTTGATCCATTTTTTTGAATAGGTAAAAATCGAAGACGATCCAAAACACGTGCAAGCAAAGCAGCTGTCAACAATTAAGTGAACATTCAAAATGGCCGAGCTTGTCGGCATAAGTGAGAAACATGAGTACCAACATAACGCTACAAAAAAATCGAAATTCGATTATACGTAACCCGCGAAAATTCAAAATTCGCGATACTTTTTGAGCACACCTCGTATATATATATACTCGTATATATCTTACAGTAGATAGCCTAAATATCCATTTATATATTAATTAACATTTAACTATAAATAATGCTATCAATCGCAAGTATTTCGAATTGTTATTTTTATTTTAATTTCCATTTTTTATTTGTTAAAATTTGCTTAAATTTTATAGATAAATATGCTAGTAGCAGTAATATAGCCGCTAAATAAGTGTAGTATTCTAAAATCTTTTTCAAAATGATTCCTTTTTAAATTTAATTTTCAGATTTCGATCTGCTTTTAAATAATGTGTAAATTTTAGTTTATTTCATTTGAAAATCTTTTCAAAATCATGTAAGTTGTATGCATTGCTTAATTTTGTAAAGATTTTTTTGTTTATTCATTTTATTTCACTTTTTTGTGTTTTGTAAATCTGTTCGAAAATGAGTGGACTTTTTAAAGTCAATAAGATAAGAGAAGCAATACATAAATGCCAAATGCTGAAGGCTTCAGACATAATTGGCACTGTAGGCAGACAGACCAATGTGCGTCGACGCAACGACTGCAAAACGCTTTGGCTTCATTACGCGATTAACGCTGACGCTTGCGCAGAGGCGTTCCACAAACCGTCAGCTATTCCGCCCGGGACGGGACGGGACGCAATGCGACGGCTGCTCACTTAGTACGCGGCGCAGCAAGTCAAGTGCGAATTCGATGTCAATCAGAGCGCGAGCGTGTCCGTTAAATGAGGGCCAGACAGAGAGGGTGAGAGAGAGTGAGAGAGAGTGAGAGAGAGAGAGAGAATGGCACACACCCCGCCCTGTGTCGCACTGACTGTCTGCCAGTTGACAAAGTGACAGGCAAATGTCAGCAATTTACAGAACCGTTTAAGCTCCGCTCCTCTCCGCTTCGGTCTGGTCCGTTCCGCTTGTCCACTTCACTGCACAGCAATAACAAACGCAGCCAAAGCCAAATGGAGTGCCTTGAATGCTGTACAAGGCTTTTTCCCCTTTTACTTGCTTTCCATTTCCATTTCCCTTTCTGTTTTTTTTTTCCATTTCATATTTGTTTTTCATTCAACGCAAAAAAATGAAATTTTTCACCCAATTCTTGAACCTGGCACGCGTGTAATCGCCTGGAAGCGTTCCTCTCACGCTCTCTCTCTCTCTCTCTCGCTCTCTAGCTCACTCTCTCTCTCTCTTACTCTCTGCCTCACCCTGTCCCGCTCTTTTGTTGTTCAGCGCATGCGTCGCGTTCGCAGAAATGTGAATGGTATGTAAATGTTGTATGTGAAATATGAATATGATGATGATGATGATGATGATGATGATGGGGATGATGATGATGAGGAGTAGCCCTGTTGCCACCCCGTGCTGTAATATTTTTACAGCAACAGCAACACAAAAGCGTGCAACTTTATAATGTGTGTGTGTTTTACGCTTTGCGGGGCTGCAAGTTGCAACAACTGATAGAAAAGCTTGCAACTTGGCCGCTGGCAATAATTGTGTCATGTTATCATTAGCAGCAGTCAGCTCTTATGTTGCACAAATTTGCATTGACTTTTGCAACACACACACACAGAGAAAGAGGCATGTTCACACTTATGCATATGCAATGACCGGCGGCGCTGTGTGGCAACACTGGCAGCTGCTGGCCACGCGTCCTTTTTGGCCAACTGTTGTTTGAATGTGCGCTACACAAACACAAAAACACTAAAGTTGCAGTGTCATTGTCGCAATTACAGTGATACCTCGCTGGAACCGAAGCAAACAACTCCAATTTCGGCTGCCTCGCCCCAGAAACTATTGCAATTTTGGGCAAATTCATATTCATTTTATACACTGCAATCATCGTTGACTTTTACTATTCGAGCTTGAAATGAGACTTAATCGGTTTGATTTTTAAGTTCAAATACTGGGCTATATATTTATAGATATATGCTTAAATATGCACATATTGTCAATAGTTTCAAGTAATTAATTAGTATTATGAACTTACTTCTGAGTTATACAATAAACTGAAATTTTAGTTGTTTTTTTATTTAATATTTTAAAGGAAGTTTTGAAGAAGCTGAGAATGTTCGTAATAGGCAAATATACAAATTGTTTTCATATGCGAATGACTACTGTAGCACAGGATGACTCTTCGTATAACAACAACAAACTGCCCACTCATCAACAGTGGCAACATCGACAGCAGCAAGCCTCTCATTCTCGACCGATCCCGATCCCGTTACCCATTCTCTGTGTGCACTTTGACTTTCAGCAGCTCGTCCCTTGGCAGCTGACGTTGCAACACTGCCATCCCAAGTGGGCAACACTTCACCAACATCGACATCGACATCAACTTTGACATCGGGCATTGGGAATCGGGCGGGCGCTAAGCTAATTAGCTGAATGCGCTGAAAATTTGCAAAAGGCCGCCGGCAGCGCAGCGGTTGCCAAAAAAAAAAAATATGCAGCAACTGTCGCAACTGCATCGCAGTCAGCCGCAGTCGAGCCGGTTGCAACCCTTTTCATTTTCAAAATTTGTTTATCATTAACAGATTTTAGTCGTTGCGCAGGCAAATGAAAATGAAAATGAATTTGAATTACGCTGATGCTGAGCTACCCTTGCTCTGATTTTATTATACAAATGCCCTTACCACAGGGTATTGCCACTCAATGGCAAAGTGGAGCCTGCATAGTGTGTACATAGTGAACGGCAGTCCATTTAAGCAGGTCTTACTGTACTTGGCTCCCTGCGAAACATTCTGAAACTTGGCACAGCCACGCTGCATATATCGTTCAGATACGCTGACTATATATCATTAAGCAATTCGAATTTAACATTGGTCTGAGAGAGAGTCACAATATATATACATATATATATATATATATACAGATTATCGGCGGGAATCGTACACACATATCTCCATCGAATGCAAGAATCACAATTAGGATCATTATGAATTCAATTATGATTCAGAAGCCAATTATATATCTCAGATTTCGAGCAGTGATTTGACGAGATCTAAATACACATGCAACTGATATATATATATATATATATATACATATGTGCAGAATTAATTGACATTGTATTAAGTCGAGGAAAGAGTATCTATTATTTGCCACCCCATTTTGTGGTCTGTTTGCGTTTTATTTTTCGGGTGCTACGTTGGCGGGGAGATTTGAATATTAATGGTTTTGTTGTTGTTGTTGTTGTTGTTGCCACATTTTCACACTGGCACATGTTGCCACACGCGGTGACTGAGCCTGTGGATTTGGAAATCTTAGGCATTGTTTGCATAACATTTTGGCAATTATTGCTACATCCTCGCTGACAGTCACTAGGCTAGGATGGCAGGATGCTCTCTAAGCCGGCTTAGGCCAAACAGGATGCGGAGCAGCCAGCACCAAATGTCACCTTTTTCGTGAGGCTGTGTGTGTGTCTGTCTGCCTCTGTGTGTGTGTGTGTGTGTGTGTATACTTGTGGGGAGAAGAGCTGTGTCTCAGCTGGCAATCGCAGCTAGCAGCTTCTGCGAGCAAAAGTTCATCGCCTGCGGCCAAAATTAGCGCAAATTGAGTAGCGCAAATGGACTCCAGGCGAAATGCAAAGATCAAAAGGTAGAGGTAAAGGTAAAGGCATCAGGCATCAGGCAAAAATAAGCAGCAGCAGCAGCAGCAGCAGTGGCAATCAGTTCCATTTGCCAGCGGCTTGTTTGTCAATCAAAAGGTGTGCGCGAAGATCGCGAGTTGGCATCTGGCAAACTGGCAAACTGGCAAACAGTTGTTCAATCTGGCAGTACGGGTTCCTTTCCATTTAGCGTCGCCTCGAGCTGTGGCAGCCACTTCCTTTCTGCGGCCAGCTGTTGATTAAGTGCATAATAACTACACACACACACACCCAGAGACAAACATGAATGCACACAATTAAAAGTGCTTTGAATTCGTTTCCTTTCCTTTGAATCATTTGTATATTCTGCACTGCAATCAAACAACAATTGATTGATTCACAAAACGATTCGAAATGTCCTTCAAATAAGGCACAAGGACACGCTTCTCCAATGCCAATTCAAATGCTCACCACGTTTTCAAAGTCAAAACAAATTAATTCACATTCATCCTTGAGGTGTGTATTACATGCACAAGTCATACATACTTTCATGCTTACAACATTAAAGCTCTTTCCCATTTTATTTGATATCGATATCAATCGAGTTATCGATTATCTTTTATTTTATTGTCCAACTCCTTTTGAAGTTTAATAGATATTTTTTGTCCATGTAGACAAATTCTGCATGTTTTTGCGATCTGTTTTATTGGAGTTGTGCAGTTGACATAAATATCTTTTACTGCTGCCCCGTCAGCTGTGACCAGCTCAAACCCCACCCGTTGGCACTCCTCAAATTATTTATCACATTTACAAGCAATTAATAACAACATTTTATCGATTAGACAAGTGACACCCGAAAACTAAAGAAGCCAAATGAAGAAGAACGGAAATGTGCCGGAAATGTGCCGACTGTTCTTACAACTAAGGAAAATGTAAATTTTCCTTAAAGGGTTACCTGTCTACTTATGTGTGTGTGAGTTCTGTCTGTGTGTGTGTGTGTTCGTGTTTGGGAAATTAGTTTAGCGATGCGGGTGAGCACAGCTGGCGAGCTGGCAGAGCAAGTGCAAGCTGCGGGGGCAGAAGAGATGAGTGAAAAGCAGTTGAACTGTTACCGGGAAATGTCTGCAGCCGAATATAAAAAAATAATTCAATTAACGCGCGTCCGCTCAAAGGCTAAATGGGCAACAAATTAGGGACGAACCCACAAGAATGTGAGAGCCGATGACAGGTCAAAAGGCAGTGGCAGTGGCAGTGGCTGTGGCTGTTGCAGGGGCATGGGCAACCTGCGCACAGGTTGCTGTTGCGGATTAAGCGGGCCGCTGCGGGTTTTCCGCAGAAGCCCAACAACAACAATAACAGCACTCGGCTAACATTCTCTCCCTCTCTCTCTCTCTCTCTCTCTCTGTCTCTGTCTCAAAAGGAAAAGGCCGCACGCTCCGAGCTCCGAGGGCGTCAAAGTGTTAACAAGTGTCATGTGAAATGCTCTCGACGGCTGCCGCACGAGCTAAGCCAAAACACGAGCTACAACAGCAGCAAAAGGAGCAGGAACGGAGAGGAGCGGGTCCGGGTGAGGGTGCTGCTGCTGCTGCTGCTGGTGCGAGGTAGATCGCTGAGATCAGTCGGCTGGCAGCTGTTGTTGTCGAGAGCGACGGGGGCGTGCTGAGTTGCTGAGCGTCCTCTTGATCCGACTGATCGACTACCTGCTGCTATTTTGAACACAAGCAAAGCAAATCACTTGGTCAAGCAGCAGCAGCAACAGCAACAGCAACAACAACAAACAATAAAAGCCGCAACACTATTTAAGCATTTCTTCCCTTTTTTGACAGCTGAAGCAACTGACGCAAAAAAAATAAACAAACAAGAAATGTTGCACAAATGGAATATAATTTTAGCACCGCTATTCCATATTGAGATCTGCCAAGAGCTGAGTCGGCTATTGTAGCTAAGTTTGGTTACTTGGGTGAGCCGGAAGTGCATCCTAATTGTGGCCTTAAAGCTGGTGGCCAATAAGGCGTAGGAGTAAGCGCAGCTAGCAATTGGCATAACCTGAAGGAAGCACATTCATACCTTTAATTGATACTTTTCTCCAATTGAATATTTTTTAACACCGATATAAAAATAATGGAAGATAATAATTGATTAAATACGTGAAACACATTTAAGTTCTTTTATTGAAATAGCCCCTTAAAGTCGAAAGAAAAATGCATTCATTTGATTTTACTGCAGAGTTTTATTAATATAATGAACAGAAAAAAAAGCTAAATGGTAAGAAAAAAAAAAGGTTTCTCTTAAGAATAAATAAATAAATATGAAAAAAGTGCTTTACAAAAACTACATAACAGCAGCGGCAAAAAAAATTAACTTAAATGCTAATTTCTGTACAGGATGCTAAAGTAAAAAAAAAATAAATATATAAATAAATAAATATATATATATTTATATATATATATATATATATATATATTTAAGATTCCACTTAGGTACTAAATAAGCGTCATAGTTAAGCGTTTTCCCCCGTTTGTCAGCGTTGGCTAGCTCGCATTATCTCCTCCTTTCTCTCTCTCTCGCTCCCTATCTCTCTGTCTCCCTCTCGCTATCTCTCGCTAGACATAAATGGAGGAAGGCAGCGCCAGGCCGACCTCGAAGTAATTGCTTGCGTCCACTTTGTATCGCTTCAGTGGCGACTCGGCAGCCTTTGGCTGCACCTCCCGTCCCCGACTCCTTTTCAGCGTACGCACGGGCGTTTCCAGGCAGAAGGTGTCCAAGTGTGTTGGCGTCGGCAACTGCACCAGCACGCTGTGCGGCAAGCGGCACAGCGGCGATGCCGGCTCCGGTGTCGCAGTCGGCTGCAGCGGATGCAAACCAAAGCTCAAATCACTCGCCGGATCATCGCCGGCAGCATACGAGGGCGATAACATGGCACCGCTGCACTCCGTCTCCAGCTGCTGTTTGACCAGTGTGCGTCGTCGCAAGTTGAATGACTTACGCGGCCTCTTCTTCTTGCCGCCGTTCGTTCCGTTCGCCTTGCACGCCGAATCGAGTATCGCATCGATGAGCTTGTCCAGCGTCTGATCGCCCATCTGTGTGGATGGCTGCGGCGTCACTGGACGCACCAATTGCTGCGCTCTGCTGGCCAGTGCAGGTTGCAGTTGCTGCTGCTGCTGCTGCCGCTGCTGCTGTTGCCGCTGCTGCTGTTGCTGCTGCTGCTGCTCTTGGCCCATGGTGGCCAGAAAATCGGCGTCCAGTCGTCGCTGCTTGAGCTGCTGTGTGGCCGCCATATAGCGGGGCTGCTCCAGAAAGGGATCCAGTGGCAGCAGGCCGCGCAACGCTAAATGCTGCCCGCTGGGCAATGTGGACGTTGATGGTGAATATTCGACCTCGTAGCGTGGCAATGTGGTTGCATAGCGCACACTGTGCACCATCCGACGATGACGATGGCGATGATGATGCTGACCGGATGGGGATGGTGTGGCAACCGTCTCGGGCGTCACATTGCGTATGTCGCTGAGCGGTGCCAATACCAGCGGACTGTTGCGCACCCTCGGCCTGGCCATGGGCGTGGAGCTGTAACTGTGCCCGTTTATGTAACCGTTACTGCTCTCACCCACATGGGGCACGTTCTCCTTGTTCGCAATGGTGGCCCGTCGCTGTCGTCTCTGCCGTCTCCCCGCCCTCGCCGGCTCCTGCCCGGCTGTGCTTTGTACGGGCATCTCGTGCAATCGTTGCGTGGATGCCGTCCACTTCAGCATATCGATGGTTCTGTGTGTGTTTTTTTTTGCTGAATGGAGGATGTGGGTAAGCGGAGTTTGTCGCTCCTGTTCGCTGGATCTCTGCTAGTCTCTCGCTCGCTCTCTCTCTCTCACCCTCTCTCTCTCTATCTGCTTCTCCTCACGTCTCGGCGTTCGCTGACAAACTGAATTGGCTCCGAGCAGCGGACAGCGTTTTATACTCGTGCCCGTCCAAGATTTAGGGGTTGTTGCGCAAGCGCACCCCGCAAGCCCTGTCGCTAGCAGCACACAAGCCGAGTTCTGCGCACTCTCTCTCTCGCTCTCTCGCTCTCGCTCTCTTGCTCCCTCTTTCTCTGCTCTAGTCTGTGCTTTAATGTGCCCTAAACCTTCACTGATAGCTTCACTTGAAACTCAACTTAAAGCACAAATCGCTGATTCATTGAGAGATGCCATTGATACGATCTCAAGGCTTGACTTCCACTGCTCTATGGCAGCTCATTCTGCAGAATATTTCCCTTTCTTGAAGCTCTCTTCTGGTGTCATTTCATCTTCTTGCTGAATCCCACATTTTTGCTCTTCCAGTGCCAGCTACAATCAACGCTTTAGCTGGCAAGAGGACCATTGACTAAGGATCCTTTAAGTCATCGACTTGTTTTTTTCTTTTTTGTTTCTTTTTTTGTATGGGGGGGGGGGGGGGGGGGGGGTTGCGTATTTATTCCCACAGTCGCTTACCAAATGACTGCCAGATCTCTATCGGCAATTGCCAAGTTATTAAATTTGCTTTGCCCTCAAGGAAGTGATCGTCATTGTGGACGTCGCCGTCGCTGTTGCTGTTGTTGTCGGGTTTCCTTTCGCTACCCCCACTCCCCGCTGGTCAATTTGAATGTCGCGTTTAGGGGTCGGTGGTTTTTTTGTGGTTTTTTTTTTGCTTGCTGGCTGTAGCAACAGGCTTTGACACTTGCTGGATGGAGGGGCAGAGGCAGGCACGTTAATTAGCCAGGCTAACAACTTGCACAACTTCCTGCCTACTGTCTGATATGAGTATTAATTGCGGCTATTTAGCGACCACAGAAATGCAACATAGCAAGAAGAAGAAGAGGAGAAAAAGTTAATTGAAAATGTTGCAACTTCCGCAGGAAGCATTTGAAAAACGTTACAAATGTTGAGTAGGTGCTGATCCTGTACATTAGCAGTCGTCCTGTGGCACTGCTGCGGCATATGGCCAAATGTCGAGCCAAAATCATTTATCATGAAATCAAGCCTAGTCGATCACCTTTGACCGGCTTGTCAACGATGGTCAGCCGAGCAGATAACGCTACCAACGAAGATCGCCAGTGTCAAGCAGTTCATCGCCAAGGAAGTGGTTGGGCCCCCCATTGATTAGTTGTGCATCGATCTTGAGAAGTGCCCACACACATTCTGTCCTGGAGATCGCACAATTCCATCTGCCAGCCGTTCAAATGATAGATGCCCGATCCTTATTTGCGATTTCACAGATTTCATAATCAGATATCCCCAATGCAAGCCCTTATTCATATTTTAAGTATGTTTATCTTAAATTACTTTTGATTTGGCAGTCTTCATTTAATTGAATTCAGAATTAGTTGGTTCCTGCTTAGAATCAGAAATCTCTTATGATTTATAGTCAGACTAAACTTCTACCTACAAATAATTAATAGGTTATACCAAAAAGTCACCCAAAATTTGCCAACCCTATCGGATTAATATCTTTTTTTCTCTAATTACTCCAGATATATTTTGGCGTGTTGAAAGATTGGTTTTACCCATTTTAGGATTACATTGATAAGTTTCACACGTTTTATTCTGGTCTTTTTTTTCTTCTCTCTTTCTTTTTCTTTTGCGGTGAAAGTTGCTGTTTTTGTTTGCTTTTACTGCCCATTCTTCGTGATCGGTCTCGGCTGCTGCCTTTGCGAAACCAAAGGACAAAGGGGTAAAGGTAAATTAATTGAATGCTTTGCCTCGCAAAAATACAACAATAAAAAACACACACGAAAAATTTCTCAACTTTTCAACTCATTTTGGTTGGTTTTTGCACAAAAAAAAAATAAAGAAGAAAAAAACAGAAAGGGTTTCGCAGATTGGTTTTCTTTTTGCGATTTATTTGAGCAGCCCTCCTTTTTTGGCTTTCTTTGCTTTGCGCTCGTCGCGTTCTCTGTTTCGGCGAGATTTATGCTGTTTACATAGCCGCACAAAAGGATTAAATGGGATTTTGAATGCAGACTTCGAATTGCATCAGATGCGCTGCCCCGCAGCCATTTATTGTGTTTTTGTACATTTTGGGACCGTTATGCCTTTAAGGATCTGTTGATTAATATGATTTAACGAGCATCTTGCCGACTGGGCGTCTACCGAGTCTCCTTGACTGTCTCTCCCGATGGGCTCATTGAAAAATTATCATAAGCCGCACATTTTCTGCGGTTTACATGGAAAAAGCAAAGAAGCAAAACACACACAAAACTACTCAAAATCAATTTACATTATTCACATGCGACAACTGAGGTTCTTTCTTTCTTTCTTTATTTTTATTTTTTTTTATGTGCTAAACGATTTAACGCTTAATTAACGGGCCGATCACACAGTCGGGACACAAAAAAAAAAGAAAACAAAAAGAAAGAAGAAATCCCAAGAGCAAACGCAGTTAAGCAAGGACCGCTCGAGTGACGATCGCTATGCAAATTGACAGCAGTTCCCCATTTTTATTTTATTTTTTTTTTATGAATTCTCTTTCGCTAAACGTTCTGCGACTGCAGGCAGCTCGCGTGTGCGTGTGTGTGCGAGTGTGCGCGCGTGTGTGTGTGTGTGTGTGTGTGTGTGGAGAGCGTCACGAAGAGGCACTTGACTTTCACTCTTTAGATTTGCTCTTTTGCATTACCCCCCTCCGCCAACGTATCCGTTTTGCATACATGTACATGCGTATGTGTGTGTGTTTGTATACCCTTCGCAACGGCCCCACGCTCTGTCGATTTGCATGCTCAATGGCCTGTGGCTAATGCTACGGCGGCACTTTGGCGCATAAACTTTGCGCCTCATCTTTTGCCTTTCACACTCTCATTGGCATTCGCATTTGCATTTGCATTCGGATTTGCAATCGCATTTGCCGATTGCCGCCGATTGCTCTGTTTGCACTTCGGCTATTTAAGCCGACCGCTCTTTGCATGCGGAGAGTCCTTTCTTCTTTTTTTAATGTGTATGCTTTGCTTTATTATTATTATTGTTGTTGCGCTCCGTTTGATTTTGATTAATGCGTTTTGTTTTGCATTGTATGCGAAATTTATCGACATTTGATTTGCTGCGCCGTCAAAGAGGCAACCAAAAATGAAATACCTACATCTATAGTACATATGCCGAGCAAGGGAAAAGTGTATCAAATGTTTGTCGCGCGGCTTTGTTTGCCTTTGCATAAGTGCAACTCTAAATCTAAATTCGCAACACGATCGGAACTTCATTAACCCATTAACAATTTTAAGGGGCGCAATTCAATTTCCTGCAAATACAAATTGGTAAAAAAAAGATCAAAATAGTGATCGAATATTTAAAATATATAAACTATATAAAATTAGAAATAAATATAACACATTATTGTCCATAGATAAGTACTTTATAGGAACAGAAATGCCTGCTCGAGAAAGTGTTTGTCATTCGGGATTAATTTGCTGAAGAGCAGATTGCATAAACATATCCAGACTGATATCTAACCTAAAATAATCTCATTTTGAATAGGCTACGTTGTGTAAACTACGTAGAAAATTAAAAAAAAAAAAAAAACTGGGAAAAATATACTTAAAAATGAACAAAAAATAGGAGAGAAAACTACATTTAAAACTAACTCCTTTTACGCCCTAAGCTATGATTTGGAAACCCACTAAGTAGATGAAGTAGAACAAACGCCTGCAAGGCAGGCCAATTCTCGAGATTGCCGACGTGCCCATGAGTTGGCAAAAAAAAAAATATATACATATGTACATGTATATATATAAATTAAGGGGGTGGGGGAAGAAGAAAAACGAAAATAGAATAAAAATCAAAAAGGATGAGAGCTGTTCTCGAGTCCCGGGGCCCTGAAGAAAATGTCATGTTTATGCTCATAACTTTAATACTCAAAAGTCGACCAACTGTCAACTGTCAAATACGAGGCAATCTCAAACAGACCGAAATGCTGCTGCGAGAGAGAGAGAGATAGAGCGGAGCGGGAGTGGGGGGGACTGACTACTGAGTACTGAGTGTGACCCTGAAAAAGCAAGGCTGCAAACTGGAACACAACATGCCGAAAAAAGAAGAAGAAAAAATAGCAGAAATTGCATTGGGGATGCGAAGGCTGCGAAGGATGAGGCACTAGCAGGCAGACAAGACAAAACAATGGCCAGCGTAATGAAGAGCACACACACACACACACACACACACTCAGGCACACTCAGGCACACTCAGACACAACGGGAGTGCAGCAGCAGACAGCGACAGATAGACAGAGATAGACTGAGTCTGAGTCTGAGTCTGAGTCGGAGACGTACAACAAGAGGAAGTAAATTACAGCTAGCAAGCCGAAGGAAGCAAAGGATGCGGCACTGCGGCTGACTGACTGACGTGCCGCAGTGGCAGAGGGTGAACGCCAGAGGGTCGTGTGGGGTGCAACGCAACGCAAGGCAAGGCAAGGCAAGGCAAGGCAAGAAAATTGCACAAGACGAGTCAGAAATGATGGCAAATAATTTAGAGCAGAATTTGTCGGCCTGGCAAACAATTGAAAGGGATCCTTGATGATCCTGCTGCTGCTCGAGCATTTACCGTTTCGCAATGCGCCCGTTCTTTATCTGTCTGTTTGTTGCTCGCTTGTTGTTCGTTTGTCATTCTGTTCTGCCCACAAAAGCGCTCGCATTTTGCTCCTTGCCATTTCCATTTGCACAACTTCGGTCCATTTTGCCATTGTTTGCGCTGCCTGCCTTTGCCATAAATTTGCAACAATTAAAAATAAAGTTAATTAAAATTTATGTGCGACAGTTTTTGCACTTGGATTGCGACCAGCCCATCGAACATGTGTAAAAAACGACAACGAGCTATCTATCTCTATATCTATATATATATATATATATATATATATATCTGTGTGTGTGTGCAGAGAAGCAGGCCCCGTCTAATTGCTGGGAGTGGCCGATTGGCATTGAATGCCCAGCCACTTGAAGCGTTAAGATCTTTGATCTCTTCATTGCGCTAACCCCAACCAAACCCAAGAAAAGGTCCTGTTTTTTGTAGCTCACTTTGAATTTAGAATAGAAAGAACTGCTTTAATATACGCACAGATCGAGATATATATATAGATATCCTAGCAGACTACTAGATTCAAACATGTACACCTGAAAGTGCCAACTCATCCACAACATTTTACAATGCAGATTTTAAAACTTATCAAATCGAAATATTCATTTAAATGTGTGTACAAATTACATTCTTTTTTTCTCTGTGTAGAGATCTGTTTTGAAGAGTATCTTGTATCTTCTATGTTAGGTTCGTTAACAGCCTTTTAGATCTTAGCCACCCAAACTTTATGGACCCGCTGGGCTCTCACTTGGCTCTCTCTCTGTCTCTGTCTCTCTCTCTCTCGGTCGGCAGGTGCCTTTGGTTAGTTAGCGCGACTTTCATGACATGCCACCAAATTTGCATAGTGACACACAAATTGGCGCCTCTGGTTTTATGGGCCCGCTGTGCTGCGAGTCCTTTCGATGCCGAACTAGATGCCGAGGCCAAGCAGCTCACGGCTCTTGAGCCGAACAATGGCGCTGTCATTGTTGCTGATGCGTAGCTGATGCTCGACCAGATTTATTGGCCTGCTCTCAATCTGGCTCACGTTCCACGCTGTGTGTCCTGTGTGTCCTGTGTGTCCCGTTTATCCTGTGCGTCTCGCTTTAGGAAGCGTGAAAGTGATCGGACCGAACCGTTCGGCCAACAACAAAAGATCCATCGGAGCGGCCACTCCTGACCCAAGATGAGCCAATTTCCTTGCAAAATTGTGCCAATATCTGCACTCTCTGGACCATGTCCTTCCGTGTCACTAAATTAGAGCAATATCCTGGTTGCTGGTGGTGGCGCTGGCAGCTGCGCCAAAAACTGACCGACGACCCAAGATTAAATGCCAAGCCGGACGACAGACAGGAGAAGCACAAGCGTTGCGGCTATTATCCTTTTACCTAAAACCAAATCGCAGCTAGGGGAAAGAGTGCTGCGAATGCAGGGCAGGGGAGGGTAGGGGAGGGGTGGGGAGGGTACTGATGTTGTTGCCACTGATCTTGGACAGTTGCTTATTCTTTTGCACTACACAAAACGCAAATCGGTCCAAAAACCAATTATAGCCCAAAGTGGAGAGAAGAGACCAGTGAAGAGCGCTCGAGTCGAGAGTGCTCGACTAGGCCAATACCCTGCATCCAGCTTTCAACGGCTGTCAGCCACAGTTGCATTTGCAGAGATTGGTTTTTTGTGTTATGGTCAAGACTTGAATATTTTTTTTATGTGTGGAAACAGAGAAAGAGAGGCAGAGAAAGAGAGGGAGAGAAAGAGAGGCAGAGAAAGAGAGGGAGACGAAGATAGACGCAGTGAAGACGACGAGTGATCAGCCAGCTGTGACCCTGAGAAAGTTGAGCGAAGTTGAGGGGAGGCAAGACTTAACCGCAATCATTACACACGCAACTCCCACAAGTGGCAAGTGGCAAGTGGCCAAGGATGTGCAGTGTCCTGTGCCGTGGCTAATTGTCGGAAGTGCAACTACTTAAAGGCTGGCGCTGACTACGCGCATCGCTGCCTCGAGCTCGCTTCTTCAATAGCTTCTTGTGGGAGCAGAGGCAGGGGCAGGGGCAGGGTCCACTCGTCTTTTAAGTTAATTGCCGCATTTAGAGTTGTGTTGCTTTGTGCTGTGTGTCGTGAGCGCAGATAAGGCAGCGGCGATAAGGTCGCACCAGCAGCTGTGTCCTTAAAAATGTCCTGCAGCAGTTGTTGTTGCTGCTGCTGCTGCTGCTGCTGCGACTTAAGCGACTTACAATTGAGTTGAGATTTGCATTGTCTGCGTTTGCTTGTAAACCCTTTTTATTTTATACGTTTGTCGACGGCTTTTGGTCAACCCTAAGTGCTACAAATCTTTGCGCCTTACCTAAACTATAATTGAGCTGTCGTCAAAATATTTTGGCCAGCCCCTTTAACGAGATTCTCCCCAATTCTCTGGCTCTCTCTCTCTCTCTCTCTGTCTCTGTCTGTGTCTCTGTCTGTGTCTGTCCTTAAGCTATGCTAATGTTGAAGGACACACATCCATTTGGTGATTATGCGCATAACGCTTAATCCTTTTTAGTTGCGCTCACAAATATTTTCGTGTGCGATGTCACAACAGATGTGTATGTGTAACCCCCGTGGATCTATAATTCTTGCGTGTTATGTTTGTGTTGATGTTGATGTTGATGTTGATTTTGATGTTTTCTTTTCGATTTTCCATTTTTTATGCAAATTTCTTGGCAGACGTTAGGGGTAACAGTGACAGTCACAGTCAGTCGCAGTCACAGTCACAGTCATTGCCTGGGCCTGGGCAGGAGTTGTTACCCGTTTTGGGCTTGTAAGTCCATTAAGGTGTTGCATGGCAACAACAATCTTTGACGAGTAATTACAGGCTTGTTAGCTATGGTTGCAACAAACATTTCGCTTTCTTCTCATCTGCTGAGGGTGCACAATAAAATGTTTTTTTTTCTCTGCTACGTGGGAAACGTTTTTTATTTTTTTCTTTTTTCTTTTTCATTCTTTCTTTTTTTTCAAGCCTTGTCCCTGCGCATGAACATCATTTATGAGTGTTTGCGCGAAAACAAAAGGATCATAGGATCATCATCAGGCAGAGGAATCGAAACAGAAAAAAAGCAAAAGATCAGTTGTCAATCAAGGCAAATATAAATTTCCATATCGACCCCAGACAGGGGGTGCAGCCCAACATATTGCATGGCTAATTACTTTATTCGCTGCATCCGATCCCATCCCATTCCGGAACACATGTAAATGTCACGGCTGACATCATATCGACATCGTATGCAACATTGTATACATTGCCTCTTGTAGCATCCCCACAAATGCAGTGTATAATTTAAATTTAATATACTTTTAATGACCAATTGGCAGCACAGACGAGCTCCGTGTAGATTGAAGCCAATCCAAACGTTGATAATCAAATGCGGCGAAGTGCTGGAAACTTCATAAAGGTTTTTTTTTTTTATGAAAAATGCAATCTTGTATTAAATATCATTTCAATTGCATAAAATATAGGCTTAACTGAAAAGTAATATTAATTTCCGATAATAAAAAACCTGATTTTACAAAACTTGAATAGAAATTAATAGGAAACAAAAGAAGAAAATAATGCGAGAAACGTGTCATAAATCATACACATAAAGGAAGAATTGATATTTGTATTTTAGGCATTTGGGCTTATTTAGGTTGAAAACAAATAGGGATAATGATGATCAATAAACAAACACAACGTAATTCACTTAATTAGGCGATACCATTTAAAAAACAATTCAACGAGTCCTGGCGAGTGCAGTGGCGTAGGCGGAGGGGGAGGGGGAGATGTGTATGATTACACCTACAACAACAACAACCAGTTCGATTCGTGCAGCAAAAATGTGAAATTAAGAAATTACAACAGTGTTTTGGGTACGCGTAGTCAGGGGTTAGGGGCAGGGGCAGGGGTGGGCAGACAGGCAGCCATAGCGGCCAGGACAGGGTAGGGGACGCAATTAGAATGTTTACCAATCGTCCCGAATAGTTGAAACAGCCGAGAAACGCAACTTATCGTAAACTGTCGCACTCCATATCAATAACACGGCACACCAGCCAACAGCCAGGGGGAGGAATAAATAAATAAAAATAAAAAAGAAAATAAAGAAATAAAAAAGAAGAGCAGCATTGAGCGAGAAGCAGCGTCAGCTGGACACCGCTCTCGATCCGTGCAGAGCAATTTAATGCAATTAGTGCGATATGCGACGGTGCCGACCGACAGCCGGACGACACATCAGCTTTATATATACACATATATATATATACATATATATACAGACATATACAGATAGAGACGAGTGCACAGGTCTGGCTGTAATTACCTAATTACATGGCGATCGAGGCCATGCAACGCGTGTCGAAGGGATCTATCGTTGTGGGTGCAACATCAGCATGCCACATGCCTGTCAAGCATTTGCTTATGCAACACACAACACAGCGATGCATGTCAATCCACCCATTGTCCGCACACATATAAGCTGCACACACACACACTCACACACACACATACATATATAAATGCACATTCACTTGACTGATTAATGATATTCGAGGTAATCCCATTTGGCGGACTTTGGCTCCATGCAAAAATCAACTCTGTTAAATGCAATCAACCGCAATAATCGCGAAACTGAAAATCCCAAATTAAAAAAAACAAAAATCCACAAAAAAAAAGAAGAAAAAAATTGCATTAGCTGCTAATGCGTTTGAGCGTTTGAGCCTCAACCACCACCAAATATATACGCCCCAAGCTAATCCCAGTTTTTCCCATAGTTAGACCCCGTAGGATGTAGGATGATCATGGCGATGACGACGTGTTAATTTCATTTGATTGACATGTGTCCATGCGGCTGCTCCTATATACACACATGTATACATATATATATTTATATATATGCATTTTTTAAAGCTTGAAAACTCAAAAAAAAAGAAAAAGAAAGAAAACAAAAAGAATCCGAATCAAAATAACTACATAATGAAATCTCAATTTTTGTTGGCACGGGTCCCATGTGACAATTCTGTCATGTCAAAATCTTAACTCATCAACATGTTGTCCGCTGTCTGATGTCCCTATCCCAGTCCCTATCCCAGTGCCAGTCCCAAGTGATCTGTTCTGATCTAGTTGTGTCCCATTTGGCCAAGCAGAACGCTTGTTATTGCGACAGTTTCCTCACTGTCAAATTGTGTTTTTCTTCTGTTTTTTGTTTTGTGTGTCTTCCGCTTGGCTTTGGCATGTCACAAGTTGGGATGACACCGAACGGGATGTAACTGTCATAAGACATTGGCCCGACTGTCTGGGCTTGTCTAGATCAATGCGTAAATTAACAAATTTCTCGCGCACACTTCAAGCCGAGCCGGATGATTCAGTGTTTGCCCAGCAGAAGAACCGGTTAATATTGAACTTAAACTGATCTTAAAACGTCAATTCAACACCAGCAAAAACAAATCACAAAAATGGTCTTAAGTAATCTTTAATCTTGAGAGATTAAAGCTAAAGCAAAGGCTGACATTTTGGACTCAAGATAGCAACTGATCTTAGGTACATAAAGCTTATATAATGTTTGATTCTGTTCATTATAATCCCCAAAATCGTATGCTGCTGTGAACCCAAAGTTTCAGCTCTTGATTGTTATTAATCATAAGTCTCAAATTTGTTATTAGTTCAACTTAAAACTGATTGCAGGTCTGATTTTCTGCAACCAACTGTTGGAATCTTAAGTATTACACTCAAGGGTTAAGTCCAACCTATGCCCAATCCGTCGATATTTGTAATTTAAGAAGATGCGATTCACGAGGACGTTTAAGATTCATAAATTACTCGACGCGATATGCGCGAAAATTGTGCAATGAAGCCAAAAAACAAAAACAAAAAAAAAAGAAATTACATTTTGCATGGCTCAATCTTTGATATAATTTTTGGGCGATTCGGGCCCTTTCTCCCCCCGGCCCAGGGCGAAAGGTAGCGAAATGCGCTGCATTTTAATCGCTCGTCCTTGCAGCAGGCTGCTCCTTTTGCAGCCTTTCGCTGCTGTCGTGTCATAAGTGTGTGAAAAATTGATAGACTTGTCAGTGCCCAGCCCAGTGGGGTGGATTAGACGACAGTCCCATCGTCTCGTCTCGTCTCGTCTCGTCCTCATCTCCTGTGCTGTCCTGTCCGCCTCTTTGTATGCCGTCGCACATAAAATTGCATAAATGTCAGGCGACTGTCATGACAACCTCTTGTAAACGCCCCATAATTTTTATTATTAATGGCATCAGCGCATTATTATCGAACACCCCAAATGGCCCATCAATATTTTCAAGTTTTTATTGGAAAGAGTTGCCGTCAGCTCAGCGGGTTAACTGCTCTGCTCTCGCAGCAATTTTAGCAACTTTCAATTTGTGTTCCTTGCCAAGCCTTCTCGCCTCGTTTGGTAATTCTTTTTTTTTTGCAACTTTCTTTTGTTATTTAAGCAGATATTATATGTTTTTTTACTTTTTTTTTAGAACTGCTACTTGCTCACATCTAAACTTTGCTTGTCTTCTATCTTTAAAACGAGTTCCGTTCGAATAAGCTCTCGACTCGAGAAAACAATAAAAGCATTCATATTGCTTTTGCTGATAAATCTTTTTGAGTTCTCTCGGGCTCGGTTCCGTCATATTTTTTCAATCTTTTCCTTAAAGCGTTTCGTATCACTTTATTCGAGCATCCATTCGACCAATCGACCAACTTCTCTGTAGAAATGTTCATCGAACATAATTTATTTTTATGACATTGCACTTTTAACCATCTATTTTCTATAAACGCAATTCTGCGAAACAATGCGTAAATTGTGATGTTATTCAATTTTTAAAATTTTTCCCACATTTTTCTTCAAATTAAAAATTGATATTTTCAAAAGAAGTATGGGGAATACACAACAATATATTGAAAATCAATATTTTAAAAAATTGCAAAAATAATGGTGTGTTTTGTGATTCGTAAAAAAAATGACGTATTTTTTTTTTAAGTGTATATTTATACATATATGCAACCATGCCAAAATGAGTACGCATATCACCAATGACACACATTGGTTGCTGTATTGGCTAAGATGCTTCATGCCAAAATGCGTGGCATACTTTTAGGCACGCCATTTAGGGCATTTGGAAGCCGTGCTGCCTAATGGAGTTAATCATTGCAACCTAGCTTGACTATATTAAGGACTCTATGGGCATCTGTTGGACCACAGGTCGTCCTAGGCCAGCAAATAAGAGTACGATAAAGGCTTTTTAAACCAGCGGAATAAGAAAATTGCTTATAACTCTGGCACATCCGTTCAGAACCTGGTAAATTGTGTGTCAAGTAGAAATCAGAAAGTGTTCAAATCGAAAACCTTGAAAAGTATTGCCTTCTTCTGGGAGTCTTAGATGGAAGCAGTCCTGGTAAGCAGTGCACTGCTTGCAATGTTTGAGCCGCATTTAAGCAACGTAATTTGATGTAAATAATAAAAGTCTAAGGTTAATATCAATATTAAGTGTTTTTATTTGTTGTTTAATAAGTAAAATCATTCATCGTTTTTAATTTGTATGTAGTTCTCTCCTCGCTTATTGCTCACTTTTCACTTAACGTCTAGTACATAAATAATTTAGGTCTTACTTAACTATAAATTGTTTCAATCGTAGCCGGCTTGCGGGACTCTTTCACAGAAAACGGGACACATTTTGAAATGCAAATAAAAAATACTTTTAGATAATTTCAATTGATTAGTTGAATCGAAACAAAGCTTTACAATTGCCTAGCAAATTGTTTACAATCATTTTATATGTTACAAAGAATTTAATTTAATTTCCAACTGCTCTTCGTTCGAATACAGAAATACCGAAAGAAAAATACAAAAAAAAAGAAAAAAACAAAAGGGTAACGAAAGACTGAGTATAATTCTACGAAAATACAAAACACACCGAATAAGTTCTCGCTGCTTTGGGCCAACCAGTTGTTAGGAGTTATTTGTGGTGAAAAACAACAAAAAAACATACACTGCTTAAATGGTAAGAGTTGTAAAAGTAATTCGTGTAAAAGTAATGCTAAACCAGTATAATAAGAAAGCACTTGAATTTCTCTAATGACAAAAGGCAACTTGGTGTTCATTTGATTTCTATGTCACATATAAAAGCGGCGCATCAGTTTCTTAGTATTCATTCGTTCATCTATGCTCCTCCTTCCTGCTTCCTCCTTCCTGCTTCCTCTTCACATCCAACAAAGTTTGGATGCCATCCAGAGTTAACCGCTGCAAAAATACAAAATTTGATAAGTAAACATTAAGCTCCAGTTTGAGTTTGTCAAAACAGATACTGTCATATAAAGAAAGCAGCAGGTTAAGTGGGCGTGTGAGTGGGTGGTGTGTGTGTGATTTGCAAAGAGCACGAAGAAAACTATCAACATCAACGAGTAAGCATGATGATGGTGTGAAACCATCAGAAATGATCAGCGTTAGACAGAGAGAGCGAGAGAGCGAGACAGAGATAGACTCGAGTAGGGGTAGTCAGTCAGGTGGTAAAAATCATCCGAGCACCAGTTGAGAAACAGATTTTTGGGGACACACACATTTTTAGCGACAGACAAATGCACATTTCTTACTCTTTTGTTTCTCTGTTGTAGTTGCTGTTGTTGTTCTGGTTGTTGCTGGTAGTGTGGTTTTATTATTATTATTGCTGTTGCTGTTGTTGTTGTTGTAGTTGTTGCTGCCGCTGATGCTGCTGCTGAATGATGTCTCTCGCAATAGTGTTGGTTCTTGGTCTTTTTTAGCTGTTGTATTTTTGAGTGCATATATTGTATTGCTGTTGCTTGTTGTTGTTTGTTGTTGTTTGTTGTTGTTGTTGTTGTTAAGTGTGCGTGCAACTACATGCGCAAAATTCACAGCACTTACTTTAAAAAGTCATTCATATTGATGTAATTTTTATAACTAAATAAAGAGAAATACATAAATGTATATATTGTTGTATGTTTTTGTTGTTGCATAAATAAGAAACAAAAAACAAAATAAAAATTAGAATGTTAGACACAATGCAATTGGTGATAAACATGCGACTTGGATGAGACCTAAATTGCGACCAAACACAAACAAGAACAGACAGAGACAGAGATAGAGATAGAGGGAGAGGGAGGGGGCGAGGGAGAAGAGAAGAGAAGAAGTAGACGGAGAGTGAGAGGATTGGAGAGGATTGGGTAGACAGATAGGGATAGTTGGGTAGGTTGGGGAGTTGTCTACCTTTTGGCCGATGTGGTGCGCGAATAGGGATTCTGCAAGATCTTCGGATGCGTTTCCATCACGCGCAACAGCAAATTGTCCAAATAGTCCTCCAGCTCCTTGACGCGCTGACGTTGCAGCAATGCCTCATTCTCCATTCCATTGGCAATCAGCATCAGCTCCTAAAAGACACAGACACAGAGAGTGTTAGGCAAGCCGATGGAAATGAAATGGCAACAGCAACTTTGGGCAACTATGGATAGGTCTTACCTCCCGGGATTTGCCCTCGTATTTTTTGGACAACTGTGCAGAGATCTCGGAGCGACGTTCCGCATGCGAACCGGACTTCTCGTGGCCAATAATGATGCGTTCCGTGGATTTGGGACTGGGTGAATTGCTATCCGTGTCGTTCTGTTTATCTGTGGACATCAAAAGATGATTATAATCGATGCTCGATTAACAACACACAAAATACGATTACTACAGAAGAGGACGCGACAGATGCATACAATGAGAGCTTTAAGCTGTGAGCTGAGAGCCGAGAACTGATTTCCTTTGAAATGCAGGTTACTCAACGAAACAAACTTTCCTAATTAATTATTTATTTATTTATTTATTTATTTATAGAAATGCTATTTAATATTCAAATCAAAACTGAATCAAAATAGTACGAAAATGTTGAGATTGTTGCTGTTAAAAGCAAATCAAACTGCAATTGCAAAAATAAAAGAGTTTCAATTAAGGTGCACAGGACACAGACAGAGAGTGAGAGTGATGTAGTTTAAGAGAGAGAGAGAGAGAGAGACAGAGAGAGAAAGAGAGAGGGCGCTTTAATGTGATAACAAAAATAGAACGCTTTCAAATTAGGAAAGTGACGCATTAGATGACAGCTCGGATTTGGAAAATAGCTTGATTCGATTGGATCTGCCAGCGTTTCACAACACTGTGCACACACACACACACATGCCGCACACACATGCCACACACACATGCCGCACTCCCCGCACGTGCCACCGCATTAGAGATACGAGGCACCAGTTACAAGAGACTGAGGTGAATTAAGTTGACTTGACTTGAGTTCCGTTTAGGTGGATTAGTGGCTGGACAGTGTTGGCTAGGTATTTTTTTTTTTATTTTATTTTTTTTCTGTTTTGCTGGGTTTCTTCCTATTCGTATCTGCATTTGTATCTGGATTTGTATCTGGATTTGTATCTGGATTTGTATCTGGATTTGTATCTGGATTTGTATCTGGATTTGTATCTGGATTTGTATCTGGATTTGTATCTGGATTTGTACCTGGATTTGTATCTGGATTTGTATCTGGACTTGATCTGTATTTTGTATGCTGTCTGCTTCTATGTTCTTGTATTTTCTGTATTCGTTTCGTTTCGTATCGTTTCGTTTTGTTGGGGATACAACAACAGGAGAGCTGCTCACCTCGCTTATTGCCATATTTAAATTTGCCCAATCGCTTCTCCCAGCGCTCGCCGCTGCCGCTGCCGCCGCCAATGCTGCTAAACTCCTTCGGCGATTGCTCGGGCGTTAGGAAGTTGTGCTCAATGCTTGGATCTACATCATCAGTGGCAGCAGCAGCCACAACCGCCAGCGGACTTGCAACGGGGGCGATAAGTTGCTGATCCTCCACTGCTGGCTGCGACTGTTTCTGTGTCTGTTGCTCCTCCAGCGAACTGGAGCGCTTGGCAAAGCTCAAGAGTCTTTGATCCTCCTCGCGGCGCTTGGCATCGCGACGCCGCTGCTCCTCCAGCTCCTGCTGCAGCTGCAGCTCCTGCTGCATGGCCGCCTCCTCCTCGCGCAGCCGCTGCTCATTCAAACGCAGCTCGGCCTCCAGCCGGGCATCCTCCTTGGCGCGCAGGTGACGTGCCGCCTCCGCCTCTGCCTCTGCTTCGGCCACGCCCGGTTGCTGTTCGCCATTTAGCAAGCGCGGCTGCGGCTTTGGTGCTACTTGCTGCTCTAGCTGTGAATTCGATTTGGATATGGATCTGGAGAGCGGCTCGTCCGCAAAGATGGCGGTGCTATTGCGTTGCTCGAACTTGGCGAAGCTCGCATTGAATGAGTCAAAGTTGCGTGTGTTCACGTCCGGCGAGAACAGCGACGAAGAAGAGTTGACGCTCTCCCTCTGCTGGTTGTTGTTGATGTTGCTCCCCTTAGCCAAGGACGGCGGTGACACTGGCACCTCCACCTGCACTGGCTGCTGCTGCTGCTTCTGCGTCTGCACCCGCTCCCGCTCCAGCTCCTGCTCGTCCTCACTGTCTGACGAACTGGAGGAGGAGGAAAAGGAAGCGCTGGCAGTTGGCAGCGGTGGCGGCTCCTCGCTGGTTGCTGGCAACGGCACGCGCGTCTCCCAGCTGCGACGCTTGAGGGAATCGCTGCTGCTGATGCCCATCTCTAAATATTTACCGCCGCCATGCAATTTCGATTCCCATTCATCGGCCACTGGTGGTTCCACTTGTCCCTGCCCCAGTCCCGCTCCCAGTCCCAGTCCCAATCCCTGACCTTGCCCCTGCCCCTGGCCCTGCTCTTGCCCTTGTCCCTGGCCACGTCCATCACCTTGACCATCCCCCTCGCGTTCACGCTCCATTTGCAGCTCTTGTGGCGTCGACGGGGTGCGCGGCGGCTTCGAGGGAGGCGGCAGAGTGCGTGCACGAACGCTGAAATCGAGCTCAAGCTGTTCCATTTCGGCAACGATCGATTTGGCATCCTCATCGAGTGTCTCTTGCAATTTGGGCTTACCTCCGTTCAGTTTGCCCTTGAGGCCACCACCACCACTGCCACCATTGCCATTGCCATTGATCAGCAGCGGCGATGGAACGCGCGGCGCAAAATGGCCCGAGGATGAGGATGTGATCGCTCCCGGTGGCTGCAGACCCGATCGCTGTATATTCAGTGAGCTGCCGGAGCTCTTGTGCGACAGATTGTCGAACACAAACTCATCCTCGTCCTCGCTGATGACGCCGGGATCGGCTTCGCCGGCGCGCTGGCCACGCCTACGGCCACTACCGCCACCGATGACGCCCAAACCGGTGGAGCTGTTCGGTGTACCGATGCTGGCAAAGGAGCCGCTAAACGAGCCACTGTCATCGCCATCCTTGTCGTGCTTCTTCTTGCTGCGTATGTGCAACTTGGAGCTAAGCGAACCGGCCAGCTTCTTAATGCTCTTCCGCTTCTCGCCCTGGCCAATTGAAAGCAGACTGCCGCCAACAGAGCTGGCCAGCTGGCCAATGGAAGACTTGTGCTTGTCCTTCTTGCTTAGATCGGTCAGCGAACCCGATTTGACAACGAATGCGATGCGCACCTCCAATTCGCCGCGCTCCTTGTTCTTCTTCTCCTTGCCGGGCTTGCTCTCCAGCTTGCACCACTTGGCCCGAGGACGATCATAGACGTCCATGTCCTTCAGTGGCAGCGTCGCCTGCCCAAGGAACTCATCGATGCCCAGATTGTTGCGATGCAGGCATGTTAGCGTCAACTCCGCTCGATTGCCCTGATCCGGAATTTTACTAAACAAAAAACAACAAGAAATTATGATGTGCTCCCTACGATATCTATATATATATATATATATATATATATATCTAGATACTCACAGTTCGCACTCCTCGTTCCAGTTGACGCTATTCTCGGCCTTGTCCTTGACCGATGTCTGGTACTTCTCCTTGCCCAGTGCAATTGTGACAAAGCAATTGTTGGTGCCATTCTTGCCCTTGGTCAGAAGACCTCGCGCACGCTGAACTATATGACAAAGAGAGAGAGAGAGAGAGAGAAACGATTAAGAACAAGGAACAACAATAACAAAGAGGTCTCAAAATGTAAACTGCCAGTTAAGCTAAAGTCAAATATGAAATATCATTATTTATGTACATATTACGAGAGGCAGCTCCCAGCTAAGGCGAGTCAGTGATGTAAGTGAGCGACGAGATAGTTGATTATTTATTTATTTATTGAAGAAGCAAACACTTTTATGATCTGGTTAACATTATATCATCGCCATTAACTTGAGAACGCGAAAATTGTTTATGATTTTTTTTTTTTTTGGTTTATGACAAAATGTATAAAAAAATAACCTTGTTGGAAACGAAATTTTGTAGTTGCTACAATCAATATCATAAGCTTAAAAATAATTTTGATTTTGGAAAAGGTGAGAAAGCTTCACGAAATAGAAATCCCCGGTTATTTGCCAAAGAATATCATCTGAACAAGTGTAAATAACTTTGTCAACTTTGTCAACATATTTGCTGTTATATTGTTATACATATTAAGATAATCTCGTGGCTCACGCAACTTAAAATTCATTTATTTACTCAACGACGATGCGTTGTTCAGTTCTGTTTTCTGCTGTCAACAGCTGTTGTAAGCCAAAAATAGCGAAGCGAACCGGCACCGCAGGGAATGACTTCATTTTGATTTGTCCGTCTTCATTTCCGGCAGTTGCCAAATTATCAACATCAACAAGAAGAAGAAGAAGAAGAAGAAGAAGAATAAGTAGAAGATTTCGAGTGCGTCCCCAATAATCCAATACAAAAATTCTCAATTCGTTTTTGGGGCGGGGGGAATTGAGTTGAATTGACTCAGTTAGTTGCCTTGCCACACAATCTCAGCCGGCGAAAAGTCAGCCAAAAGAGTCGAGTTTCGAGTTTCACTGCTTGAGAGAGCGGCTGGTGACCTCGACTAATCCAAACTTAAAACCATATATGTATATAATATATATATATATATAAATATGTATAGCTATAGCCAAAGCATCCGGCTGATATGGAGACCGCAGAAAATGTAGCTTTTGGCATTGTTGTATTTGTGGTGCGCAGAAAGTCGCAGCATTGTGTTTGGGGGAGATTTGAGACTTGAGAGTGAGTCTCTGGGTCGCTGGTTCCAGTCCACTTACATATATGCATAGTCAATTCTCAGCTCTAATTGTGCCACACACACATAAATATTCAGATATCAATAATAAATTCAGCAGGAATACATTACTTTCGGACGACTCAGATGAGCAGCAAAAAAACAAGCAAAACAAATATTTGCTGCAAATCAAAAATCCTCAATTCAAGTTGAAATAGAAGAAATATTTATATCAAATGAAATCCAGTTGAATTGTCGCTGTAATTATTAATATTTATGATCTTGCTAAACCAACCATTCGAAATTTTTTTAAAGTTCTGATCAATATATACTATTGTTACTATTTTTATTATTTTGTAGCGCCGTTTTTTATGTTTTTTGTGCTCATCTATTTGAAGAGTGAATTTGAATTGAATTGATGAAAGTATTATGTTGAAAATAGACAACCATTGGTTTGAAGTAAAGTTGCCAAATGAAAATGAATTTATATATTTGGCAATTATTGTTGAGCAATTTCACTGAATCAATCAAGTCAATCAAAAACAGTTTTTGTTTATACTTTTTGAATTAATCGATTCACAACGAACATCGGTCATTGATTATAACACAATTCCAATATGCTTTGCACATTTTTTGTTAGCGAAACTCAAATTGCGCAAATTTCCGACTCGTAACAACAACAACAACAAAATCAACAACAACAGCAACAATTACTTGGCGTCAAGTGAAAAGCGTTCAGCAACAAAAACATTTTTATGCACATTTCTTTGGCTTTTTCCTTTTCTCTTTCTTTTTAGCTGTTTGGCTCATTACGAGTGAAAGAAGTGCCTGCTGCCCACTGTGGGCGTCTTAACGCCCAATAATAATTATTATTACATTAACAGTTTGTTTGTTTTTTTTTTTTGTTTTTGCCAGCTTTTGCAGTTCTGCTTTGGACCCGCATTCATCACTTGCTCGTTGTGTGTACATGTATGTAAACAGAGACACACAAATACATAAATACATACATAACTTAAGCCAATTTGGGAAGTTTTTGCGACAACATCGCCAGCCAGTCAGCCAAGCTATAAGTGCATATACAAAGTATATTTATATATATATATGTATATATATATACATATCAAATATATACACACTTTGTATTTAATTGAGGCTAAACACAGCCGGCGAAAAAAGAAAGAAAGAGAAAAAACAGTTAATAGCAATGCTAGATGCATGGATAGATGGGCATAGAATAGAGCCAACGTCTATGCCTATCAACAAACCGGTTTCATCAGTCGAGCAATTCAAAGTGCCGTCCGCAGCACGAGATTGTGATTGTGATTGAGTTCGTTTCATTATCTGCTATTTGTAATAAATAATGGCAAATAAGAATTGTGTATTAGAACTCAAAGTATCTGTCTAGGAAAACAAAAAAAAGAAAAAAAGCTAAAATGCCAGCACTGATCACATGCGAAGCAGCCAGGGCTGAGCGATGCGAAACATGCAAATGGCTGCCCACCAAAATAGAAATGGCAAATGGCAAAAGGCATAAGGTAAATGGCAAAATGCTAAAATATGCCAAACTGGCGACAAAAACAAAGAGCGGCTGAGAGTGAGCAGCGAAACAGTTAAGCTGCTGCTGCTGCTGCTGCTGCTGTTGTTGTTGTCCGCTTTTGCGTCGGACGTTGGATTTCTTGCTAAATGTGAGCTGGAATTTGTTCATCGTTCGCAATTCGATCATCGATACTTTATATAAAGAGTCGATCGATCGACAAATGTAGTCTGCCCTTTTTTTTTCCTATTTTTTTTATTTGCAACTTATACTCTGTTCGCATTTCGAACTGTTAATGACGACCGGTGGGTGGAGAATGGTGGGCGAAGGAGGTACGGGTGTACGCGAGGGGTTAGCAAACAAAAACTTTCGACACGTAATTGAGTGCTTGTCGAGAGCAAACAGAAGCCCAAGCGAGCAGCGCGCTGGCGTCATCAATGAACTGTGTGCGAGACAGACAGAGAGAGAGAGAGAGAGAGAGAGAGAGAGAGAGAGAGAAAGAGATATATTGTGTATGTGCGAGTGTGTTTGTAAGAGAGAGCGTGAGATTAAACATTGCGAGCAGGTGAATGCATAGTGGGTAGTCATTGTCTAAAAACCCGCACAAGTCAAGACTCAATCTTCGAGCAATGCTTGTATGTATGTAAATATGTGCATGTATGTGTGTGTATGTATGCAGGTGTCTATTTATGTAGGTGTGTGTATGCATGTATTAAATAAACGAAATATGTGCATGCAAAAAGCTAACAGCATTTTAGCCTCAACAACTTTTTCTCCCTGCTCACATTCCAGCATAACGATAAAACAAAAATCCAAGCTTGTGCACGTATATGTGTATGTGTGTGTGTGTGTGTGTGTGTGCGTGCAGCAGATATTGGCCAGCTTTGTTCAGGGAAAAGTGTGGGCGGATTCTCTATAAACATTAAAACGCAAATGGTTTTAAATGAAATGCAGTGTTTAGAGATAAGTTTAAAGTTCTTTCTGCTCCAGAGACCTTTAAAATGGTAGCATTTAATTATAGATTTCGCTATTTCACTGCACAAGTCCAAGTTAATATTTCAAGCAATTTGCAAGCCAGGCAAGTGAAAGTCGCAAAAACAAAACCATTGAACTTTATACACAACAACAAGCAACAACCAACAAACAACAAAACAAAAATGGTGAATTGCGAAATTCTTAAGCATTGAGTAATGGCCATTATCCACTATCTACGAATTGGAAATGTGAGATCGCTGCAAATGCCAACTTTTCGAGTGACAAAAAACAAAATACAAAAACAAGGTTGGGTTTATGTTTATGGCACAAAGTAATATATTGTTATTTTCCTTTAGTTGTAAAAAAAAGAAGAAGAAAATAGCATCAGCATGTTGCCACAGAGGCAACAGTAATAGATCAACAATCATCAGTGTGCATAACACGTACATAAAAAACGAGCAAAGAAATGGATTTCATATTACTCAGTCAAAATTTGTGGTTGGTTGTTGGAGTGAGTGATTCAGACTTATTATAAGCCAGCTATGAGCAATATTTGCTTTGAATATTACACAGCATAAAATATCTTGGCGGTTTGCTGATAACTTTGTTGGCCTGCTTCAATAATAAATGTTTGGAATACAACATAAACATTACATGTACACCGTTACAACAACAACAACAACAACTTAAACTATAGCTACGTGTTATCAGATTCAACAGTTTCCCCCATTATTATAAGAAACAACATTGATGTATATGCATAAGCATGCCTGGAATTGAATGAAATTTGTTATCACAATAAAATTCTTCGCATATCTAAGTCGACAGTAATTTATTCGAATTATGATTTTTGTCACGCACACATATATATATATATATATATATAGGTGTATATAAGTGTATAAGTTATTGTTTATTGTCAATTATTTGAATGGTTCGCATGACCCGCACACACACACACACACACACACACACGTGTATCTTAGTTAATGACAAAGAACAATAGCAACAATGACTCGACTCGGGCATACCCCGTCCCTCACACACTCTTCTGGGACTAGCATTCTTCGAGTTCAAGTAAGGAAACCCAAGTCATTCAAAATGATCAACTAGTTGTCGATTATCATATTTGATGATGTATAAAAACAAAAGATTTTCTTCCTATACATATATACTTTATCTGATATATATTTCGGATATACGTTTTTCTAAAATTTCAATTTGCTTGCTTTTATTTTCTCAATGCACTTGAAGAGTTGCAAGTTTCTTGGGTAACCCTTTCAGTCAGCTGCAGGGTATCAAAGCAGTAGCAACAATGCAACTGCTGCCAATTGTCGCATTTGCTGACTTTTGTTTGGCACTTTTGGCTTTTCTGCTGGCCTCTGTGTGTTTCTCTTGACGGAGGTCAACATTGGAGGTTAATTAATTTCAATGAAATCATTGTGAAGTGGTTATTGCTTTTATTGCAGTTGTTGCTGGCTTTCCGCTGTGAATAGTCACAAATTTCTGATTTTGATAGATTGCATTACATTTCTACAAGATTGATTATTTGCCATGTAATCGGTTGAAATTGCATGTCAATTGCAATTATTTGGCAATCAACATCGTCATCGTTCTCATCATCATCATCATCATGATCATCATCATCATCATCATCATCTATCTGTACAATTTCATTCAATTACCTTGCACGCGTTTTGTGGGCGTTTAAAAACGCTCAAGCGAAATTCGGAAAAATAAGAAGAGACAAAATCCAAAAATACTAACAATTAAAGTGAGGCTTTACTGCGCGACTGTTAACAGTGGCATCGAACCGTTAAGCGTTAAGTGCTAAGCGCCAAGCGACCTTATTCAAAGCCAGCCCAAACGACGACGACGACGACGACGACGATGATGATGATGGGCGGGTGTGTGCGACATTGAGGAGCCATTGTTGCTGCTCCTCCATCTGCAACACCTTCACGTTGCTGTGACCAGCCAATTGGCTCTGCTGGCTGCTGATTCAGTTCCAACAAAATTTCAACTGTGCGCGCAGCAGTAAAAGTCACATTACACCAAACCAATTGAAAAATTCCCAACACGCACTTTGAGAGTTCGCCGTTCTACTTTTCGACACTTGGCTCGACGTGCGCAAGGGAGAGAGAGAGAGAGCGAAAGTGTGTGTGAGAGAGGAATTGAGATGAAAACGGTACAACTGCTACTGCTACTGCTGCTGCTGCTGCTGCGAGGCCAATGCTCCTCCTCGTCGCGTCGCTGCCCTCCTCGCTCGCGTGCATGCTAATGAGCCAATGAGCTCGGTCAACTCAATTACAGCTACAGTTGCATTTCAGATACACACAGATAACCAGAGACAGATATACGTCCAAGATACTTGCACACACACACACATCTATATATATATATATATATACATATATGCATATACATATTGAAATCAAATGTGTTCAAATTCGCTGTGCTTGGCTTCGTTTTATTTTCGTTGCTGATTTTGCTGCTTCAATTTCCGTTGGCATTGGGACCGCGCTTTATATACATATGCACAGCTATGTGATATATATATATATATATACATAGACATAGTAAATGTGTATTTCCTAATTGTCACCAGCGCATGGCCAGCGGCCGGCGCCTTTGTCTTAAAGTGCTTTTGTTTTTTGTTGTTTTTTGTTACGTTGTTTGGTGGCTATTAAAAATTGGCCAACTTAATGGATATTACCCTTCAATTATTTGTTAACTTGCCTAGGCATGGTGAAGTGACAGACTGGGTAGATGCCTAATATATTTGTATATGTACGGGGTGTGTTCAAAAAGTATCGCGAATTTTGAATTTTCGCGGGTTACGTATAATCGTATTTCGATTTTTTTGTAGCGTTATGTTGGTTCTCATGTCTCTCACTTATGCCGACAAGCTCGGCCATTTTTAATGATTGTTTTTAATTTTGTGTGAAAAACGAAATTAAGTGCGCGGATGCATTCCGAATGTTAATTGTGGCATACGGAGAAGCTACCTTGGACCGAAGCAACGTTTATCGGTGGTACAAAATGTTCTCAGAAGGCCGAGAAGATGTGAACGACGAAGAGCGTGCCGGACGCCCGAGCACTTCAACAACAGACGAAAAAATTAATGGAGTGGAGAAAATGGTATGAGTTCATGAGTTCTTGCCACAGGAAAAAAACGGTCAATAAGGAATATTACCTGCAAGTTATGCGCAATTTGCGCGAAGCAATCCGCCAGAAACGCCTTTTGGCTTTTGCACCACGATAACGCCCCTGCTCACACATCGTTGCTTGTGCGCGACTTTTTGGGCAAAAACAACACACTAATGATGCCGCAGCCACCGTATTCCCCAGATCTGGCCCCCTGTGACTTTTTCTTGTTCCCTAAACTGAAGAGGCCCATGAAAGGACGACGTTACGCTACGCTTGACGAGATAAAGACGGGATCGAAGGAGGAGCTGAACAAGATAAAAAAAATGATTTTTTGAAGTGCTTCGAAGATTGGAAAAACCGTTGGCACAAGTGTATAATATCTCATGGGGATTACTTTGAAGGGGACAAAATAGATATTCATGAATAAATAAATAATATCTGAAAAACACAAAATTCGCGATACTTTTTGAACACATCTCGTATGTCTGATCTTTAGCTTCACTTACTTGCTGGGATACCCGAGACCATAATTAATAAATGAATGAATGAGTGAATGAGTGAATGTTCACAGTCGCTCATTTGAATTATGTAGATGATGAGGAGCATTGGTTGTTTCTTAGTCATTTGTTATGTTTTGGCTTGTTATTTTATTTTATTTTTCTTCTTTTCTTTGGGTTTCCCAGAGCAATGTGAAAAGTCCCGTTACATGCGTATTTCAGCTTGTTTAACATTTCAGACATCCGGGCATATGTATATATATGTATTAATGGTTATATACTTGAGGGCATTCCACAATTTGAACTCTTGCCGAACATTAATGACTGCTCTTTATGTAATTTCTATAATTCTTTGCCTTTCATCTTTTATCTTTCGCATGCTTGTACAAGCATAGTGTGTAAACACGTTAACACGAGAGTTGGAGACCCGTTAAGAGAACAGCATTTCATAATAAACATTCAACAACAATTAGCCGCAATATCATAAACTACAGCTGCAAACAGCAAACAGCAACCATAACAACATCAACATTAATAATAGCTGAGATCGTGCGAAAATGCTGATTTATTGCACTCCATCATGAAAAAAAAACAAAACAAAACAAAAAAAACCAAACAACCTCTTTTAACCAAGTTGAAGAAAGCGCAGAACGAATAACGAAGAGAAATAACCCGAATGCAATTCTGTGCGGCCTTTCATTTCGTTTAACTTCATATCATCTTTCGTATCACATAATTCGTATTCGTATAATTTCTTTTCTTTCGAATGGCATTCTTATATTGTGATGCATTTGTTGCATTGCATGCACGGCTGGCAGCACCACCTCCCATCAAATACGGAATGCCCTCGGGTCGCGAGAGCAGATACTCGATTAGCAGATACCCTGAACCCAAACCATACACGTTGTGCACATTCAAATAGTTGCTCAATCGTATGTCATTCGAGATGCCTGCCGCTGCCAATGTCTGCAGGGTATCTCTTTAATCTTTTTCGGTTTCTTGCACATCTCTCTCTCCCTCTCTCTTTCTGTCTCTCTCTCTCTCTCCCTCTGTCTCTCATGTATGTTGTCGAATTTGGAATTGTTGCTTGAACACGTAGAGATAATTTAAGCACTGCTTGTTGATGATATGTTTATATGCATGCAAAAGGTCAAAAGAATCTTCTTTGCATTTGCAGCTAAAGTTTGTTTTTTGTTTTTCTCTTCAAACTGGATTTCAATTGATGGAAATGGAATTGAGTGGAATTCAGCTGAGCTGAATTGAGTTGAGTTGAGCTGAGATCCAATTTCAGACCCGTTTTATTCATTCATTCCATTTCGCATTCGCATTCACATTCGCATTCGATGCATTCGCTTCACCGGGAATCGTCGCCAACTGGGTCGGGGGCAATGAAACGTAACTGTTTCGCATAAGTGCATTCAGCGGACAACACTGCCACTTGCAACAAACAACAATTGTAACAAGTGTGCCTAGATATGCATATGCATATATATATATATATATAATATATATCTATAATTATATTTACCTAGTCTGTTGTACTCAAATTGCGTGCAAGCTGAGTCCATTAATGCTTATCGGCAAATAAATGAACATTATCTTCTTGAATTAAGTTTATATTTGTAAAATTAGCCATCGCATCTGATGTGCTTGGAATATATATTGTATAACTTTTGGTACAGAAAATCAAGAAAATAAATAACTTGAACACATTCATTGTTGTTCGATTGTTGTTGTCAAGTTAAGATCATTAACTGCAAAGCACTTTTCCTTGCCTTAAGCATTATTCATTTAATCAGAGATTAAATCAAACTATTCGATTCAATCAGTTGAAGTAGGAAACAAAAATACAATTTAAAAAAAAAACACATTAAACGCTCTCATTTTCGCTTCGAAAATTGTACATTTTATACGCTCGTGGATCGTTGAGTGTGTAATGGATTTGAGGAGATATCCCCAATCCCATCAAGTCTATATGTGCATATTCATTCCTGTTCATCCCTGCTAGCCGACTCGATGTAGACATGGTCGATATAATACAAAATTCGGTGAGGGTATCTCATTTTCGGTTTGCCAACTTTTTTAATATATATATACGAGTATATATTTTTGGGATTGGCCATGTGCGTGTCTTGTTGCTGTTATTGTTGTTGTTGTTGAAACTTTGTTTTTCTCTCCTTGGTGGTTGCTTAATGGAATGTTTGTTTGTTTGTTTGTCTGTTTGGTTGATTGGTTAGTTTGATGGTTGCTTGTGGTCTATTTAAAATTGCACAATATTTACGGTAGACTGTTGCTGTTGCTGTTGCCGTAACTCCTCGGACTGGCCTCCAAGAATTTATGGCTAAAAACACGCACGCAATTGGACCAGCAGCAGCACCAGCAAAGTTTTCAAAAACAGCCGCAAACTTTGAAAACAGACGACGAACGGACGCATTACAAAAGTACAATGCCAAAGAAGGGGAAAACTCATGGGGAAGGTGGAGGGGGATGGGAAAATACCATGGGAGTGCCAGTTGCCACTTGCCAGTTGCCAGTTGGGAGTGGCGTCATTACATGTTTGTAGCAAGTAGTCCACCCAGATGCCCATTAAAAAATAATAGGATAAACAGCAAACAATCAGTTTAATTAACCCAAGTCCATTCCAAAATGTACTCAACTTTTGAGGGATATGGCGAGATATCGTGCGTAAACAAACAAATTTGGATTTGTTAAACTACTCTGTGCTGACTGCCCAAATATTGAGCGGAATCTATTCAGTTTGCAGAGTATTTTATTTTATAAGTTTTTAAATGAGCTCCTCGAATATGGCTTTTATTTATGCGATCAGCTCAAAATCATTGCTGTAACTTTTTAAAATAATATTTTTATTTTCAACAAAAATCATTAAGTTGTAAATTCAAGTGAAAGCAAAATATTTTACCGAAACATTCCATTCGTAAATCATTCAAATCGTTCTTTTTAAGAGTATACAATTTGTAGCAGAAACAGGTGTTTGTGGTTCTATCTCTTTATGTGCCTCTATGTGTGAGTGTTAGTGAGTGTGTGGCTGTGCGGGTGTTTAAGGTGTGTGCTCATCTCAAGTGCAAATATTAATACAATGACTATGACAAATAATACAGAAACAGAAACAGATACTTGTATTATTTTATGTTCTGCCAACTGATGGCTGTGCGGTGTGGTTGGTGGCTTAGAGGGGGAAAGGAGTGAGTGGTGGGGGCTGGGGTGGTTTAGTTGATGGCGCACTTATCAAGAATGCAAACAATGCCAGCAGACAGATACAAAAGAACAGCTCCAAGAGCAACAACAACAATCTAACGGATTTGTTTATTAATTGACGTCAACGGCTCTGATGATGACAATTGCTGTTATGGCCACAATAACATGGCCAGAACGAAGCAATTTGAATGATTGGAGTCACTGCAATTTTTGTACACCTATCAAAATTTGTGTAACAAAGAAAAATTAATAATAAATATTCGCTCAAAGAGCATTCAAGTTTCGGTTTGTCTAGATATTTTGGATTGCTTGATTAGAGTCCAGCTCTGCAGCTGTGCAAATATTCAAATATATTACAAATACAGGTGCATATTACACACACACACACACACATGCATACATACGTACAGCAAGTTCAAGGTGGAAAGGCAGACGCAAAAGGGACAAACAAAGGCAAATTATCAATGTAGCTGTGTACCAAATGTACCATTGTACAATATGTAGCAATTGTGCCTACGTACAATATGTACCTATCTGGTTATCAGTGTAAGTCAGTGTATGTGTTTTATATACAATGTGCGCTCTTCAGTGAGTCACATTTATTTATTCATCAGCAGCAGTAGGCTACATGTGTGTGTGTGTGTGTGTGAGTGCGTCTAGAGATACAAATACATGTGCATTAGCAAAATATTGCACTAATGGTCATTAAAATTAATTATACTTTGCACATAAAGTGCAATGTGCATTATGCATTTTATAAACTTGACTGAGAGCGAGCAGATAGAGAAACAGCAAGCGTAATTTGCGCAGGTCTTTTGTGTTTTTTTTTGTCATTTGCGATTTTGTTAGGAATCACGAAACTGAAATTTGAATGTTGATTTTTTGCTAGCACAAAAGAAAACAATAGAAACCTGCTTAGTTCAATGAGAAAAAAATACAAATACAAATACAATGTATAAAAGCATACGCGAAAGAATGCGACAAAGAAGAAAAGGCGGAATCAAAATAAATCAAATATGCGCGCCATGCGCCGCAAAGCGCGTCGAGTAGAAATCAATCAAAGAAAACATGAGAATATAGCGGGGAGAGTGAGACAGGGAGAGTGCGAGTAAGATAGGGATAGGGAGGTGGAAGTTTCGTTTTGAAAGTTTTTGCGCGATGAGGTAAGAGACGATGAAAACTTATCGCATGAGTAATGAAAATGGCAAATGCCAAATAAATACATGCCACATAATCTTATCAGAGTAATACACTGATACTGGCCCAAATTAAAAAAAAAGAGAAAACCGGGAAAACTAGCAGCAAGCAGCGCTGTTGAGGAAAAGTGAAATTTAAAGCAACCAACCAAATTTGAAGCAATAACTTGTAATGCTATTTTCCACATATACACAAATTAACATGTACGAGTATGTGTGTGTGTGTGTGTGAGTTGTTTTTTGTTGTTTGACAATAAGAAGCATAATGCGCAATTCGACAAATTAATAGTATTTAACGTAATTCAATTGGCTTTGCGTTTAAATAATATTACACACACACATACACGCAGATAGAGATAGAGAGAGAGACTGGCACTCTAAACCAGTTTTAAGTTTTAATGCGATATTTTTTTGGGAGCGTCATCTCTGAGTTGTTATTTATGCAACGGCATTTACAAGTGTGACCAGCTGACTAAAGACAGGCAGGCAGAGAGCGAGTGTGAGGGAGTGAGAGATAAACACCTGCACTTACCAGTTACACTGCAATGTGTTGGACTCCACATAGCGCAGCTAGCAGCACCCTTTGCAGATCAACGAGAAGATCAACAACAACGCACCACAATTTGTTAGTTGATGTGATGATAATTACTGGTGGAGCTATGTAAAGGGCAGGGACGCAGTCTCTTATCGAATGCACTTGAGCGCATTAATATTTCAATTAGGACACAGCAGGTAACACAGTAACAACAAAATATGCACACACTGTTCGACGCGTCGCTTTCTTTTTTTGTATTTTTGGAAATATGTCTTGTATGTTCTGTCGAAAAGTAACACAAAAAAAAAGTAAATTAAGACGCACAGGCCACACGCGCTTGACCGGCAGCTCCGTCGTATGTGATGTCTGAAATGAAACTGAAAACAATCGATGTACTACTACAACACTATCGATATGAGCGCTGCTCAATGTGCTAAATAACACTCAAAATGCAAATGGTCACCCGAAATGTCAACTATCGATATATAATCGATACGTGGATTTGCAACAATTGTGTCTACGCGAAAGCACTTCCAAAATTGCCTTGTATCTTTTTTAAATTTCATTAATTGCTGAAAAGTGCTTTTGTGTTTTGGATTAAGTGTTGTAGCTGTTGTCCTTTTTTTTTAAATTAAATTAAATTATTAGTAAATGGAGCCGATGACACTGGGCAGTCCCGTCAGCAGTCCGGGCAGCAATCAAAACCAATATTTGCCGCCATTTCTCATGGGCGATGGCCAAACAATGACGCCCCACAACAACACGCTCTCCCCCAAACTGGGACGCTACAGCGTCAGCTTTGGTAAGCCAGCTAATTGCTAATTTATTTGCAATTGGTAATGTATATGCTAACCCACCCGGCAGCTACATCTCCCGGCAGCAACACGCCACAGGAGACAAGCTACAGCAATCCGCAGGCTTTCAATCGATCCGGTTTGATTGCGAATCGTTCGCTCTTTGCCGGCTGCTCTGGTGGGACACCTGCTGGTGCTGGTAGGACAAACAATAGTCATCAGGCTGGACCGCCCACGCAAGGACTGTTCGATACGCTGCGCACCGAGCAGGTGTCCACTGCCGCTGCTGCTGCTGCTGCTGCAACAGCAACAACAACAGCAAACATGCAGCAACGCAATCATTTGGCCATGTTGCAAACATCGCAATTGAACAGCTCCAACTACAGTCTAAATCAGAGCGGACATCCGCCAACGACACAGCTAAATGATTCGTATGTGTCGAGCGCACCAAATGCGGTGAATGCCTCGATGCGTGCCCTGTGCTCGCCACTTGGTGCCACTATGTCGCCACAGGCACGCGGCGCTGAATTTTGGGTAACCATATTTGGTTTCTCGCCCGGCGCCAGTTCAATGATACTGCATCATTTTGCGATGTGCGGCACAATTGAGGATGTGGTGAATGCACCACAGAATGGCAACTGGATGCACGTCCGCTTTGCGTCGCGCATCGAATGCGGCAAGGCCCTCAACTATAATCAAAAGATCATTGCCAGCAATGTGATGGTGGGCGTAACCCGTTGCACCGACGACACCATCATCGACAAGGAGAACGCCCGAGTGCTGGGTGCCGAGGGTACACCGGCACCGGCGTATTGGCCAAAGGTGCATCCGCTTGCCCAGGAATCATACAACAATGCCCAGTACGACAGTCAGGTGGTGCCCAACAGAACCAATGTGCCCCAGAAGAGTTCCGGCCTGATGAACAAGGCGATGGATCTGTTCTTTGGCTGGTGAATGTCTCCCAATTAATGCAAACACAATTTTTGTTGTATTTTTATTGCTCTTTACATACTCACACACATACATACACACACACACACACACACAAAAAAACAAACAAACACACTCGCACACACATTGTTTTGAAAGTGCAACAAAAGATTCCTAATGCATTCATTTATAAAATATACATTTATATATAGATATCGATATAGATAGATGGATAGTTAGACATGGTAGTTCTATAGAAATGGTATTACTTTGCTGTTTACAATTAAGCTGCAGTTGCCACGCCTAAAATTGACCATCCGCCCACACGCCCGCCCACATGCTTATAGATTTTATGATTATTTGTGTTTTCCCCCCCGCTGGCCCGAGCATATATTTATTTGGGCTCCACCTGGGCCGTCTCCAGATCCTTCATCTTGGGATAGGAAATTGAGCGACTGTCGAGCTTGGACTGTGCCCACAATATCAGCTTGAGCAGGAACATCATCTTTGGCGTCGAATCCTCGCTGTGCTCGCTGCGCAAAATAGCCGCGTTCAGCTCACTGGCGATCTTTTGCCTATACGACTGCTCGAGCAGATCGGCAAAGGGGCTCTCCTGCGGCTTCTCAAATGCCAGCAGGGCCAGTGTGCGCTCCAGTTCGAAGCGTATCTCCTCGCCCGACTCCGACAGCTTGGACTGGGCAAAGACGAGTGCCTCCTCCACTTTGCCAGCGCGGATCAGCTCGATCAGTTGCAGCTGCTGCAAGTGGAAAAACAAATAGATCTCGCTGCCCAACAGATTCGGGTGCAGCTGATTCACGAGATGTGTGGCCTCCTCAATGCGGCCCTCCTGCACCGCCTCGCGTATCAGGATGCGATCATCCAGGCTGCTCAGCTCCACGCTCGGCTCCAGTTCCGCTTCGTGCTGGAACTTCTCGGCTGCCTCCTTGAAGCCCTCTGCACAATACACACGTATAAATATATATTTATATATGTTATATTATAAAAAATAATAAATATATAATATATATGTGGATGCTGTGTTACCTGTGACCAAGTAGTTCATGATGAGACGATTCATGTCCGCTTGCTTGAAGGGGAACTGCTCGAGTCGCTGCAGCCATTCCTCTTTTGTGATGGGCTCACTTTTCTCATTGTAGCTCATTTTCTTGTTTTTCCGTATTTTGCCAATTTTGAGGCCGTTATCTGCAAACTGTGGGGAGCGCTAAATAAGTGCTTAGTTGACTGCGTGTTTGCTATTTGCTTTTTTCCACCACACAATTACGGTTTTCAGTTTTGCGTTTTGCGCAACACACAAAAATATATATTTCTATTTCTTTTGTAAGCAGTTTGTTTTTGGACACACAAAGCCAATGCCGTCACCTCAATGCTAGCGATGGCCGATAAGTATTCGATTGGCAAGTTAAAGACAGCGATAGTTTACCCCATACGGTATCCCTAGCTAACTATCGATGTTTAATCTGTTGGTGCGATTTAAATTCAAGGCAATGAAACTGCCCGCGATATATTTGCCCAATTCCGTACGGAAATCTATATACATATACATATGTATGTCTGCAAATTAATAACTGATAACTGACGAAATCGATGAATGCATTAATAATGTTGATCTATATGTATTTAATTTGTCGCCTGTGCGGCTTAACATATATAGTTGCACAATCTCTAAAGTGTAATTTAGCTGCAGCAGCCGGCGTTTAACTCTCCTTGTGCAGCGCTCTCTTTCTCTCTCTATCCCTCGAAAAAGGGCGCTCGCTAAGCCGCCGGCGTCTGCAGTGTATTCAGCTTATAAATATGTTAAGTAAAGTTTATGAAGTGAAATAACTTTGTGTTATTAATTATTGAAAATAAAGCTATCAAAAAGCTGATAGCGCAAACGAATGAGTTAGTTTATTAACTCATTTCAGACATTTTAAGCTGTGTTCAAAAAGTATCGCGAATTTTGTGTTTTTTCAGATATTATTTATTTATTCATGAATATCTATTTTGTCCCCTTCAAAGTAATCCCCATGAGATATTATACACTTGTGCCAACGGTTTTTCCAATCTTCGAAGCACTTCAAAAAAAACTTTTTTTTTTATCTTGTTCAGCTCCTCCTTCGATCCCGTCTTTATCTCGTCAAGCGTAGCGTAACGTCGTCCTTTCATGGGCCTCTTCAGTTTAGGGAACAAGAAAAAGTCACAGGGGGCCAGATCTGGGGAATACGGTGGCTGCGGCATCATTAGTGTGTTGTTTTTGTCCAAAAAGTCGCGCACAAGCAACGATGTGTGAGCAGGGGCGTTATCGTGGTGCAAAAGCCAATTTTTGTTCTTCCACAAATCCGGGCGTTTCTGGCGGATTGCTTCGCGCAAATTGCGCATAACTTGCAGGTAATATTCCTTATTGACCGTTCTACCCTGTGGCAAGAATTCATGATGCATCACGCCCCTGCAATCGAAGAAAACTGTCAGCAAAACTTTCACATTCGACCGAACTTGGCGCGCTTTTTTCGGTCTTGGTTCGTGCGGCAGCTTCCATTGAGATGATTGAGCTTTGGTTTCCACGTCGTAACCATAAACCCACGATTCGTCACCAGTTATGACCCTCTGGAGCAAATTTGGGTCGTCGCGGACAGAGTCCAACATCTCATTAGCAATGTTCATGCGATGCTGTTTTTGGTCGCAATTGAGCAATTTTGGTACGAATTTCGCGGCGACCCGTCTCATGCCCAAATCATTGATACAAATCGAATGGCATGAGCCAATCGATATGTCTAGCCCCTCAGCAACTTCTCTAACGGTGATTCGACGATTGGCCAATACCATTTTCTCCACTCCATCAATTTTTTCGTCTGTTGTTGAAGTGCTCGGGCGTCCGGCACGCTCTTCGTCGTTCACATCTTCTCGGCCTTCTGAGAACATTTTGTACCACCGATAAACGTTGCTTCGGTCCGAGGTAGCTTCTCCGTATGCCACAATCAACATTCGGAATGCATCCGCGCACTTAATTTCGTTTTTCACACAAAATTAAAAACAATCATTAAAAATGGCCGAGCTTGTCGGCATAAGTGAGAGACATGAGAACCAACATAACGCTACAAAAAAATCGAAATTCGATTATATGTAACCCGCGAAAATTCAAAATTCGCGATACTTTTTGAACACACCTCGTATATACTGAGCAGAAAATCATATATTTATAGAATATAGAATAATGTCCTATATTTTGTTAGGGTTTAGCGATTTGGATTTTAACGAATTAGGATTTCATCAAAACTGAACCAGTTGCTGCCCCAGCTGGCACTGCAGCTGTAGCTCCAGCACCAGCACCAGCCGCAGGCCCAGTCGCAGCTCCCGATCCAGTGGCATTTGCAAGTCAGTTTTTGCGATTGCCTCGTCGCCGCATGGAAGCGGTGCACTTGGGGCAATACCATTTGCCCTTGGGCGGCTGGGTGATGCCCACGCAAGGATAGTGGAACCATTCGTATGGGCAGGCATCGTTGTCGCAGGCAACCATATCGCCATAAGACACCTGGTTGCAGGTGCAATAGCGCGGCTCATTCGGATCGTACGACCATTCGCCCTCCTGTGTCTGCTCCACAACCAACCCGGCATCGCTGATGGTCAGATTGGCGCCCGGTGTCAGCGTAGTGCCCGGCAATCCAATGGCTGTCGCTGTGACGCTATTCACAACCGGCAGGGCAACGGACGATGCAGTGGCTGCCACACCAGCAGCAGCAGCAGCCACTGTGCCATGGCCAGTTACCAATTGTTGTTGCTGTTGTTGTTGCTGCTGCTGCTGCTGTTGTTGTTGTTGCTGTTGCTGCTGTTGTTGCTGCTGCTGCTGTTGTTGCTGCTGTTGTTGATTGACAGCGACGGGATTAAGGGAGAGTGCGCCATGTGTGGCGGGATGATGCAGTTGGCTGGCATGTGGAATGACAGCTGCAGCAGATGTGCCACTCGACAGCATGTCCACAGAGTCCACACTCATCGATGATGTGGACGATGCAATCGAGTTTCCCGACGACCCATCCCAGAATTTGACAGCGATGCCACCAGGCATCGAGATGTTGGCATTTAACTTTCTGCAATCAATCAAAGAAAACAGGAAAAAATATGTTTAGAATTGGTTCAACTTAGTTTGTAAATTCCATTTACTTCTTGTGCTTCTTCTCCTGATGATGGTGCTGATGATGATGATGATGATGATGTTGTTGCTGCTGTTGCTGCTGTTGTTGTTGTTGTTGCTGCTGCTGATGATGATGATGCTGATGTTGCTGTTGTTGTTGTTGCTGCTGCTGATGATGTTGATGTTGCTGTTGTTGTGGCTGTTGTTGTTGCTGCTGCTGTTGCGATTGTTGCTGCTGCTGATGATGATGGGAATGTTGATGTTGGCCGCTGACCAGCGTTCCAGTCGCTGGCTGCAAGCTGGTATGCTGGGCGGCTGCTGCTGCCGACCAGAACTCGTTGCTGCCTGCGACGCCAGCGACATGATGTATCGCCTCAAAGCTGGCCTTCAGGCTGGCCGTGCGTCGCCCCTGCGGCATCTGCTGTGTGGCAACGATCGCTTGACTCGCCGCTGCTGCAATGGCACTCGATGCAGATGCACCGCCGCCCAGCTGATGCAGATTGTAGCTAACTGTCGTCGCATTGCCATGGCCGACATGGCCGCCGGACACACCTTGAACGCTGGCACCCACGCCTGCACCGGCAACAGCTGCACCACCACCCACTGCCACGTTATTGCTGGCGGCGACACCAGCAGCAGCTGCTGCTGCAACAGCTGCCACCGCTGCGGCCACATTTGTAGAGTTGTTGTTGCTGGTGCTGCTGCTGCTGTTGTTGCCGCCAATTACGCTGTGCGCGCCAAGGTTTGTGGGCAGCTGACGCACAAGATTGCCGGCAACAGCGGCATTAACCACATTCCCTGTGGCACCACTGCCAGCCACCATGGGCAGGGCGACGTGGGTGGTGATCGTGTTCACATGATTGGCAACGACCGGAATGACAAGGCTGGCGCCACTGTGGCTGCCAGTATGATGACCACCACCACTGTGATGAGCACCAGCAGTGTGATGTCCACTGTGACCGCCACTCGCCACTGGCAACGATTGATTTAGATTGGATCGCTTCTCTGGCATGGGCACGGTGCAAATCGTTTCGCGACGCTTCTCCAGCTTGCGATGTCGATGATGGCCACTGCTGCTGACGGCTGTGCTGCTGCTGACGCCTGCACTGCTGCTGCCAATGTTGCCGGTCAGGCTGCTCAGAGCGGAGCTGCTGACGAGCAGACTGCCACTGCTACTGCCACCGCCAGTGCCACTGCCACCCACAGTGCCTGTGGTGCTGATGATGCCGGCGGCGCTATTGATGCTTCCAGCGATTAGATTGCTATTTACCGCACTGCTCGCTTGATTATAGAATCGATTCTCCTTCTGATTCATGCTCAGCAGCAGAGCCGTTGCAGCCGTCGAATTGTTGCCATCCAGTTCCAGCGAGCGTTTCTCTAGAATCTCGGTGATGCCATTGTTGTCCGCCTCCAGTTCGCATTTGAATTTGAACAGTTCGCTGTCCAGCCGTCGCAGAAAGCGCTCGACCAGCTCGTGGATATGTGTGGCAATTGCCACCTTCTCATCGGCATCCTCCATCACCTTAAAGTAATCTCCGCGCAGGCTGTCCATCGAATCGTGCTGCAATTCACCTCGCTTGCACTGCTGAAAGAAAATGCGCGACTTCTTGTCCAGCGAGTCCATGTTGTCTGCGAATGTGTGTGTGCGTGTGATGAATTAGAAGTAATACTTTACTTTACATAATAAAACCTCCAGCTACAATTAACTTACTTTGCACAGCCAAATCAAGTTCTCGCATTTCTGTGAAACGGTCGCGCAACTCCTGCGGCAGATGCTCAATCACTGCAATTTAGAATAGAAATAATAGTAGCATACATTTTTGGCATTGCTATCGCCATTGCACTCACTCTCCAGATAGTCCTCCAAATACAACATTTTCTATTTCTTTCTGATGTTTGTTAATCTTTACAACTATACAATTGTTACCATACGCGAAAAACATGTACTGTTGTTGTCAGGGCTGCAAGGCGTTTGGTGTATTGCCTGGCAATATGGTCACCCCAAAAACATAAGCCATAGTATCGATAAGCAATAACTTATCGTAATCATCGATGGGGTATTTTTGTTTATTTCGCTTTGTTGATGAACTCATCAAAACATATTCAATAATTTAAAATGGACATCTCCAACACGATTAAATTTCGCGACATTTGCACAATGATGGAGAGGGTTAAGGTGGCAAAGAATACGCAGCGCAAAGAGATCGTCCTGAAGCGTTACTACGACTCCTTCTGCAAACATCGCGAGGCATTCCGCCAGAATGCTGGCCTAACTGCCAAGCAATCGGAAGACGGCAAGAGCAGTTTCTATCCAGTGCTGCGTCTGTTGTTGCCCGGCGCGGACAATTCGCGCGACAATTACGGCCTGCAGATAACGGCCTTGGGACGCCTCTACACACGCGTCCTCCAGCTACCCAAGGACTGTGAGTGGCAGCAGCCAATTAACATCGATGCGATCACTTCATCCAAATAATGTTATCCATTTCTTGATTGTCATCATCAGCTGATGATGCGATTCGCTTGCAGCATCGAAGTTTCTCCTCGTTTCGTGACTATGCGGATGTGGTGCATGCTGTCCTATTGCCACGATGCCACAATGAGCCCAGCAACCTGACACTCAAGCAAGTCCACGACATGCTCGATCTTATTGCCAGCGAGGATACGACTGGTAAGTCATTTTGAATAGAAGCAACGAAACCTTTTCAAGTGGGAATTCTTGCCTGATTTAGTGAAGGAACGTGAGCTGATCCGCTTTACAGAGCTGGCATCGGCCCAGGAGCAAAAGTGGCTGATACGCATTCTGCTCAAATCGATCGGATTGGGGATTGGCGAGCAGCGGTTATTCGGTCTACTGCATCCCATGGCGAAGGACATGTATCAGCGCTGCTCGGATCTGGAGCGTATCTGTAATCTGCTCGCTGACGACAAGCTAACGCTGGAGACAACGCCTGGTAATGCCACCACCAGCAGCAGCAGTGCCAATATCAGCACTGTCATCAATTTAAACACATTCATTGAGCCATTCCAGCAAATACGTCCAATGCTGTGCGAACGGTTTCCGGGCAAGATCGACGATCTAATGCAATCGGATGTGCTCTATATGGAACGGAAAATGGATGGTGAACGTTTTCAATTGCATTACGCACGCAATCAGTTTAAATATATATCCCGCAATGGTGCCGATTACACAAAAAGCTTTGGCGATAGCTACGAGCATGGAACACTGACGCCCCAGCTGCGAACACTGCTGCCCCTGGGCATGGAATCGATAATACTCGATGGCGAGATGATGATTTGGGATACGCAACAGTTGCGCTATCGCGAGAAAGGCGAAAACACAGATGTCAAACATTTAAAACCGGATCGCAGCTGGCGTCCCTGTTTCGTTGTCTATGATCTCCTCTATTTGAATGGTGGGAGTCTCCTCGATATGACGTATGTGCAGCGTGCCCATAAGCTGCATGAGTTAATCACCGAACAGCAGGGCGTACTCCAGCTAATGAAGGCCGAGAAAATTGCCTCGCTGGAGCATTTCAACACGCTCTTCCAACAGATGCTCGACTCCAATGCCGAGGGCATTGTGCTCAAGAAGCAAAACTCAATCTATAAGCCAGGTGTACGTGTTGGCGGTGGCTGGTACAAGGACAAAGCAGATGTGAGTCTGGCTGTTTGATTGTTTTTATATGATATGTGTAACACATTTCTCTCTCTCTCTCTCTCTGTCTTTCTCTCTCTCTCTCTGTCTCTCTCTCTCTCTCTCACTTTCTCTGTCTCTCTCTCTCTCACTTTCTCTGTCTCTCTCTCTCTCTGTCTTTCTCTCTCTCTCTGTCTCTCTCTCTCTCTCTCACTCACTTTCTCTGTCTCTCTCTCTCTCTCTCTCTCTCTCTCTCTCTGTCTCTCTCTCTCTCTCTCTCTCTGTCTCTCTCTCTGTCTCTCTCTCTCTCTCTCTGTCTCTCTCTCTCTCTCTCTCTCTCTGCCTCTCTGACTCTCTCTCTCTCTCTCTCTCTGCCTCTCTCTCTCTCTCTCACTCACTTTCTCTCTCTCTCTCTCTCTCACTCTCTCTCTCTCTCTGCTCTCTCTCTCTCTCTCTCTCTCTCTCTCTGCCTCTCTCTCTCTCACTCACTTTCTCTCTCTCTCTCTCAATCACTTTCTCTCTCTCTCACTCACTTTCTCTCTCTCTCTCACTCTCTCTCTCTCGCTCTCTCTCTCGCTCTCTCTCTCGCTCTCTCACTCACTTTCTCTGTCTATCTGTCTCTATCTTACTCAGTATATTGAAGGTCTGATAACCGAGTTCGATGTGCTGATCATTGGTGGATTTTACAATCGTAAACGAACATTTATTGAATCGTTTCTGGTGGGCGTATTGAAGCCCGGCGGCGACACGGAACGGGATGAGGTCTACAGCATTGGCTGTGTGGCCAACAATACGCGCCAGCGTCGCGTGCTGCACCACGAGCTGAGTCCGCATTGGCGCAATGCGAGCACAGACCCGCCACCGTTGTGGTATCACTATAAGCCCAACGAGAAGGATGGCTCACCGGACGTTTGGATTCAGCCCGACAAGTCAATCGTATTGCAGGTGATGGCAGCTGACTTAACGCCAAATGGTGCATATTTCACGCCCAAGTCGCTGCACTTTCCACGCACGCAGCTCATGCGCGATGACAAAGTGTGGAACGAATGCATGACGCTGCAGGAGTACACAGAACTATGCCAGGTAAGGCGGTCAATATAATGCACAACTGGACACTGAAATATTCAAATAGGAGTGAATAATAACAATAACTTGGTGGCAAGGAGGGGCTATAATTATAATTGATTATTTTTACGTTTATCTTCTATCCTCTTTATCTTCTACGCTCTATCTTCTATCTTCTATCCTCAGTCCTGTACTGATGTGCTTGACCCATTCAAGATTATTTGATAGATATTCAAAACTTACCATTAGAAAACAAAATCAGTAGAGAACTTAAAGACCAAAGAAATGTGCCAAACAATTTAATATCGCTATACTCACAGATGAATATATTGTATTTTGGAGATGGTATTCCAAAAAATGTTCAAGTTATTGTCAGCGTACCTAAGCCAGTTGTATGTTTTCCATATGTATAAATATATATGTTTTTGCAACAACTCTTTGCCAGGGTCGCGGTAGCATTAAAAAGTTGAACAAGCGACAGGCGAGCCTTAACGACTTTACCACGGAACGTAAACGCCAAAAGATAACGCCCGCTGAACGCAATCGCCTTGGCCTGGCGGCCTATGAGAAGCGCTACGATGTGCAGCCGCTGGAGCACAGTTCGCAGCTGTTTGATGGCTTCAGCTTTTGCATATTGAGTGGCGCTCGTGGCAATAGCAAGCAGCAGCTGCAGACGCTGGCCGCCAAGAATGGCGGCACAATCGTTCAGAATCCGTTGCCCAACGATCCGAAGTGCATTTGCATAGCCGGTGATCTGATCTATCTGGTTGAGCGTCTAATGCAGCAGCAGCCGCGCACCAACGATATTCTACGGCACGACTGGCTGTTGCGAGTGTGCGAGAAGCAGCATATCGAACTGCGTCCCAGGGATGTCCTCTCCGCCACAAATGCGCTGCAATCACAATTCGCCAAAAGCTTTGATCGATTGGGTGACAGCTACACGGACATATTTTGCAGCATTGAGGAGCTGCAGGAAGTGCTGCAGGACATTACCGATACACAGCTGGACACTGTAGATGTGGAGCAGCAACATCTTGACCAACTGGAGCAGCAACTAATTGGCGACGCTGCCGCATACAACATATTTGCCAAGCATCACGGTTGCTTCTATAATCAGGACGCCGACGAGCTGGCGAGGCTGCTTTTTATGCAGCGTGGCGGTCAATTGGTTAGCGAATCGCAGCGTCAAAGTTTGACCATTGTTTTTGTGTCTCCCAGTCGCCTGAATCGTCAGGACTTTGAGCAGTGGCATCAGCAGCACTTCACCACACATCCCATACAAACGGTGAGCACAGATTGGATACGGCAATCGCATCGTGCACGTTGCGCTCTGCCAACAGCCGAGTTTCATTTCGCATTCTAATTGCAATCACAGCAAACAATTTGTATATATGTTGCTGTTCACGTATTCAAAATACTATTATATATATAAAATATATTTATATTGTAAATCGTTCCGCAATAAATACACGTTTGACACGTCAGAAACGATGCTGAGGACTTGTTTTTGTTTTTTTTTTATTCACTTTCATTTTATTCACATCAAGACGACGAGTTTCGTATTCAAGTTGCAAGCGGAAAGAGACTGCAAATAAAGCAGCACAAGCCAGTTCTTGTAGCACCTTTCTTTTACTAGTTGCACTGTTAACAATGAACAACAACTTCCAACAGTGTGGAAGGTTCAAAAGCAAAAAGAGTTCTTGAACCTATTTGAAACATAAATATTAGATACAATTACAAGTGGGTTTTCGTGAAAGGGAAAGTGCTATTGCTGTTTCTTTCTCGCTCGCTTTTGATTCAAACAATTTGACAACAATTATGTTTATTTGATACGCTTGAAATTCGATATTTAATTTCATTTGCAGCAATAAGGACATCAAAAATACATTTAACCTTTATTTTATCGTTTTGTTTTTTTTTGTTGTTTTTTCATTTGTAAATGTACATATACATATGCACATTTGTATATGTTGATATAGTTATGTACGTTTTCTAAATTTAACAATTCTTTAGAGCATTAGCCTTTTTCTTGACTCTTTGATCAGTTGTAGGCGAACAATAATACAAAATACAAAAAAAAATGTGTATATATATATATATATATATATATATATATATCTTACTTATATATAGTACTTAGTTCAACAAATCGGGTGTACGCCCATCATATAATATATGTATATTTGTATTTATCAGGAATATATGCAATCTCTGAGATTGTTTAACACATTTACATCCATAACACCTAAAAGCTTTTTAATTGGGCTACCGGTTTTCAAACCAGTGCGGAACACTGCCTAATTGTTTGAGGATTGTTCAAATATATGAAAATTACATTTCAGCTTTCAGAATTGTGTTTGCTCAAAGTAATCTTAGGTATTTGTTTTTTTATTTGTGTGTTTATTCAAAATTATTCAGCAGCCTGCTTTATTATTATTTCTATTATTCATTATTAATTCTCGGCGAAATTCGTCTTTAAAATCAAATTCTATGCTTTAATATTATTATAGGTATAATATAATAAATATTTGTGTTCATTTTCTTGTGTATAAATATCGTACAGCAAATCGTTAGTTAAAGTTATACAAATGCATATTTTAGAGGGTTGATTTCATTTTGTTTTATTTGTGGCTTTTGTCCGTTGATAATTAATAGTGTTGAAATTATTTTATTTAATTAAATGTCTGAACAAACTGAACAGTTTTTTCTCCTGGGCCACTTATTTTTGTTATTTTATTGTAATACTAATTAATGCGCTTTAAACACACAAGGAGACATTTAGAACATATACATGGACATATACATATACATATACAAACATATTTTGTATATGGTAATGCGAAACTAGAAATTTAGAAACTATCAACAGTAATAATAGTCTTAATAATAATAATAATAATAATAAAATATAATGTTAATAATATTTTGTTTTCATCTTCATTTCGATATAATTTAAACATGTAAAACTTTAACAGTATGAAAAAAAAGGGTTTTATTTTTTTCTTTAAATAAAAAGTCTTTTGGAATTTTCGCATATTCATATTCGTTACTAAAAATATTTACACATGTACATAGATAATTTAAATTTGATTTTGCAAAAAAAAATGTGTAGAAATTCTTGTATATTTGCAGGAAAAAATAGGTGTTTAATATGTACATATGTACATATATCAAATCAGACTTCAACTTTCAAAAAGTTTCGGGATAATAAAGCAAAAAAAAAAAATGGTTTCAATAATTTAAATGTTTTCATTTTAATGTATAATGTATGTTTATATTGAGTTAAATTACTTTGTTGTGCTTCGTCTGTTTATTATTTATTATTATTTAGCTGGTTCGCTTGCTCGTAGTTAATTCATGTACGATATTTATATGGCAGTCGTTATCATTTTTGAGATAATTTGACTTTTGTTGAAAAAATCAATTAAAAATTAACAAGTGAGCTTAAAAAACTACAAAAGTGTGTGTGTGTGTGTGTGTGTGTGTGTGTGTGTGTGCGTGTGTGTATCTATTTATACGCTTAGGATTAGGCCTGTGTGGTTTCCCCTTAGTTGATTAAAATAACCCAATAGTTTAATTTGTTGATCAGTTGTTGTTTAAACTAAAAAGAGAACAAGAATCGAATTTATTTTTATTTGTATTTGTAGCAATTCGAATATTATTGGAATATTTGTATAATTTAGGAGATATTTGCAACCGGAAAGAATTGAGGATATACTCGAATTTCGCTTATTAATCGAAAGCAACAATAAATGAATCAGTTAATTTTGGCAATTCTTTAGCTATTTTTATAATAAATAACTATACAAATTATTTAGAATATCTTTATCCGATTACTGGCTTATCCAGAGAAACTTACGCTGATCGAAGGTGCTCGGATTGATGTAACTGATTAGATCCTGATCAGACATTGTGGTCAGCTCCTGAGGTATCGGTGGCTGCACAGCAACAGCAGCGGCAGCAGCGACAGCTCCAACGGCTGCCGGTAGAATGCTGCCCGCGCTGCTGGGTGCCGATGCCTGTTGGGTCATTACGGCACCGTTTGTGGTAACGGCAGCGGTGGCCACCGATTTCTGCAGCGCATTCTCCGTGGCGAGGGCGACAATGAGAGATTCTTGTGGTGTGGGTGGCACAACGGGCAAATGAACAGCGGACAGCGTGGGAAAGACAGCCGCTTCCACAGCAACCGTTTCTGTGGTCGTTGTATGATTTAACAGTAGATTAACAAGTGGATCATTCGTGGTGGCAGCTGCATTCCCAGGCTGCTGCTGTTGCTGTTGTGGCGCATGTGTATGTGGATGTGGCAAGTGTTGATGTTGCTGCTGATGTTGCTGTTGATGTTGTTGCTGGTGTTGTTGCTGATGTTGATGTTGATGTTGATGATGATAATGATGCTGTTCCTGCTCCTGTGTGGTTATAAAATCGGCGGCTGCTTTAATAATCATGTTGCTGACTGCCGTTGATGTTGCTGTGGCTGCCACTTCCGGTTGCATAACAACTGGTGTCGGTGGCAGTGTATCGTTGACATCCGCATTTGGTGGACTCATCATAATGTTGCTCAATGCCAGCGCAGCGACCGCTGCATGTTGTTGAGTTGGCTCCGCCTGCATGGCAATGTCATTCAATATCGAATTGGCCATCGTCACCTGATGTGGCGCCAATATATTGGGCACAACGGCAGTCGCTGCCCCATTTGCCGAACAGAGTATGGTCGATGGTGAGACAGCTGGATTCATAATGATATCGGTGGATAGTGAGCCACTGGCACTGTTGACGCCTCCGCCAGCAACCGCGGGCCCAGTTGCCAATTGTTGGAGGCCAGCACCAAGCGCTGCTGCCGGCTCCGAGTTCAATATGATGTCCTGCGTGAGTGGCGAACTATTTGGCGATTGTGTATCGCTGCTCGAATGGGAGCTATTTGAATTGTTGCTGCTGATCGAAAGGCTGCGCTTCAGCACACTGGGCGCGGATGTGGCAGATGTGTGCGACAAAACGCCCACCTTCTGTTGGAGAATATCGGTTAGGGCATGATCAATCACCGCTGCTGTGGTAAAGAGCGCCGGCTCACTTGTCCCATTGCTATTCACAACGGTTGTCGATTTGGTTAGATCATCAATGAACTTATGCTGTTGCTGCTGCTGCTGTGCCGGTGCCTGGTGCTGTTGATGCTGCTGCACCACATGCTTGACAATCTCATGCTTGACGGCCAGCTCAACGGCGACGGCAACAGCGGCGGGATCCAGATCAACGGTCGTTGTGGCAGCAACCGGAAAACCGGGCATACTATTCGACTGATCGTACATGATCGCATCCAGGCTGTTCTTGCGTGCGTAGTGTGCATGATATTGTAGAGCATTGGGACTGCATGGATTGATGAGTGCCTCCGGTGAGTGGAGGCTGCTATTGTTGTCCTGTGCGGTGCGCGGACTATGCGAACTATTCTCATCGAGCAGTTCACTTTTCAGTGCCGCCTCAGCGGTAAGATGCACCAGCTGCTGCTGCTGCTGCTGTTGTTGCTGCTGTTGTTGCTGCTGATCGGTGATCATCGGTGTGGACCCAGACAACGAGGATCGACGTAATCCCATCGGTATTTGTGTGGTTATCGGTGGCGGCATCATGCCCAAATCAAGCTCATGCTTCGTCTCGAGTACGTTCGCTCCAGTGGCGGCATTGCTGGCACTATTCGTCCAGACTGAGTTGCCAGTGGATGGTGCACTGCTGGTGTCCATGAAACTGCCAACATCTACAAAAACAAGAGACACTTATTTAGTACACAGGTTGTGGCATTTGCGTAGTTTTTCATGGGCTTTTCGTTTTCTTTTTTTTCTCTTTTTTTTTTGTTTTTTTGGGTTGGTTGAGGGGTTCGGTTGGGGGCGGGGAGTCGAGAATCAACTAAAAAAAATATTAAGCAAAAAATTATAAAGAAAATATATAAAAGTATAATATAATAAAAAAAAAATATTGGGGAATTATTATAACTGAGTAAAGCGCTTACTTCTAGCAGTGGGTGTCAACACAGGGGGCGAGAGACAGAGACAGAGAGAGATAGATAGGGAGAGATAGAGAGATAGAGAGAGAGAGAGAGAGAGAGAGAGAGAGAGAGAGAGAGATAAATGGAGACAAAGAGAAAGAGATGGAGACAGGGAAAGTGAGAGGAAGAGGGAGGGAGAGAGAAAAGAGACAGTCAGCTGATTTGGTGGCTTTGAAATAGAGAGCAGATGCTTGTACAACTATAACCTATAACTTACATACCTAGAGGAAACCTTAAAGCTAATACTAAAATTAAATAAAATACATTGCTCTCTATTTTTGAAGAAACCAATTCGCTGCACTCAGCCAATGATTGGGTGGTTGGTGGTTGTAAGTACTATACACATATATGTATATATATATATATATATATCAATTCTTTTTTTTTCGGTCATAGATGGAGTAAGGGGGTCGTGGATGGGTGTGTGTCTAGGGGGTGGTTGGCATGGCTTTGGTATGTCTGTGGCATGGGTATCTATTGCTTGGTGGGTTAAGTCTTATGGCCCAACAGGGCCTACAAAATTAAAGGCTAGTTATTAAACGACTTTATTAGGCTATAAATATATGTATAGGTATATGTATGTATGTCTGTATGTCTTTGGGAAATTGCTTTGATTGTCGACAGCATTCACATTCACTCACAAGGGCTATCTATTATCCAATTCAGAAATCAAATACACACACACACTCTCGCACACAGACACACACACACAACAAACGATCTGAAGCCAACAACCGATGTAGCTAGACCAAATAAAACGCCATCTTGCGATCCAAATCCAAAAGCAAATGTTGTAGCGATGACAAGATTCACACTTACAAAATAGTCGAAGAAGAAGCTACGCACATGAGGCGAGTACGGCACAAAAGGCACGAGGTGTTCCATCGAAAAATACTACTAATAATTGTAGTAATCGTAAGCAAAACAACAAGAATATTAAGACAACAACGAACCAATCTCACGCTCTCGCTCTCTCTCTCTCTCTCTCTCTCTCTCTCTCTCTCTCTCTCTCTCTCTCTCATACAACACAATTTCTCTCACATTCATCTTTCGTTACGCTCCCTCTCTCTGTCACACACACACACACACACACGCACACACACACACACACACACAGAGATTCTCGATTTCAGATAGTTCTCGCAAAGCAATTTCCAGGGCAGCAGCTTAAAGATAAGATGTTTAAGAACTACGCTTATACTTTAAATATTTTAATACGTTTGTATGCGCATCATTAAAATCTAGTTAGATTTGTTTTTATCATTATGTTTATTATTAATATTATATATATATATATATATATACATTTGTATATATATATATTATGTTTTTGTGTATATATCATATATGTATGTAAGTATATGTATGAGTTTTATGTGAGGTCGGATAAATAGGTCTGGTTAGTACGAGAATGCTAGATGATAGTCGGAGTGCGAAGAAAAAAACATCTTATTATCATAGAAGATAGAACAACATTAACATTAACATTAAAACTAACCACACACCCACACCCGCACCCACATTGCAGATCGATCAGTTCACCAAAGTGGGATTGAGGACTAAGTTCAACTGCACCACCACCTTGTATATCATGGGCACATTTTGTTTTGTAGTCGAGGTATATCTCTAGGCGTAATGCTGAGGCTCTGAAGTGCGAGCAATGCTTTTAAAATTCCACTCGTTCTAGGTGAGTCCCATCACTACTTCTTAAAGAACTTTCTTATAAATGCCCTAAGCTGTGCAGCTGACCAGCCCAAAAGCACAAACTATAATAATAATAATAATGACAAGCCCAGGTTTTGGCTGTTTACAAAAACAACGCATATACTTTTCCCCATTTGAATCGAAACTCTTTGTTCTTAAACTCTTCATGACTCCACTAATCCCTAGCCATCATCATCTTTCACGTCATTTCAAATGTTTGGCCAATTTAAAGCTACATAAAACTGTCTCTTTGATGGTTTGGCAAACTAAATTCCAAGTAAATGATCTTTACAAGTTTACTACTATGACAGAATATTTTTAAATGAGTACGAATTCAAAGTTGCATAAAAATATATAATGAATTGATAACAGAGCAAGTTCAATGATCGGTTTCGCATCATTGATGTGCATCTGTTTATGAATCTAGCCCACGTCTTATGCTGAATCGAAAACAAGATTTTTGACAATTAGTTAATGGGGCATTTGGAATATGGTATATGGCATGTTACACACTATACTATATGTATGTATAAATACGAGGTACGAGTATATGCGAAACGCTGTTATTTATGGTGTATTGAAAGGTGTATGTGTGTAGTATGTATAGCTAGGTATAAAGTTAATAATAATGGTAGACATATAAATATGTACGAAATGTCAAACGAGGTCAATGGTTCAATATATTTTTTTTCTCAGTATTTCAGTATTTTGTTGGTATTTGTGGTTTTTTTTTTTTTGTTTTGTTTTGTATCACCAGTACCCTAATCGAGTGGTGCAGAGGGATCCATGCTGTTGCTGTGACTCTCTCGCGCTGTTGCTGTTTGCTGGCTGGCTGGGCTGAGTTCCGTGTTGAGTTGAGTTTTCGTAGACGTAACGCTGTAGATTCTTCATCTGCTCCCTGCAGTTTTTCCTCACCATCTGTTTTTTTTTTCTTTGTAGAATCGTACTTAAAATGTCTGGGTGTGTATTTTTTTTGGATTTTAGGGGGGTCGATCCGTGATCATATATATATTTATTCGTGTGTGCATATATATGTATATATATAAACATATATATATATATCTATGTATATATTGATATATCTTTGTATTGTAATATTTGTTGATTTCCATGTAAGCTGTGGCGCTTTTATCTTATTGCTGCCTTATATAGCTGGCTTATTTGATTAATTTGATTTGGATCTCGACTTTGTACTTTGGGGAATATTCTTGACTAGATTGTTTCTTTGTTTGTGTTCTTTTTTTTGTTTTGGTTTTGCATTTTATAGCACTCAAAATGGTTACATATTTGACTATATAGTATATTGAGCACCTAAATTGCTAAGAGAAGGGGAGGAGGAAGAATAAAGTAAAAATATATATATGTATATTTTTAATTTTTGGTTTTGTTGAATTGTTGTAATTAGTGTTGCGAAAAAGTTCCTGCCAGGTGCCCTGAACAAGAATTAGAACGGCTGCCTTCTTTTTTCTCTCATTATTTTAATATTCATCATCATATTCTTCATCTTCTTCTTTTTTCTTCTTCTTCTGCATCTCCTCTTGCTGCTGATTTGTTGCATGTTAGTTATCGGCTATCGATTATCGGATGTGTCGGTTTATCGGTTATCGGCTATCGGTTGAGTCTTCGTTAGCTGCAGGCGCTGGCTTCGTGCGTTGGAAACGTGATCAAGAAAACTCTGCATGCCTCATACAATAAGCACCCACTTTGCATTCACCCATTCCCATTCACACTCCACATCCGCACACACTCACACACATACACACACATTCACGCGCGCACACACACACACACACACACACACACACACACACACACATCAAGACTCTGCTAAAGGGAAAAAGTAACCCCCCGATAACTGCAGGTTAACGGCTCCCAAACTAATTTGTTTAAGCAGAAAACATATTCAAACGAAGAAATCTCAAGCAACGCGTTGCCCTCAATTCATAGAGAAAAGTACTATTAAGTTTCGTTATGTGAATACTATTAAGGATTTCTTCGGCATCATCAATCAGGGAATCGGTGTCTCACGATCCACAGCAAAAAAAAAGAAGCAAAGGCAATGGCAATGGCTATGGCAAAATGAACTAAACCCACATTATTTCGCACATTCACACCGCAGAGTTGTTTCGATCAGTTTCCGAGTGGCCTCGTTCATCAGTTGATTCAGTGAGAAATTGAGGAAGAGGAAAGCCAGATATTCGCGCAGTGTATAAACTCTCCATATTTGAAAGCTTTCGAGAAAGTTTTCTGAAGCGTCGCAGAGTTTTGTGCCATCTCGTTTTACAGATTGCAGTTTTGTTATCATAAATATTAAGTTTTTTTTTTGTTTTTGTTTTTTGTTTTCTTATTTTGTGTGTGTTTCCCAGTGAAAACACAGTGTCCTAACTTGCATTGCATATTATTTACCTTAATTATATTAATTGTGTTTGTTGTTGTTGTTGTTTTGTTTTGTTTTGATTTTGTAGATACTTAAATATTATAATTATGTGATCATATTTTGTTATAGCTTCCATGCGTTATTCTGTGTCAATGGCAATATATTCGATTGGAGGGCGAGGCAAGCAACATTTTAGTGGTGTTCGGGATGCAATTGCTTTTATGGGTCATTCATGAAATCTGAAAACAATGTGTTTAACTGACTTTCTTCTTCTTCGTGTTGCAATCAATTGCTCGGCAAACCCAGTTGAATGATGTTTATAATAGATTAACTCATGATATCAATTCACAAATAATTATATATATACATATACATATACATATACATATACATATATATATATATTAATGAATGTGTAATATCGATTGAGTGAGGCCCATTAGAATTTTGTATTGTTAGATGTATTTTTGAACGTTAGAAATTGTAAATGTGTAAAATATGATTTTTATTTAGTATTAGTTTTGAATACTTCGTATTGCTTTTGCCAAAAATCTGGTGCACAAGAAAATGTGGCTAGTGGACTTTAAGTTAAAAATAATCTATTTTTATCAGTTGTTCTTATGCTTTTAAATACAATTACTGCACTCAAGTAATTAATTATTTCAGATACTTCTTGACTGAAACTATTTATTGACTTTACTTTTATAACGAAATTTAGATTGAACCGCCTATTGGTATCTATGCATCTGCATCTACTTGCATCTTAGCTTAATAGTCGAGGGTGGCCAGACAAAATATAAACTACTAATCTTTGGCCCACAGAATAACGCATGAAGGCATAAAAATTGTTGTAGGAGATTTTTTATATTGTTGTAATTTAAAATTATATATATTATCATTTATGGCTTTATAAATGGCTCTACTAAATATCTAATAAGCTAACTAATCAGTGTGATTTCGCAACTTTGGCAAGAGGCGCGGTTATATATAAAAAAATATATTTATATATATAAAACAGTAAAAAATATTTTGGTATTCGTTTTTGTTGGTCTATATTTGTTCGAACTAACTGTGGTAAAACGAGTTAACGCGTTTATGTACGTATTACATATATACGATGGATATACATATATGTATTTATGTAAGTATGCATGTATGTACATATGTATGTATGTATGCATGTACGGGTATACATACGTATGTATGTGTATTTCATAGTTATTGAATAGACTAACGTTAACGTTAAAGTGCGTTCAACTGGCCTGCCTGCGACGCCTGCCTGACGGATTGTGGTTTAAATTGTTGTTTCTTTATTTTTTGTAAATGTTCTTGTTTTTTTTTTTGTTTTTATTTATTTATTTTTTATTGTGCGTGTGATCGTGTTTTGAATCGCTATTGATACGGTTATGATGGTTGATGATGCCTGCAAAGGCTTCGGCTATATATTTTTTGTTTTTGCTTCATGTTTTTTTTTTCTTTCTTTCTTTTTTTTTATGTATATATAGAAATAGTTAACAAATAAATACCTTGGCTATGCATTGTGCTACTTAACGTGCTGGCCGCCGCTAGTGTCGTATAGCTGCCCTTGGGTGTATAGATGAAGGTGTGCGGTTCGCTCTTCTTGCCACTCGATATAATGGACACCTGTACGCTGACCGGCTTGAGCAGGTTCTGATGCAAATACGGCGGCACTGTGCAGATCAAATGCGTCTACAAATGCATAGGGCAAATATCATAGTTATTCAATATTCAATTCTATATACATGTATGTATATATATATATATATATATATATATATTATAGATGGATATGTGCACTTACCTGATGCAAATACTCCTTATCGGGCAGTACGCTCTGCTCCCAAAGAGCAGCGGTGCCACCGATGAGCTGCTGGCGTACGGCTATTTCTGCTGCGGGATCATCGCCATTGACACTGTCGTACGTCTCCTGGAACACAACATGTGTGTCCTTCAAAAAGTTCTTGCCAATGATGAACAACTCCAAGCCCCCATCAACGGGACAAGAGTTCAGTGATTTCTTGCATATCTCTGGAACACCAGGTGGCTGAGCTGTAAAATATTAAACAAAAAAAAAACGAAATAATAAAAAAATGATAAATATATAAATATATAGATATATATATATATATATATATATACATATATATGCATATACATATATATATATATATGGACATATGCAGATTAATTGGAATACTTACTGCATATGATGGGATTGGAGCAGACCTGCAGCGTTTCGGTGCTGCCATCATCTTTTGTTAGCTGAGTGCGGAACACCATGCGGCAACGTGTTGACTTCTTCTTGTTCTTTTGAGCCAGATGCTCGGGGAAACGGTGCTCCACATCGACGTTGCGTTCCTGCAAAATTACAATAGGGCAAATATGATTTAGTTTCATTTAGTTTAGCTTTTGAATTGTGTGGATGAACGCACCTTGAGTATGCCAACGCAATCGCAGGTGACAGTCATGTCCGTTTCTGGCTTGAAGTCAATTTCAATGACCATGGTGCCATCGACCTTCTTCTCGTTGCATTGCGTCGAATTCTTTCCAGCCACCTTGCACGCCTGATAGAACATGTGCGGCACAACGCGTCCAATGTCCGTGCCAATGAACACCTGGAGCACGGCGGACTTAACGTAGCCGGTTAGCCGGACAATGGGGAAGCCATTGCCGCTGCGATCCTTGACGGCGCCGCGGCTACCCTCGGTCTGGTAGCGAGCGCGATGCTGTTGCTCTGGCTGCGATACAATCTCCAGTTGGACATGTCCATCATTGGAGCTGGCGATGCTGTTCAGTGGTGTCGTCGGTTGCCTCTTGTTCGCCACACGCGTCACGGTGCGCGTTCCGATGAATCTGTGAAGCGGCAAATTGAACAAGCACACAATCAGAAACAGAAACGATAGCACCTGATAGAGATACTACTCCTACTCCTCCTCCTCCTCCGCCTCTGCGACTCATCATAAACCGAATCGAATATATTAATATAGTTCAAATCATTCCCAAATACAAATACTACATGCAGAGAAAACAATTTGGCCTGCAAACCAGTCATTATTTTAGTTATAATTGCTAAATGTACGTTACAGTTACTATGTATATGTATATATATATATATATATATATATCTATATATATATATATATATTTTTTTTTTTATACTAAATTTAGTATTTACAATTCTGATTTAAAAATGTGGATAAAAAGCGGCCCCAGCTGGTTTTGTTGATTCTCCAGGTTATATTTGTTTAGTCCTGAGTGTAGTTTGTCTTCGAATTGTGAACTTTTGCTTGGATTCTTTAGGAATTTTTTAAAAATTTCACTACTGTTTGCTGTTTGTTTTGATAAGTATATATATATATATATATATATATATATATATATGTATATGTATATAAAGTATGCTATGCACGAGTATGTGTGTGTTTAGCGTATGCGTATACATGATTTATGACAAAGAATTTAGTGCAACATGTGCTGGCCAGGATGAAACAACTTGGTAAAGCACAACACATACACACAGAGACACACAATCACTCACACACACAGACACACACACACACAGACACACACTCACACACACACACATCAATCGAAATGATTTATGCACTGTATAATACACACAAACACAAACATAGACACCGGAAAAACAAACAAAAATACAAAATCATTCATTAATTTTATTAACTTTTTTTTTATGGTATTTGTGTATTAACATAAAAGCTACGAAAATATGCAGCCAAAAAAAAATGTGAAAACAAAAGAATATAAAATTGTGGATAAATCAAAGCTGCACTTTGCACTTATTGATATTGTTTTTGTTCTGTTTGAAATTGATGCTATTTGATTGGCTTTATTTTTTGCTTACTGCTAACGATTGATTTTGTTTACCACACACACACACACACACAGAGACCAAGACAAAAAGAGCGATAGATAGAGAGAGAGAGAGAGAGAGAGGGAGAGAGGGAAAGAGGGAAAGAGATAGAGAGCTAAATAACACACACACAAGCAAGTATAAATATAAATATAAATACAAAAATATACAACAAAAGTTAAATAACATATTTTTCGATTTTGAGGCATTTCAGAATTCGAACCCATTGAATCTGGGCAAAAGTGCTCAACACATTTCGGGTAATTACTAAACAATTTTGTTTTTTATTTTTTGTGGCTACTTTTGTGGCAATTTTATGCTGTCCATTTGTTTTGTGATATTAATAGTTTCTCAATAAAAACAATGCAAATAATAAACAAAATATATATATAAATATTTTTTTTTAACAAAGAAAATGTTGCAAATTGTTCATTTTATGGCTATTTATATTTTTGGCATATTTATGGATCATTTATTCAAAAAGTATATTTATGCAAATTTGAAAGGACTTTTTTTTATTATTTGCTGTTTCCACTTTTGGTAATTTTGTTTAAATTGTGGCCTGTGAATGTTGTAGTTGGTTCTATTTTTCTGTAAAGAGAAGGCCGCTTACTTTGGCTCAGTGCTGTGATGATTGCTGCTGATCCTGCAATGGATTTTGTTGCTGATTTTGGGGCCGGCATTGACGACTCTGCTGACGTCAGTACTGTCTGCAGCAACTGTGGCAATTTTGCGTATAAACTCATCCTCGCTGCACGCATCATCGTTGTCGAGCTCCACCTGATTGCATTCGTATTTTTTGCGCTTTAAATGCTTGCCACCACCACGACCATCTCCTCCACCGACAGAGCCATTGCTGCTGCTGCTGCTGCTACTGTTGCTGATGCAACTGCTGCTGCTCTCATGCTGCTGGTGCTGCTGTTGTTGGTGCTGTAGCTGCAAATGTAATCCAGGATAATGAAATTGCTGCTGTTGCTGCTGGTAATGTTGCTGTTGCTGTTGCTGCTGCTGTTGTTGTTGCTGCTGCTGTTGTTGCTGTTGCTGTTGTACAGCAATGGCATTGGCATTGGCAATAGCCAGCTCGGTAGTTTTGTGACCCATGCTTGTATTGAAGATGCCCCCAAACAGTTCTGAGCTGAGCGTTGGCGTTGACGAACACGAAGATGAACACGAAGACGAAGACGGAGATGATGACGATGAGGCTGTTGTCGTTGCTGCTGACGTTGTCATTGTTTGGTTGCTGTCGGTGCCAAAGCCAGTGTCCTCATCATTGCTGTGAGCTGTTGCTATTTCATCCACAAATGTTGATATCGACGAGGCCGATTCGATTTCATCCAGATAGTTGAGCAATTTCTTGGCATGATGCGATCTACATACATACATATTTATTTACACACACAATATATATATATATAATTATATATATATATATATATATATATATATATATATATTTATATACATTTAGTTTCTATTTAATCACAATATTTGTTTGTTGTTTCGATTTGTATACATCATTGAAATTAATTTTGATTTCAAAGCGAAAAAAATAAAAGACAAGGAACAATATAATATTAAAGATTTCTGTTCGACATGCATACATACATACAAAAGCAAAAGCCAATATATAAACAGACAGTAAACGACTAAACGATCATAATCAATAAATACCGCGAATCAAAACAATAATCTAATAAAACACATGAAAAGTGAAAATCAGTGTGATTTTAACCATTCAGTTGGAAGAGCTGGGATTGAATACGATTACGAATAAAAGGCGACACACACACACACACAATCGAGAATTGAGAAAGAAGGCGAACTTCATTTGAATAATAATAGAACTTGAAGTAGTTCATTCGAATGCAAATCGAATTTCCGTTCAAATCGTGTTGTTGCCCACAAAAATGCCAATGCCACAGAATTGCAAAGAGAACGAGTTCATAGCACATAAAACAGTTACATTTTTACTATGAACTCCAACTAAGCTGCAACCAATTTTTTGTCAACTTGTTCAACACATTCAATAATAACTAAATATCTCTAAAATCTAGATCTAATCAAATTAAAGCGCATTTCATTATTCATCCATTACACTTAACATTGGTAGTCGTCCGATGTTGATTGATAATCTGTTGGAGCGCATAACAACACTCATAACTAGTTTTGAAAACAACAATAAATATCTGATTGGCATAGAATTTGAACAGTGCTGATATTTGAAGGCGAGCAGAAGGAGATGGATTTATTCGAAATTCGAAATAATCATCTCCTAATAATAATGATTTGATATTACAGAACGTGCACTTTTGCAATAACAATCTATTTTTGAACTTTGAAATCCGAATCCAAGCCAAATCCAAGTGCAAATGTTATCAATTGAAAATGAGACAATGAGAAGATTACCATTGCCACATGGCGTATGCGTAACGAAGTACAAATTATTACAGTGGCTTTGGTTTTTAATCTACGGCTTATAAAGAAAAACATAAACTAAACAAATACCAAATAGTAGACTAACCCAAATGTGCATAGGCCAAAGCTAAATAGTGTTGTGTTATCATTCGAGCGACGAGTGACGAGTGACGACTGAAGATTAAATACCCTTACACTTTCATACATAACGCATGTATGTATGTATGTATAATATTTTATTATATTTTTATTATGTTCTTTTAGTTCAAATGAGAGCTGAGACCAAGGCGACGAACATGGCTATATCCGAGCTGACTAATTCAGTCTACATCTCAAAGTCATTGCCCGTTTGCAGCCACCAAGACACAAAGAACGACACGGAGAGCAAGAGGGAGACAGAGAGAAAGAGAGAGAGATAGGGAAAGAGGGGAGGGCTGACAGAATACAAATCAAATTAGCTGCACACACACACACACACACACAACAATAACAACAACATCATAAAAAAGTAGGCGCAAATGAAAAATGTAAATGCGAAAATCGAATGAAAAATAACCAAGTTGGCAGCGCCCACTTCAAGCCCAAAATTAACTTACATACTCGACATTTTGATCATATAAATCACAGCGATAATTATTCACCAATTCTCATTGTGTCAGTAACAAAAAAAATATGGACAGTGATAAGCGCACTTTGCAAAAGTGCGGCCGGCAACTTAAAACTGCTGCAGCTGATGGCACTGATAAGATACAAAGAAATGCGATTACGCTGCGATTACGGGTATGTAATTATATATGTGGCAATCACATTATGGCTACCACACTCACACTCACACATACACACACACACACGCACAGACAAACCAACTACAACAAATACAATCTAGTCTCTAAGCAGTCATTCACCATGACCTACAATGAACCAAATGCATCGCAAAAAAAACCTGTCAAACAAATTATATTTGCGTGTTGAATATTACATTTTTGATTTTTTTCTTCACTATTGAAGATCTGGGCACTTATATATATATATATATAAATATATATATATATATAGATGTGTTAAATGACGTGAGTATGTGAATAATGTATTTAATAATGGACATGTTGAGTTGATACAGCAATGAGAATTCCCATTTTAAATATTTGTACAATTTCTATATGCGATTTCCGGAATACGTTTTCGAGTTTTTCAACCCGTTGGGGTCAAGTGGTGCGATGAAGTATTCAATGTATAAAATATATTCTGTGTATATATATATCGGTTTACGGATCACAAGTATTATTGCAACGGTGACACAAAAACCGAAAAAATTAAGAACACTTCCTTTCGAAGCCAAGTCCCGCAGACAACTGAAGGGAACTATAAATTCACAAATTGAATTTTCTATTTGTTTTTTTTATTTTTATTTATTTATAATATAACCGAATTCGTTAAACAATAATAGTGAAAGGCGCCGGATTGTTGAAGCGTCTCAATTTAACACCAGTGTGTGTTGTGTGTGTGTGTGTAAATGAGAGCAAGTGCAATGAGAGTGTGTGTGTGGTGTGTCTGTGTGTGTGTGTGTGCGTGTGTGTGTGTGTGTGTGTAGCTAAACAGCTGACCGGCTGAAAGGGTAGATGGACTCACCTTGAAACGGGTATCGCGCGTATTAAATGCTGCTGCGGTGAATGTTGCTGCTGCTGATGTTGCTGTTGTTGCAACTGTACATGCTGCTGCTGCTGCTGTTGGTGATGCTGCTGCAAGGTGTTGCTGGCGGCCGCTGCAGCTGCAGCTGCTGCTGCTGCGGCAACTGTGTTAGTCAAGTCGCTATTTATCACCAGATTTGTGATCTGATTGCTGTTGCTGCTGGTGCTGCTCCTGCTGCTACTGCTTGGACCATTGTTACTGACATCGACAGCAGCAGCAGCCGTTGTTGTTGTTGTTGCTGCTGAACCATTTCGCAGCTCCGTATGCTGATCGAAACCCAGTCCACTGTCATTGGAATTGTCACAGGGCGGCGGATGCGGTCGCTGTGGTATTCGCTTCCCCGGCACCAGCTTCCCGGGCCCCGTCTGACCAACATAACCAACCAACCGCAGCAATCGAAGCAATCGCAGAAGAATGAGAAATAAGTACAAATAGCAAACGGTTGCTCAACTGTTGTGTACTTACCCTGGCAATGGTGTGCAATTTACCGGGCAATCCCTTGCCCGTCTGTCTCTTCGATGGTATCCGAAAGCCTTTGCGATGGATGCGAGGACTCATTGTCGAGTTTGTGGATATCGTCATGCGCATCCCTGCGAATGAAATAAGATAACAATATGATCATGAATATGTTTGATTTATTCTGATTAACTAAGATATTTGATTTAACGAGCTCGAGATTCGTTGCTTAACTTTTATTCATATTATTGACAAGTCCAATCACTTGCAGTACAGGTATATATTTAAGAAAGATTGATACAATTTTCCAGAAGTTTGTATCTAAAAAAAGTGCAAGTATTTTGATGTTGTTGTTGTTGATAACCGAGATGAGATGCTGAGCAATCAAAGTATGTCATAACCTCAAGATAAAACCCGTTCAAACCAGAATTCCACAATGATAACGATAGAAGAATAGAAATCACAATTGCATCCAGCAGTTTTGTGCAACATGCTGTCCGTCCAATTAGATCAAGACAATAAATATGTATTTGCTTGAATGCGATACAATATTAAAGATGTATGTGTGTGCATGTATGTGCATATATATATATATTTATTTATATATATATATGTGTGTGTGTATGTGGCGAGACCGAATCAAGTGCTTCATTTAAACATACAATGCAAAAATGGTTTGATGCTTGCAACGCAGCTTGCTGCTTGCTGCCTCTGCTGCTGCTGCCTTTGCTGATGCTGCCTCTGCTGCTGCTGCCTGCTGCTGCCTGCTGCTGATAATGCCCCGTAAACGGGAACGATGCTGAGATGGAGCCGTACCAGCAGCCACTAGGCATATAGGCATACGGGGTGCATTGAACTCAATGTCCGCTCTGTGACACACAGGGACACACAAGTCCCACATACGTCTACACTTGCAAAAACAAACTACACATATTGCCAATGATAACAAATTTGTGTTTGCAGATTGTTCTCACAATTCTGAACGATTGTTCTTATTTTAAAACTGATGTATTTTGAATTACTTGGGTTTACGCTATTAATATATAGAAATTGGAGGGCTACAGCTCTACGAATATGTATCGATATTCGAGAAGGTAGACAAGAATTATTATTATAATACAAATTTTAAGTCTCTAACTCTTGCCTCTGATGGGCATGGCTATATAGACTCGACTGTTAATGTTGATCAGGAATATATATACATGTGAGGAGTCCTCCTGTTTGCAATGAATATTTCGCAATTGATTTAAGAACGTTTTTGCTTACTTATTTGGGATACATTCAATAGTGAGTTGTACTTTTAATAACAAAATATTCAAAAATGCATGCCCGTTTGTAAGTGCGATTTTCTTCGAGTGCATGTCTGTATATGTAGAGATATATATGCGTATAAATACATTGTCATAAATATACTCGCTGCCTAGACGCAGTAGCTCGATTATTTTGCAGCTGTCATTGTGCATGTAAATTGCACATCAAGTTGCGCCCCATTGTTGCAGGCAGGCAGTCAGTTTAGGAGGCTCAATTGATGCTCAATTTGAGTTGGTGGATGAACAAACGCATCCCATGCATCCACCCATCCACCCATCCACAGAACTGCAGGCCAGTTGTTGTCTCTCTCGCATTATCAATGCCCAGTTGCAGTTGCCGTCGCTGTTGCAGATATCAGCTGTAGTTGCTCTAATAGTAGCAGCAGCGGCGGCAGCAGCAGCAGCAGCAGCAGAAGCAATAGCAATAGCAACAGCAACAGCCAAAGTGACAACAACAACATCGAACAGATAGCTCTACTGATAAGGCCAAGGCGGCGCTAATCAAGAGACCCACTGAAATCTGCATTAATGCACATACAGTTGTGGCAGAAAAAAGTGGCACTATTATCATTGCAGAACTTCTGTCTCAGCTATCTGGTATCGGAGCTTTCCTTAATGAAGGGCGATTTGAAATAAAATTATTTGTTGACATGCTGTTTATGGTTCAATTTATGTACTCAGAAAAACAATGTGAATTGGAAAGATGTAAATAAAAAACCTTGCAAAATTACAGATTGTTAATCGGATGCTATATATAAGTATTCCCCGATGTGCAAGCATATTTACGTATTTTGTATTTCATAAACTTGAATCGTTTCTCGAATTTTGGTATTTATATATTGATTGTAAATGGAAATAATAATAATAATAATAGTTAATAATTATGGTCTTTTAAGCTTTATTTTGTTTTCGATCGGAATATAATAATTATTATTCGCAATCAACTCTGATTCCCGTCAATATAGTCAAATTAAAGACAAAACAAACTCTTAGAGTGTGTTCTATTTAAATAATTTATACTCGCAGAGCATATTCAAAATTCAAAACTATTTATTTATTGACAAAAATGATATTCAAGAGAAAATCATTTTTGGTTTGCCAAATATTAAATATTCGACCGGATATCTTGCAATTCACCGCACATAAACAATGTGCATACCGCATTTGAAATGTGTAAATATTGTAATTAATACTTTCGAGCGTTCTTAGCAATAAGAAGTTTACACTTCTGAGAACATTAGAAACCAAATTAAGATACACAAACAGTTATTAAGTGTGTTTGGAAGTTGTTGTTCCGATTGTTGTCAAGTGGTGGTGCTGCTCAAGCCCATAAAGATATTTCTTATAGATAAGCAGGGTATTCATAAAATTTGGTTTCACTGTAGAACATGACATGGCTACATTTTCGAAAATTCGATATGACATAAATTAAGCATTGAATGTTTTCAAGATAAGATATAAATCAGTGTACTTGTCATTCGAAAAAAAAATAATAGAAAATTAATAATAATAATATTTTGTCAGCATACATTAATTAAAATCGTAATTATTATGTTTTATTTATCTAGGCTACAAGATAAGCGTTTTGGCAAATATTTGCCAACGTCAAAAGAATAACAAAATGAACACAAAAACAAAACAATCTAATATCAAAATGTATATATGTGTATGTATGTGTGTGTCAGGATTCCTTGCTTAGTGGTAAATACAAATGTTTTATGTTGTCGCTGCCTGCAATGGCTCATGTAAAAATTGCCAAAGGTGCAAAGCCGCACAACAACCGTGTTTGAGTGTGTGTGATCATTATGCCCAGTTCCGAAAACATAATCAATAAACAATAAAAAAAACATACATATATATATATGTGTATATATATATATATACAAATATATTGGCTGCCTCAGCCACAAAAAGCGTTAGCTGATCTTACCTACATATGTATGTACCTGCCACTGACGCGGCACCTTTATCTAAGCGCCTGCGATAAGACAAAAACAATCGGAACCTAAACCACCCACATATACCTATACACCCGCGCACACACACACACACACGCATACCTACACCTATACGCACAAAGAGCGCGCCTTTTCACACTGGGAGGCGACGACGAGTCGCGGTTTATCTGTGATCTCCACGGCGATAAGATTTTCGTGTTTCTTCTCGGGTCGCCTTTATGTAATTTCCACGGCTTCAATTGGCATACAAAAAACCGGTTTAATTCAATTCAATTTGTTGCACTTTGCGCTTTGTATTAAGCTTAGCGGCAATTGGAACGTAAAAAAAAAAACATTCAAACTTAAATAAAGTCGACGACTCCGGGCCAACACTCAACACAGTTAAAAGCGAGAAGCCAGAAGGATTGATTTACATAAACAGAAAATATAAATTTGGAGAATTTTGAACTCAAATCAAGAAGAAAAATGTTTGTCACAATTCGGTTAAGGTCTCCATTCTTATTTCAAGATACGTTTTTGGTTGGAAACAGTTGCGTTCTAAATAAAAGAACATGATTATTTGTAGCATAATATTTAGTTTCTAGTCAATTTCCTTCAGAAATCTTAAGGTTTACGGCCTATTTTTGAATAAAAACGATTTTCGAATACTCAGAATACTTTTCAGAATTTAAAGCATTTAAATTGTTGACAGGTATAACGTTCGCAAAACTCTACCGATTTTGAAACGCAATATAATTTTTGATTATGAAAAAACCAAAATCTGAATTTAGCGTGTCTTTATATTTTTCTGCCTAGGATATATAAAATCGGAGATCAATATGCGCAAGTGAAACAATTCCTTAAGGTTAGAGGACATGGGATCTGTAGAGCAACGGTATTCTATATACTATTATAAATGATGCTGCACTAGTGCAGACTTCTTGGCAAAAGGGTCAACGTTACCTGTGGTCTTTCATCAGGCCTTAATCTTATCGTTGATAATCTTGACAAACAACAATATATGCATAATATCTATATATATATTAATGTATATAGAAGAATGAAATCTGAACGTGGAGGCAGCTATTAATCAAATCACATATATTTTATGTGACTTAATTACAAAACGCAAACTCATCAACGTGAAGGCGCCAGTCGCTCGGAAGCCTTTGTAGACACAAATAATCTGTGGATATCCGTTTCCAATTTCGCACAGCAACCGAACTCAGAAACATAATAAGATCCGATTGGATAGGCAGACATATCATATTTGTTTGCCATAATCATTTTTGATTTATTTACATTTAACGAATGATGGAATTCATTTAATGTTTAAGTGTTATTATATAACTAATATTATTATTGCTCTCTCCTTTGTAAAAGAAGACGAATTCTTAATCAAACCGAATATTTCTGTTTAGAGCACTCATTTCGTTAATAAATCTAACTAGTAACAAAAAAACTAGTACAATTTTAAATTATTAACATAGCATTCCAATTGAATATCCCACCATTATCTATGGCGTACAATTAATTCTGTGCCTTTTTGCAGGGGACCGGAACTGGGTCCACCAGGCAATATAACCTTCGGCATAGGATAGCCGGTCTTACTTGTCACTTTGTCTTTTTTATTATTATTATTTTATTCAATTTATTTTCGAACTGAGAAATATTGTTTTCGATATGCAACATTCTTTGTATCGTTTGTGTTGCAGCGCAGCTTACCAAAATTGCTTTTGTAATGATGTTGGTAAGCATTTGTATTGGAATTATTGTGGTTGTTGCTGTTATTGTGGTGGTGATTGTAGTGATGATGGCCACTGCTATTGTTGTTGCTGCTGCTGTTACTATGGTTGGTGTTGCTGTTGTTGTTGTTGCTGTTGATTTTACCGGCGGTACCATTGCCATGATGATGTCCCAGATTGTGCATTTTGGATGGAATACGATAGCCGGACTCGTATTTATACTGATTGTAGGTGAAGCGCATATTGTTGCCGTTTTTGTATTTGTCGCAATATACTCTTTATATATAGATATACATATATGTTCTTGCTTTAATTGATTTTATCTTAAATTCATATAAATCATTTGCAGCATTGAATAAAATAGTTGTTGTTTCTTGTTGAGTTACTCTTAAACAATTTAACTTCTTCATTCATAAATTATATTTGGTTGCTTTTTTGTGGTTGGCACGTTTCTTTTGTATTTAATTTGATTGTTATTGTCACTTTGATTGTTTAATTGATGTTATTAGATTTTTTTTGCTTGTGATCATTTGGCATTACAATTATTTGTACATTTTATTTGTTACCATTGTTGTTCTTGTCGTTGTTGGTTGGTTGGTTGGTTGATTAGTTAATGTTCATAATAAATACATGTTTACGTTTGTGTTTCTTTGCTGCTGTTGTTGTTGTTGTTTTTTTATTAACTGTAAAATTAAAGCAGAAAGCAACGTTTTTTATTTATTTATTTTTATTTTTATTTATTTTTTGGTTTAGCAGTCAAAAACGCACACAAGTCGTGCGATGTTGAAAATTAACATTTTTATATGATCGCTCGCTGGTTTGTTTTGTTTTTTCAATTCGCATTTGATTTTTATTCTTTGTTTTTGTTTTTACTTTGACGTAGCGCGAAACCGAGCACAGCCGATAAAGCGAAACGACGAAGAAGGTAAGAAAATACGTATATATAATATGAAAGCTTTCTATACTGATCCGACTGATCGACAGACAGATACCATATCTATGGCAACTATTTACTGTCCAATTGCTTAAACAATTTTCAGACCATAAAAGTAAAAAAAAAGTTTTTATAGTCATCAACTTGCACACATCCATAACAGAGTATATACAAATTAAGAATGCCATCAAAATCTGCAACCAGAAGTTGGCAAACACGATGATTACGACAATGAATGCTAATAATGATCTGATGTGTGCTAAATGCATTTATCGTTTTTAAGTTTGTGAAACAAGTTTTGGAGGCTACCTTGAGAGTTTTGATTTCTTCCTTACTTTACAGTTAAGCATGTGGAGTATTTATTGCTGCAGAACTGGTTCACTCAGCCCTTTTACTTTTCCATCACAATTATTTCCACAGCGATGCTAATTGTTTCCATTTTAAAGCATTCAGAGACCAGGAAACAAAATAGCCTGGCGATTGATATCATCTTAATATCTCACAGGATCTGTTAAAAAGCGCTTTTAATTGACATATTTCATTTATTTGACTCACAAAACAAGTAACAATTGGCTTAACCTTGATTTGTTTGTCCGATTAAGGACAGTTGCTCTACGGCTGATGCCGGTTTGTTGCCAACAAAGGAGTAATCTCATTTATTGGCATTACACAAAAAATCATTATCGACAGTCTGGGTAACAAGATATGAAACATATTTATTGATATATTTCAAAAAGACAAAATTGAAAAAAAAAATAAACAAAATATGTAATTACAATAATTATTATTGTATATGTATGTTTGTTTGATCAAGCAAGTCAGTGCAATCCAAAGGAACATTAAGTGCTAATCTTGATTGTGTCATGGCACCAATCAACATATGAAGTGCGTAGAGGCTCATATCACTGTCATTACTAAATAAATGCATGAAGCCCAATGCCAAATTCTATGAACTGATTATTAAATGGCACTTGACGCCTATATATATATATATATATATATATATATATATATATATATATTATATATATATATATAAATACACACATACATACGTGCATACATACATAAATAACTTATAATCACTAATTTTAATTTATTTGCACACATTTTTCAATAAATATTGCGAGTTATTGATCTAACCTGAACTTATAATGACAAAAACAAAAACAAAATCAAAATGAAAATATTGAATGGCACTCCAAAGACAAATATACGTAATTGTAGAATTGAATCGAGTCGAATCGCATCGTATCGTATCGAATTGAATTCAATCAAATCTCAAACCGAATCAAATCTTGAACGCGAATATTTTTTATGTTTGTGGCTATAGCTGTTTCTGTGACTATGTCTGCGTCTATTTGGGTTTTGTTCAGGGGTTCGGTTGCGGTTGCTGTTCCGATTGCGATTGCGATTGCTTTGGACTGGGGCGCTGCTTCTCTATCCGCTCTGCTCTGCGCTGCGCAGCTCTGCTCTCACTGTGGCTGGCGGTGGTGTTGATAAGATAAAGCCGCTTAACGACAGCACCGCCGATCGTTCGTTTCGTTAAAGTTTTCGGCTCGATTTTGTTTCGGTTTCGGTTTTGTTATGTTGTAATTCCGTTTCTGTTTTCGGCTTTCCCTGAAAACAGTTTTCCGGATGCAAGCCCGTTTTAAATATGTATTTTTTTTTGGTTTTTGAGCGCTTTGACGAAATTTGCGTTTACAAATAGTTTGTATTTTTGGCAACATGTCGATTAAAGATACTCCCGATCGAAAGGCGATCAGCCGACGGCGACGACGGTCATTGTTGTTGGTGCTGATTCAGGGGGACTGCAGCAGCAATAATAATAATAATAATAATAATAATAATAATAATAATAATAACAACAACAAACACGCACACATACTTGAAGCACACGCGACAAAACTCACAGTAAAAAAAATTAAATAAATATGTACATTTATATATATATATTATTGAAAACAGAATAATAACAATAAGTGAAAATAATTTCGAAGCGCGCCTAAAAATAAAACACCGTTTAGTTACAACTTGAGCGTCGTGTTGCGAGCACTTACGCTGAGATCGATGAACTAAAATCCTAAAGAACGACAATCCGTAATGATGTCTGGGCCCCGGTGCTTGGTTGGTTTCGGATTCCGCCGGCGCTGTAGAGCATCGCTAAAAGAGAGCGAGAGAGCAGTAGCAGCGGCAGCGGTAACAGCACCAGCAACGACAGCAGCAGCAGCGCGAGCAGCAACAACAAGTGTACGCGTGGTCGCTCGTCGTGCTCATGGCGAGTGACGACAACGGGTTTAATTGGCTTCAATGTGTTTGTGAGCGAAGCGCGCGCGACCCTTCGGTCACACTGATTACTGTTCGTGTTGTCGTATTTCGATTCGTATTCGGATTCGGTTTGCAAGCGCAAATTGATAAAAAAAAAAAACAAAAGTGACGTGCACGGCCACCGACGAGTGGGCGGCCGAGTCAATTGAAACCAATATCGATATCGATATGCACACGGAGAGCAAATAAATGATTTTGCTGTTAATTAGCATCTTTAGCATAATCCTCTTTATCTCTCCTTCCTATCACTCTCTCCCTCTCTCTCCCTGTCCATCTTTTTTTTTACGCAATTTTCAGTCAATTTCAGACCGAAAGCAGAAAGCAAAAATGTGCAAAGTGATCGCTGTTAAATTTTCATACAAGTGCTTGGAGCACTTTCAAAATTTTGGGGTTTTTCAAATACATATACACATACACACGCATATACACATTAATATTTGAACTTGCTATGCACGCTTCACGCCCGAGAGCAGCACGACAACAACAGTGAGATCTGTTAACAGTAACATAACAACAACAGTTATGGTGTTAAATTCTTATAGGCCATTTCATTGCTCCCACCGTGCCACAAAAAATAAAGAAAAAAACAACAACAAATGCCCAAAATGTTGATAAACAAGAAAGCACGTGCAGCCCTTGGCCGCACATCGAATATTGTATACCCTGGCAGACCAGATGGACAACTGTTTACATTCATCACATAGTTGAACAATTTTTTGAAGCATAAATGCGATCTCTTCAACTGCATATTTTTCAAATTAAACTAAACATGTTATGTACGAGTATGCTTGAAAATGGCTTTGTCAATGAGAATACTATAATGCTCTCTGCACAAGGGTATCAAAATAAAAGCCATTAAGAGAACTTTCGCTGGGCACAATTCAAATGGAGCTTGGGCTCCACGATGCAGACCAAAGAATTACATATGTATATATGTATGTATTTATGTATATATATGTATATGTGTATATATACAATCATTTCATTTGGTTGGGCACAAATGATAAAAGCAAACAACAACAGAAAAATTGCGCGTATCTAAATAAATACAGCATACATGCATAGCCCATATGTAAATTGTAGTTCAGCCAACTATCAGAAAGAAAAAAAAACAGCACACCTCGAAATAATTATCACAATCAACGAACGCCGCCGTCTTAGTCGTCGTCGTCTTCTTTGTCGTCGTCATCATTATCATCGTGTTGATCGCTTTTCGGGTACTATTGAGCTGAGCATAGCGACACGCGCTGGCGCTAGAGGGCGCTATGCGTCTCTCTATTTATCTCTCTCTCAGTCTCTCTCCATCTCACTGTGCCCAGAAATTAACACTGCCAATGTAACTCATACGCATCGTTGACTTTGATCACTTTATTATTAGCATTAATTAATTGTTTTTAAAGTATGAGTTTTCTTTCACGGCTTCACCGGTTTTTATACTTTGATACCGAAGGTATCACTGGTCTGTGCCCGCGTCGGACAAAGTATAAAAATTGGAGTGTTCCTTCCACTAGGGGCTAGGAAATCGATAAAATCGATATTAGCAAATCGATAAAGCCACATTTCTCCCACAATTTCAAAGATAGTCACCAAACTTGGATGGTAATTTGTTAGTAACCTCATGCAAAGAGCGGCATATACATTTCCAGCCCACGCCCACACTCGGCGCCCACACGAACTTTGGCCCTAGACATCTGAAATGAACATATGTTCCACAATTCGTAAGATAGTCACCAAATTTTGAAAGAATGTTACTAACAACTCCCCAAACAGATCGATAAAGATTTCGATTAGTGTAAATCGATAAAACTACATATCTCACACCATTTGGAAGCTAGAGTCTCCAAATTTGAAAGGTATATTGCTAGTAACGCTCTTCAAAACGCCCCCCCAAATGATAAAAGCATATCTCCTGCAATTTAGGAGCTATAGTTAGGAAACTTGGAAGGTAGATTAGTAAGATCGTCCTACATTTCTTATTGCCACGCCCACTCTCGCCCTAACATTCCCAAAACACCTATATCTTGCGCTTGTAGGGAAGGTTAGTAGGAACTCTTCCATCAATGTTTTTTAGCCACACCCACTCCCGCCCCTGAAAATTCAGAAAAGCTTATATCTGCCGCAATTTGAAAGGCAAAATTGGACGATTTGGCTACACCCATTCTCTTATTTGCTACCTTTTAGCAGCTGGTTTTACTTGAGGTATCAAAGTATTTCACAGTCGGTTACGCCGGTTACGGTTACGACTGCAACGTTTCTCCCTTGTTTGGCTTAAATAAGTGCGTAGTTCCAGAGTAGAGAAAGCGTCATTTATCACATACCAAGCGATCCACTTTAACACTGTAGCTCATCATGCACTTAACTTAACTGAAAGCCATGGAAATGAAATGAACTTTATATGAAATATCGGAAATAATACGTGCTAGTTTGAAGCAAATTCTCAATTTAAATGAATTTAATCTTGATATTTCAGGAGAAATGGGACCAAAATGGAATGCCATCAACCAGATCAAACAAAACTAAACCGATTTTCGCAGGTCTAGTCTTTTTGTTGTGTTGTGTTATGACTCCTAGAATAGTGCTATATTTCAATTCGGAAAGAATTTACATTTTTAAGTACATTTTTTAAATACGTTTTTACTACAACTACAACTTTATGTTAAAACTGGCTTAAATGGGCTTCCCCCCAGACAGAATTGTTTTTCTACGAAAATGTGTTATGGCGCTCTCTTTGAAGCTTGAGCGAAACACGATAATCATTCTTTAACCAGTTTACCAACTTACACCAATACAACTTACATTTGTAGTTTGTTTGTGCAGTAGAAGTGGTTCTGTTCATTGAAGAATCAGCGAAAGTGTCTGACTATAATACCACAACATAGTAACATTGATAAATGGTAATTTCGATTTTCTAATAATACATTACCTTTATTGTATTTGTTTTATCTTTTTTTTGTTTGAGTTCCTTTTTTGTTATTTCCTGTTGATTTCAGGCCTGGCCTTATAATATGGAAAAATTCCAAAACAAATGAAACATCGTATAAATAATTATAGACGCCAATGTTCTTGGGGTTCAACTCAGTTATTGTAATGGCTGTTTTGTCGGTTGCAGTTTACAAAAGTACAATAAACCGCGTTAATAAGTACAGGTTTTAACCTTGAACCCAACTCGGATTTGAGCTTCTGTATTTTGTAGTTGTTACTGCTGTTTTCTTGTTAGTTGGTCGACACGCATTTGCATTGTAGGGTATAATATAATACATTCATGGCTAAGTACAACGACAGCAACAATAAGTACAGCCAAAAGATCACGCAAATATGAGAACAACTGTAATCATCATGGATGATCATCTGTCACAAAAAATGTTATAAATTATACATACGAGATTGGCAAAGGGGTGCGGTGGGCGGTGGGGTTGGTTGAGGTGGTAGGTAGAGATGGAGGAGGAGGAAGATTCGGGTTTGGGATTTAAAATTTTACAATATGCGTTGATGACTTGTCGTCGCTGCAACGAAACTTGAAGAAGATTTCAATCCAATTAGCACACAACACTTTCTCAGAGACCCCTCCCTGGCCCAAAATCACGCCTCCGCCACCGGAACGCAATCATAATTTTTATATTTGTATATATAAATAAGTAAAGGTTGAAATCACAATTTTTGATTTCCTGACGAGAAAAAACGACCATCTTAGGCATACCGAAGAGTAAACGCTCTCGCAGACCGGAGTTCACCTGCCCACATCTAAATTTCAATATTCCCCTGCATGGGTACAGAATGTTTAAGACTGCAATTCAATTTAACATTAATTCCAAGCTCCAGTATTATATCGGGATATTTACTGGCCGAGGCGTCTCTTTTCCTCTGCGAACAAAGCACTTAATTGGCACAACCCATAACGGAATGTATATATAGCTATATGGCGGCCCTTTCTTCATTCAGTCATAATGCCGATATATTTTTTATGTACGTACAAATACATACATATATATGTGCAGACAACAAGTTTACAATTTAAATAATGTTAAATGCCCAATCACGATTTCGTACAATTTATTTCGATTAACGCATATCGTGGACTTTATAGGACATCTGTATGTAGATATGTCTGTATGTATATATGCATGTGTGCATGTATATAATGTATATATACATATTTATAGAAATATATATATATAAATGTACAGCGACAGGTTCCCAAAAGAAGTGACGACACGCTAACACCAAATACAAACATTAAGTGAACAAATTCGAATGTGTTCAAAACAGATTCGAGCCGCAGGCCAAAAAGAATTTTCAACATTCTTGTTTTTTTCAAGAAAAATGTGAAAGTTGTTGTCGTAAGTAACCGACTACTTAATACTCTGAAAGAAAGAAAGCCCCTTCACTATCATAGTATACAAAATATAAAGAATGTCCTGTGCTCAAACTGTTAATATACGAGTATATGTATATGTATCTATAAACATAAAAAATATAGTTATATGGTTAACATAAAGCTCCTTTTGTGTTTGTGTGACTAAAGGTGTCAAAATGAAGATTCCACAAAAACTATGTAGTCGAAAGAAAATACTTCAAAATTTGGGATGCATTCGTGAATAGTTTTGATTGAACAATGACAACAAATTCAAAACTAACATAAGAAAATGAATGATACATAAAAATATGTATGTGTGTATGTATTTAATTTGTTGTTATTGAAAACGTTTTACAGATAGTTTGGCTTTTTATTTCGTTTTTTTTTTATCAGTTACGAGCGCAATAGTTGCTCATTAAATGGGAAAGCAAATTAATCGCGGATGATAACTTCAAAGCGCACGCTTAATGGCAACTATGTACTAGCGATACAATAAAAAAAAAAAAAAAACAAATCAAAACAAGAATTTGTTCATTAATTTGCTTAAATTTGTTGTAATTGCTGCTGCCTTTGGCTGCTATGCGGTACAGAGATAACTAAAGTACTTAATTGAGCGATAATTCTTGCCATAGTACTTTAGTTCTATGACTGTATGTTTTTGAATTATATCTATTGTGGCAAGCGAAAACAACAACAGCAACAACAACCAAGTGACAGCCACTCAACAGTAACAGTGGCCGCACACAATAACACAAATTACGCATACGACACACACACACACGCACAACAGCGATTGACGCGAGCGGGTCAGCTGTCAAACGCATGTACGGGCAAGAGACAACAGACAACAGGCAACAGACCGCAGCAGCCATAACAGATCGCAGCAGCAGCAGCAGCAGCAGCTATAACCGTAACTTTAACAGTCTGTATGCGAAGCGTGCAAGCACTTTTATAAGAGCCGCGCACGCGCTCTACTCTGTTAACCGTTTGCTTAACATTATTTGCAACTGTTAACTGTTCTACAACTAATTTAACTTATCTTGGAATTTTCATGGTTATCTCACTATTACTATTATTTCCATTTTCATTGCAGCCCTTCAACAGGTTACGTCACGAAATCGATGCTGCATATATCCTTAGACAATTCACATGCATTCAGATGTGGCTAACAGCACCATACACTTGACATGTCACATGCAGATAGAGACAGAATGGGGAGAAATCATTTGACGGCTATCGCATAACGCATTCAACGGAATGAATTTGGCTTTAGGTCACGTGGCTTGCATGTTGGCCAATAAAAGCAAATCGCTTACGCAAGTAAATGTGCACATAAATCTAGTTAAATGTTATTCTCTATGTATTTGATTCTTTTTTTATATATAACTTAGATATACCCTTTAGCTGCGTGCAAATAGCACGTCGAGTGTGTGTTTTGAACGTGCTTAGTTGTTTTTCGTTTGTGATTCTGATTTCGTTTTCGATAAGCCCCTTGCCTTTATTCAATTCAAATATTGTGTTTTATCCCCCAGAGGCAAGCAGTCAAGCACTGCTCAATGATCCAATTGAAACACTGATGATGCACTGACGAGTTTGGGGAATTGGTAAAACTGATTGTCAGCTGTGATAGGTACGAAAAAAAAAAAAAAAAAAAAACAATAGCAGCGCCGAAAATGAAATACTCTTGCAAACATGCATATTTAATTAATGTCGATATAAACGCATAGAGGTATTTTGTGGGGTGTCAAATCAGAGCCGCAACTTTATTCATTGACTTACAGAGAGCAGAGTTTAAGATACTTTAATATTTGGGTATTACATGAGGCAAAAGTCTTGTATCTATCATAAAATATATCAATTTGTTAATGTATTAAAAATATGTGGAATATTACAGAATAACAAACTCAGCACTCAACCTTCTTCTAGCTATAAAGGCCTACGACTCATCTTTTGAATTATGATTCATTTTTTGAATGAATGTAGTTTAAACGGTGATTTGATTCGACCGGTTTATTTGATTCAATATGAATCTATTGTTTAGAGAATAAATCAAAATCCGTTCAGCACTGAAGTTATGTAAAATATATCTATAATGTATGTATATGTATATAGAATTCATGTCGCTCTATTGCAGAACGGACAGATATATTGAAATACTTTCTGCAAGGGTATCAAGTTATTATCATTTCATCCAAATTGTACATAACACACACACACACACACATGTATGTGCATATGAATTTTGAATATGCTGCGGCTACGATTATGGAAAGAGAATGTCTCTGATTATTTCCGGGCTATCTCACATGCGCACCCTTTGTCGTCACTTGCATCACGTGGCATCAGAGGGGAATAGCAAAAATAATGCCCTAACAAGCTACCATGCTGTAGTTGCCTGAAATTAGAATAAAGCTCGCATGCTAATGCTGATAAGCGCACGAACTTGATTCAAATAGATTTGGTTCCTTGCATAATCTATATTAGCAAATATAACATAATCGTGGACTTTATACGAAAATTACATGTTACGCTGACAGTTCTGTTCAACTCGCAAAAGTAAACACCAACTGTATGTATATATGTAAGTATGCTATGTATGATGGACTTGTGTGCATAAGTATCACATACATATATGAATTTTCAACGAAATCATGTCTGAAAAGTGTTCGATTTGCATTTTTGGTTTATCGATTCTTAAGTTAATTGTGCCAAGATCTTAGTACAGCCAAAGTCGATATAATTCATTTTAGGTGTTAGATTTCGTAATCTTTCCTTACGGTAACGGTACGTATACAACTTTGAAAATCATGGTGCCAACCCGAAATTAATTTAATTTAATTTAAAGTATAAAGATTTCGGTTAAGTTTCTGGTGTTTTCTTCAATTTGTATACGGTATCTGTTTATATAGTGTGAAAATTGAGGTTGAACACGAACATACACGTACATAAAGCACCGGCTCTATTAATGTTCCGGTGCGCTGTTTTCGGTTTTAAAAATATTTTACATTTTGGGCCTAGATTTCGATTTTGATTCCGATTTTAAGTTTTAATTCCGGTTTGATACACTCCTAAAAAACCGTTATGCTGTAACGCTACGATGTTTTGGTTAATAATAATAATATAATCAGTTTCGGTTAGTGATGCTTGTTGAGTTTCAAACGATTTACGGTTACAGTTATACTCGTATATGGACATTCCTAAGCATACAACTAAATCAATTGACTTGAACAACTAGTTCAATGCTGATACCGGAGCATGTATACACATTTATGTATTATGTATGAGCAACATTCTGAGAAATATAAGTAGGCAACTGGTACTGGTAATCATATGATCTCATAGATAAAGAAAATATCTAACATCTTTTGTTGCTCGTGTTAGCTGCTCTTCAATATCTACAACCTGATAAGGATAAGAATGTGGATGTGATGTTTCCAAACAAAAACATTCTAAACGGATCACAATAATGTTATACGCATATTTGTTTATGAGGTGTGTTCCCAACCAAAGTTGATGACTGATTAGCAATAAAAGTTAAATCGAAATATTGCACTGTTTTCAATATTTAACATTGATTGCCGATTTGTGTGTGTGTGTGTGTTAATTACTTTAATTTAATTACTTATCAAATATTTGACACAATTCATAGCTAAATAATTCAGTTTCAGCAAACAAATTGAACTAAACAACCTGCGCAGCAACAACAAAAGCGCACTCGACTAGGGAATACTCTAACAAAATATAGAGAAATATATATTTTTTACGCAGAGCGTTTAGTTACAAACATATAAAAATAATATGCTGATATGCTTTACGGTGCTTTCAGATAGGGTATTAAAAATGTGGACAACAACAACAGCAAACGAGCGACATTAGCTGGCATGGCAAACACAGAGCTTCCAACCAAACGAAATTTGACCGGTTTTAACTACTTTGGTGTTTTGTCTATTTTGTTTTTTGTTTGTCAATTCAAGTAGTTTGAGCGAGAGAGATTATATTTTATTTTTATGCTGTCTGCCTTGAGGCTTTGTGTAAGTGTGTCCATACGTGTCTGTGTGTTTTTCTGTGCAAATAGCTGTTGTGTATCTTTTTGATGGCGGTGAAATGAAATGTTGCCCAGTGCTTTTTTTTTTTTTTTTTTGTTTTGTCGTATGCCGCACTTGTAATAACTATGACGACGACAAATCCAGAACAACAAGTGCTGGATTTAATGAAAATAAATCGTATATACATGTGTGTGGGCCAAGAAACTTATCAATAAATCATGTAATATAAAACATTCAGCGAGGTGTAATTCCCCATTCCCCAAACCAGCACATAACACAAGCTATCTAGTGTGGTTCATAATAATACGGCTACCAATTAAGAGAACCGTGGGTTATACCCAAATATGCAAAACAAACGTAAACAAATTAATGACATTACTAATATTTTTTATATATTTCAATTTCTTAACTTATTGTTAAATAGTTTTAATTAATTAAACAAGATATTCTACGAAAATCAAAACTCCTGAGCTCAACAAAAAAAATGTGCACAATTTTGTAATAGATATGATAAAATACTTTGTAAAGATTGCAAATATTAAGCATACCACTCAATTTTTTTAAAATTATTTTAAGCTGAAAGCTTTGCAATCAAAATAATGTGGATGCTTTTGTAATACCAAAAATTGTTTCATACCCTTGCATAGAGTATTCTTTTTTGTTTTCGTTTTCGCACGACATATATATATATATATATATATATATATATATATATATATATATTCGGCTGCTCGTCTTTCTGAATTTTGAGTATTTTATATATATTCGCCTTTATGCTGAATGCAGTACATAGATCACAGATGATCGTGTCACTATATCGTACATCTGCTATTGAAACAATGGGTCGAAAGATGAGTTCTAAAGACACAAACGTGGATTAGTCAGTTAACAGTCAGATCAATAAAATGCATCATAAGTAAACAAAATTTGTTCAAAACAACAAATGTTGTAATAAAAAAAAGAACTATTTAGAACGTACAGAAACCTAAAAAAAACTATGCTTGTTTTTGTGTATTTTCGAGCAATGCTCAAATTTCGCGATTTGTTGTGAAATTCGCTAGACGGCAAATGGCTGAGATGAGACAAACCTTAATTGTATATGTATCAGTCTGTGTTTAGATGTTAAATATATATTTACTGTGTCCGTATCTTTATGAGTTGGGCGTGAGCAGTGCGAGCCAGTTGGCCTATAACGACGACAACGACTACGGCGACAGCAAATTATTTGTTGCTGATAAGATTTTGTTTACTTTTGCAGTGCCAGAAGCGAGTGAGCAGTTTTTTTTCTTCTTTTTTTTTTGTAAACTACTACTACGTTTGTGCGGAAGGAAAAGTGTGATGCGATTGCATGGGATGCGGGCTGGGGATGGGGATGGGATGTGGACTGGGGACTGGGGATGGGTATGATAACTATAACTGTGACGTACATTGCAAATCGAAATTGTCAACTGCCGAATGCTGCGCGCGACTCACAGAAATGTGCCAAAGACAACAAAAGATACAAATACAAACAGCGAGCAGACAGCCGTTTAGCGATGACTTATTGTTGCTGTTGTTGTTGGTGCTGCTGCTGCTGTTGATTGCTGTTGCTTTTGGTTTCTATTTTGTTTTTATTTTTTGTTTTCTTGTCACGTGAGGCGTTCATGCGCCGCCGACAGGCTGTTTTTATCGGTTGTTATGCGCTTTTTGGCAGGGTGGCGCCTCAATCGAAAGAGAATAAAGAAAAAGCACTACACTTTGAGTTTTTGACTCGAATTTATATCAATCAGGCAATCAATCAAGCAATAATAATTGGAATGCAAACAAATCAAAGTAAATTGCAACAAATTCACCTTAAAAACTGCCCAACTCAAAAATACCCAGTTGTTTTTATCTAAATCCAGTCCTAATTTATATTGTATATCATATTAACTAACTAACTTTTTAATATATTTATATATCTAATATAATTTGCATTTAAATCAATTTGAACAAGTTTAGTAAAAAAATAACGAAGGTCTCCAAAAAATGACAGCTCACAATAATAATAATAAAAAAGTAGTTTTTCCCATGAACTATCATAATGAACAAATATACTTTGCATTTGGGCAACTTGTACGGGCATGGAGTTCCAAGAACGCATTATTACTGTCGCTAATCCTTTGTAAAAACACTTTTTTGACATACAATACACCGTCTGTATATATATATATATATATATATACATTTCTAAATACATATGATCAGATAAAAGCCACTGCCAGTCTGAATGAAAATTAACAAAGTTTTTCAACCTTGAGCGTGTTTTGTGTGCGTTTGCGAAGCGTTTTTTATTTTTTATTTATTTTTTCTTTTATTATTGCCATTTGCTTTTGTTATTGTTACTATTTTGTGGCGCTTGCGCATAAAAAATCGACTGTGCGTGTGTGTGTGTGTGTATTTGCTGAGTTGTAAACAAATAGATGAAATTATAGCTAAATGTTAGGGGCACAAAACACAAATCTAATACATAAGAAAGACGACAGAGAGATTATAAGATAGAGAAAGAGAGAGAGAGAGAGAGTGCGAGAGATCGCGAGAGAGAGAGAGAGAGAGAGAGAGAGAGAGAGAGAGTGCGAGAGATCGCGAGAGAGTTCAAAAACAAGTTTACAATTTGCTTGGTGTTGTTTGTCTGAGGTTTTTTTTTTTAGTATTTGCCAATAAATTATTTGCCCATTAAATATTATTTAGCACTTATTTTCTTCGACATTTCTGTGTGGTGAGTCATCCAAATGCGTAATTCTCACCAAATACTGACCACACAACATGCCAAAGAAAAAACGATAAGACAAGTTAATTACTGTAAATCATGTTCATTACAAGAGCAACAATCATGTTTTGTTTTTTTTTAAATCAACTCAAATTCTCAAATTATATCGATAGAGATTTCTCTGACCTCCATGAAGTATATACATTCGTGATCAGCATCGGTATACTCATTTTCGCAGTCTCTCAGCTATATTAATGCGACTTGGCACATATCCATCCACATGGGATGGGTTGTGCACCTTTATATTAAACACAATTATGTACCTTTGTATGTTATCCATATATGAATGCATAATGCTGTGACTAGGCGATCTATCATCATCTACCCATCATTCAGAGTCACGTGAACATTTTTCGCTACTCATCTCTATAAAGTACGTATGATCAACAAATCAACAAATCAATGAAGCAGTTCTCGACTAAATGCCATCCTGTGCCTATTATTTATTATTTATTGAATTAAACAAGGATGCCAAAACGATGGTAAGTTCAGTGCAAGGTTGCCCACTAACGTCACTTTGACAAAACTGAACTGAACCGATCCTCACATTCAATGCTGTTATGATCATGATTTGATCTCTAGAATAGAATGATTTGACCTCTAGAAATGCAACGCCAAAAATCACTTGTAGATCTAATCTATGATTTCAGGATTAGTTAATAGCTGAATTAATTCAATTCAATTAATTCAATTAGTTCTATTAGTTAATTGTAGGTTACTGAAACATAAATTAGGAAAGAATGAAAATCAATTAAATCAATATCAATATTTAGTGAACATAGCTTTAATTGCGATTGCAATTATCATGCTGATGCTGACAAGGTGTTAATGTATGTATATATATAAATATATATAAACATATATATATATATTCATATATATAGATATATATATATACGTAACATTTTTACAGGGTATTGGCAACACAGCAACAATTGTCCATTCGACATATGTATATCTAAATGATGGGCAGTTAGCTTTTGTCAGATATCACAACAATAAGCAGACAGAGAGATAGGGAGAGAGAAAGAGAGAGAGAGAGAGAGAGAGAGAGAGAGTGAGAGAATGAGAGAGGAGAGTGAGAGTGAGAGAGGAGAGTGAGAGAGAGAGAGAGAGAGAGAGAGTGAGAGAGAGAGAGTGAGAGAGAGAGACAGAAATATAGAATGAGAGCCAGTTGACAACGCACCTCGCAGTTAGTCAGCTGTGCTTATTAAAATTGACGTCGCATGCGTTGCCTAGAAGGGGCGAGCATGATTTGGTATTTATTGAAGGCTGGGCCCAATCGACGCGTCTCGACGTTTACTTTCTTTTCTTTTGCTCGAGCTTTATTTATTAATTTTTTTTGGGGCTTGTCGCATTGGCTTTTGCCTAGAGAGGCAAATAAATAAAGTAATCTACTCGAAATAGTTGAGTCCTCGTGTGGTGGAATAGCTTTTAGCGAAAGTAAGCGAAAAAAAATTGTTGAGCCGTCATTTTAATTATCTCTGATTAAGGACTTTTACTTTCCAAAATAGAAATGTAAAACTAAATTAAAGGATATATTATAATTCAAATAAAATCGCCACTTTTCTCTTAAACTTTGAACCCTGTATTACTCTGAGCTTAAATACATACGTATGCAAAAAATTTGTGAATCTATTTTTGTGTATTGGAAAAGTTCAAGGACCTCCGGCTAGAGTGTGGAACACCCGCGGTGTCAACCCTTAGCAACAAAAGATGAAAGTGAAGAGACCGAAACAACAACAACAACAACTGTTAACAACCATATCAAGAACATATACACACACATAAATATTCAGTACTAGATAGATGATGCTAAAGATAATTTATGTACATATTCAAAAAAAAGGGGCGATACTTTTCGATTATTTTAGTTATTATTTTGATGAACGAATCTGAAATGAGTTCAAGGCTGGCCAAATTAAGAGACAGCAAGAACAACAACAAGCAACAGAACAACTAGATAAATATATATATATATATATATATATATATATATATATATATATATATATATATACAATATATATAGATATATATATCTATACATACATACATATAGATAAGTATACAACTGAAGCATTGCTTGCCACTTTGTTTATTTTGTTGATGTTACAAGCTCCCCAAATTTTATGCATATAATATATAATATAACTAATAAGAATGCCCTAGTCGAGAATGCTCGACTACTAAATACTGCTTGAACTTGCTGCTGTGTAATTGGTTATTACGTTCGTGTTTGATAGTCGATCTCGCTGAAGATTTAACAGAGCTATACTCGTATATTACAAATTGTGACTACTACACACAGTTGCACAACATCTTTAAACCCATAAATAAATTTTTATTAAACGTTTTTGTTTTATAAGTAATACACTTAAAGAGAATATATCTCATATTTTGATTACAGGGTATACGCAACAGAGCATTGTGAGTTATTCGACTGAGTTATGTGTTAGTTGCTTTCGGTAACAACTTGTTTTTTTTTCGAATCTGAATCGACTCGAAGTCGTTGTCATTTCATTAATATTATTAATTAATTTAACAAATTAGCACCGAAGTGTGGATTAATAACAATTGACGTCACAACATTTTACAACTTCCGTTTGCGTCACTAGGCGAAAGAAGAGAGAGAGAGAGAGAGAGAGAGAGAGAGAGAGAGAGAGAGAGAGAGAGAGAGAGCTTAAAAGAGAGTTTTTCTCCTCTTTCGCATCTATCAGAATATCCTACGTAGTTCATTCAAATGTGTTTTCAACTCATTAAAACGAATGCCTCTCAGTTGGCATGTGCTTATTAAACCGGCTACGACGGGATTCACAAAACTGCATCGATCAACACATCGATTACACATTCAGCTTTGCATTTCAGAGGCATTTCCGGGGCATCCAATCCCAATTGGCCTTTGTAATAGACAGACTGTTGAAGGGGTGAGGTCAGTAAAAGTTACCCTCGTGTTCTCCACGCTGCGTTGTTGTCTGGCTGCCTTTAATATTTCCAAGAAACATATTGCAGTGTTGCGTTTTAAGTTTAGACAATTGATTTTGTTATTGTTGTTGTTGTTGTTGTTGTTAACGTATAATAATCGAGCAAAGCAATGAAATTTAATGTTCATGTAAACAACAACAACAATTACTAGCACATTTTATATCAGAGAGATGATTGCAATTTTTTGCAAGCGATTCAAGCTCCAAATATAGTTTAATGTAAGAATGTCAAGCAGACCACATGTTTATGTGACAAAAGATGAGTGAATTTGAAGCCAATTTTTGTTTGAACAAATCGAAGCTTGATGCTGAACCTGTATTAAGATTTGAGCAGACTATATTTATAAGACTAAATCAATATCTATATAATTGTGTCTTTTATTGATATCGGAAATATTGATTTGTTATCGATAAAAAAACAAACTTCAAATTTGAAGATTCTATCTTTAATAGTCACTGATATGCGCTCATACAGAAGGACATGACTAGATCGACTCGGCTAGTGGTGCTGATCAAAAAAATATATACTTATATAAAGTAGCTCATGCTTCCTTCTGCATATTAAAATCTTATTTTACCTTTTTGAGTCATTCTTCATGAGTTCAGAGTGTAAAAATCCAATTCAAAAACACAATGTCTTCATGAATAGGAACAAACAATGGAAATTCGTTTTAGTTTAAATTACAGACTTTGACAGATTTTGTTTAATTTAGTATGATAATATAAGGGTTGGTAAAAGATCTTAAGTACTTCAAATAAAAATCCAATATCAAACTGTAAGCAAGATTTTAATTTAAAATCAAAAGTGAAAAAAATACAAATCGAAAGATTGATAGATTGATTGATAGATTTGGAAACTTTGAGATTAGCAAATATATATTTTCTCTGGTCTCTATTTGTGAGTGTTTATTTGTGTTGATGGTCTAACTGATAGCTGGATTAATTTTAAGCACATTAGAGTATTAAATTCATTCGTCGCAAAAAACAGTAGGTAAAATCTAATAGAAAACCACAACAGAAACAGTTGAAAAAAAATAACAACAACAACAATAACTAATCATTTTGTTTAGATACTGAGTTTCTTACTGAAGTTCACTTTGAGGGAGGGGGCAAATACAATAGATATAATAGAAACAACAACAATAACAAGGCAGCAAGAAGAGGAGACGAAGATAGACGAATATCTAATGATGCATTGCCGACTTTCATGTGACGATGGCAACAACAAAAACAACGAAAACGACAACATCAACAAATACAACAACAACAATAAGAGCTCCCAGTGCCAGTTTAGCACAACAACCATTTAATTGAGGTGGGCTCGCCGAAGACAAATACATACAGCCATAGACGTGTATGTATATGTACAGCTGCGGTCAAAATAATAGTACTATACACATATGTTTTACAAAACACTAGAAAAAAACAAATGGTGAAAATATAATTTTAAAAAATATGGAAAAATCGATGTCACATTGCAAACGCTTTTTTCTTATAATAGTGCAATTTAAGAATTTGTCAGCACATATTTTTGACAATATTTTTCGGGTATCGAAAAGTATCGATTCAATTCTTATTTTAAATCATTGTCATTTGTAGAACAGAATTTTGATCAAGATTGATGATTTTTTAAGAGTTCTCGCTTTTAGCAATATAGAAAAATGAGCGAGAAATCAAACGGAATCTGAGAGGCGCTATGAAAAGATTGAGAACTAACATTTTAAGGAGAAGCACAACTATCATTTTCACCGCAGCTGTATATGCATATGCATATGTATATGTATATATACACTGTGCAAAATGGCGGTGAGAGAGAATGGGAGCCATATAATTGTGTGGCGCACAATTGTATACACAATTAGATTGATTAGCCAACTTGAAATTATTATACTCTCTTCTCAAATGGAAACAAGTGAAAAAGCTGCAGCTGCAACCGATTGCTTAATACTCTGTCCGCAGTGCAACACAAAAGGCTGTAAAGCAATTCTTAAATTTGCTGACTTAAAGACTGTTGGAAATAATGCGAATTTGGAAAAGAGATTTTAAGACCAGACAATTGTTTTTAATTTGCAAGTTTTCAATCGAGTCGTAATTTCAACAACAACAGCAAACAAAATGTCTAACGAAAGATTTTAATATTATTGATTACGATGATTGATTGATGATTTTAGTTTCTGGTTTTTGGTTCTATAAAATCAACACTCAAGAAACTGTTCCAGTTGACGCTTAGTCGCAGCTATTAGTTTATTATTATGATTACCATCTATGCAGGTGGTACGCTCAACGGCAAAGTCCGCGCCAACGCCCCTTTGATCATTAACTAATCTAGAGAGCAGAAAATTGCATTTATAAAGCGGATGACAAACCGTAGAGCTGTGGAGGTTAAGAGCGTCGTCTGTTGGCCTGATCTGTTGACTCAGTCTAGTCACGAGACTTGGCGGGTAGATAATAATAGAGAGTCAGATACACAAACAAACAAAGTTAAAGTACATGAGAATTTTATGTGAATTATGCAGAATGCAGAGCTATCAATCAGAGACAACAAAACCGGCTACATAGAAAAAGCCCCCGCACAGAAAAAGACTCAGGATTTCACAATTTGTTATTACTTTGTATTACTGTCGAATTCAGTATCATATGCACTGTAGTGAGTAATACGAATTACATAGTTAAATGGATCTTAATTTTTTTTTTTGGGTCAAATAATTATTTGATTGATGCATATTTTGTTTAGATTATGCGCTTCCGAATATTAGAACAATTCTCGTGCAATCTTATCTTTAACATCAATGTTTCAAATCAAATGAAATTAAAGGCAGGGTGTCAACCTGGAACCGGTATCGATAACCGGATAAAACACTGAAGTAGTGAATATCTTAAGCTTTCGATAACTTTTGAAAAACAAAAATCATGACGATGCAGTTTATTAAATACTAAAAAAATTCTAGTTCAAAATCGAAATCGAAGTCACAAGTTAAATACAAATGCGTCGCAGCAAGAATTCTATTAATTCATTCGCTTCGCATTCGCCAGATATTTATTAAAGCGAAGAGCAATTTGGGATGGCCGGCAAACTGCAATTCCCTTGGCTTGCCCATGTACGAGTATATGAATGTATATGGATACATGGCAAGGATTCAAGTGAATTAGACACTCCCCAGAGTTTGCCAGCTTAGCCACATGGACGTTCTTTTTCAGTTGCGAAGGCAATCATTGTTGCTGCTGGTGTTGTTTTTGTTGGCATTGGTATCAGATAGTCAAGGACTTAGTTTGGTTCTGCGCACCAGGGGGCCACTTCCTGGCACGACCTTGTACAAACTATTAAATTGTATTCAATTAACATTAGCAATCAACAACAGCAAGGAGGTTGAGCGACGGCACCTCCCCAACACCAACCACCCACCACCCACAAGCACTCCCCCAACGGAAATCAAGAAGAAAACTTTAATCGAGTCATGAGTAGGAAAGTATCCTTATAAGTTGTGGCTCACAATATTGTTTTCACTGTTTGTTTGCCTCCAAATGTCAAGTTTTAAAGGGAATATTATGGTCATGCTCTAGCAAACACGCATAGATTCAATTGAACGGAAAGTATTGTACTTCAGTTTCGTTGTTGTTGTGCCACGTGTGTCGAGTGGGATAAGCAAACAACATTGCGCCCACCGTCTACCCCCACTCTGCCACCAACAATCCAAGAATAATATCCATATACATATGTATTTATGTATATACGAGCCGAAAGTGCTGCCAACATTGCAGACGATGTCGTACAGTGGGACAACATCGCTGGCCAAATGCACAAAAGTAAAGTGATTCGCAAAGTGATCGACTTAAGCCACTGTGCAATGCTGTTGACGCTCTCAAATATGGCCACACGTGCCTCTGTATGTGTTGCGTCAATCAGAGGCGAACAAGAGTCTATTAGTGCTATTATTGATGTTGCTCTTGTTTATTATTATTGTTGTTGTTGTTGTTGTTGTTGCTGTTGTTGCTCTTGTTGCAATGTGTCGTTATCAAAATGAAAATCATTTATCTGCGAGTTTCTCATATAGACATAACATAAATATGTATCTGTGTCTGTGTATCTGTTAAGGTAAAGGTACATAAGTGCCAAGTAAAGTTAAAAAAGATGTAAAAATAAGAAAATATGTAAGAAAACAAAAATATAAAAAAAGTCAGAAAAACAAACCTGTTCCTCCTCCGCGCGCCGCAAACGTTGTGGTCGCCTGCATTGATGAACTGGAACCGGAACCCGCGACGCCGGCTCCACTGGTTTTTGTACATTTTAAAAGCATCGCGTCTTGTTGTTGTTGTGTTTGGGTTTTGTTTTTGTTACTTTGTTATCTCTCTCTATTTTGTATTTTGTGTGTTGACAAACAAAACAAAAAAAAAAACAAATACTGAACCCTATATTATAATTGCACTTTATATATATTATATATTGTTTATTTTGTGTGTCTGTTTTGTTTGTTTATAGCGGCTGCGCTGCTTGCTGGGCCAACAGGCTAGCGGTAACTAACCAACAAACTTGACTAACCCAAAGTCCGAACGACGTCAACGTCAACGGCAGCGGGTTCGCTGTGTATTTATTGCTATTTTTAGTGACAATAGTTTTTTCTTTCTTTTTATTCACGATTGACGCAGGAACGAAGACAGTTCGTTCTTGTTGTTTCGTTCACCAGCCTCCTGTCGCTTTTTTCAGACGCCTTGTGTTTTTGAAGTAACAATTATATTATTATTATTATTATTGTTCACTATTCACGTTGTGTTTGTTGTGATTGTCGTGTTTTGATCTCTCTTCAATGCTTTCCTCATATGTTTATACACGCTTTGCGCGTGTATGTGTGCGTGTTTGGTTTAATTGTGTCTGCCTTGAAATTGTTTCGATATCTGTTCAACCTGGCTTGGCGTGCATGCATTTCATGCTCAAACTGTGCCCAGTTGCATTCACGACCGTTGCGCATACGTTGCGACAGTGTTAACACGTTTTACACACGAAAAAAAAAAGAAAAAAGGAAAATAATTGATGGAATATCAGTACGACGCTTGCCCTTTTGTTGCATTCAACTGGTTGCGTAGTGCTGCCGGACTGTTGAGAAACGGCCAATGTGGCCAGGGCTGAGCTAGCACAATTCAGAATTATCGATAAACGTTTTATCGACTTCGATATACATACGTTGTTGACCAGTTGGCAACCATAAACAGCTGATTAATGCAAATTATAAACAAATAAATTATTTCGTTAAATACGTATATTTGTGTTTACACAATTCCATAACCTAATTTCATCTGATTTTTGTCTGGTCACATCGCCATATTCATCCATTTCATTGCAAATCGTAAATTGAGAGGGCGAGTGGTACACAGCAATCACAAAACACATACAAAACGGATAAGATTATTCAAAGCGGCGATAACTTGACTGATAAATCATTTGTAATTCTGGAACAAAGCAACAAAGAGACTGAAACTGAGACTTTAGCCATTGCCGTCGCTCCACTTAATATGCATTCGCATTAAATGTAAACGTGAACCGAAACTAGTCAAATTCAAACCCTCAAACGATGTGCGTCATATTCTTCTACGTAAACTCAGAGCCAAAGCCAACGGGCTACAAATTGATCCTGGCCTCCAATCGGGATGAGTTCTTTGCCCGCGACACACAAACAGCCGCCAAATGGTCAAATGCCGAGCACTGCTACGGAGGTAAGCTAATTAAAACTTGATATTTAATTAAAGTTAAATAACAAATTTGCAGGCATTGATCTGGAGCCGGGACGCGAAGGTGGCACATGGCTGGCCATTGGCAGCGAAGGGGGCATCTTCAAAGTGGGCGCATTGCTCAATCTGACGGGGGAGCCAACGCCACGCAATGCAGTCGGTAAACACAACGTTCATGTTCACTCACTAACCGTCCTCCAACTAGTTGGCATTATACACATTTTATTCACGCTTGGAAATTGATCAGCGACATTGCAAAACCACTTATCACAATCTGCGCTTTCCAATATTGCTTGCCAATCGCTTTAACATAATTCAATATTTAATAATTTGCCAATGCTTATTAATTTCAAGCACACATAGTGCAACCGATCCATTCCATCGCTATCGATTAGAAGATTGATTGTCAAATATCCCTTAGGATAGCCGGCATAAAGTGATATTATTCCTCCTCTTTCCCTTCCCACTCATAACTGATAACGCACACATTTTTTGTTTGTTTCGAAGCGCACAAGAACATTTTGCAACCGCATAATATAACCAAGAACAACTGCTGCCAAAGCAATCCGAACAAAGAGCGCCAATCAAATAACAAACATTTCTTACTAGGACGCGGCATGATCGTGGCGGACTATGTGCGTCAATCGGCTGGGCAATACGACATTAACAATTATAATCAGCATCTGTTGGCCGACTGCAACAAATACAGTGCCTTCAATTTTGTTTCCATTGAGATTGGGTAAGCCAAAGATCTGATTTTGATTAATGCTATTACGTCAATACTCATTTGTCGTTATTGAATTGTAGCGCCTCCACACAGCCGGCACAGATCAAACTGTTGAGCAATGTGCCACCAACGTTGGCGTCCTTTCAGCAGGGACAATGCTATGGATTTGGCAACAGCCTGCCCGACAGTCCCTTCGAGAAGGTGCGCCATGGCCAGACGCAATTCGAACAGATTGTGAGTCAACATGGCCATTCGGATGTGGCCACACTGAGTGCTGAGCTGCTGCAGCTGCTCAAGAACAAGCACAAGTTCTGGCCAGATGGGGAGCTGAAGCGACGTGCTCCAAGCTGGGGGCAGGGCCTTAGCGCCTTAAACGTGCACATCGAGGAGCACGGATATGGCAGCCGTACCCATTCCCTCATTCTGGTCGATGCCAATAACAAACTGCACTTCATTGAGGAGACCATGTTGGGATTGGATCCCAACGGTGAATGGGAGCGCACGCATATTGAAAAACAATTCGAGAGCACTTAAACAATTGGCAGAACTCAACCAAAACTTATATATAACTAAGTGTTTAATACACCTTTAAGTTGTTTAACTTTAATCAATAATGACTTTCAAAGATAATTGGCTTATGAACAAAGTGATTCCAACTAAATTTTAATACAAAATTCAAAATTGTAATCACAAAACTGGAAGACTACAATTCTGTTATTCCTCAAACCTCAAGCTTCCCGTTAGCTCGACACACATATACATATATATATATATATATATATACATATGTGGGCTTATATAGCGCATTTCCCTAATACAACTATAGGGCATTGACCGTGCCAAGGCTTAAGAATACTAAATACCTGATATAAATATATTAACTTCATCTCAATAAAATACGAATGTAAATAGAATGACGAACCAGGTCAAATAATCGCTCGATATACAGTCAACAACAATTCAAGAATCTTTGGGCTAAATAATATAAAATGTTTTTCCTTATTTTTGTCTTTGTTTTACAGAATATGCTCACCAAATTGGCATCAATTTAGTGCCAGCTGAAAATTCGAACTCAGTGGATCTCATATCAGTTATATATATATTATATACACACACACACACATATATATATATATATATATATATATATACGAGTATATATGTAGTTTGCCCTCTTCTACACACCTATTTTGTATATTTATGCTAAAATCTAACTTGAGTTGCAAACAAATTTTACTTCTCTCAAAAGCGAGTCCTTAAAAAATGCACTCAATATTTGCAATAATTAAATGTGCTGAATAAACGAAGAAAGTATTTGAAATTACTTCCCTTAAGCGAGTTCATAGAATACATTTTGCATATATTATGTTTATATAGTCAGGTTCGTCGAGTTGCAATCCCCAGTTACAATCGTGCTTGCGCAAACATTCATTGAAGTTTATACAGCATATAAACATATTTATATATATAGTTAATATATATTTATATATATATAGTTAAGCAAAATAACAGCAAATTATACAAGGTAGTTATCCAAATTATCTTTATGATGCCGCTGAATTGCCGTCCCACTACTTGTAGCTCTTGCCAACACGGCCACCACCACGTGATGTTCCACCGCCTGTTGATTTGTCGCCAGTACCAGATCCAGCGCCGCGGACAACGCTCTTAAATTTGCGTGAGTTCATGGCACGTTTGCTGCAAGTAAGCAAATAACAACAATTAATTGGATGCAGCTCAGGCCATGATCTTGACTTGGACACAAACTTACCGCTTGTTTAGGGTATTCCTTGTGAGCGGTATATAGGCATAAGGATCCAGTTTGCCGCGCTGCTTCATGTCGCCCTTGGCCTTTTTGCTGCTGTACTCGCTGCCCGCTTGCTTTGAGTGTCCACCTCCGCCGCCGCCGGATTTCATAGATATGGCATCAGTGGCTGTGGCTGGTGTTGCAGCGCCACCAAGTGCACGATGTATTCCCTTGCGTGTGCTGGCATTCGTTTTGCCCGAGCGCATGCTTATCGCATCGCTAGCCTGACGCTTGCGCTTGGCGCTAGTTGCCTGATGCAGTTCCTCCTCATCGCTGGAGTCATCCTCCATGCCACGCTTGGCATTGCCATTATTACCTGGCTCATGACCGCTATCCACCGATGCGTCTTCGCTGTCGGAGCCATCATCATCATCATTATTTTTTCCCTGACCTCGTAGCGCCTTATCGCTGATAATAAGACGACCATCGTCGGCCGTCTTGAAGCCACCATTGACCAGCTGTGGCTTGGCTTTGGACTGCGGTTTACCGCTTGCCGTGGCAGTTGCAGCAGCCGAGCCACTTGCTGCAAGCAAATAGTTTGAAAGTTAAGACACAGAAACTGGAATTTCAATAAGCTTGCGGCTTACTGAGCACGTTGCCAATGGACTTGAGATCGGCCAGGTCGACAATCTCATCGGCATCCTCGCGTATGTAGGTGCTGCGCGCTTGCTTGGACTTTGATTTGGCTTCACGTTTCTTGGTCGCCGAGCCATCCTCCTCCATTTCCATATCCCCTGGCAAATCGGAATCCGAATCGGCCAAAATGTCATCGATGCTGCAAATATGATGCGATAATTGAGTCTTGGTTCCGGATGCTGTGTTCATATTGAAAGTTGACGTTGACACTTACGTGTAGGTCTTCTGCTCGAGATCACCGACCAGCTCCTCGTCGGAGCTCTCGGCCTGTGCCTCCTCGCTCTGCTTTTTGCGTGTGTCGCGTCGCATCTGTTTGCGTATCTTTTTGAGCCGGTAATGCGTGACCTCATCGTCGCCAGGCACAAAGCGTGCCAGTTCCTCTGTGGTGAAGCGTTTGCACAGCTTCTTCAGGAAGTAGCCAATTTGTATGCGACAATAGCGTTTCGTGTCCTTTGTCATCGCCGATAGCGAACGCATCTGCAAGAGATTCGCTTGATTAGTCAGAATTTGCTATCTCAAATTACGGCACTTACAATCGTCTCCAGGTGATTGGCCACCAGAGGTATGGGCATCACCTTGATGAATGTGATGAGAAAGGCGACGGCTGCTTCGGCCTGGTGTCGTGACTTCTGCACCAGAAACACAGATACCTGTTGCAGCACAAACTCCAATGTGCTCACTGTTAGATATTGGCCCTGTTGCTGCAGCACCGCACGAAAGGCGAGAATTGTGTTGGTTATCAACGATTCATCGCCGGTGAAGCCGGCGGTCAAGATGTCAACGAATTCATTGATTTTGCCCGCCTCCTGATACAGATTGGCAATCAGTTTGATTAGCTGTTCGGCCACCTGCTCCTTGCGCGTCGAGAACTCCTTATAATTGAGCACTGCCTCCGGTATGGCCTTCATTACCAGCTGATCGTTGTACGCCAAATTGCTGCGGCAGTCCATCAGCGATTTGAGACAGCTGTACGCGAATGTTAATAATCTTGTTAATCATCGGAACTTGAGAGTCGCTTATGATTCGACTTACTGCAGACGGGATGCCTGACAGACGCTGCACGTGGTGTTGAAGGCCTCCAATAGTATCTGCTGTAATGCAAGGCAATTTTTGCGCGTGAACTTCTGGCATGAGGGCTGATCGGAAGTCATCAGCTCGCGCAACAATCTGAAAGATGTGCAATTAAACAATATATAGAGAAAGTCCGTTTTATTGTTGTACTCACTCGTAGGTCTTGCGCTGTTGTTTCTTCATCTTTTGCTCATCGCGGGCGACCAGCTTGGACTTATCGTTGCGCAACACGGGCGCCATATATTTCTCGAAGTATGCCTCGATGCCGCGACACTTTTGGACGCGCACAATTGCCGCATTGATGTCAAAGTAGGCATCGTACTCGAAACTGGCCAAAGCGCTGCCCGCCAACAGACTCTGGGCGCTCTCGAAGAGCTGCGCCTGAACATCGGCCGGCGCACGCGCTATATATAGTCGTATGACGTCGAGAGCACGTTTACGCTGATCGGCCTCATAGCTGCCGGTTGGTTTCTGTATGTAGATGTTGAAGAGACGCGGCAGAAAATTGCGTGCATATTGGCCAATTGCCGCATGGCATTCATCACTCTGACTCTCGTCGAGCAGCTCTAGGAGGCCATCGTAGATGGGTGCTCGAAACTCGGGATTGTTTTGCAGGGCATCGCCCAATGTTGGCGCCAATTCGCGCAAATATTCCGGATCGCGGGGCTGGCGACAGAAGCCCGGAAGCAGACCCCACAGTTGGCAGCACAATAGCTCGTAGATATGCGCCTTGTTGCTGTCCTTCTCCTCGGTGGCATACTTGCGCCAATTGGTCAAACTATTCTGGGTCAGTGGCACTACATACTCCTTAAAAAACTGCAGGCTCGCCCCATTGGCGCCCTCACGCATCAGCGGCAGGAGCCAGGAGCGCTCCAAGCACACACCGCCGCCAGGCTCGTTCAAAGGTATCGCTCTCAGCACCAGCTCCGGCCCCAGCGCCTTAATGGCACTAATCAGTGTGTGCTCAATCTGCAGACGTAACGCACCCTGGCTCTCATAGCGTTTACCAATTGTCGCCAGCGATGGATTCAGCTCCGCTCTGTGTGAATAGTAGAAAAGAAATTTCGTAAGAATTCTGTGATTAAAATTGAATTTAAAGAAAAAAAAAGATGTAAAACTGGTTCGTTTGTACGAGCATCTCTAAGATATGGTTAGTCAACGTTAATCATTTTGTGTATGTTTTCTAGTAACAAGTGGCCAGTAAAAAAAATAATGATATATATACGAGGTGTGTTCAAAAAGTATCGCGAACTTTGTGTTTTTTCAGATATTATTTATTTATTCATGAATATCTATTTTGTCCCCTTCAAAGTAATCCCCATGAGATATTATACACTTGTGCCAACGGTTTTTCCAATCTTCGAAGCACTTCAAAAAATCATTTTTTTTTATCTTGTTCAGCTCCTCCTTCGATCCCGTCTTTATCTCGTCAAGCGTAGCGTAACGTCGTCCTTTCATGGGCCTCTTCAGTTTAGGGAACAAGAAAAAGTCACAGGGGGCCAGATCTGGGGAATACGGTGGCTGCGGCATCATTAGTGTGTTGTTTTTGGCCAAAAAGTCGCGCACAAGCAACGATGTGTGAGCAGGGGCGTTATCGTGGTGCAAAAGCCAATTTTTGTTCTTCCACAAATCCGGGCGTTTCTGGCGGATTGCTTCGCGCAAATTGCGCATAACTTGCAGGTAATATTCCTTATTGACCGTTCTACCCTGTGGCAAGAACTCATGATGCACCACGCCTCTGCAATCGAAGAAAACTGTCAGCAAAACTTTCACATTCGACCGAACTTGGCGCGCTTTTTTCGGTCTTGGTTCGTGCGGCAGCTTCCATTGAGATGATTGAGCTTTGGTTTCCACGTCGTAACCATAAACCCACGATTCGTCACCAGTTATGACCCTCTGGAGCAAATTTGGGTCGTCGCGGACAGAGTCCAACATCTCATTAGCAATGTTCATGCGATGCTGTTTTTGGTCGCAATTGAGCAATTTTGGTACGAATTTCGCGGCGACCCGTCTCATGCCCAAATCATTGATAAAAATCGAATGGCATGAGCCAATCGATATGTCTAGCTCCTCAGCAACTTCTCTGCTCCCCGAGCTTGTCGGCATAAGTGAGAGACATGAGTACCAACATAACGCTACAAAAAAATCGAAATTCGAAATTCGACGTAACCCGCGAAAATTCAAAATTCGCGATACTTTTTGAACACGCCTCGTATTTGTATATATTGTTGGACTTACCCAAAGTGCCTGCCGCATGCCTCGAATACAATGGAGAATATGAGTATAACATATTTGGAGATCTCGCCGAACGGTGCGTTGAGCACCTTGTGCAGTGAGCCAATAATGCGTGCAACCGATTGACGATGTTGATCGGCCAGTTGCTCGGTGGCACAGGCACGCGCCACACAATCCTGCAGCAGCTCCTTAATGCAATTGGACACACCGACAACAAGTTCGCCGCGCTCCGACATCCACAGATCGGTGGTGCACACATCAAAGAGTCGTGGCAGCGCCTGCATACACAAATCGAGCTGTAGCATGGCCAAATGTAGATGCCCCTCCTTGAGCACCGTGATCCAGGCAAGCGTTTGACGGACATCGCTGCGATCTGGACGATACTCATGTATGGCCGCCAATAGTTTGGCGCACAACGTTGCATTCAAATTCGAGCTGCGCGTGAGAAAGAGAGCATGCAACGCTTGAAAGCAATTGGTCCGGACAAGCACATTCGCCGCTGTCATTATGGACAGCAGATGCTCACAAACGTTGCGTATGTCCTCAGTGCGAAAGCCGGCCAGCGTATCCTTGAGCAAGGCCAACGTATGCAATACGGTCGTCTGTTGATTAGCCAGCACCTCCGGCTTGAATTGGGCCAAACAGAATTTCGTCACGCGACTGCTGGCCGGATGGTTCTTTGGCTGTTGCTGCTGCTGCGCCTGCTGCTTCTTATTCGTATCACTATCTTTATCATTATCATCATCATCGTCCTCGTCGTTAGCAACTGGTTGTGGTGGCATCATGAAGCAGCTGCCATATATGATAGAGACGACCGCATGCTGTGCTGCCTTACGTATTTTGGGTCTAGAGTGAATGCTGAAAGCGAGCAGCGCATCAAAGTACTGAAATGTGGAGCTGTACGACCAGGTCGCATAGTCCTGGGCGCGCAATAGCACCGATAAGCAGCCAATCAGCTAAAAGTGGTCAACATAAATAAAGTTAGAATAATTTACCAAACGAAATTCAAATTATGAATGGGAATGGAAATAAAACACGCAGCGAATTCATGGCATTCCATTTACTTACATAGCGTATAACAGATTGACTGCTGGAATCAATGAAACGCTGCAGCAGCTGCTGAATTGTGGCCGCTGTCTGATTGAATCGCTTCCGCAGCACTGGTGCCGGTACAGACTTGATGCCCATCGAGAGCAGCGCAACGCCGGCAATAATGTCGCGTTCTTCTGTGGCTGCTTCGATTTGACTGACGAGGAGCAGAAAGTATTCGGTGGATGATTCGTTGCCGCCACGTTCACGTATTATTTCCGTCAATGCGCTCAAAATGGCCAGCATCTCCTTGTGCAAATCGGAGGATGCCCGAAAGCCGGTGAGCAGCTTCTTGAAACTCATGTTGCTGCAGCTGGTGTAGTTGGAGGCAAATGTCTGAAAGGTCTTGAATGTGCCGGCGGGTTGTGTGCCGTTGCCGATGCCAGTTCCCCTGCCCGACATGCCATCATCATCGTCCAGCGTAAAGGACATCAAACTGCCGGCCACATCGTTGACAGTTGTCGTCTCCGCATTGTACGCTTGACGCTGTTCGTGCTTGTGGACGGCCTCCATGGTGAGTCCGTTCGCTGAGCCCGATGCAGCTGTACACAAAAATAGCAATAAAATACTCATTTATATATATACTTTTTGTGTGCATCAACTTACCCAGATTCAAATTTGGCTGAAAGAAACGCGACTTTGCTTTCAAGCGATGTTTCATTTGGTCCGGATTCGATACGGCTGACTGGCCCTTGCTCCAGTTCTTGCCCTTGCCATGGCGTTTCAATTTCGAGCGAAATTTACCCATTTGCAGACGTTGTGTGCACACTTGTTATGTTCAAAAAATGTTAGAATCAGACACGTGCAGCACCAAATACACTACAGAAGGTCGCGAAACATGTTTTGTTTGATATCGCACTTTGTGATCGATATTGTTATCGAAATGTGATGAACAACGGGCTATTGCCAGCTAGGCGGCGTTGCCAGCTGGTCGTCATATCGATAGACGGCATTCGATAATTTTGGCCTCCACCACCGCAATGAAAACAAATGACAAATAACCAGATCTTTCCAATTTTATTCAAATTAATATGTATAACTATAAAAACTAAAGATTGTATATTCTTCATGTAGAACAAAATGTTTTTTGAGAGGCTATCCTGGTGGGTCAGGATATATAATCCTCCATAAGTATAATTAATTATTTCAATTATTAAATGAATCCATTCCAACTAAAAAAATGTATATGAATATATATACATACATAAATATTTATTTCAAGACGTTTATCTTACAATGGTAAGATACACAAGGAGATAAGTAAAGATGTGAACAGACACGTACGCGGCGCTCATCGAGACCGTAATAAAACCTTCCGTGATAAGAGTTCTCTGAACTGATAGGATATGATGCTAGACGTATTTGCGGCAATAAATATGTCCTAAGTAGGATAAGAATACTTGTAGATAGCCTTAAGTAGTAGCTCTCTTTGAACATTACACTGGTTACAGAAGATCTCATCTTTTTCCCAACCTAATAATATACAAATGATCTGCATATTTAAAATTATTATGATTATAATTTATGTTTTAAAATGCATTTCATGTTTTTGAAATAAATTGGAGTTTCTGATTTTTGGCGACTTTTCAAACTTTCCTTCTCCCCCTATCCATTCAAATAAATATTTTAAAAGTTACTCATGTATACGCTTGCTAAAAGTAATATTCAATTCTTTTTTTAACAGCTTAGTGTGATTATTTCACAAGCACTTTCTTTAATTCAAACTAGACTGCCAATATGACATATATTGTTCGGAGAACTAATGAAGTCCGCTTGTTTTATCATCAAGCACAGACTGCTGTGGTGTAAATATTTAAGTACATTTCAATATGAATAGATTTATATATACATATATAGTTGTCAGAGGGAAAGACAAGAAAAGTCAAGCAAAACAAGTAAACAGTATTTGAAATTTGTTTGGAAGCGTACCTACTACAAAATTGAATCTGGTTTAACTTTTTTCCGTCTCTCATTAACCCATCCCCCACCCCATCCCAAACGTTGTATCTTATCGCAAAATCTACACAGACTTCGAGGTATTCAAAGAATCCTTCAATTTCCATAGTTGGCGACCATTAAGATGCTGAAACATCACAATCTCTACGGGCAATCGTATGTCCATGAGTTTCAGGTAAGTGTTTAATAATGGACTTAAAGGTGAGTGAACCGTCTTATCGTCATTTACGTCAGTTTATGAACCCGGACTCAATCAAAGACGCCGTCAGGCGCTACAATATGGAACGGGCCGCGGAGCGGGATGAGATCAGGAAGCAACGAGATCCGCATAGGCCGTGCAAGCCCCGATTCCATAAGATGCGCAACACTGGCTCCGATGTGCTCGGCATGGTCCGGTCACGTGACCAGGATGTTGAGACCCAAATGTCCAAGCAGCTCTCGGATGACAATAGTGACAGCCAGATCGAGCACAGCTATTATGACCAGCAGCACCACCACCAGAAACGCTTGGCCGGCGGAGCAAATACGCAGCAGGTAGCTATGAAGAAGGTCAAAGGTCAAAGGCCAAAGCGTAGTCCAATCAAACCCAAACAAACGGATACGGTTACCTATGAGGCGTGCATTGAGGGACTGCATCGTGAGGTGTGCGCTGAGCTGAAACAAATGCAACAATCCCAGCCACAGGATGCCGCGAAGACCAAGCGCAAATCGAAGCAGCAGACTGGCAACCAGAAACACCAATCCATTACCAATCAATCGAATCCCGATTTGGTGTTGCAACGCATTAAACAAGCACTTGCCGTATCCCATGAGGATTATCGAAAGCCACAGGCGCAGTGGGTGGACATTGTACCCTCGTCCATGAAGCACCAGATGCCCCCGATGTTGTTGATGATCTCGGAACAGCCAGGCTGTTCTGGTGAGCCGGCGACCATTGCCAACGATCAGCAGCAGCAGCAGGAATATGCCAATCATCCTGGCTACATGCGCTACACTGAATCAATGCCCCATAATCCAAGTGAGCCAAGTGCTGGCGGCACTGTTGACAATTCCTGCTCTATCCAACTGCATCCGCATCAGCATCCACAGTGGTTCAGCTTAATGCGTAGTCTACGACCCATGAATTATACATCGCAACGATCGGAAACAGACAACTGTACGCTCCGCGAATCACCGGAACAGGAGCAGGGGATGCGAACTTCCAAGGCAGTTGTTGCCCGGCAACAGTCGTCGGCCGTCGGCAGGAGTGGAAGGAGAGCAAAGCCGGCGATAGCAAAGCAATGCCAACCTGGTGGGCGCGACAAGGCTCGGCCCCTGGGAGAGATCTCGACGACGCTGGCAATGATTCCGTTGCCGAGGCGTCGCAAGACACACAACGTGATCTGCACGCGCTCGCTGGAGAATCTCAAGTATCAGAAGATTGCCATTTACAGTAAGATCTCAATGACCCAGGAGCGCATAATCACGGCACTGGATAGGCTGCAGGTCAGCCTCATCCAGTTACCATCGTCGTTGCCAACGCATCGTAGCCACCACAGTGGCCAGGAGAAGCATAGACGCGAACGGAACGCATTCAATTTCTGCGTTCGCTTCACTCGCAACCTTTTGTATCCGTTGCGTGGCATGATCGAGGATGTGCGCAGCACACCGGTGGCTAGCTTCAACAGTGCCACCTGCAACGATGCCAGCCAGCGGGTGGTCTGCGTCTACGCGCTGATGCTGCACTCGATTGGCAAATATCAGCGGCATATTCGTTACTTTCTGCTGGACAAAGTGCCGCAGAAGCTGAGCGCCCTCATCGAGATGATGTATACGGTGACGAGTGTGTGCCTGCAGAAGGGTGTGCTCGATCGACAGGATCCGGTTGTGGAGTGTCTGCAGCAGCGCTGCACCAGTTTCCTCACCCTCATCGAGGACATGCAGGAGGAGCGATTCCTGATGGCGCGCGAGACCTACAGGCACCTGCAGCGGCGCGTCCATGGCCCGCATCATGCTGCTGGCCAGCATCATCGCTACGATCTCAAAATGTGCCTCAACGATCTGAAGCTGTACGAGCCGCGCCTGGTGCCCAAGGAGCGGAAGACAGAGAAGCGTCGTCGTCGTGCATCGTCGCAAGTACGCAAGTCAAAAGTGCTTGCGATGCCGAACAGTGACCAATCCCAGCCGGCGCCAGTCGAAATATCACAGTCTGAACTGCAGCTGGAGCAGCGCAACATCGACAAGGTGAACACGCACATCGAGTGCGTTCAGTGCGGCGATTATTGGAGCGAGGAACCGGAGCCGGAGCCGGAGCCCAGCGAGAATCAGCAGCATCAGCAGCATCAGCTGACAAGCATAATGGGATTGCTGAAGCAGTCGGGACAGGGGAAACGTGAGCTGCATAAACAGCTCCTCGAGGCCATGGAGCATGTGACCAAGTCACAGGTGCGCGAGGTTCTCGTTCCGCTCGTCCGCTCCTTGGGTGCCATGCTGGATAAGAAGGTAATTTATATGGCTAATGTGATTTCATTTTTACATCTTAATTTTGCTTTCAGATGCAGCGCAACCAATATTAGCAACAAGCAGCAAGCAACAAGCAAAAACGAAAACAAAATCGGACAACAACATTTTCGACAAACCAAATTATTATGTAAAATCAACTAACTAAAATAATCCGTATGCACATCACGTATATATGTATGTATGTATGGATGTATGGTGTGTGTTTGATTCATTTTGGAGGATGAATAAAATGTATGATTTGGATCGCAGTACAACTGTGTTCTTGAATTGATAATTATAATTAATTCGTTTAGCTACCTGTTCGAATATTCAGTTTATTTGCATGCAAAGCATGGCAGAATATAGGAAAATACCCCAGAACATATGAACATATATATATATATATATATATAATTATATATTCTTCTTTATCAGCGAAAAAGAGATGATTTTCCCGTCTGGAATTAATTTCTAAATTTCATCAATTAAGTCTGAAAATTATAAAAAGATGCCCTAATCGTCAGATATATATCTTGATCACATTCGTAATTTTGATCTATGAGGATAATTAGGAGAGAAATTGCATTCTAGATGAATGTGCATAAAAAAGATTATGTGATTCATTTTTTATTATTGATTTATTGAGTAAAATGCTGGACTTCAAGATTAATTTTCATATATATTTGACATAAAATATAGTGTAGAGCTTGAGAATCACAATACAATTTAGAAAGAGATAACATGGTTGGTATACGTTGTAAGGCTGAGAGAGACAGAGTTGTAGAGAGAGAGAGAGAGAGAGAGAGAGAGAGAGGTAGAGGGAGAGCGAGAGTGTGATACAGGCGAGTGTTTTTCTTCTTGTGTAGTATAAATACTTAAAACAATTATGTAGTTTAATCTTATATACGGTTAATCACGCAGACAAAGCGACACTCACTACACCCACACCCAACTATACATCAACTACACCCACATATTTCATCGCACTCCTCCTTCTGGCAGGCGTTGTTTAAAATGCATTTTTCATGTAAAATGCAGTTTATAAATAAATATTTTCATTTTGCATTCGAATTCAGTAAATTGTGGAGGAGCACACGAATGAGGTTTGCTGGAGCATGTGAACAGGGGTCAGAGAGAGAGAGAGAGAGAGAGCGAGAGAGTGAGAGAGATAGAGAGAGAGTGTAGTGGGACTCTTTGCCCGTTGGTTAGCTTGAACTTGAACGTGGAGTTGACAATCGAATTTCATGTGTGTAAACTCTAAAAGTTTGTTATATGCTTTAAGTTTGTTCAACAATTGCGAATACTACAAATACCATAAACATCTTTAATAAACATCGATGTGTGCTTGCATGTGTCTATCTGTATGTGTGTGTGTGTGTGTGTGTGTGTGCTTGTGCAAAGGGCTGGTGTAAGGGAAGGGAATAAGGGTATGCCGAGTACGGATATAGCCGCCTAACCGGAACAGGCAGCGCACAGTGGCTTTTGATCCTCGACGGCAAACGTGCTCTCCGTTATGGGCGTCTGGCACTTCTGCAATCGAAAATCGGAAAGTAAATAATGTAATTTCTCTGTATATATACATATATATATATATATATATATATGTGTGTGTGTGTGTGTGTGAGTGCATCATCACTCACCTTGCACTTGAAGCATTCCCGATGCCACTTGCCATTGAGCGCAACAATTGCATTCTCCGTGATGACCTTGGAGCAGCCAACGCAGCGGGCCGCAAACATTTGTTCGAAGTCGATGCGACAATAGGGTTTACCGTTGCGCTCGTAGAAGGAGGTGCCCACCAATGGCTTCTTGCATGGACCGGCACAAACGAAGCATTCCTCATGCCACGACTGGTCCATGGCCTTGATGGTGCGCTGCAAAACAAATGCAAATGTGGGTAAAAGTGAGTGATAACTCTCGATATAAATCGATTTCCGATAACAATAAAAGTTAGAATTTGATGGCTATAGCATTCGTCATCACAGCTAGCTAAGACGCATTGTCATATTGAACTAACTACTATCAGCAAGCTGAGCTCTAAACTTATCACTCCATTTTATCGTAATAAACTTAAGATTTGTGCATTTTACATAGTCCAAATGAAATAAATAAATTATTAGCTCGATTCCACTTATCAATATTGATGTAAAAACAATCGCATCTAATACATATATTTGTATGACTAATGTACATAATCATAATCTCAATCGAAGCCAATCAATCGCACACACCCAGTCCCAGTTTGATGACCTTGTCTCCTATGTAAACACAAACGATGCTTCGTGGGCAGAGCGATCATTTTCAGCACGAAGTGTCGAATTCAACATATTCTTTCCAATAAGCTGATACCATTTGAGTCACTGTCAAATTAAACGCGCGGTTGCACTCAAAAAACGTCTCCAGCCATGGATAACTATCAATTTAACTGCGTGTTACATTGTCACATAGAAATGCAAAGGCAACACTGGAAAATTTCTCATAATGAAAAAATGCCTGCGATGGAACTGCTTTGTTTATAGCCTTGCCGAGGACATTTTGTAACAGATTGGATGAGACCCATCTATGACCACTCGAGGTATATACATACATATGTATATATTGATGATCAGCACACTGGACGAGTCGACATAGCCATATCCGTCTGTCTCTGTCTATCATATAGCTCCCATAGCGAAAAGCAGTCGGATTTTTAAATTAACTGATTTAATACTGCAGAAAATACACTTCGGCGAGGTTCACTATCTGCTGGATGTAACTTCTTCTCGGATTTGACTTTTGATATGTTTTAAATATTTTATTTATGTTTGTATGGTATACGAGGTGTGTTCAAAAAGTATCGCGAATGTTGTGTTTTTTTCAGATATTATTTATTTATTCATGAATATCTATTTTGTCCCCTTCAAAGTAATCCCCATGAGATATTATACACTTGTGCCAACGGTTTTTCGTATATTCAAGATTTCATCATCTGTCTGCAATCAAGATTTTCCACCCACTTTGTGGATATATTATATAAAGAATAAACTAAAACGTTCCGACATTTATTTGACTCATCCATTAATTAATTACATTTACTGTGCACTACCTCAAGAGCTGGATAAGCTAGCTGTTCCACTCGTATAAATAGATATCATACTATATATGCACTTCACATTTGCTGACAGCGACGATACTATAGTATTTATACAACGTGCATCTAGTATGTGGTATGTACGAGTCAAATGTAATCAGTTCCCTGTGCATTACAAGCGCCATAGATTATAAAAACAAATGTTGACAATATTAATTACAATCGCCGCTCGCCGACGCTCGTAAAGCGCCAAAGTTTATGGCAAACAGACTACGCCTCGATGACGATGTCATCAATGTTGATCTTATGTCGATGATATTCTGGCACTGCGACTGCCATTGCGACTGGTAGTGACAAATTAAGCGATGCGATGCGATGCGATGCAAGCACATCAAAAACAGAATGGGAACAAATACGGAGTCAATTTAAGTTGGAATTACCTCGAATCAAGGGTTCGTCATTCAAGGGAATAGCTTAACAATGTATAAGTTTAAGACTTACTCAAAGATACTATTGATAATAATAATAATATCAACAAAATATATAATTATATTATTATAAGAAACGATTCTAGACCAAGCACAACAAATTCTAGTCAAATTCCTGGAAACAAGTGCGCAACATTTATTGCGTATACGAATCGTTGGCTCGGACATTTTGATTTCAATGAATTTAGAGTGGAAAACTCTTGATTTTCGCTCTGTGTACTTACCTCCAAGATGGGCAGCTTGCAGCCAAAGCAGGTGCCCGAATAGTTGCTGACAAAGCACTCGGAGCAGACAGGCTCCCCGCTCTGTATGTTGAAGGTGGCCTCCTTGATGGGGCGCTGGCAGTCCTTGCAGGCGAAGTGCTCCGGATGCCAGTTCTTGCCCAGGGCCGTAATGATGCGATTTTCTATGACCTCATTGCACTTGTGACAGACTGATGGCGTCTCCGACTGAATGAATATGAATGGAGATAAGAATAGAATTACAATTTATTATTTAATATGCGAATCACGTCGGCAAAGCATTCAAATATTTCATAATATAATTTCACAGCCAAATGCTTGGAATGGACGAATACATATTCGTAATGTCCAAAAGGGGCAGAGATGTTGTGCCTTGAGTTCATAAACCACTGCAGCACCAACAAAGCAACAAAAGCAACAAAAGCAACAAAAATAGCAACAACAAATTTGCGTAATTTGATGCACAAATTTGTGACCACAGAACAAAGAAGAACAATAATATATTATGCACTTATCGCAACAAATAACTAAATTGCCTATTCATTTGCATTACATAGTACACAGCAATGCGGTTGTTCGAGTGATTGACTCCAAGTAGTTGTGTCATCAAATACAATTCAAAACACATATGTACATCACATGATTTTCTTGAAATGAATAATATACGCTTTTCTTCAGATTAACTGAACTGAGGGCACTGGGCGATCTGCTCTATTTTCTTTCGGAATTCTGCACTGCTCCAAAAAGTATGCTATGCATATTTCAGTGGAGTTTTGGTGGAAAGTTCAACTAATCAAAAATAACTGTTGACGATCTTAATGCCTTCAAGACTGCCTTCAATTGAGTATTTCAAAAGTGAATTTAATACACATGATGTACACTCTGAGTTTCAGTTTTTTAAACAATTAAATTGATTAAAATAATGATATTGAAGAAGTCTGGTTCGAAAGCTAGAGCGAATGCAGACTGGAATTGTATAAATAGATAATAAAATGAAGAGGACTTTAAGTATAAATGAAAAATACTTTAAATTGAATGGGTATTTTTTATTACCCTATTGTTATTGCTTGAAGATCTAATAGAAAAGAGCTTAGATCGCTTAGCATCTATTGCGAAGACTACTTAGCTCTAATTTATTATCATATTTTGGAAGTGTCTGTCTAACGATATTTGTAGAACTCTTTGCTGCTAACTGAACATGGCACATGTTTTGCATGTATTATTACATAACTGTTGGATTTGGCATTAAGATAATTAGCTTGTCAAATCAAATACATTATAAATTACAATTGGACGCTAAGCGCGATTGTTTCACGACACGTATTTCTTCCACATTTTGTCAGGTGTCCATGGCAAACCATAATCGTCACCCGGTCAACTATTCAGGCCACCCACGATACGACGTGGATGGGCATGTGGCAATGGCAATGTGGCAATGTGGCAATGTGGCAATGTGGAAAGCTTCGTTCCCAACCAAAACTGAGAGGTGTCGCTGCAGGCGTTAACTGATTGTCACGCTGATAACGACTTGGCGCAAACAAAAGAACGCGTCACCGCAACGAAAGCCGCAAGGCAAACGGTAAATTAGAAATGGTAAGTGGCAAACGGGCGCATTTAATGAAAATCGTTGCTCATAAAAATGAAAAATGGCAGCAGGTCGTAAATTTGACCAATTTACACGCTGCACTTTTCGCAGTGGCGTTGAGGCCAGCGCTATTGCTGCTGTATGTACACAAACATGTGTTTGTGTTTAGTGCTTACACACACACACACACATATACATATATATATATATATATATGTATGTATGTATATATGTATATATAGCGTTCTTCAAATTTAATTTGCTCAAATTAAACGCACATTAATTTTTCGGCTAGCAATTGCGGGTCATTTTGCCGTTGTTGTTGTTGTTGTTGTTGCGCTTGTTGCTTTACTTGCTTATTTAAAGTTTACGCCAGATGTAGCAACAACAACAGCAACAGCAACAACAACCAACAACAATAACAACAGCAGCAGCAGCAGCAGCAGCAAGAGTAAAGACGACGACGTCTCACTTAGATCATCGCTGGAGTTAGAATCGAATTAAACAAATGAGCGCAAATCCAAAGAGAGAAAGACACACACACAGATAGAGAGAGAGAGAGAGGAGGTACTCACACACACGCACACACGCACACACTTAAAGAAAGTTTGCTCGAAGTGCCCTATTATAGCATAAAACGGTAATAATAAAAGCAGGAGCAACAACAACAACAATAACAAAAGCCACAAACAACAAACAACTAAAGCAGCGCACAATTCATTCAAATATTTGAAGCTTAATGGCCAGCAAACAAAAACAAACCAAACACTAAACAGCAAATTAAAATTAAATATCAAATTGAAGAATAAACCGCCATCTTCAGTGTAACGACTGGCAAATACCCTCTCCATTTGGCAAGATGGGTATACTCGTATAAATTCTCTCTCATCTAATAATCTTTAGATCAATATTGCTTAGTACGTCAAGAGGTTAGATATGGCAGTCTGATCCTAACCAATATCCTATTGAGCAGCAGTATAGGTATAGAAAGATTCAGCTATCTAATAATTCTATTCGTTTCGTAAGTGTCTAAGTCAGTAAATGTATCATTAAAAGTATATTCATTTGGTAAATCAATAAGTAAGATGTGGATAGATAATATAAATGATTCGAGCTGAATTACTTATATATATGTAGATAGCCAGGAATATAGAATATTCGAATAAATATGTAGCTGTAGGGTAATAACGTGTTTACCAGCTGCTAGCTAATTATACTAGTACTACTACATATATATATATATATATATATATATATATATATATCCACTATAATTACAATAGGAACAATTATGTATTCATGCACGGAGAAAAATGAACAAAATACCAGGAATATATTCTCGATTCGTATACAAAACGCTTGGACAGTGAATTCGTAGATTCAGTTTATTTACAATAAACCAAAGAAAATATTCTCGATTCAAGTATAACACACGTATCGAAAGTAGCTTGAGTTTGTTTATTCCCAGCACAACGAATTTGAAATTTAAGTTCGTTAGCAGACTTCTTATTTGTATGCTAGAATAAATAATTCTGCAATCAAGTTTTCTTTCTGTCTATAATGCATTTTGCTTTCTATAATTCAGTCTGCTTGGCTTTCGGATATTATTATTGTTATCAGTTAATTGGTACATGCAAAGGGCAGCATGAGTGGCAATAGCAACGTGAACAACAACAACCATAATAAGAACAATAATGAGAATCGTAGAAACCGCAATGAGGCATTTAGGTTTTTTTTTTAATTTTCTTTTTAATTTGTATTTTGTAGTTTGCTTATTCAAATGCGATAATTAAAATATTGCGCGCATGAATCATCATACATCTCTCCGTGCTCTCTCTCTCTCTATCTCTCTCTATCTCTCCCGGTCCCTAAGTTTGTATGTGTGTGTGTGTGTGAGGTCTGTTGGACTATTGTTGCTGCTGCTGCCATTGGGCAAAGGCCATCAATCAAAGCTGTCAATCAACGAGGCGCTATGTTTAGCCAAACAAATTGCTGCTTTTGGCCAGCATTACGTATAAGTAATTGTCTTTTGAACTGTGCAGTGGCGTTGTGGGTGGTGGTGTGGGTGGTGTGGGTGGTGATGGGGCGGTCCGCCTCACTGCTGTAGTTCTTAAGAGATCACTTAACGATGGCCATTGACCCTGACATATAAAAATATGATTATATGTAAATCTGATAGCAACTAGCAAATCTATGAATAGCTTGATTTGCACAAGTGTGAACATATTTTCTGGAGCAGATGTAATAAGAAAGAAAAACCTAACGAATGAAATACATTTCGTGGCGATTTGGCAAGTTTTACATTTAATTTTATCTTATCTGAACAGATCTCACATTGTGCATAGTATGTCTTCATTACACTTTGCTCAGTTCAAAATTGAGGACAGCAAAGCAAATTGAATCATAAAATGCACGTATAGTAAATGTGCTTAAATTAAAACGAATCACTTTGAATGGAGATCTCCGAGTGTTCCCGATTGATGCTGATGCTGATCACGGGATGCTTCCACTTGCCAGATACATACATACTTTTAATAGATACAGCATATGGAATAATGTATGTATATATTTGGAATCAAAATGATGCTTATCAAATTATTATTATTATAATGATTTGGGTAGAACAACTACTTTAACAAGCGATCTTTGATATCTAGAAATTTTTTGGTGAACCGATTTTTGTATTTATTTAAATATGTTTCGCTAGCTGCAGATCGAGTGTTTTTGATTTAAAGTAAAAGACTTGAATAACTGCTTATATATAGATAGCACATACGCAATACTAATATATAATATGTTAAGTAAAAGTAATAATTAAATAAATTATTCGCATCAATTCGCTGCCAAATTTAGGCATGGAATGCTCTTCTCTCTGAATGATGTCAGATCCGAGCTTGGCTTCGAGTTCTGGTGCGATCATCGTTAGATCTGGATCTTTGACTTTTACTCTTACTCTCAGTCCGACTCTCTGTCTGAGTCTGAGTCCGAATCCGACTCTAACTGGCCCAACCAGCGGCGACATTTTTGCTTTCCCAAGCCGATCCGTGGGCGTTGCTCTCAACTCGACTCCGAATGCATAGATCACCGGCTTGGTTTCTCATGAACGGGGCATCGAGTGCCGGCACTTGCGAAACATTTGTCAAGAGTCAAAAGTATCTCGTTTTATATATGTTTGTTCATATAAATGATTTTTTCTACATTTTTGGGAAAGTTTCGTGTTCGCCCACGAAACGAGCCGCGAACTGGAGGAGTAGGCTCAGGCCCGTTGTTAACTTTAGAAATATTTGTTCGAATTGTTTTTCGATGTGTGCATGTTTTAGTTATTGTTATTTTTAGTATGATAATTAACATAAATACTAATAAGGCGTGCCAGCCCATATGGAGACGCGCTTTGTGTGCTTGGTAAGTTTGGTAGGCAGCTCATAAAAAGTAGCAACAAAAAACAAACAAACAAATACAAATACAAATAACGAAAATAAATAACTGGCAGCTTTTTATTTTTTCTTCGATTTTCTTTACTATGTAAGAGACCAAAAACCCAAGCGCTATGAATCTTGCTAACACAAACTTTGGAGTAGACACTTCAAACACCAAAACAAGAAAAAAAACAAAAACGTTGCCAATGCGGCGTATACGCAATGGCAACCTGTTTGCTGTTTGGGACGGCAACCGCCCACATGCCAGCTTGAATAGCGTCTACGGGGGCATCGAGATCGTTATCGGTTGTGCGACATTTGTGTAGTGGGATTCCTACCAATTTGATTTGTTTTGATCGATTTGTAATTTATTGTTTAGACTGATTTGCATAATCACTTACCATTTTGTGTCTTGTTGATTCTTCGTTACTTTGGTATTTATTGAGGTTTTGATTTTGATTTTGGATTCAGTGTTGCTTTGCTTCACCAGCAAGTTACCAACTTGGTCAAGAAGAAAAAAAAGAACACAACAAAAAATAATATTTACGGCTTTTAATATATGAGTATGTATATATTATAACGATACGAATGCTAGGAAAAACACCAACTCGATAATATATTTTTGAATCAGTTTGCTAGGCATGCTGACGTATGTTTGATGTATTCATTCTGAACAGAATTATCAGCTCACAAGAATATTTCAGCTGTTCGAAGAAGTCGAAGACTAGCCGAAATTTCGCAACTTTAGAGGCACTCCTCGCAATACTCATCAGACAGACCACAGACAACAGACCACTGACCACTGACCACTGACCACTGACCACTGCCCATTGATGTTTATGTTCATCTGCGTAATCGGTTGTCATCGAGTTGGCAGAAAACTCTTTGAACAGCCGAAACAAATGAGGCGGCAATTTAAAAGTCAAAGTCGAAGAAAAAGTAAAACACAGACAGACAGACAGGCGGACGGAGAAAATCAGTGTTGCAAAATGAGTGCTGATAGAAACAACAATAAATATTAAACAAATTGTTACAATTACATTGTTTTTGTTTTTTTTTTTTTTGTTGCGTTCAAATTTAAGTTTTGTGTGTGTGTTTTTTTTTGAAGTGAAGTGAAGTGAAGAGAGAGACAGAGTACCGCGAACCGAAAACCGAACCGAACCGGCGAGCGTCGAGCATATAACTGAAACTGAAACCGAAACGCACCGAGGCAGCGAGCAGTGAAGCCATCAACAACAGCGTTGACGTCGACGCCAACAGCAGCAGTAGCAGCAGCAGCAGCAGCAACAAATGGACAACAAGACGCTGGCGGAGGGAAACGCGCGCAGGCGCCGCAACAATACAACAACTGCCCAGCAACGGGAGCAACAGCGCCAGCTGGAGCTGCAGCGAGAGCGTGAATGGGTTGGCAACACTCAGGCAACTGGTAAGGCGGCAACGCTGTCCAAATCCCAACGCCATTTGAGCGCCAAGACGCTGCCGATTGGCAAAGGCAACAAGAGCAATGCCAAGAAGCGCAATCGCTGCTTGGGAGACGGTCGGGCGCCGGTGCAGCGTCCAGTCTTGCGTACATCGAGTGTGGCATTTGGATGCAGCTACTCGGCCATGTCATTCATGTCAACGCTGTCAGCAATTCCGACGCAGCCGAGCAAATCCAGCAAATTCAAATTGCCACAACAGCCCAAGTCAATGAAGCCAATGGAAGCGGCGCACAAGCAGCTGGAGCTGTTGCTCACGCGCATTGAGAATGCTGCAGTGCAGCCGAGGCAGGTGGCTGTGCCGGTGACCGAGCCAGCAACGAAACGACAACGATGCAAGCCACCGGCGCCGGCAAAGTGGGTGCGACAACAAATGGAGCATCCGCCGCCAGTACCGACAGTGTCGCCGCTGAACAGCGCTCGCCGCAACGAAACTGTGACGACGACGACGACGGCGATGTTGAGTGTGCCGCTGACACATAATCCTCAATTGCTGCTCGAAACAATTTCGCAGAGCGATAAACAGCAGAAGCAGCAGGTTGTCAACATATTGCACAGCGAACATAATAATCATGATCATTATCATGATGACGATGATGATGATGATGATGATGATGATGATGTTAACGATGATGATGCCGGTGATCCATCAAAAGATGCAGTGCATCCCACACTCCAAATGCTGTAAGTATTTATTCTACTTCCCACCCAAAATGTTGCTGTTGCTGTCGGCAGCCTCAGCGGCAACAGCAGCAGCAGCAGCAGCAGAAACAGCAGCAGCAGCAACTGTAAATGATGTCATCGTCACCGTTGCCGCTCTCTCTCAGAGCTGCTCTCGCGCGCTCTTTGTGCAGCCTTTTCGGCTGTGGCCATTGTTATTGTTTGACGGTAGCTCTCACCCCACCTCACCTCACATCACACCACATCTCGGCTCGCGCTGTTCACCACTCCACTGCGCTGCCTTACTGCTCTCTTTCGCTCTCTCTCTCTCTCTCTCTCTCTCTCTCTCTCCCTGTCTCTCCTACACAACGGTCATGGAACAGTCAGCTGTCAATGCGCTGCTGACGCCATCGCTAGCGCTCTGCTTTGGAGTTACTCACCCAACGGCGACTCCCAAGTTCGCTTGCGTTTGCAAAAAGAAAAACAATAAACCGAAAATATCAACAGATTTTGTTGTTGCTGCTGCTGCTGTTGCTGCTGCTGTTGGCTGGCTAAGACTTTCGCTGTTGTTCTTCTTGTTGTTGTTGTTGTTATCGTGTTCGTTTTTATTTGTCGTCCTCAGTTAACGATTAGAAGTATTTACCACTAAGTGCTACCTACATACAAAAAAGGAAAAAAAATACACACACACGCACACACACACACATACACACAACATAGTTGAGAGCAAGGCTCCATTTGTTATGCAGCGCTTGGGCGAATTTTGGTTAGTTGGTCACCTGACTTACCAATTGACAGTCCAAGACTTTGACCTTATCTTGTCTGACAGTCGCCTTTAACTTGGCCCTTATCAAGTGGGCGCGCACTCTATAACTATTGCTATTATTAAAAATCTCAGTGTTCAACCTTAACCGATCGCATTTCAGATTTATATACATACATATGTCTGCTTGTATGCATCGATAACCAACCAACCACATTGCCTTAGAGCTGAGAGTAAGCCGAGAGGCAGGCAGCAGAGCCAGGTAACCGACAGCAATGGCTCTATTCACTTATCATGTTGATAATGAAATGTACATGTCTACATGCACATACATACATACATACTTATGTACATATGTATGCATGTGTGTATTGGACATAAACATTTTATGGGGTCAGCAAGTGTTTAAGTAGCACATATATACTCAAATTTTGTGCTGATTCAACCAACTTCAAATAACTGTAGGTAATAAATTTTACCTGAACATTTGCGATCGCGTCTGAAATACATCGCGTGTTCAATCTGATTGTTGTACATTATTCGTGAATGATATTATACAAATTTTAGTTTAGGTTGGAAAAGAACAGAAAATGTTGCAGTTGAAATCATTTTTCCATTTCTTGAGTGTTTCTGATGTGGTCTTCCAGTAGTGCAACTTGTATAAAACTTACTCTTGTTTCTTCCTAGCCAAAGATCAACAGAAAATAAATATTAAAATCATGTCTTACCATGTCGAAGTTGGTATAAGAAAATTAGTTGTTTCTTTAATTGCTTCAGCTTCGTAGTTTCTCTTAGAAACTTCTTATCCTTTCAGTAATCGTAGGCTTTGATTGGTGTCCAAGATGCTGAACGCACTACGATTAAAGCGTATTGCTGGTGCGACTGTAGCCGTAGCAGCTCACCTCATGCCGCAGCCCCTTCTCCACCTGAGGTTAGCTCCATGTGGGTATTTGGCAACTGTTATGTAGTTGTGCTCGCCTGATATGAGAATTTGTCGTAATCAAATACGACGACCTCTAATCGACAACTGTTTGCAATTGTAATTCACGCTGTTTTTCTTCCCTATTTTTTGCACTTTTTTCAGATAAAATTTGCAAAAACAAAAACAAAAAAAGGAAACACTCGCAAAAAATAAAAATAAATAAAAATATGCCAGGGCACATTTAGTCATCCGTTGTTGTTATTGCTGTTGCTTGTGCACTCGGCGAAAACGGCTGCTTGAAATTCACATTTGAATGCAAGTAGAAATCTCTCCTTTAAACTTTTTTGAATAAATAGTTCTTAACTAAAGAACTTTGATTTTCTATTTAAGCAGATTTGATTTTATTTTAAGGTTGTTTTAGCATCCATATAAAAAGTTGATCACTTAAAATAACAGCTAGTTTTTGTTACTTAATTACGTTATCAAGTTAAAGTATTAAATATATTATATGAAATAACTTGTGCCTAACTCATCCCAAACACGTCTAAAATTAAGCAGGTGCCGGATTTCATACAACAAAAAGCGTTCTGGAAATTAGAATTTCGTACTCTGGAGTAGGATTTTCGATCTCGATCTGATTTGCGCAATATTTGTGCTCGATGTGAGTACACAACCCAAACCAAACCAGTTTAGCATAACAACTGCAAACAAAGATAAAGTTTTTGGAAATATGAATTTCGTAAATTGGTGTTCGGATTTTCGACGTAGTTCAAATTTGGACGTTTGTCTACGTTTCTGTAATTGAATTTTTTCTTTATTGATGATGTTGTTGTTACTTTGAGTGATGCGACCACTTTGGTATTGCCCTTTAGAATCTATCGATAACAAAAACCGGCCCCGACCCTGACTCTAACTCGGGCCTGAGTCTGTGTTGGGGACCCGATGACTATTAATACTTTGGTTCTGCTGCTGCTGTTGCTGTTGCTGCTGCTGCTGTTGCTGCTGCTGCGCTTCATTTGTTTGATCAATAAATTGGCGCCCCTCAATCAACGGGGCCCCTACTAACGACCGTTCCAGAGGTTGCCTCATCGCTCGACTCGGCGCAGTGTTTATTAATGAACTCTTCTTTGGCGGTTTGCGTTTGTTTGTGGAGCGGCTTCTCCTCCATTTTCCCCAATTTGATTGTGTCATGTTATTTTCCGTGCACTGTCTCTGTCCATCTGCGGCAGGGCAGGGAGAAACAGTGTGAGACCGGGGATTAGGGGCACTGGGATTCGATTGCCATTAGCATAGCCACAGCCCGTAAGTCCCCAGTAAACCCGTCCACATACACTATCACCCACTTGGAGTCGCTTCACTTACCCACCTCCCATAAGCTCACACAAAAACTGATGTCAAAACTGATATAGCAAATCAACTCCAGAAATTTGCTAAACAAAAATGATATACATAAAAATTATAATATTTAGAATAATCACTTATTGGGGGGGGATTCAATTATTCGTTAAATAACAATCTAAGAAGTTGGACTCTATTTGATTCATCTATTTGCTCTAACCTAGAGACTCGGCCCGAGGAAAGGGTATATGCAAAACGCTTAGCTATTTTTCTTCTTTTTTTTTGACATTGGCCTTGAGACTCGTGTGGGACACTTGCAGTTCTTGGAGCAGGAGGGAAGGGGGGTTACTGCGGGGGGAATTGCGTGTCGGCAGCCCATATGAAACTTAATAAAGCGCGTTTAGGGCTGTTGGGACTGTTGGGATAGTCCATGTGATACTATACTATGACGTGACTCTGACTGTGACTGGCAGTGTATCAGGCTGATGCAATTTGCCGGCTTTGTGAGTTGTGCGTTGTGCTAATCATCCAAATGGCAAGCGCTGAATTTGTTTGTGGACATAGACTGGCTTTGATTTATTAGCGCTAATTCGAAATCTAATTTTGTCCGCCTGTCACCTATTCCCAGACCGCTGGCTTTGACGCCCGGTGAATCGCCGTATCGCGAGAATTTCTTGCCTGCGCATCGCGCTCCGAAGGAATGCCAAAAGAAGCAGCAGCAACTCCAAGCGCCTAAGACACTGCTCGATACCAGTGGCAAGATCGTTCAATCCTTACTGCCGGTGGAGGACTTCGACAATGAGAAGCCAGTGCCCAACACGAAACTGGCGCAGCACGACCAGCCAGCAGAAATTCAACCGCAGTCGCAGCAGATGCGCCAGCTGCAGGCAATGAAAGAGCGGGCCGAATTGGATAGGCAGAAACAGCTGGTAATCGAGTGGCGTCTCCGTCATCGTCTGACCGAACTGAGGCAGACGGAGCATCAGATGAACAAACGAGCGCCGAAGAAGTCCCTGCATTTGAAGCAACTGAAAAAGACAATTGCCGAAAGGAATACACGCAGGCGGTTCAAGCTGCTGTATTCCACTCAAGCCGCCGTCAATAATAGTAGCATTGATGAGGATTTGTGCTTTCACCAAAATCTCGATGACGATGATGATGATGATGTAACGCCACGCGCCAATATCGTTGTACAATCTCCTGATGATGATGATGATCTCAGCGATGCACTTAAGCAGCGACAGCAATTCCAGGAGCAATGCCAGCAAAGTTGCCTGTATAGTGATCCCAAGTGTTCGACACCCTGGAATATGATTGCCGAGTAATAATTATAATTAATTCTTCATCATCTTACTCGACAAACTATAAATCACATAACCCTTTACGCAGCATAAGCAACACTTTTAGTACACAATTAATGGAAATCATAAACGCTGAACTCCATCAAAGCATGGCCAGTTTATCCACTGATTTGGCCAACCAGTCCATTTAATCTAATCCTATTGCGGATACTCTATCCCGACAAGTAAAACTAAAATTTTACGTGCACCATTCAAATTGTACGTAAACATTTGACGATAATGATAATAAATAAAACAGCTTAATGGCAACCAAAGCTACTTCAAAGTACGCCAAAGCCTACTTCATTTACCCTTAATCATAATTCCACTCTCTTAGCAAAATTAACATTGAGGTCTACAGGATAACATAACCAAAATGGACTCGGTAATCCAAGCTCTGAGCAGTTCTGGCTATACGATGTCATGCAAAGTTTTGGAAATGCATTTCAATTTGAACTTTGAACCTTAACTTGTCATCATTTTTGTATGCATTATTTATTATCGATTATTATGGCAATATTATATTAAAATTATTAATTTGATTAAAGTGATTTAGCTTAATAGGAATCAAGTAAGCACGTTGCAGTCGGACGGTCCCAACTACATAAAACTCTGATACCATTATATAAAATCCGAAATTTTCATTTAAATACTTGCAACAACTAAACTTATCTTATCTTCTTCCGCTCGAATTTGCTTCCGACTTAATAAACTTAATTGGCGTTGTAAACTGGCCTTTATACAAATCATATTTATTTATTTATTTCGTTTTATTAATTATTGTAAATTTGTTTTTTCTGTTGCATACACACAGCCGTCTCTGGCGGGTGAATGGCTAGTCTCTCTGGCAGGCCATCTGCTTTATGTTGACACATATCTGGCTGCCAGTGTCTAAGCCCACCTTGGCATATTTTATCAGCTCCTAAAAGCACACAGCACTGATTGCAATTATCAATTGTAAGTTTTTGGTCAGACCTTCTGACCTGTTTCAAAGTATGCAATACTTCTCGTAACATGTTTTTCATTGGAAAAATTCGTGTTCTTTTTATTGTTGTGAAGAACGTTTAGAAATTAAATTCAATTTATACAGTGGTCAATGCGCTTATCGGCTAAGTAGGACTATATTACGCACTACAGAACTATGGAATATGTCGTCGATTAGGCATATGTATTTTAAGCACGATTACTTTCTATATTCAACAACGTAATTGTCGCGATTTCAATGATCCGCCCTAAAAGTACACAATGCATGGCTGTCAATGTAAGTGTGTGTGTGTATATATGTGTGTGTGTGTGGGGAGGGTGTACGTGATGTCAAAAGTAGGTTTTGTCGCTTCATATGTTGCAAATGTTGTTAAAAGTAATGCTACTTATTACGAATATGTAAACTAACTTTACCGCTTAATTACAAACTAAGTTTTGAGCAATTTTTGTGTGGCATAACTCTTCGTCTCTGGGTGTGTGTGTGTGGTTGTGTTGTGTATGTGCTTGGATGTAAAAAAAAGTACAATAAATATGTGGCTGAACTAGGGAATCCTACACACCGAGTACATAGAGTTATGCGGCATGTAATTGGTCCTCTCACAGCAAATTGGAGCAGCTGGTTTCCGAGGCGGCACAGTGTGTGGAGCGTGGCAGGAATTGTATATGCTGCCAAGTAGCGTTGAAACTGCACCAGAAAGAGAGAAACAGAGACAATGAGCAACGACTAAGTGTATGAGAGAGAGAGAGTGAGAGATGAGACAAAACTTACAGATACCGCTCGGCCAACTGTCGCTCCACGTGGGGCTTGATGCGTGCATAGTCCTTGTCCGCAATCGGTGTACTACAGTGCTGCTGCATGTAGGCCAGCGTGAAGAGCTCGTTCTCATTGAAGGAACGCAGGCCGGGCACGCGCAACCGTCGCGTGAGTCCCAGCGCATCATAGGTGGCCACCTGATCGATGCCGGCACCCTCGATGGCGCTGCCCGCATCGATAGCCGTTACAAAGCTGCTCAACGCTCGTGCTGCGGTCCGAGCAGCGCTGAGCGTTACATGAAAACTCTTGAGCGTATCCACTGACAGGGCATGCAACTCATGCCCAAGACGCGGCGGTTGGCCAGCTGTCAGACAGCCAACATCCGGCTGGGCATATTCAATCTCGGGCACTGCGTCGCTAAGTTCCGAGCTCTGTGCATTGAACTGCAGCAAAAAGGTCGCAAAATTGTCGATCAGCGTCTCCAAGATGTCAGTGCCAATACGTGCAAAATTGACGGACCTGCAATTGCAGCACGAAGTGGTAAGCAAATGTTGAAAGATAACAAGAAAGAAAATACGTACACAGGAAAGCGATAGTCGTAGTAGTTGTTATTGACCAGCACTCGCGAGATGAGCAGCATGTTCAGCTTGTCGGAGTATGCAATGGGTTGCGGATGATCCCTGGTGTACATCTCGGACACAATGCTGCAAACCACAATATTCCAAATTCAATAATCATAATCTGTTGCTCTCAAGCAAAAGGGGCAACGGACTACGACTACTTACACATCCAGCATTGGCAATGTCTTCAGCTTATCTTCCATGCGCGATCGGCGAAATGTCCAAATGGAAACCAAATGCTCGACAAAGTTCAGATTGCCCAGCAGCAGATCGTTGTAGTAGTCGCTAATGTATTTGGGTTGATCGAGCACTTCGCTGGGTATGCCAAACTGGAGACGCATCTCGGCTAGCTTCTTGTGCAGAAATTTTTGGGCTGTCGGCTCCAGCCAATGCGCCTGCGCCAATGAATCCTGCAGTTGATTGCGCAAACTGTAAAACATTAGCTGTAGGAACTTCTCGTTGCCAACAGTTTTGGTCAGGCTGTCAGCAGCATCGCTGATGTGACTGCGATACGTTGCCTCAAACTGCTGCTTGGGGGGCTGCTGCTGCAGCGCGTCCACCGCAAATGGCAACCAGTCGCGCACCACCTTGCTGCAGTATAGCCAGCGCGGATAGCTGGCGGTCCGCCCATAAATCGAATGATCAAAATGTTCGGCCAGCGTGCTGTACTCCTTGGAAAGATGCGGTAGCATTTGACGCGCCAGCGACCAAATGATAAAGTTGTTAATTGGCCTGCAAAGAAAATCAGAGAGAGTTATCAAATAAATATATACATATGCAATGCGCTAATATTATTTAATTCACAGTTGGACGGACTCACTTCTTGTCCGATGTCGAAATCAGATTGGATATCGCATGGAAGACTTCCACATCACGCACCATCACTTCCGTCTCCTCGCTGATCTTTGTGTTGGTAAAAATGGCCTGAAGTGACTCCAGAATGGGCAGCTGCACAAAATAGAATTCAATTGCATGCATTAAGTCATTAAAAAATCTACATTTTTCTACATACTTATTTGTACTATGTATGAATTTAGAACAGCATTTTTGATCCCAAAAGCATTACGAGTATGTATTGGGATTAATTAAGATGAGTAATATAACTATGTTAATTGTAGCGCAATTGATAGCACCGTTAATTATTATTAAAAATATAGAAGATTATGCCTGACGTTTGTTTAACAAACAACTTTGAGAAGTGAACTTAATTTACGACAGGCAACAGTTTATTTCATAGAAAGATTGGTTTGATATTTTCCCAAGTTTTTGAAATTTTTTATCAGCAAACATTTCATTTCATGATGCTATTTTTTATTTGCACATTTTGCAACAAATCCGTATTTATTTAATTTACCAGGCAAAGCTCAATTAAGCAGAAGCATATCTCCGACTCATGAGGTATTTTTCGTATATATTTTATTGCACAAGAAGTCTAGATCTTTTGAAGATCTTTCAAATTAGCCTTGTAGATGAGAAATGTGTATACGAGTATAATACGTTTGGATATATTAAGTGCAAGTATATTTTGGTATTAGCATATACACACAGTGTTATGTATAGAAAGACACATGTGGATTATAAACCAGTTGCGCGGAAAGTTGAAACAACTTTCTGTGGCTTAAGACATGCCAAAATGCCATGCTCAAATTCCTAATTAGTAGAGTCAATTAAGAACTAGTTCTGGATAGTAGTAATTGGGAAATCACATTGCAGCATATAGTTTTTCTGACGTTGTGCTTGTGGTTGGGCCTTACCGATGGTGCGATGCTCTTGAGATCGGAAAGCCGGAGCAGCTTGTTCTGCTGACGATCCCCGCTCCCCTTGGCCGACTCAATGTGATTGACGATGCGGCGCTCGTAGTGGAAAATGTCATCTGCAAAGATATCCGCCTCACGAGTGACAACACCTGCAATGTGTATGAATACATTATATGAAAGTGGCATGCCAGCATACAAGCAGATATGTGGACATCACTTACCCAAGTTAATGGCAAAGTCACGCAGGAGCAACTTATAGCCGCGCACCACTTCATCGTCGGCATCGGGGCCATAGAAATATTTGTCCGGCAGTCCTAGCTCGCCCTCGTCCAGGGTGATTATGTAATCGTATGGTATATTATAGCTGTTCTCAACGCTCACGCGAAAATAGGGAAAGATGCCAAATTTGGCATGCAGATGCTTCAGTGCGTTTTTGTACTCCCAGTTCAGCAAACGATTTTTTGCCCCAAATGCCTGCCAGCCACCTGCAAAATGCATCCGCCATGTCGATGGATGGAATAGGAAGTTGAGAGTTTGAAATTAGTATCATGCGGTAATCCGGTCTGTGGGGGAATGACCCCTCGCTCTGTTATATATATATATATATATATATATATATATCTCAACATCTAGCAGTGCTAATCAAATACCACTGAGGCACTGACATGAAATTTGGCGAAAAAATAAAAGCATATAAAAATCCAAACTTATGATAGCACAATATGCATATACAAGTCATAATCGATATAAATATATTATGCATACATGTACGTGTGTATGGATCTCGGGATTTTTAACAATTAAAAGCGCTAAAATGTTTGGCTGCAACGTCTTGGAAATTTCAGACCAACTCTTCTTCTCTACCAACTCGTCTTGCAGTCGTAAACAAAACCAAAAATCTAAGTAACGGAAACGCAACTTCGCAAACCAAACTGTGTATACTCTACCATAATATATGCTTGTATGTATATAGAAGAAGGAATATTTAAGCTCCCCCATATGAATATAGTTGCGAGAAGTGAGTGAGTTTGACGAACTGAGTGACTTATTGGTGATTTCTTACACCAGATTTGAAAGTCAGATTTGCCGACAACCTCCTTCTTGGGACGAGCCAGTTAAAAAATTACATAAATATAATATTGTTTGATGCCAAAGAAAGAATAACTGTTTTGTTAAGTGTTTTTTCTTTCTTATATTGGGGCTTTTATCCAGTACTTAAGTTAATTCACGGTCATCAAATAATGTAAAGAACTTAAGTGGCCTCCACCTAATGTCATCAATCACTGATTTAAGTCTTGATCAACAATTGGCAGTTTCTTTGGCTCCATCAGGATTTGGACATGGTCAGGTGGCATCAGCCAGCTAATGGTGGCGGCATTTTAGCCACTATTGGATCGATTGTGTCAGCGATGCTGTTTGCAGTACCAATTAGCGCCTGCAAAGCATAAAGAAATAAATAATAAAAAAAAAAACTAAACATAAATCTCAGTCGCCAGCCGGATTTTTGGTGTCATAGTTTGATATTTGATTTTCAACAATTTATTGCAAATCAATGCGAGCAAATTAATTAACTTCAATTAAAGGCATCCAACTTAGGCCGCCTTGCTATAAAAACTGAACGCCGTCTTCAAACAGGGCATCAATCTAGTGCAGCATCTCCGTTACTAAGCTTCATCCCTCCGCTTTCCCGTGAATAGTTGCGTCCATTGTGAACATGAATAAGTTTGTGGTAAGTTCCGACAAGCCAAAGGATTAGAGTTCCATCGAGTCAACATCCGAAATCCGGTTGCAGGTTTTAGCCTGCCTGGCAGCAGTGCTCGGCTGCGCAACGGCGCGTCCTGATCTCAGTCGTCAGGCCTACCACTATGATGTTGGCCACAACACCGGTGTGGTGTCCACACCATCGATCACCACAAGCAGCTCATATCAGCCAACGGCATCGGGCAGCGGCTACTATAACACTGTGCCATCGGTAGGTCAATTGGCTCTGGTGGGCAACTCGGGCCTTGCTTCGGCATCGCAGGTTAACTCCGTGAGCGGTGTCCAATATACTGGCCACGCCACCTACTCGAATGGCGGTGGTGGTGTCACTTACGCCAATGGCGGTGGCGGTGGCGGTTCCTACTCTGGCGGCGGCATCGGTGGCGGCATCGGTGGCGGCATCGGTGGCGGCATCGGTGGCGGCATCGGTGGCGGCTCCTATTCCGGTGGTGGCGGTGATTATGGCAACTATGGTGTCGGAGTTGGCAGCAGCGGAATTGTGAACGATAATATTGGTCTGGCTGGCATTCATCCGGGCCCGGAAGTCAACTACAAGGAACAGGAGAAATATATCAGCCATTTGGCCAACTTCCAGCCACCGGTGATTAGCAAGCACTTCTATTTGCATAGCGCTCCCGAGGATCACGATGACCAGCAGATTGTGCGCTATGTGAATGTGGGCAGGCCACAGAAGAATTATCGTGTGGTGTTCATCAATACACCTGCATCGACCACCAGCAAGGCCAAGATCATTGCCAATATTGCACCCGTCGAGGAGAAGACAGCCATCTATGTGCTGGCCAAGAAATCGAATGCTCTCGATGTCAGTGCCGAGGTGGTTACACAGCGTCCCGTCAGCCACAAGCCAGAGGTGTTCTTCATCAAGTACAAGACACCGGCGGAGGCGGCTCATGCCCAGCAGGTCATTCAGGGTGAGTCCTTAGCCGTTGAATATCCCTGCTCCTCGTGAAGCTATCGTCCATCAACTCTCCCTATCTCTCTCTCTCTCTCTCTCTTACTCTTTTAGCCAACTATGATGCTTTGGGCGGCAGCTCGCAAGTTACTGATGAGGGTCTGGTGCCTGCCTCTTCGGTGATTAACAGCTTGGGTGACAATGGCGCCTCTGGCGTTCTGGCCGATGGCTCCGGTGGCGTCAACATTATTGGCACTGGCGGTGCACCAATTGTCGAGACCATCGTCGGTGGTGGCAACCACGGTGGTAATTTGCAGTTCGATGGCAGCAGCAGCAGTAACACCCAGACCACTGTCAGTGGTGGCAATGGTCTCATTGGCGGCGGTGGCAGTGGTCTCATTGGCGGCGGTGGCAGTGGTCTCATTGGCACCAATGTTATCCAGACCACTTATCTGCCCGCCAAGCCAATCAGGTCGGTCAAGTACTAAGCTCTTGCAATCTCTGCCCTGCACCTACATTACCCAGAAACTAACCAGAGCCAGTCAACATCTGACTGGACACGCACTCGATCGATTCTTGTTTCTAATTGAATAATCCACGGCGATTATTTTGCTAGAATTTGTTAAATGTAACTTTTGCGATATTCTTCTAGATTAATCTTGCGATCTATGCAAAGCCAAACCCCTATTTTCTTGCAATTTTTTTTTTTAATAAAAGTTAAGGATTTCTTTAAGCATTCATAAAAATGACTTGAAGTATTATTTCAAGGTTTTTAACCTTGAGGGTGAGTGAGATAAAGTTGAGGGAAACAATAATTTCAGATTCGTTAAAAAATACAGTTGAAAGGCCAACTTAATCAAATATTAATATATAGAACAATTTAATATAATTAGCAAGTTAACCATAAATTAATGAAAAATGTCAGCGCGTCTGAAACATTTTGTCTTGCATAAGCGGGCGTCTAAAAGCATTTCTATCAACCCCCCTCCCACCACACACACACACACACACACACACACACACACACACACACGACCCTACGCACCACGGTCCGACAAGTCGACTATTTGGCAAGCTGTTCATAATTGTTGAAACTGCAGCACTCAAAAACAACAACAACAACAACAACAGCAACAGCAACTGAAAACTATAGAAAAATTGACAGAGCAAGACTTGGTGAAGCACCACCAGCGAAATCGATGGCAAATAAATTAGCGTGTTAAATAAATAAAATAAAAAAAATAGGAGAAAAAAAATAAACTAATGCTGATAAACAAAGTCAACTCGAAATCAAATTCGGAGAGCAGCAACGTGCTGCAAGGTCGATTCACCAATGCAACGCATTAAAATACCAGACAGTATTCAAATGTACAGATAAATACACACACACACACACAATTATATATGTGCACATATGTATAGGCAACGATGGGATGGGAGCCACGCCCCAAGTAGTATAACACCGCCTTAAATCAAAAATTTATGATCAATATGGATTACAACCGCTGGCAGATGCTACCTGGTATTTGGTATTTTTGGTTTCGTATTTGAAATTTTTTTTATTAGATATAGAAATGCATATCTTATATCTGAAAGCATCTGCATATTAATGCCTCGCTATCTTTGCATAAAGATAATCACACCTACTAAATAAACGATACGATCTGTTGCCAGTCGAATCGAATCGAATCGAATTGAGACGAGTAAAAAATTTGTCCCTCGGTTTTTACTGTCAACGTTCATAAAAAATGACATAAATTTCTTGATGAAGTTTTTTTTTGTCGGCTTTTCAGATATGAAATTATGGGTACGGAATGCCTAATTGATAATTATCATTTTGTTCGCCTTTGAATCAGGCAAATAGTTGCTAATTACTAAATTATAATTATAATTATAACTAGTGAATACATACATCCGACAAGTTTACCGATATTTAATTGACATTTGTTTCAGCGCTTGTTTTTTTTTTTTGTTTTTTTTTTTTTTGCTAGGTTTATGTTCTGCTATCAATCAACAATCACAATGACAAGTCAGCAAGTGAGCTCATAAATCGATTTGCCCATATGCAAATTATTCTGCTTCCACATTTGGCCAAATTTTGTTTTATGGCGCTCTTTGTGGCGACCTCCAAGCCAAGCCAGACCAGGCCAGGTGAATGTGTCGCATGCTTCCGTTGGTTTGTGCACTCGCTAAGCGGCTGACTCATCAGGCACAAACACATCTGCACATATACACACACACACACATAGCTGTCTATTGTTGTTACTGAGTGGTTTAGGAGGCCACCAAATAAAGTATTGTTTAGCCATAGTAGCCGAAGAATAAAAACAAATGTAGACATGATGGTTGCTTGGGAAATTCCAACTGAGAAATGCTCAATATAGACAGATAGATTTGTTTATATTTAAAAGACATTTCTATTGGGAAACTTGGTATTTAACAGGCATATATAATAAAGGAGAGTGCAACTTCGGCTGGAAAAGCTGAGTGTGATACGCGTACGAGAAAAGGCATTAGCAAGAATAATGATAAAGTGTAAAAGCGTCACAGATAAGTTTCATTAGGAACTGAGTTTCGGCAAAAGAAACTTGGGATAAGCTCGCCGGTGTGTATCAGCCGCGTGCACCTGCCAGAAAAAATTAATTAATTAAATTAAGCTTGTTTCAAAAACCGTGGCAAAAGGGTATAAACTGGTAATTGAGCGGGAGAGACCCATAATAAAAGACACTCAAAATGTGACAATACTGCAGGCTACTAAGTGCAGTGACCTATTTCTGATTGATGTGAAAATGGAAAAATGTATGTACTCAAGTGGAAGCTGCAGTGAATTATGAAAATGGCATAATCGCCTTGGTCATCTAAATTTGGCAAGTTTAAACAAAGTGGCAAAGAATGAGATCGTGCACGGTTTGAAATCGATCAAGAAAACCATGGACTTGAAAGGCGATGTGTGCGAAACTTGCCCGAAAAGCAAAATATGCGTTGGATCGTTTCCAAGGGCATCTAAGAGTCGCGCAGAAGAAGTGTTAAGTCTTGTGCATACAGACTTATGTGGACCAATCAATACGACGTCTGCCGGAGGGGCAGGGTACTTTGCGAGGGGGCCAGGAGTATGTTGATATGTTCTGGTGCGAAAGAGACCCTATGGGGAGAGGCAGTACAGACTGCTGCCTATTTGCGCAATAGGTCGGAGACAAAAACGTTAATAGACAAGCAGAATGCGACAATAAAGAAATGCTGGCAGAAGCAGGTATTGAGTCAGACAATCAAAGTAATGAAGGTAACGAGACCGAAGACTGTGCACAAAGCAATGAAGTGGAGTCACCCGAATTATGTGAAGTTCGAGGACCAGGTCGTCCACCAAAGTTAAGGACTGGTAAGCCGGGCAGAATCTGAAGACGCCTGACATGTTAACCAAGAATTTACAAAAGAACAAACATGTGAAATGTATTTATGAAATGAATTGCTATTATTAAGTATGTAATTATTGAGAGAGAGTGTTGAAATATGTTTGAAAGTCGCAGCAACGATTAATACTTAAGTATCGCTATATCGATTAGTATCGAATCTCTGGTCGCACATGAATTGTTTTCTTTCTTTCTGCGTTGTATTTTCCTAAGTTCAAACAGTTGCTCTCAATTCTTCAACAAGTAAAGACGCACTCGCGCATAATAAAGATACTCCATAATCAGAAACTGCGTTTAACTCTTTATGTATCCACGCCATGTACAACAATAATAATAATAATACAGTTGTTTACACTTACGAGTATGTCTATAGTTTTTGGAGGATTAATTACATTGTGATAATGTCAATCAAAAATATTTCTAAAACTAGATTGAGGATAGCCTTCAACCCTTTTAGAAATGATTCATTTTTGTATACTCGTACGTCGTTTGATTTTGCATTGAATCAGATCGATCATTCATATTGAGATGCATGAAATCATATTTTAACTGTTGCGAATTTGCAAGTTAATCGATCAATTTACTGACGGACAAGTTCGCAGTCTTACTCTGGGGCGAGCAGAAGAAAAAACCCAGCAAACAAGTTTTGCTATACAAATGTTGGGCGATTGTCTTTTGTTGAACTAGAGGCCTAAGTTGAGGTGCCATTTGATAAATGCAAACGGTCAACAAGCCTACAAAACTGGCAAAATTTCTATATATTTGGCGACGATCTATGAATCTATTAATAATCCATACGACTGTGAGGACAGCGAAACAGTCAAGTTCAATGCCAAAACTGCCAAAAAAAGACACAAATTTATAGATGTATATATATCTATCTATATATATATATATATATAAATAAATTTATATATTCGTATGCATATGTATATTCATACAAAAAGCAAAATGAAGAAAGAGGCAAGATGCTTTTGTCAAGATCTATGAGCTTTATTATTGAAATGTAAACCATGGCTACAAGAATCGGCCACGCCCCAAACTACTTGTTGGCGCCGAGTCAACGCTGGTCGCAAGACGCATCTGTGAGGTATATTTATATTTTTTTTGTGCATTCGAAAGAGATTTGAATACATTTGTGGCAGCGACTCTCGCTTGGGCCTCAGTATCTTGAATCTTGAATAATCGGATTGTTATTGCGATGATGACCAAAAGCAACGTCGCTGGCAATTTACATAAATTACAACAACAAGCGGCCAATAAATGACGCCGGCAGCGCAGCCAGCATCGTCTTGGGAGGCAGCGCATATAAGTCAAGTGGAGCGGCAAGAAATGCAACCATTGCCCCAGAGCGATCCAAGCCAAAACGTACCCAAAACGAACGCGACGCGATTAGCAAGGATTACACAAGGATAACTCACAAATACACAAACGCACACACACACATACAAACATATAAACACATTATTCGAAATGCGCTTCATATCGTCTCAAGTTGTGCTTGGCTGCGTCATCGGCGCCGCCTTGCTGATCCTGGCCGAGGCACGTCCTCAGTACGGCTATGAGCAGCCACAGGTTGGCGACTTAATTAGTGGCGGCATTGGCGTTGGATTGCCGAATCCTGGTCAGCTGCCGCTGTCAAATCATGCCGCTGACAAATATCTGCCTCCGGCCAGCACCACATCGGCTCCGATAATCAATAAGAAATTCTATTTGGTGTCAGCGCCAGAGGATCGCGGCAACGATGGCAAAGTGAAACATTTGGTGCTCGGCAGACCGCAGAAGAACTATCGCGTTGTGTTCATCAAGGCGCCTGCAGGCGATAATGGCAATGTGAAGTATTCGGCCGAGTTTGCGCCACAGGAGGAGAAGACCGTCATCTATGTGCTGAGCAAGAAGGATAACGATCTCGATGCTGGCGATATTGCAACACCAGCGCCAACGCAGCCCAGCAAGCCGGAGGTGTTCTTCATCAAATACAAGACCGACGAGGAGGCCAACCACGCACAGAAGGAAATTCAGGGACAATACGATAAATTGGGCGGCACTAACGAGTACCAGGAGGAGAACAATGCGCCAATCACATCGGTTATTGGCAGTCTCGAAGGCCACAATCCCGATGGCAGCTACAGCTATCGCCAGACCAGTCGCCCGAACACTCATCCCAGTGCTCAGTATCTGCCCAGTGCGTTGAGGCTTTAAAGGAGACTCATTTGCTTAATTCCCCCCACCATCACACACACACACATACACACACACACACACACACACACACCTATATCCTTTCCCGATTTATTAAATGTTGTTTAGTATTAAGCACAACTATATATTTTTTTTTTGTACTTGACATTTTCTTTTTTTTTTTATGTTTTAGTTTTATGTTTTTGTTGTTTGTTTTTGAAAAAGAAGAAAAATAAATGAACTGTATATTTAAAAAGTACGCAACATTTTTTTTAAAGATGCTTCCATTGGTAAGGTCGCGTAGTTTCCGCGCTATAAAATGCCATTTAAAAAATTAATAAAAATGCCATAAATAAATTGAAATGTTGCTCAAAACAAGTAAAGCAGCTAATAAAAAGGTCCGAAGCGGCCCAAAGCAAAATGCTCAAATGCAAATCAACAAATTTAAACGTCCAAAATGCGACACTCAACAAAGCGCCCGGCGCCTGAAATGGCTCAAAATTAGCTTAAATGAAGTGAGAAATCAAAATAAGCTCATCAAATTTAATTATAATTGAATAAAACGGAGCATCTTTTCTTCAACCGATCGTTAAACTGACGCCGCATGACAAAATAAGACGTCCGGGGAGTGGACCAAAAATAGAGATAAAATCAAGCTGCATAATTTTGCATTTGTGGTTAACGCAACTCGAGACATTTACAACAAAGTATTCAAATGCTGTCGTATATATACGGTCGACAAATTGACTGCATTTACCCAGCAGTTGAATATTTAACAAACCGAATCGAATCGAATCGAATCGAAGCTATGCCGTCTTGCCAGCCATTGAAAATGTTTAGCATTTCCTATGATTCTTCAGAGTTTGTGTGTTTAATGTGTTGGACGGACGTCTTTTTCACTCGCTTCAAGGCTTATCCTTACTTATGCAATTTTTTTATTTCGCTTTTTGATTTTAAATGCGAAAAAATGCATATGCATATAAAATAAGACCAGGAACTTAACATGTTAAAGATTTAATATTCAACAAGTAAGAATGCTACGATACACTTTGAACCCAGCTGTTAAATATATTTTAGTTTTGTTGCGAAATTTCCGCAAAAAAGTTTTGCACTCTCAAATGTAAGCATGCGTGGAAGTGCTCTCATTTCTTATGACAGGCACAGATTAAAAATAAACTGCAGAATAAAAAATAAACGATATTCACCTGCCCGAACTGAAATCAGAGGATTGCGACAAACCCGTTCATATCCATAAAACATATTAATTATCACATGCACATTTATGCATACAGAATCTTTACGTTGATTAACAATATTTTAAGGGTTATTATATATCATGTGGTGTAAGAGAACTAAAATTGTAGCTTATAAAATCTCGGAGATCCTTGTTCATACTCGACTAATAATACTAAATAACAAATATAAAACAAGATTATTGGTTCTTAACAGACTTGGCTGAAATACAACTTTTTTGATTAAGAAATGCATTTATTTTTACATTTTTGTCTAGAATAATTCCGAAAACTTTTAAGCAAAACTGCTAATTTTTATGCAATGTCATTTTTGTTCTCTCTAGAAGCCAAATTAAACTTAAAATTTGTGTTGGTATTGTGAACAGACTGTTTGCGTGCATCTTAAAGAATATAATTTAGTGTGCTCCATTAGACTGAACTGTGTCAAGAAAACACGAGAAACACAATGACAGATGGAACAACCTTCGCGAGACAAGCTGGCTGCAAGACCATCGACATCTGTATCACTTTTTATGCCGCCCAGCTATCGAGCGAAGCAATTTTTCTTAATAAAACCGATGATAAATCAAATTAGTTGTACCATTTTGCCAATGCGACATGAAAGTGTGGGAACTACGCGTCAATTTATGCAAATCGATGCGCATCGAGGCCTGAATCGGAATCGATGTCAAGCCGCCGTATAAATTCTCAAAAAAAAATAAAATAAAAAATAATAATAAAACAAAAAAAGAAACACCGCTATTAATATTTTAATTGTCTCGACTTGTTGACAACGCAGCCAAGCCAAAACGAATTAATCTACTAATCAGCAACGAGGCTGCGCAACGCACCAAAACTAATACGAGTATATAAAATAAATTCGACATTTTTGGGCTGTGAATTTATCAGCATGTACGCACACAGATTAGATCAGAGCTCGGGGCAAGCTCATTAGTCAAAAGCAAATATATATACATATATATGTATATATATATATAATAATGTGCGTAGGCGTTGACTGGTGCTGAATATAAGTTCAGCAATAGTCAGATTTGTATTGGTCAACGATTAAATATGAATGAGCCATGTGAAGTGAGACAAATCCTACATCCATATGAGATGCTTTAGTCTCGTCAAACAAATCCAATGGAGAATTCAACACATTTCCCATCTTAAAGGAATACATAAAGTTAATGTTAGGTCTGAATTCGCGGATTGCGTTTGCCCAAGCATTATTTCATATGCATTTTACAAACAAATGCTTAAAGATCTTATGTGGTTACAATAATGTTGTTGTTTTTTTAACGACTCTTTTGTTTTCACTCAATGGCCATATTAAACGCACAATTAATTTGCGGCAAGTTTGTTGCCTAAGTCTTTTGTTTTCCACCTACTAATTGGGCCACCAAAAAGAAAAACAAATGAAATCTGTGCAAAAATTGTGATTTTCGCCAAACACCCAAAAGTAGATAAAAGTGACCGTGGCACATCAGCTGCCACACACACATTTTGTGGCATCCACAACAGCATGATCGCGTTGGGCACTCTAATTGCATTCCTCAGTTCGGTATCGCTTTTTGGCTTCAGCCAAACGCAGGTGCCGTCAAGTTTCTATCTGCCACCGGCGACAAGTGAAAGTATTGCGGCGACACCGCCACCAATTATTACGAAACAGTTCTACAGCGTATCGGCTGCTGAGGATTCCGAGGAGCTGCAGCCGCGCACAAGGCATCTACTAATTGGACGAGCGATGCGCAACTATCGTGTTATCTTCATACGTGCACCCAGTGCTCAAAGCGAGCCCGTTAAATATACGGCGGAGTTGGCGCCTCAGGAGGAGCGAACGGTTATCTATGTGTTGAGCCGCAAACAGCCGGAGCTGGAGGCGCACGATATTCAGCCCCCCAAGCTGCAGACGGTAGCGTCCACAAAGCCCGACGTCTTCTTCATTCGATACAGGACGAACGAGGAGGCGTCCGCTGCCGAGCGTGAGATCCAAACGCAATTCGATGAACTGGGTGGTAATACCGAACATGCAGCTCCATATGTGTCGGCCGTGCACTCAGTAGTCGGTGCAGTGGGTGCAGCTATTCCAGCTAGTCAACCAACAGCTGCTACAGCCGGCTATGCATATCAAAAACCTACGGCACGTTTCTTCTGAACTGAAGAGTGCAGATGACATTTGTTTCGGTTGGTGTCGATTTAACGATCGACGCACGTGCACCACTAAGCATCTAATTAATATTGCTGGGTAGCAACATTTGCATAAATACGATGAGCGTTAAAAATGAAGACAAAACCGATTCAAATAAAACCCCAATCATCCAATCCAAAGTAAACGCAAAAACAACAAAATCGTTTTGATAGCTTTGTGTTTCGTGTGTATTTCTTCTTTCTTTGTGCTTATACCCTGTAACCAAATAGATTGTTATAACGCATGTCAAGCATAGAGAAATACATCCGATGATCGGCTACAAAAGTGGAATCAATATAAACATGGCAATTGGATGGATTAAAATAGATAAACACTTGTGCACAAGGTATCTGCTGGTCGAGTTTTCTTGACTAAAGCTCCTCCCTGATGATTTTTTTTTATGCATCAAAACTCTGTTTTCCTTTTTTTGCAAAGTGCTTTGACCCTGTGTCAAGCGAGGCAGGTGTTGAGCATGTAGATAATATAATTAAATATATCTGAAATATACTCGTATATACTTTGTAATTGATACATCTTAGAAATCAGCTGTTTTTTCCTTTAAACTTTTCAACTTTATACAGCTATTTTTGTATAAATAATTGTGTATCAGCGAGATACTCGTATACGTGAAAGAACTTTGTACTTACTTAAAATAAAAAATATAAGATTAATTTATGTAAGAGTTAAAATTCGAGCCCTCCACATAATGTGTGCAGAACAATGAAAACATTGAACAATTCACTCACAAAAGTGATATTCTTAATATACATATTACAATCCTTTGAACAGTTGTGTAAACTGTGCTGTATCAGCAGCAGGGGCTCGCTGATTCGTTAAGCTTGGAGTCAGCTGACTCTTAATTTGCATAAATTTTGCAAAATATAAAAAACGTCAATGCACCTTTTTTATTTTATTGGCTTTTTTGCAAGCAGCTTGTTTAGATTTATTTGCATTTGCATTTAATTAATGGGATATTGAAAGCGGCGACCATATCTGGACATCAACCGGGCGACCTTTTCGTGATTGGCAGGCAAACCGCACCAGTTGGCAGCTATTAATCTTCAAATTCGCAAAAGTTAAAAAAAAAACACATGCTAAAACAAAACGCAAACAAAAAAAGAGAAAAATACAATAGAGGAAAAGTTATGCAAGCGAAATATTCAAGGACAAATGCATTAATTGGCCCGGCAAGAAGTTTGTGTTCTAAGTCATTCGTTTTGGGCTGAGCCACATGACCCACACGGTGCTTAATTGAAATATATATGTGACTATTAAAAATGAATAAAAAAATCTGCCGCCAGAGACTTATAAGTAATTTTGTGGGCTTGATTTAAATCTGCTTTTTCAAGGTGGCTAACTCGCATAAATCATAACATTCAAGCCATATAAAATGTGGTCTTAAGCATATGGCAGATCGGCCGCAGAAGCCACCGACAAAGCTCGCCCCAAAGCGCATTCAAATTATGCCAATTATAATGAAATTTTTCAATAATATATAAATAGATAAATACAAAATAAATAAAAATCACATGTTGCGATGCGTTGCGATGTTTGGAATTTCTGTTTATAGCCGCTCTCCAAAAATATAAATGACCCAACATAATCGAGTCATCATTTTGTTTAGAGGCGTACCGCCACCAGCCACGCTTATCAAATGAAAATGGAAATGCTTCGATTTACAAATAGCATTAGCCAGCCCATTACCTAAGACTGGCGCAAAGTCGCGACAACTGTGACCAGCATGTCTTCATTGAACCTCGACCCACCAGCTCAATCATACAGCATTCCATCCATTCAAGTAGTAGCTCTATACTAAGCCATATTATTCATATGTTTTTGGGCTTATCAATAAAATCTACGAGAGACGTACAGGAAATCGTGTACAGTAATTATCGAAAAAATTTTCTGAATACGGAAGAAAAATGGAAAGACAAAAAAAAAAAGACAACTTCAGATGAGTTTCTCAAAATTCTAGGGAATCTTTTAATAATTTGATTGATTTGATATTGTATGAAACGTGAGATAATTGAATTTGAAATATCTTTTATACCGTGAACCCATTGAAAATTGGTAAAAAGTTTGATGCAAATGTATGTAACAGGCAGAAGAAAGCATCTCGGCAACGTTAATAGGTTTTATGGATATGCACGCGTTTGTCGCAAATCAGTGATTTCAGTTTGGGCTTGTGAATAAAAATATGCGCTGCCTCAGCTTTTTTTTAATTTCAGTTCTTGTGCCAGCTTTAAGAAAGGAGACCAGTTCCACGCAAAACTTTTAAACTAGAATAATTGACCGAATTCAAGGTTGTTTTCTTTTTTGGTGTTAACTGAATGTTCTACATTTGTTTAATATTGTTCAATTGATCCTATGGAAGCTATATTATAATGATTTTTAACTTAATATTAACTAAAGCTGAAACTAGTTTGCATAGCACATCGACTCGCTTGGGGATGCTGATCAAGAATATATATATACATTATGGGGTCGGAGACCCCTCCTTCAAAACGTTGCAAACATGAAAGCTAAATTACTTTACTTTAGATGAATTACAAAAATCCTCGGAAACTTTTAATCATTTGATTATAATGAATGCAACCTTAAACCAATAAATATATGTAAAAAACACAACTCAGCCTAAAATTCTCATTCCGAAAAGTTGTGTACCCTTGTATGGATGTATATATTATTATGTGTATTATATTGGTTATCAAAAACGCGGCTTTATTATAAAAGCAGCAAATTAATTTTTATTATTTTTTGACTGATTCATCCTCTGCTGAAAATTTAAGGGTTCCCCTGGGCACAATGGCATGTGCTAGCTAATTAGTTATTTTTTTACTTAAACAATAAACTGAAACTAATTTCATATACATCAAATATGGAAGGGGTGGGAAATGAATCGACTTCCTCCAATGAACACTTGAATGTATTTGTCGACGTCTGCGTTGTCATTGAATGTTTTGCAAACAAGCTTTGCCTGCTTGTTGGCTATGACTTAATTGTTTGCGTCAATGGACTAGAGTCTTGAATCTGTATCATTAATTTTAGCCAACGGTCGTATTCAAATTGTAATCCATGATCTTTTCAATCCTAGCCTGGGGCTTACACATAATTTAATACTTTTTAGTTAAGGCAGAGCCCGTCAAATCAAACAAAAATCCCATTGCGGAAGTATTGTGGGTAAAGCGTTTAAGAAAAATCCCAGAGAATTTGTTTGGAAAACAAAAAAGAACAACCATTCAACTTGTATATTAACCATTTCAACTCAGACAGCCAATAAATTGTGTTCATTAATAATAAAAAAAAAGAAGAAAAAATGTAATCAATCGAAAAAGAAGTTTGGTAAGAATAGAAGCCGTGAGAAGTAGACAAATTAAAGTAAGAGTGTAAAAATTACAACAAAAAAACGAGAAAAAAAATTGGAGTTGTTCTCTTTACACCAGAAAATACAATATGATGCAAATATGATATATGAACGTATGCAAATAGTTCAATTGTGTAATTATTTATATTTAACATACATTTAGTATTATATATAAGCCACATGTTATTTTGAGCTGCTAAAATATTAGCACCTTGTTCAACCTTAAGACATTAACATCGAATACAAAATTCTGCACTTAAATGATTAAATCAATCGATCATTTCAAAACTCAAGGAATTTGCATTTAGCTGCAAAGATTGCAACGGAAACTAATGTCGTTGGTTTTTTTATTTCATTGTATTTTGATTGTTAATCTGTTTACTTGAGCTAATGCTGATGCGTTGTCAATGGTCGTTGGTTGAAGAGTTGAAAACTTATCACTTGAAGCAATGATTTATGGTCGCAGCAGCAGCAGCATCAGCAGCAGCAGCAGCAGCAGCAGCAGCAGCATCAGCAGCAGCAGCAACAACAATCGTCAATCAACGCGTCACATTAAAGGAAGCCAGAAAAGAAGAGGTGCTAGCGAGCGAGTAAGGGCGACAGAGATAGTTGGACCGAGAGGGAGAGAGACAGAGCGAAAGAGAAGCTTTGAGCATCAAGTCAAATGTCAGAGGTTCGCATAGTCAAATAATTGAGCAATTAATTAGCCGCGATATTATAGAAGACATACCACCGAAGACAACAACAACAACAGCAACGATACTATGAGAAATATGAATATATTTTTTTTTTGTCGATTGAATGTTAAGTATTTCTGAATAGGGAATAGCGGAATCGCTCTGGGGTCTACTAATATGCGACTATAAAAGACCAAACGACAGCGAGGAGCAGCAACAGTTAATCAGCAACTGAATTCAAACCAAGTTCAACTTAAAACATGCGTCTCTTTGTGGTAAGGCAATACAAGGATAACACAAGGATTACCAGCATGTTGGACTTACACATTCTCTCTCTATCTCTCTCTCTCTCTCAGACTCTTTGCTCGCTTCTGGTCTTGGCTCAAGCCAAGCCACAGGGCTACAACTATGGCAGCGGCGTCTCTGGCACTCTGACGACAGCGGGCGGTGGCAGCAGAGCATTCCTCACTGCACCCAGCACTAGCAGCAACAATGTGGCTACATATGGACCACTGGGCGCCTTCCAGGGCGCCAGCGTTGGCTCACTGCGCGGCTCTAGCTCTGGCTCTGGCTACTTCACTGGCTCCGGCGGTTCTGGCTACGGCGGTTCTGGCTCTGGCTATAGCAGCAGCACCTCATCAACCACGAACTACGGCGGACACGGCTCCTCTGGCTATAGCGGCGCCAGCTATGGCGGCTCCTCTGGCAGCGGCTCCTCTGGCAGCGGCTTTACTGGCTTTGGACCCTCGCCCAACATTGGCTTTGGCGGACTCGCTGGATATCAGGCGCCCAGCGATCAGCAACAGCAGGAGGTGGACCAACAAGTTGGCTTTGAGGCGCCACTTGTGCACAAACAATTCATAACGGTCGCCGCGCCGGAGGATAATCAGAGTCTGGAGCGTGTCAAACACTTGGTGATTGGCCGTCCACAGAAGAACTATCGCGTTGTGTTCATCAAGGCGCCATCCTCGAGCAACGCCAATGTTAAATTGTCGGCCGAGTATGCACCCAAGGAGGAGAAGACTGTCATCTATGTGCTCAGCAAGAAGGACTCCACACTGGAGGTCAACGACATTGCAACACCAGCGCCCACAATTCCCAGCAAGCCCGAGGTCTTCTTCATCAAGTACAAGACAGACGCAGAGGCCCAGCATGCCCAGCAACAGATTCAGGGTAAGTTGGACAGCGATTCAAGTTAAAAATATATATAGGCAGATTTGACATTAAACACACACTTTGCATCCATAGCCGAGTACGACCAAATCCAGGGCAGCTCGGAGCACACAGATGGAGGGGTGGCACCCGCACAGTCTGTCGTCGGCATTCTCGGTGGTCACATCAGCAGCAGCGGCAGCTCTGTGAACACCGGCAGCTATGGAACCGGTGCCGGCCATGGACTCATCAGCAGCAGCGGCAGCTCTGTGAACACCGGCAGCTATGGAACAGGTGCCGGCCATGGACTCATCAGCGGCGGCAGTGGAGGCATTGGTCTGAACACTGTTCACAAGGCCGCTCAGTCCTCCACGTACTTGCCACCTAGCCACTAGTCGGGTTTCAGCAGAAGTTAACGATTTTTTTTTATCTACAATAGTTTAATAGTCTAAACAACTTTTTTTTTTCGTCAATTTCTTTAATAAAATGGCTCTCAGATGAACAAATATTAAAAATACAATCAAATCGATGTGAGCATTGAAGACGAACTCTGATCTTATCTGATCTGATTAGTTGAGAATTTAAGGGATATACAAGTGGAGGAGCAAAACTACACTAAGAATGTGAAGGAAGAATGGGGAAGCAAATGGCTAAGGCAAAACCAAAACCAAAAACGTTGAGACTATTTCGAGTTGCCCTGGAGTTGCCTGGCTATTGGGATGGTTTTATAGTTGACGCCTTAACCAATCTGTGGTTCGTTGATTTTAATCCCCTGTTTGTCGTCGTCGGGGCAACTTACCCACAGATTTCATAGCCTGCTTGAGCAATAGATCCGACTGGCTCTTGTCCAGGGCATCGATGTCGCGACAATTGCGATATAGACTGCTTATGGTGGACTCAACAGCACCCTCTGCGGCATTGGGCAGCATGGAGATAAAACGATTCAGTTCGTTGAGGTCTGGAATATGAAATAAATTGATTAAGTAACGAGAAGATATGTTGAGATATAGCCAAACGCTTACCCTGATACTCATTATAAGTCTTGTAGTTCCATTCGCCGCGCTTGATCACAAAGTAATCGCCATCGGCGTATTCGCGGCCAAAGTTACCGCAAGCCCAATCGTATGTCTCATGACAGGCACTCTTCGTTGTGTTGGCCCAGAGCAGCAGCTGGCGACTGCTCTCGACGCACTCGCGCTGCAGGCAGAGCGGCGCTCGCATATGGAAGGGCACCTCCGGCCAAAAGGCCAGCAACATGATGATGATCACCAGAAGCACCGCGCAGAGGCAGGCTGTGGTCACATACAAGATGCGACGCTTGCGCGACAGGCTCATCAGTGCGTCAAAAGAGCGTCGTCCTGGAAGCAGCAGAGCTTCAGATAATCCAGCAAATGATAAAGCGGCGCATGAAAATTTTATGAGATGTGCATGAAACATGATTATTATGAATGAATGCTCAAATCTTCATAGCTACTAAATATACAGGAGATTAATTAGCAGACAACCTTAATCGAAGTATAAAATATTCTAACAGCGTCCGCGTTCGTATAAAATATTCAAACAGCGTTCGCTATTCGACCTTACAAATAAAAATCACACAGAAATTTAGAAAATAACCTAAAAGCTAGATAGTTTTTTGGTGATATGAAATAATTTCCAAGTTTATACTCGTATATTATTCTATTTGTTAGAAATGTTGTATTTTCTTAAGATATATAATAATACCCATATATTTAGAAAAATACTTTTTAAAACTCAGAAGAAATAAATTATATTTGCTGTCGCGAATTCGAATCACGATAAAATGTAAACTTTTTCAAATAAAGATATATGAATTCTTAAACTATTCTAAAATCCTTCTATTGTAGAGTATTAAAATAATAAATTTATTAATAATCTAGATAACAAAAAAAGTTAAAATTCGAATTCCGTATGCACATATACAAAATACCCTACATTTTAGAAAAATGTACACTGGAATTAAGAAACGAATAATCCTAGTTTTTAGAGATACTATCTTCTCTTTTAGAAATATACTATCTGAATCATAGCGCCAAAATTAAGGCGTTTTTTCCAAATTTTAGGGTGTTTGTTTTCGAAGTATAGACAATTCTCAGAAAAGAACATTATGGTTTAGCACTATCCGCTTTATAGCATTAATGTAAACTTAGACAGGTTGTTCTTATGAAGCCAAATTATATCATTAAAATATCAGATATAAACTGTTGAACTGTGTTCAAATTTAGGTTCTATCCAGAAACTATTTTGAATCTGAATCATTATCACGAATATACAATGTAAATTATTTTGATATATGCAATGATCAGATCGAATCTGCCTGGCTCAGAACTGATTTATGCAATTAAAAATGCAAGTTTGAATAGTGACAACGATTTAGGTGGATTTGTAATTGAAATCTTTATCTCTCTCTGTCTCTGTCTGTTTATCTGTCTTACCTCTGAGTCCATTTGCAGATGCATGCGTCGAGTTTGGTGTATTTGCGGTGGGCGTAACGCCGCCCACTGCACTGACATCGCTAAGCGCCTCCTTGCGTGCAGCCTCGAGCTCCTTGGGCGTGAGTCCAGCATCGTCCATGTGAAGCTTCTGCTGATTGGTTGTCAGCGGTGCCGTTTCGCTGCCCTCGATCTGCTGCTTGCTGCCCAGGCCGCTATCATTGCGCTCATCATCCTGCTGCTGGCCTGTGTGAAGCTTATAGCTGCGATCGTCCACCTCATCGACGGAACAGATTGTCGGCTTGTATTTGCCCTGATTCAGGGCCATGTCCAGGTTCTCTAAATAGCGCTCAGGTAATAGCTCAATAGCTTTGTTTCCGAATCTCCACTAATTTAAGAGCATTTTCAGCTTAAGCTGCAATTATAGGAAAACGCATGTCATTTAAATCCCAGACACTTGTCAATTGCCCAACTGGCCGACGAACTCTATGAATACCATATAGGTGTATGTATGCAGTGTATATGGCAATTGATAATCATATACATACATTTATATATGTAGTAGTAACAGCTTGCAGTCTGTCGGCTTTATCAGCTTGGGTAGCGAGCTTAACGTAACACTTGATTATCAAAAGATTACCTTGAGACATGATATACAAGGCATCCAAGCACAAACACACACAAACACACACACACACACACACACACACACACACACAAACACACAAACACACACACACAAACACACATACACAAACACACACACACAGATACTTGAGCATTTTGTAGAGCATCGCAGATAAGTAAAAAATGGCACTTAGATAGCGCCCACTTATACATGTGAATATATATATACTCGTATATATATATATATGTGTGTACCTACGTGCGTACTTCACAGATCCATGTCTGCATAGATACAATGAGCACTTACATACATGTATAGCTTGAACATTCCTGTCAACATTTGACTTCTTTTCAATTTTAAATTGACAACAATTGCTGCCAATTTGCGAACCAACTCGGGCGACAGCCTTTGTTTCTCTACTATTTTTTTTTTTTCTCTCGAGATTTTCACTTGCAAGTCTCATATTTATATAAAGTGGATTTGCGATTTGGTTCTAGTCGCCAATGTGCATAAATTTTAATTGGCAAAATTAGCGAAAGACGTGCAAGTAATTAAAAATGAGACAACTGATCTTTCCAATGATAATTGCCCATTGACATCCAAATGGTCTACATTTGTCGATTCATAATATTTACTTAGCAAGTCGACTAAATATAGCATTAAAGACCATAATAATTTCCCTCGATTTTAACTTATTGCATTCAAAATTCCAAATTCATGCATTCGACCTTAAATTGGATCAGATTATTGCCATGCCATTTGGGGCAGCAAGTGATGCGCTCCGTTGGTCAGCAGCGCTTAAAATAGTTTACAGTTTGTAATTTTATAGCCAGTTTGTCATTTGATCTGCGAATATGGCGAAAAACCCACCCACGTCAGCAGGGGAACAAACAAAGATTGGGTAGCAATTGAACAAGTGGAGATTGTGTTGTGTTGAGACGTTGGATTTGGACTAGTGTACTAACTAGAAAATGTTATCAACAATTTGAGGTAGTTTTTTTTAAAGATCCATTCAGAACACAAAGCGCAATGTTTAATATATATTATACATTTTATATATAAAAGATATCAAGATAACTATCTTAGGCACGACGAAGATTACAGATACATACAGATCGGATTAATCTGTTGGCATCTGCAGTCCTCTCTTTTTGATATATAAAAAACAACAAGTGAAAACTCTAGAACGCGTAGGATATAACCGACTGTGAAATACTCTGAAACCAATAAGTAATACCATCTAATAGCGGTTGCCCCAGAACGGGGTAGGTGTAGCCAAGTACTACCAATCTGTAAAGGAGGTTTCTAGTAACCTGCACTCAAATTTAGTGACTTTATTTTTAAAAGTGTGGAAGACATGCGGTACTTAAAGGCGGTTACCAGCAATATGACTAACACACTTGAAAAAACTATGGAAGATATTTTCATTTCCGATTTGTACGAGGAAAGACATCTCCAACAACCCACCAACCAAATGTAGTCGAATTCATTGAAATAGTGGGAGAAATATGGGTTTACTGATTAGAGACTATCAAATTATTCGATTTCAATTCCCAATTTTGATACTTTGTTTGACGTGGGCACAGACCAATATATGTTCCAAGTTTCAAGGCGCTGGGTTATCAGATTTCGACGGTGTGGCTATATCGACGTTATCAAGAATTAATATATAATCTATGCGGTGGCAAACATCTTCTTCTGCGTGCTACTATTTCGAACGAATGTCTCATGCTAAATTTGAAGTCGATGAGTCGGTTTTTCACTTAAACGATTTATCATATCATTGCTAATCCCATTAAAGCTTCTAGGATCGCGATAAGTGTTGGTCAGTTTGAAACTTGCGGCTCGCGGATTACGCACCCGTCCCTGGCCAGTGAAAATGAGAGTAACAACAAAGTTAGTTAAGGCGAGCAACTTAAGGTAACCATTAAAGCGCTTGCTATCTTATCGGCATAGCGATTATTGCTTAATTCTCGTCCAATTTTTATTCATTGGCACGAGGCAATAAGGAATGCCTCTATATCGAAGTTAGTTTGTGTGGCAATCTCAGATAACTTGCTGGCCCAGCCAAGTATACATTTATTAGTATATGAGTAAATTAACTATTCTAGGCTTTTCCTTTCGTTTCCCTTCCATTTACTTAATTAAAACATTTGCACACGTTATATTTGTGAGCGTCTTGTAAATAAAACAAATAACCAACTATCTACCCATTTACCTATCTCCACAGATCCAAGGGCCACTTTAAAAGCCATGGCCCAAAAGACGTCTTCACACAGTTGAGTAACAGCCAGATAAGTCAGTTAGTCGGTTGCTGATAGGTATGAGCTTAATACTTATGCATATACGCACGCACACACACACACACAAACAGCATACAGTAAGATTGAATGATGATATCATTCTATTTCATCTTGATATTTTCATCATGCGTCTTACCAAATTTGTCTGTTATGCAACACAGACAGTTGCGAAAATAAATAATAGCGCCACCCTCACTAGAAATGTTTTCAAAGGTGTACTTATTATTTATATTGGTGAGTTCAAGGAATTAATGAATACGTTGTTAGAAGTGGAAGATTCTTAGGAAGACCAACCTTTTCAACGTATTTAAGGAAATGCATGAAAAAGTTAAGAAAATGAACGAAAAAATATATGCATCACTTTTAAATTTTATTGATTCTATTAAGATCGGATAAGAAAGAAAAAAATTTGTTCCGTTTTCATATTGAACAAACTTATAATTTTTTCATTTTAAATTTCAATTGATTCATTCACGTTTAATTGTACATCATTCAATTTGTTACTTTAATTTTAATTTATAATTTTTATATCTCAATATTTCTTTTTTACCACCTTAAATAAATAAAATAGAAAAAAAACATGCGCTGCCCCAGATTTTTATTGTTGCTAAGCCGATAGTATCTCTCAGTCGACCTCTCAGTCGAATTGAACATTCTGGTTAATAGCGTGTTATCCACTTGAATACAGATATTAATATTAATATTAATTGCATTATCCGAGTCATCTTAAGTCGTTCATCCGCTATAATATGTTACATACTTGATTTCGGGGTCTTTAAAATGAATTTTGCAGTTGTTTATTGGTGGGTTTTTTCTACCACTTTATGCCTTGAGTTGAACATAGCACAAAATTCTAGTTAAGCAAAGCAGAATTTCAAAAAGAAAATGCAAATGCAACACGGGTCGCAACAATGGTGATGACATTGATCAAAGCCAAAGTGCCGCAACGGCACTTCTGTAAAAGTGGGCTACACACACACACACACACACATGTATGTATGTACATATGCTTATTTGGGGAAGTGGAGAGGTATCAAGAATCGGTTTATGGGTTGTATTTCGTATTTGAAATGCTTAATTCGTATTGTGCGAACGGGCTTCGATCCATTTTTGGGTAGCTTCCTGCCCGAATTTGCTTGCTGCTTTTGTGTATGTTATTGCGTTGCTCTGTTTATGCCAATGGCAGGCAAAGTTGCAACACTGTCTGCCACGCACAAACTTGTGCGTTTCTTCAACTGCTGCGCAGTTTGCATTGTCTTCTTGTTTTGCTTCCCCTTCAGCACATTGGGGCGATGGGGGATGGGGAATAGTGAATGGTTGGGGATGCTTTGAGACGCAATTCAAGATGCGTTTCAGATGTCTTGTGTTAAGAAATGCGATGAGAGACTATATGTCTAAGCTAATAATTATAAATTTGTATATATATTCGTAAATTCAAATGTATAAAATTTAGACAAACAAGAGTGATTAGCATTTCTGAAAATATTCATTAATTACAATTTTGGCTGTAATATCCATTCGTAAAACTCCATTCAAAGTTGACCATATTTGATCAAATATGTCAAATTGCTGGCGGTCACAGAAGCCGGACATATACATACAAATATATATATAATATACGAGTATATACATAGAATATATATATATAACCAATAAGAAAAAACCGATGTCAACTTAGGCACACATAAATTCAATTGAATTGTCACGCTGCCCACACAAGCTGATTAACATGCAAAACATTCAATTCAACATTAAACATTATAAAATTAAAGACATATGAATTGAATTGGATGTCGAGCGTAATTGACAATCAGATTTGCATACCTGTCCACCTGTCCACCTGTCAAGCTGTCCACCTATCGCGTTGTCCCATTGTCGAGCAGTTAATTAATATTGTACCGCCTCAAGAGGGTGTTATATTTTTCTCACACCATATGTAACGCATCGAGGGTAAAAATTGCAATTAAAAATAATAATTAAAGCCAAAACTGAACCGGGTTTCATAAATTAATTTCTGTAAACAATTTGATGTCTAAGGAAATATAATTTATTTTATTTCCAAATTTAAAAACAGTATCTACAATAATACTTGTAAACAAAATTAAAAAAAGACAGATAAAAATACAAAAAGTTTGACCCGTATTGCCCTGCTCGAAGCCAGAACCATTTGGGAATTACTTCAATAGGTACGTTGAAGAAAGCACCTAAAAATATGCAACACTTTTTTTCTATAAATTGTCATATCGTCTGGCAATGCAAATTTCAAATGTAATTTTATTTTATTTTATTTTATCGATAACTTTGCACGTTCTGCGAATGGAAATCGATTTCCGAAAAAACAATAATAATACTTGTAAACAAAAGTTAAAAAAGACAGATAAAAAGACAAAAAGATAGACCCGTAAGAGGTTCTTGGATGGTTTTAGTACTTGGGCCAACCGGTGGAACATCTGCGTCAATGGGAGCAAGTCTCAGCACTGCACGTTCGCGCTCAGGAATGGTAATTGTCCAACTGTCCGACTCAACAACACGGTCATACCTCAGGAGAACCATGTTCGCTACCTGGGTATGTTTTTGGACAGGAAACTTATTCATTCTGTTCCAAATCAATGTTTTATAGCCTTTGAATAGGTTGATTAATGTTTAAAATATAACTGTTGTATAAAAAAAAAAGTATCTATAATACAATATATATATATATATATATATATATATATATATATATATATAAAATCAGCTCTAATAGTTTTTCGTCTAAGAACAAATCAAAACTTAAAATACTAACTAAAGACAAATATTAATTAATTTCTAAATTTCTAAAAAATCACTTTTGAATTCAATAGTGTAGGGTATTTAATGTTCGTTTCCTAATGTGCATTCCTGTTGTCGTTGCCTACTGTCTCAGTGTCGCCATTTGTTGCTTTACCATGTTGTTGCTGAGGTCGTTCATGTTGTGCTATTGACATTTGATTTGTCAATAATGGAGCACCGAACATCGTCGCCCATTATCAAAAAGTGTTTCAAGATACTTGCCTTGCAAAACTACAAATACACAAACAAAACTAAAAACAGAATACAAAATATAACGGTTATCTGTTATGCCGAAGATTAAATACCCTGGCAAACCAGAGCTGCACTGCTCACACCTACATTTTTGTTTGGTGTTCCAAATAGTTGATTATATTATATTTTTGGTTATATTAAATAAAATGTTTGCTTTAAGCTATTATTCACTTGAAAAGAATTTTTCGCTTTAATCCAAAATTTTCCGAATGATACCTATTTAAGGCCTAGCTGCGAACTAAACATTCTAACAACGCCCATCTCGATGATATAAGCTAGAACTTGTCTTTCGACCGATTTTTCCTATGTCAGCTAATTGATATAGTAGTCCGAAATGCGAGTAACTTAATACCAGATATATCTTGTGAGATTAGTTAGAACAAAAAATAATGATTTTTATTTCATTCGCAACTGTATATAGCTAATGGGATCGAAGACTCTACTACTACCAAGGCGACTCAACTACTGCCAATAATTGACTATTGAAAGGGCCAGTAGATGGCAGAAACTCTGCGTTTCGCTGCTGATATCTGATGGCTGATAACCTTGATTGCTGACAGCTCGGTTTGCACAACAACCGACAAGCTCTGAATTGCTGCTAATGTTGTTGTTGTTGGTGTTGTTGAAATATTAATGTGTCAACACTTTGACTAGTTGCCCTCACAAAAGCCAGAGGCGACGGCGACGCCAACGTAGGCAGTGGCAGCGGCAGCGGCAGTTTACGCTCAGCTGTGCACAAGGCAATGCAAGGTTGATCAGCACTCGCTGATAACGGAACATGCAGCAACAACATTAGTTTAATATTATAATTTTTTCATTTTGTCAATTTTTTATTTGTGAGTGCATTTTTCTAACATTGCTCACTCAACACTAAAGATAACTTCAATATTTTAATTATGTAGAACGCTGCAACCGTTTTTCGTTGTTCATACATAAATGCATACATATTTCAAGATTGCCAGAGTTTTTTCCTTTGCCATATTTAACTCAAGAGCCTAAGCAAGCAATCTGTGCATTAATTTATTACAGATAAGAGACCCTTCAAGCACACACACACAAAACAACATGATTTTGACCGCTTAAGTAAACTCTACAGCCAAGAACATGACTAATAAATCAATCTAAGGATGACAGATGTTTTCCTTTTATGGAGGTGATACAATAAATATAGTGCAGCATCAGAGTTTTTTTTTATTAATTTTAATATTTTGTAATATTTTTACTTTGTTGTTGTTCTTGTGGAATCACAATGCTATATTTAATACTATTATTTATAGTATTACTATTTGTTTGCTGCATTGTGCATAGATATAAAGATATCTCAATGCACTTCAATATCCAACAGAAAAATACATAACGTCGAAAGTTTTCTAAACATCCCCCCAAAATAATGAAAGTTGACTGAGTATTTATAAAGCAGCATTCGATGTTAGCTGATGCGTAAATCACAAGTTCAAGCGCTTAACGGGAAAAGGTGCGGTTTGTTGCCATATTTCTGTACGTAAATACATACATAAATACATATGCACATACATGTGCGGCAACACACATAAAAAAATGTAACTTAGTCTTGGAATACCGTAATTTGAATACTCTCCCTTGCAGATTTGGACAATATTTGAGTTTAGTTATTGTTCCTTTGCAATACTATACAAATACACATAATATAACAACAAAAAATACTTATAACGTATTTCTTATATTGGTATTGGTTTCTTATCTGTTTTACTATCTCTTTTAATTGATGCGCTGGCGCAGCTTTTGAAAAATAAAATATATTTTTTTGTTCATATTTAAAATTGATATATATCCTCGAATAAGTCATCAAATTGCAGATATAGTGAGCTTTCTATATTTTGAGTATTTATATTTATATCTAACTAGTTTTTTCCATATTTGGGGTTGTAATGCAAGTGCATTCAAATAATCTGTTATAGTATTCCATTTACGATCAATTACACACGAATACTTTCTGCATTACAGGGTTCTTTTGGTTGTACAAAGGAAAGTATAGAGGAGTATAGGAGTCGAATTAAATAAATTACGAACGTTATTTGCAATCTTTTAATTTAAAGATTACTATTTTGAATTTTCATCATTTCATTGTCGTATGTATATATCATATACAAAATGAAAAATGTTATATATGTAGTAAATGAATAGATGATTACCATTGGATAATTGATTTGTCTAATCCAGCATCTTTACTTAAGCGTTGCCAGACTATCTAACATAATTGTCAAACACTTTTGCGAGAGGGCATTGAAAACAAAACCAAAACGAGTGCAAATCGAGCGGATATTCGGCAGTCGATTCGATGATGCGGGCAAAAAATAGCTACTAAAACAATTGGGGGAATGGGTGTGGTGTGGGCGATGGTGGGGGTCGGGGTAAGTTCGTGCGTGTGCAGCACAATGAGCAAATGCAAAGGCAAAGGTAAACCCAGTCGCTATATGACGAGAACAAGCAACAAAAAAGTACAAAAATAGAAAGTGGCGAAAAAAACAACAGCAGCAGCGCCAGCAGTGAAAGAAGCGGAAATGTCGTCGTTCTCTGAGAGGATGAGCAAAGATCCGTGTTTAACCGAGAATACATATAAACACACACACACACACATATATACATATATAAGTGTGGTGACTATGCTTAACGGTTATTGCACATCCCTAGATCGCAGCTGCTTTTGTCGACGTCGACGCTGTTACGCATTAATTATGGGAATTTCTTCTTTTTTTGTTTTTGCGTTTAATGCGCAGCACATGTGGCCTGTATATGCGTATGTGGCTGTGTGGGCGTGAGACGGTAGCAGCACAACAATACAACAACCGCCACGAAATAAGAGAACTAAAATCAAAAGCAGAATGCACTGCTTGCAGCATCGCAGGCAATGAAAACGACGCATGCGTCGCCGTCGCATTGCTGTCTGCGCAGCATTCACATTGGCTCTGCTCTCTTTCTACAATTTAGCTTCTTCTTCTCATTGCTGTTGTTTTTGTTGCTGCTGGTGGTGCTGCTGCTGGTCTTGGTTTTGTGACTTGACGAACCGGTTGTGCCGGCATATCTCACAAACACATACACACACACACACATGAACATACTAATACAGGGATACTTTATAACTACGGCTTGAAAGTGCTCTCTCTCTCTCTCCCTCTCACTCTTTTCTCTGTACTCGCTCCATATTTGTAGATGTTTCGTACTTCTTACATTCCATAACACACATACATATATATATATACACACACACACACACACATATGTAGAAGCACCTGAAAGCGGAGCTTAAGCACTTTTTGTTTTTACCTTCTTGTATTTGTTGTTGTTGTTGTTGCACTCAACCTCTTTAATTATATTATTGTAACAATAACAAAGAACAAAGAAAGAGATCTGCTATCAGTTAGCAACATGTAATTAACATATTATTCACACACTCTTTGAATACACGCTAAATATTCGATTTGCCTTTATTTTTATTGTTGCATTGTTAAATCTTGGCAAACACTTGTTTTTTGTAGAGCCGCTTACTTGAGTTTAGCTTTCATTCTAAAAAAAAACCACAACCATTTAATATTCGCTTTGTGTATGACTTAAAAAAAAAAAACAAAATCAAAAGAAAAGGAAAGAAAAGAAAACAGTTGCAGTTTTACGCGCACAACTAACTGAACGTCAATAACAACAACGTCAACGTTCGCCAATTACGCCGCGACACACGTCGCGCAACGTTGCTTTCTCAATGATTACTAAAGAGAAATGTAGAACAAAATGAACGCCGCAATTACCGTTCTATGTATATCGAGTAACGTTTCAAATTTCGAATGCAGTTGTTACGAGCTCTGATCCGCCCTCGGCACACAGCGTGCTGTTTATTTTTTTTTTACGAAAAACATGTACGGCAAATATTTAAATGCTGCAATTGCATGAAATGTCACACAATAAATCCTAAAATACTTTTATTTTAAACAATTTTATTGTCATTAGCCAATGCACAAACCTCTGTGAATAACATTAACGCACACAAGAGCAACGTAACGCAAAGGGAGCATTGTTATCGATAGTCTTGTCAATTGATAGCTATTTGTCGATTAGTACCGTCACTCTGTTTGAATAACATTTAAATCGCATCGATAAGGATCGATTGTTTTCCGATTCATTTTAAATTTCCTGCTGAAAGAAATATTTAGTCCCAAAATAAAATTTCACAGATGATTTTTTTTACAATTTGACCCTGATTTTATTGATAACTTTTCTTTTTTTAATAAAAAAATTAATTTAATACATATATTAGCAAAAAAAAGAATAAAATACATACGCATTTATATAAGTACAGTTAATAAATTAAACAATAGCGAGTTGTGCTTAAATAATAGGTAGACACAACAAGCAAAAGCCTACATATATATTTATTATACACTACCCAAGTTTATTTCGAGAGTACACCAAAAGAAGTCGATCTGCGCTTCTTGCGGTGTAGTATGGAAATAAATGCATATTAATTAATCAAACGAATTAATTGTTCATTTTCCTTTTTTCTCGATTTTTTTTTTTTTAGTATATACACAAAGGCTTTTACAATTATGAAAAGAACAAGAAAAAAAACATTACACATTGTATCTTTTAATAGTTTTGCATTAACCCATTTTGGTGTTGCAGATTTTACGATTGGCAAACTTTGAGTTTGGCAAACAATTTTCTCACGCCTACAATTTGAAAACTTTCAATAATATGTGTCTATGAGAGGCGTGGAGGAGAAGGGAGGGGAGGGGAGTTAGGTAAGGCGGGAGGGGGGGATGGGAAAATAAAAACTTTAAAGTAGCACCTAATATTTGATTTATTTTAATGCTACTGCTGGCTGCTGGCGCCAGTGGGCGTGGCAGTATGACACTTCTCGAAGCTTCTCTGCGGGCAGCATTATTATTTCTTGTTTACAAATAAAATTCACATATTAATTAGCTTAATTTTTCATTTTTTTTTTTGTTTTTCTTTTTGTTCTTGTTTTGTGGTCTTGCTTTCAACATTAGCTCAAAACACTCACTCAAAAAACCACTCGCACTCACGCACACAAATACATTTACATACAGGCATACACAGTCACACCTACTTACCATATAGTTTTATCTTTAGTACACATTAAAGTAGCACTCGATGGAGAAGTTCATCAAATTTGCAAGGTTTCATTGAACGAATTAAATAATAATTAACTTAACTTTTTTCGCATCAGAAATTTCTCAATTTTGTGACTAGGCAAGTTTTACGTGTTTTTTTTTTTTTTTTAATTCATCGCACATTAATTTTTGTATAGATTTGCAGGTTTCTTTTTTTGTTGTCTGCTTTTGTCGTTGGCGGGCGTTTTTAAAAAGCGCGCGCTCGGTTTAAAACTTGGCTAAGCGCGTTCGTTATTTAGTTATGTTTGTTTCTAAAACCGTTTCTTGTTTTTTGGGTTTTCTTGTTTTAGTACGTTGTTTAGTGCGATGTTAATTGTTCGTATGTGTGGTGTGTTAATTCCGTTTCTGCTGCTGTTCCTCCTACTGCTGCAGCAAAGGCCTTACAGATGCTCGTCACCATGATAACCGTTCCGCAACGGTTGTCGTTCCTGCGAATGATCCGCGGGCCGGTTGCGCTTGAAGAAGCCGCACTGAAAAGACAAATTGGTTTGAATATTGGCTACACAGGCGATTGAAACGATAACGGTTATTGGATTTAAATTAAATAAGAGGAACTAATATAAAACTGTTAAGCAATAAATTTAAAAAATCAAAGTATTACTTTTTGGCAAAACTTTGAAACCAATTATAATGATATGCTTTTCGTTTATATTAATTTGTTATAAATTTGTGAGCAATAAATTTAGATGAATAACTGAGACAAGTGACTATAATAATATAATAATAAACTTGAATAAAAACTTCACTTAACAATCCGAATAATCAACTGACCTTATAGAGTAGAAGGACGAGCAGGAGAAAGATGAGTGCGCCGGCACAGGCAGCCAATACAACGACCCACAATGGCACCACATCGGGAACTTGAAGTGGCTCCGGCTGCGCTTTGTAGAAGATCTCATGCGTCTTCACAATCATCTCCATGGGTCGACCGATGAATGGCAATAGCGTCACATTGGCCACAGCCAGCGTGGACACGTTGAGTGGCACGGTGGGTGCCAGTTTCATCATTGTGCTTGCCACCATGCGAGCACGTATCGCCACAAATGCGGCATCCGCATCCTCATAGCCAAGATTCTCGACATAGCAGCGCAGACGGCGACACTGGACACCCAGGCACGGTGATGTGCCATTGGCCAATCTCATCTCAATTGTTGTTGGCTTGTCGCGCTTAAAGCGTCGCTGCGTCGAACTCGAACTGGATGTGCTCCACTGACGCTGAACGGGTGACTGCGATTGAGATTGACCCTGTGCCTTTTGCTGTTGATTGGCCTCATCGTAGAAGTCTTCGTTCTCCCGCCCATAATATGGTTTGGTTCTGGAACTGTAAACAACATGATGTTGCACATTACCCGGATGTCCGTATTCCATTTGGGTCTGGTGCAGCTCGTTGTCCACATTGCCACGATTTAGGTTACCAAAATCCAAGGTACCAGTGTGGAAATTTCCACTGCGTCCGCCATAAATCGACTTGTCACCCACATTGCCACCAGGCAAATAAAACTGCTGATTATGTTGCGATTGCTGGGGTCGCCTTCTGGAGCTGGTGATCACCTGCGGACGGGCCATTTGTATGTGTCCCTGGGTGCTATGTCCACTCAGCCCGGTCTGGCTTGGACCACCGCCAATTTGATAATCGGTACGATTGCCGCTGCTGCTGAATTCCTGTTCGCGATTGGCAGAATTGGCACGATCCAAGTGCACATAGGATGCATCACCGGTAACATCCTGGGCATCCTCGCGCTCCAACAGCTCCTTCTGCTTGGGTGTCAGCCTACGCTGATTGTCGTTGCCCACGTTGACGCGTACAGTGCCGCCAGCATGTGCATCATTCGATATATCCAACTGGCGACCAGCATCAGCACCAGCATCCACAGCCATTGAATTGCTGATGGCGCCCTGAGCATGCAGATAGGATTTATTCTTTTGCTTCTCGTTGAGTTTGAGACCCAGCTCATTGACCTCGATCATGTCGCAACGGATTTTGCCGCCAGTCTCTGGCTGATTGAGCACATACATCAATGGATCACCGGCCTCGGTTTGATATGGATAATAGATGTCGACGATGGCGCCCTCAATGAATGAGCTGAGATTGTTGCGCAGCTCATAGATGTGCACCACCTGTGGCCCGATCTCCTCCTCTGTGGTGGCATTGCCCGGTGCCTTGTAATCATCCTCCTTGTACACCTGATAGTCGGGCAGCGAGGTGCCCTTGATCGTTAGATCCGTTTCCACCCAGACGCCAATGCCTTTGCTACCAATATTATCGAATTTGGAGTTCTTTCTCTCCGGATTTGTTGAATTCGCCTCCCAGTAGAAATCATAGCTGGAAGTCTTCGTATGCTTCTCGGCTGGCACGAAACTAACAGCAAAGTGTGTCTGCAAAAATAAAATCAAAAACCAATTCCATTGGTAATCACAGACAGGGAGATTGAGAGGAAGAGAGAGACCTACCATATTGCCACCCTTGAGGGGATTGCCAATTTCGCATTTGAGTGTGTAATTGTTGCTGCCATCCGGAGCTGAACAGGTGATGGGCATATCGATCTTCTCACCGAGCTGCTGCATTTTGGTGAACTGCAAATCCTTTGGCGTTATCATATAGAAGGCAGCCTCGAAAGCATCCTCGTGGTTGTTCTTGATGAGCACCTCAATGATCAGCGGTTCGCCCGACACAAATAGATACTTTTCCACAGCACTACAAAAGATTTGACATTACGATAATTGATAGTTGCGATAGATAAGTTTGCCTTACGTGACGGTCACCGCCAGATCTGGTTCACAGATGTTGTCCGGTCCGCAGTTCTTTTGAATGTTGATCGAGTCCCGTAGAATGATCTCGCGATTCTGATCGATGACCGGTTCGAGGGTCTCGCGACGTCGTCGCACCAACGATTCGAGGGGACGATAGCTGCGCAGATTGTAGCGTGCCTCGACCTCGAGTGGTGTCAACTTATCCTTGACACTATCCATAAGATAGACGGTCTCATTCAAGCAATACCGCTGGCCATAGGTCAACCTTATGGTCTGGTTGCGTATATTCTTGCCCTCGTCGCGTACGAAGAACATGCGCGGATTGCGAGTATTTTTCGCGTCCAGCAGCCACGACACGTCGAAGTCCAATTGATTGGGCAGATAGCGACCGGTGTAGCTCCAGCAGGTGCTCAGCGGCATGCACGGCACCTTCTTGTGATCCCTCTTCAGCTCACAGCTGCGATCGTCCAGGCTGATCAGTTTCGTTCTGCTTGAAAACACCGTTTCCGCATTGACAGCGGCCACGGGACGTGACTTGAAGATGTATACCTGATCGGAGGCATAGGCACCAACTGCCAAATCCGGATACGTATTGCCATCCATATCAACGCCACCGGACAGTGCAAAGCCAAAGGTGCGCGGATACGGTGTCGACTCCACCAACTGCTCGGCCTTAATGATCTGCGATGGCTTCGTTAGCGGACCCTCTGCGGATCCATGATAAATGTAGACAATGCCACGACCCTCGGGTCCATCGTAGGGTGCACCGACAGCAAAATCGCCATACCCATCGCCATTCACATCGCCCAACGAGGTCAGCGCCAGCCCGAAGCGACCCTTCGTTTGGAAACCGTCGCGTATATGCTCCACCATCCAGCGGTCCAACTGTAAATAGCATAATCCAAATTTCAGCAAAAGTAAAAAGAGCTTCAAAACAAGCGTAAAGCAATCCATGTTGATATTGTGGCTAGACTCACTAAACTAAGCACAACATTTGGTGAGTTCAATTTATGAAATTGTAAGAAAATCGCTTTAGAAATGCAAAATTGTTTTGAACTTATCAAATACGAGTACATTTCTTCAGAATTGAAATGCCAACACAATTTAATGAATTTACATTCAGCCAAATAAATATACTAGAAATAAATAATAATAGACTAGAAAAAATATTTTCTATTTTTTTACTGCTTTCAATTATTATCAGCATTTTACATATTTCTTTTTTTTGTGACATTTCTACTCAAAAATGCAGAGACTAGAATTGAAAAGCATTTGCAATTTTTTAAGGCTAAGTTTCACATCTAAACAGAAAATATTCCATAATCAAATTGCCCTTGTAATATATAAATGCTAACTAAAGTGTTTTTCGTGAACAAATGAGACTGCATTTGAAGCCAGAATTATGTAGGTTTTTTACACATCAAGCCATTTATTTTTCTAAGTGCAACTTTTGCAAGTATGTAGTACAGGTCTTGCCAAAAGTATGCGCTCAAAATCGCTTTGTTGTGTTAATTTTGAAAGCCAAATGTGTCAGAAAACAAAATATGAATTAAGATTTAAGCAATTAATTTAAGGTTCAACATTTCACATTTTCCCGTAAGTGAATTGAAATATTGCGTTGTGATTTTCATTGATATGTTTTCCACAGAAACTGTAAAGAAAACCCTGGTCTAAAATATTGAATTCGATTTCAATATCTTTATACTTTACTTCAGTTACTATATTTGTGTAATACAAAATTCAGAGAAAGTGTCTTCTTTATGTAGGTTTTAATGGCTTACCGGTGATGGGCCGCCCTGGATCAGTACATAGATACGTCCCACATCGTATTTGCCCCCAGCATTGCCGGGCTCGGTATACATTGGCGCACCGATGATCAGATCGTCGCGACCATCACCATCGACATCACTGGAGGCGAGAGCATAGCCGAAGTATTCACCGATCTGGCGACCCGTTATGTTAAATATGTTGGCCATATTCCAGCGATTGACGACGATCTTGCCAAGGAGATTGGCGCCACGTGGCATCCCGATGGCGACATCCTCGGAGCGATCGGCATCAAAGTCACCGGTGGTCATTGAGTAACCCAGATACGAATCATCATTGCCCGATGTACTCTCGGTCGTGGAGAACACTTGATTCTCCGGTTTGGTCACATCCTGCGAAGTCGCCTGACCTGTGAATATCGGAGTTTAAATGTGTGAGTGCGGTTCGGTTCTGTTTAGAAGATCGCTTTGCAGATCAATTTGGTGAGATGTGAGATTTGTTTAGCTACGATTAAAGAGCGGCATGCCTGATGACAAATATTAAAAAAAGAAACAACAACTACAAAAACGAAAAAAAAACAAAAACAAAAGCAATAATAATAACAGATGAAGAAGACGAAAAAAGCAAACAAACTCAACACAAACAATAAAACAAGACAAAATTAATATTCTCAAGATCTACAGTGACTACGAGATTACTTCGAGATAACTCAAAGAAGCCATGAATTGTACTATCGCTTAAATAGTAGATAGATAGATAAATATATAGATAGATTAGATTAGGCGTAGTCCCTGGTGAGGCATGCTTGGGACAGATGCTTCGGTTGACATGTCCTCAGCCCATAGGAATTACGATTAGTAACAGTCACTACTTTATGTACTTCAAATACTTGAACTAAAGCTTAGTATAATAATTATGTACGTGTGTGTGTGTGTGTGTGTGTGTATGTTTGTATGGGAACGGTTTAGGCAAGAGGTCCTTACTACTGTAAGTCATATATCCTGACTGTTTATAGCGTTTGTTTGGCACTGCGCTCATAATTAAAGCTTCGCTGCACACTCGGAGAAAATGAACTTCTCTCAATTCAAGCACAATCCGCATCAATATACAATGTATAATATATTCATTTAAAGAAATTCTAAAATATTATTTAATTCAATTACAAAAGAAAAGAACCATTTGTTGCGTAAAATATTTCTGTTTGAGTTTGATTGACGTAACTTAACTTTTTTATCTTGTATCCCCAAACAAATAAAATGTTCTGGCGCTCACAAAATTTGAGACCTACATTTTATTGTTGATTTTTAGCCGCTTTCACAATCTAATTGCTGCATTTCGTGTTTGTTTGACCACAGTTGTCAAAATGGCTTGTCGCAAAAAAAAAAAAAAAAAAAAAAAACACTTGTACACTTAAGCTAGCCGAAGATGCTTTACAGCCACAAGTTGTTAATTGCTGGCTGTGTGAGAACAAAATGCTTGCTAAATGTGAAAGGTGCAGTTTTTGTGTCCAGACCAGCCGCGGACACCACTCGTGAGTCTTTAGCATCGACTCTGCCGCCAGCGATTCTATTTCTAAATTCAATTTATCCGCACTGTGTAGAGTACCATATTTTAGAATAGCTATTTGGCAGCCTCATATGAGATTCACCCATTTATAGTAATCATCTTTATTTTCCCATTTTCCTTATTATCAGCGGAAATCGCTCTTTCCTTAATACTAAATTTGCCCATTTACCTAAAGTTTGTGATCAAACCTTGGAATAAATCTTCCCCAGTTAGTCAGAGAGTTTCCTTGCTGTATTTTTCTTTTCGTTTGTTTTTTCTTTTTCTTTTTTAAACTCTCATATAATATTTTGTCTTTACTTATTTATAAGTTTCGGTTGTATTTCCCATTATTATTTTTTTTTAACTTCTGTAAATTACTGCCACCTAGCAATTGCTGCTAATTTTCTTTGATTTTCTTTAAGCCTGCCAACAAACGTACTTGATTTGAGTGCAAATGTATTACATATTTTCTGAGTGCATCAACTTCGTTGCTTTCAAAGTCAAATATCACCGTAAAATGTCAAACTTTACAAATGTATACCACTGCCATACTTTCTATATGATTGATAAAATTGCAGAGTCACCAATGATGGCAAGACTCACAAATGTAAACAACTCAAGTTTAGTTCAGCAACTTGCCAACTTGCCGACCGGTCAATATACAACGAATCAACTGATAATCTTTCATTAAAAGCGAACTGGCAGCACAAAATAATTGAATGCGCTTAAAATAGTTTCGAATTTCATGCAAATAACTGTTGCCTTAACCGTTCTCATTGATAAGTAGATCATATATGTAGATATGTGATTCCTTTGTCATATATGATTGGTATGATTTTTGCCACCTATATAGTGAATGCACTATGCACTATGCACTGCACTAAGTACTATGTACGCGGTACTTTGGTAGGGAGCATTGCTTAGTGTGGACACGAACCAAGGCTGCAGTTATGTGCTTCTGGGGCGTGACGAGGCATTTCGGGAACGATTTGTGAAACGTTTGTGCGGTTTTCGTTGCCCTCGCTGCACTCGTTGTTAGCGAAGCGTTTGATGATGACAGAGAGATACAGAGAGAGAGAGAGAGAGAGAGAGAGACAGAAAGAGAGAGGGGATGATTTACGGTGGGTGTGGATAAATTTAGCGAACGCTGTCAAATCGTGGACAGGGGCAAAAGTTATGGTAACTTTCTGACCCGACTTGACAGTCTCAGCGCCTTGTTGATGGATTCGAGTTCGTATTCTTAATATTATCACACACACCATTATATAAAATTTGAAGTTTTGGGGGTAAGGCTGGTTTTTTTTGTTCGTGAAGAAGCGATTTTTAGTTTTCGCCCTTTTTTCAGATTATTCAGATAATTTGTACAGTTTTTATTGTATCATTTTTTTTAGGCACTTGGCTGTAGGGTTAATGTTGTAGATAACGTTGTAGGTAAGGTTGAGCTTTGCGGTGTGAAAAGCGTATTTGCGTATTATTATTATTACCTCCAATGCCGAAGGGCTGATGTCTAGGCGGCTTATATGGAAACTCGGCATCGGGCGATATTGAATATATTTCTCCTTTTTTTATGTATTCAGTGTTTCGGATAATAATAGCAGAAGTTTTGGTATCGAGTTTTTAGGTTTGATGTGTATTTTATGTTCGGTTTCGGTATTGGTTTCGGTTTCGGTTTTGGTTTTGGTTTTGGTTGTGGTTTTGGTTGTGGTTTTTGGTTTTGGTTGGGTTGAACAACAGACACAGGTCATGGCGTTCGGTACAGAATGCATAGAGGCCATTTTTTTATAATATTTTTTTTTTTTTGGTTTTGTTGTTTTTACGGTTCAAAATTGCATGCATTTTGCGCCGAGGCAGGGTGTGAATAGGAGCAAAAAGAAAAAGAGAGAGAGAGAGAGAGAGAGAGAGAGAATAAAAAGAGAATACATAATACATATTAATCAAAATGAGACAAATAAAGAGTTCGACTAAAAATTCAAGTGGGAAATGATGACGCGTTTTACGGTACAGGTACAGGTACAGGTACAGGTACAGGTACAGTTATAGTTGTAGTTGTAGTTATCGTTAAAGTTAAATATTACTATTATAGTTACGATTACAAGTACATTACAATAATCAATAATCAATAGTTCAACTGACTACACGATAAACTTAACATGTGGTTAGTTATCTGCAGCATTTGCTGTCGAGTTGTAGATGGTACATAGTTAGCGAAATGAGTTTGTTTTGATTTTCGAGCAGCGACAACACTAAACGACAACAATTCCAATTGGGTAATAATTTTGGATGGTAACAACAACAACTCGACAACGCTAAAAAAATCATGACTTAAATAACTATTTAATTAGCTCATTTCAGTAGTGTATTCATAAATGTTGACACAACAGATTGACACATACAATAAATATCTTAAACATCTAGAGTTTATAAAAAATACTATGTTAGTGCTGGAAAACTGGAAACGAATGTTTCGATTGTGGTATTAACAACATTCATTTCTCAAAATGATTATCTTTCAATACTTGATGCATTTATATCGATTGTTTTCCAGTTTGTTATGGTAACTTTAAGTTTCGACTCTACTATTTCAATACGATCTATGAAAATGGCTACGCTTCGATCTTGAGATCAAGAATTCTATAAACACAGAACTTTCATACGAGTTTCAAGCTTAATTAAATACTATTCTGTGGGTTAAGATTATGCTATTTTATATCTGTGTGGTTTAATTTAATCTTTGGATTATTTGTGATTATTTTTTATTTTTTTATTTTTTGAGGTTAGGGACGTACTAAATTCTAAGGATGCTCAAAATTAAACACAACTAAAACTGAAAATTAACACAAAACGAGATTTCGTATGCAAAATTTCAAATATATAGGGTAAACCGCAAAGTGGTGGGAAGTGGGCGGGAACAAAGAACTATATGCAAAATCAAAGGCAACATTTTGCAACTATTTCAAAGTAGGGAAAATATAGAAAATCATAATAAAGGGATTTATGTATATCAAACCAAAAACTACATTATGTGTGTATTTGTGTGTGTTTGGGGTAGGGTTGGGCTCACGTTGGCTAGGAATTAAATACTTAAAGGTCTATCTATAACTAAATACATTGGATAAGAGTAGCTGTTGTATTTATAGGTAGTACGAGTACAACAAATTCAAAATACATACAGTATAAATAGAACTTGACGTTATATGTAAATATTATATTGATTTCCTTGTTTCATACTAAATTTAAATGCTAAAATGGTTAAAAACGTGCAGTTTACCTTGCCAATACCAGCTGCCAGGCGCGCCGATGAATAAACGCGATCCATTCTGCAAATGCGAAATGTGAATTTACTTTGGAAATTGCTTATGCAAATATTATGCCACGATCACAAGCAACAAGGTGCCAACTAAACGTGCTCACGCCAAATTTAAGCCAAGCCAAAAACTCATATTCAAAATACCAATACCAAGCCCAAAACTTAAATCCAACCGCCTATACAAGCCCAAAGAAAAAAAAACCTATCACCATGGCCCAGCATATAATAACTCAATGCGCCAAAAAAAAAAAAAAAAACAAAAACAAAAAAAAATACTGGCAACAGGTAAAAATATTTTTACCCCGTAAAATTCTCTGTCGATATTGAAATACTTTAAGTTGATTCCTATTCATAATTTATATTTAGTTATCTATCGAGGAATCTATGATTATGAAATTTAGTTATTACAAAATGATCAATGCGATTTTTCAAATTATAGAAGCACAAATTAAACTCATAACTTATACAAATGCCTACAATATGTAACAGATTATTAAATCAATCTTTCTAAAATGTACAAAAATAATAATAAATAAAATTCAAATAGAGATTCAATATTTTCAGCTTGTAGTTAAAACTTTCTAAGCATTTGGGCATATTTTATGTTTTTTTTTTCTTTACTAAGATTGGGCACTTGAAATCTGATCAATATTTGACTTGTATAAAATGCAATGGCTTTTTTCAGCTTGTGGCAAATCGATGACAATAGCTAATGGACTCTGTTAAATGATACTTACACTGCTGACAGCCGCACTGAAGCCAGCCTGACACGAGCCCTGCCGATGATATCCCCAAGCATCTGCAAAGAGTGGGGAAAGCAACAATATAAAGAGTTACAGTTTGAGTTGATTTTTTTTCATTTTGAAGGCAAATGCTTACTATGCCTGTATGGATTGAAATTGTATCATAAAATGTAGTTGTGTGGGGCGGAGGGGCAGGGAGGGGCAATAAATTGCAAATAATTACCAGAGCAATGCAATAAATTGCGCCAGTGATTTGTCAGGCGATGGGGCAAACATTCAAACGGACAACAACCAGCAACATAAAAGGATTAGAGCGCGCTCGCGCCTTAGGGGCAAAGCAAACAACAAAAAAAGCTGAGAGTTTAGAGCTGGGGCAACTGCCAACTGCCAGACGATGGACGTTGAAATGAAAATACAATAAACTACAGCGGCAGATCACCAAACAAAAGCCTGCAGACGACAGGCCCAAGCCAAAGGCCACAGCAGCAACAGCAGCAGCAGCAGCAACAACAACACAAACATTAACAGCAACAACAACTAAAGAGAAAAAAGGCAAAAGCAAACTACAACCTGGTGACCACAAGCTCCACATCCTTTGGTTGGCTGTCTTTTTGTTTGTGCTTTTGTCCGACCAACTGTCCGCGAATGTTTGCTACCAAATAAAAATCACGCAATGCTCGCGGCAACAACAACAGCAGCAGCAGCAGCACAGCGGCAGCAGCAACAGCGGCAGCAATGGCTGCAACAACAGCAACTTGTTTTTTATTCCTTCTTCTTTTTTTTTGCAGCTGAGCACAAAATCAACAGCCAGATCGTGCGTTTGATCAAATTAAACGATAACAATTTGTCTCCGAAGTGTTTCAATTTGAACGTTGAGCGAGAACAACAACAACAACAACAACAGCAACAGCAACATCAGCATGTTGCTGCCGTGTTTGTTGCTGTTGTCCACGGCGCAGCAACCTTCTCTCATAAGTCAACTTTTAAGGCACACCGTTGACACAAACCAACACACACACACACACACACACACACACGCATAGAGAGACAGCAACATGGGTCTGTGCATTGTGCAGTTGTAGTAATTCCCATAATAAAATCGCCCCCGTCTTGAATTACAATTAGTCTGCGCGCAAGGGCACCAGAAGTCGTATCGGAATCGCACTCAAACTCGAACTCCAACTTCAACTTCAACTGCAACTCGGACTTGGACTTGGACACCGGCTCAGCTCGGACATGGGTTTGGTTTTCGAATCACACTTGGACACCAAATCAGCTCTCAACGATTGTGGCTCTCTTAGTCCGCTTGCTGTGTTGCCGCCTGTTTGTTTGAATGTCTGCCCTTTTTTTGTTTTCTGCCTCCTCCTCAATTATTCAGCTTTTTTCTCCTGTATTGATTTTTTTTTTTGTCTTTTGTATTTTTTGTTCTTTATTCGTCTTAACTATTAGTTTGGTATTTTGTGCGTTAAGTTGGTATTTATTGCTTTCAGTGATGTCGGAATGTGGTAGCCCAACTGTCATGTGATGAGTAGCTGTTGCCGCTGCTGCTAATCATTGCACAACAACAATAATAATAATAACGCAACAGCAACAACAATAACAACAACAACAAACACAGCAATGGGAATCAGGCAGCGCCGGGCAATGCGCTTAGAATTATTAAATTGGCCTTGGTTCGATCAGAGGCAACAGCAATTGAGCAATCTTTTCGATACGCACAGAAATAGCTTCTCATCGCTTCCACTTCGAACACATTTCAAATATCGTTTTTTTTTTTTTCATTACACTCTGTAACATGGCATATTGCCTCGTTCTTCAATTGGCCAATATTTCTTGAATCCAAAAGTTGATTGTTTAAAAAAGATATTCACTTCGTATTCGTATTCCCGGAGAGCAAACCAGCTAACATGATAATTTTTAACACGTATTTTATCTTTCGTCTATCATATTAGAACGAAAAAAAAAGATCTGATCTTAATATCGTCTTTAAAAAAAACCGAATAGGCTCTAATCAAGACTTGCCCTTTAAATTGTTTATGTGCAGTTAATGTTTAATGCCATGAATGATATGAACTCTGTGGGAGTCGGCTGAAGGCAATTACTGAAATAGCATCAGCTTAATTATTAAATTAGTTAAAACAATGGCAATCGAACTTACTTAATTCCGATCAAATTAAAATGTTCCAGCTCTTAAAAATCACTCGATCACTTAAAACATGTCAATAGTTAAAAAAAAAAGACAATCGTGATGGGTAAAAAACAGAAGTTACGAGAAGCAACAAGTATAGAATGAATTTTAAAATACAGGCAAAATTGCCACTTTCAATAGTAAATATTATGCCTTCTATATTGAAAGAGATAAATAAAAATAATAAATAGCTTTTATTAATTAATTTTAATTAATTTTAATAAGCCTTCATGTGTATAAGAATCACGGATTTTTCATACATAGGCCAAAACTTGAACAGTTGGTTCTTAATTAACTGAATCATAGATTAAAGCTACACATGTATTAGTGTGTGTATGCCTCTATATACATATCGTCTACGCGATGAAAGTCTATATATATATATATATGCTCTGCATCTGCTGTCAATGCTAAAAATAAGCTCGTGGCCGTGCCATATGTGTCTACATGTCCAGCTATATGTGGGGGCATACATATGCTATATATACATATCTATACATATATATATACAAATATATATATATACATATGTATATACCTTACCTCTGCATATATAGACGCTACATATGACTAAGCAAACAAATTGGCAGCCAGTTCCGAATTTACCAAAAACATCATACGTAATGCAGTTCAGCATGCTTTCCCATATGAGCATCTCACATGAAATATTTTGTTGGCACTTTCACGACATTAAAATACACTAATAGATATGTTTTAGTTTAGGGTATGCACATATTTGTTTCAAGTCACAGTCTGTTATGAGCCATAAATCTTTTCTCATGTGCCCGTGCAGCCTAGTCGAATATGGTAGGAATAATAAAAAAAGAACTTGGCGATGATTTGAAGACTCTTTCAATAGCAAATTACATGCATAAACAATCTCTTTACATACAATTGGTTTTAGAGAATTGGTCTTAGAGAATTAAAGCTGTCAGTGACTTTAAAAGCAATAAGGTCGATTGTTGATTTCCATGTGCTCTATAAGACATTTTTTGTTTTCCTAGGGAAATCGCAGCAGACGACTGATCAGTCTGACATTAAGATATATATATATATATACATATATATGGAAAATGTGTTCACACTTTGTGAATAAAGAATGAAAATCGTATAGAGAAATAAATTGACATTTGATAAACTTTTAGTGTTTTATTGAATTGGTAGTGAGAACTATGGATCAAAGAAAAGTTTTTATGGAAATAATTTTGAATGTAATGTTTTTTATCTCTTTCTTGAAAGCGATTCTGGATAAATATTCAAATGAATCATGTACGTTAGCTAGTTGGTTGTAAATTTGATTAATTTTAGTTAAAACTAAATGAAATTAATGCGATAAGAGATGAAAACGAAATGCGCTCCTTAATGGTCATCGGACACCAATGCTTTGACCTGGCCCTGGCTTAATACGTATGTATTTATGTGTGTGGTAATCACTTTCACTTTGTTGTTTCTTGTTGCCTGTGTGATTTTGCGTTTAAAGGGATTCCCTGGTCAAATTACTACAAATCACATGCAGTGCTGCTGATTTTCGTCCGTGGAGAAAGACTGCTGGGGCAGGGGAAGGGTAAGGGGAAGGGGAAGGGGAAGGGAAACCAGCACTGGTCTAATTCTGGGCGACCCACTTACTTGTGCGACACGGCGATATCTCATGGAACTGCTGGAAGTTGTGCGAGGTGAAGCAGGTGCCAACAGGGTCATAGCGCATCGCCGACGATGGCGTCATCGTGTGGAATACATAGCGCGGTGCGCAGGCCTGCAAAAAACAGAGAGAGAGAGAAAGAGAGAAGATGAGAATTATTTAACTTTTGGAGACACAACAGCAAATGCCTCATTGTGAAGTTGTAACAATGCGAAACAATGGCAGCATCCAACAGATCATGAAATGCAGAACACCAAAAATGGCCAAGGCGAATTACGAGATGCAGCATGAACGGAACCGAACGAATCGGAACGGTTCAGTGCGGTGCGGTACACGTAGAAAAAATCAAAAACGAATAGAATCAAATCCACTATGATCTCAAGAAATCTCAGATACTTTTGTATCTTTCATCATTTTTTACGCACATCTGGTGAGCAAAATTTTTTTAGTTCGAGTATTTATTGAGTGACTTATTTGTCTGATTTTTGAAATCGCATATGAAACCGCAACAAAATTCTTTGTTTTTGTAGAATTGCTGCACAAAGCTAGAAAATTGAACTCTTGAATCCGTCTTAAAGAAATCAATACGACAAATTTTAGACTAATGAAATGGTAAAAATACGTTATTAATCGGAATCGTGCATTTTGAGTACTGTTAATACTTTTGTTCTCTCTGTGGACGGCATGGTATGGCATGGCTCGACCCTGGAGCTGCGTCTCCATCTTCATTGGCTTGTCTGTCTGCTTGGATAAATGTACAAACGTACATATAGTTTTATAATGTATAAATGGCTGGCAGTTGGACATAAAACACGCACGCTGCCGGCGCTGCTCAACAGACGGCAATACTTGGGCCTATGGCCCATGCCAAATATGGCTGGCATGCAGTTGGCCCGGCCCGGCCCGGCCCGGCCCGGCTCAGATCGGACTGGCATTGTTTGATGCTTGCTCTGTGGCACATATGCCTGCAATTACTTTTACAAATTTATACATATTGTGCCTTTTATGGCATTGCCAGTGGCAGGACCGCAAAGCCAGCAGCTCTATTGACTTGCTCCTGCTGCACGCTACCCCATTCCCACTTCCCCCTTCCCCGTTCACTCGACTCGATGCCAGTTTCATGCCGCGCACACACCTCTGACTCTGACATCAACTCCGAAATGACGCGCAATCGCCAAAAATGCATGCTGATCACATCACTGCAGCTCCAAGTCTGGTGCTCTGTGGAAGACACGCCCAACTCATTCAAATACCCATTGAATCACAATATCTATTTGCTCACATTATGCAAGCGACGACTCGGAAATCACAGCACACCCGTCTCTAGACCAGGGACACACACAACCCACAATCTTATGAAATGTTTATGTCTGCAATACGCCAAGCATTGCATTTGCACAATATTTTCATCATTTACTCAATTAAGTATTCAACCCTTCAGATTTTTTATCTTGAATTGTGCTGCACCAGTTGAACTCAGCCAAGCAAACATCTGCCAAGAACCAAAACAAAAACATTGTCGAAAACCAGAGTAAACATTTTGTGTTTGCTTAACACTTACGAACCATATTCATACAAATTAAAAGAGATTATTGCTTAAAGTACATATTCCTTAAGTCATTTTGCCACACACTCAATAACAATTTTTTACAAACTCTGACTTAAGTAATTGGGAAAATTTGGATTGTGAGACTGTCTCTCAACGATATCGAAATCCAAGATTTCCCCACTGTTGTCACTCAACAAGTATTATTGCTTGGCATTTTTTTTAAGGAATCATATATATGTTTTTTAAGTTCAGGTGAGTTCTGCTTCGTTGCAGCCCTGTCACAAAATATCTGCATAGTCGCATTCATATCGCTATTTGGAGCGCCTCAGGTGCACTCAGAGCGTCCATAAAATCAAAATAAAGACAATCAAAAAGCTTGCCGTAGGCCCAGGTCCAGGTCCAAGCCCAGGTCCAGGTCCAGGCCATTGAACAATTCAATTGAATTCATAATGTGCAACAGCAGCAACAGCAACAGCAGCTCCATCGTCCAGGCAATGGAGCTTCGGCCCCCAATTGACCAGGGCCCACCGCGCGCGACCAATAAGTTAATAGCATTTTCCTATTAAAAACTTTATTATCAGAGTCGCATTGAGTGCAACATCCATGAGAGAATTGACTCCAGTTTGCCTGCGACTTGTGGTTTTCGCGGTAAGATATTTAGATATGCAAATTGCCTGCAGTCAAAATGATGATCCCCAAAGCGACAAGCGAGTTTGCGGAACTTGCCCAAGAGCTGACTTCTTGCCACGTTTTATTTCTTGCTAAAGCTCTGCTTCAATTATAGTTTCAACTAAGTTAAAATAAGCTCTCCAAAATTAACAATCTTTTGGCGGCCAGAGACGAGTTGTGATTTTATTCATTCTTATTTGCCAATTAGGTTTTGAAGCTCACAAAATAATTCTACGAGTCAGCAAAATATTTTATTCAAAACAACTGCATAAACTCAAACATATTTATCTATATATTCATACACAATCTGGTGATCTGTAGCTACATACAAATCAATATAGAGGTCTCAGGTCTTAAGTTCAACTTGAAGCATGACTAAACCAGTTTAGTCTGGTTACATTTGAAGCACTCCTTAACGGTGCTTCCATGCATACTATTATTTTTAAATAGTTTTCATATTATGTATTATTATTATTTATTTCCTTCATTTTTGTGGTTTTTTGTTTTGCATCTTTGTCTGTGGGTATGTTTGTGCCCATGTTGGGCACAGAGCGCATACCGAAATGCCAGCGATAAATTTTTGAGACATTAAACTGCACTTTCGTAGACGCGCACAGAGAACGGAGCCGCCGTTGCACGTTGTTGTGTGCCACACACAACAACAAACAGCAAAAGTCAAAAGTCAACACGTTTGACATGGTCGACATGCAGACGTTATCATTGCGAATGCAAAATTTTCGCAAGGATCGCCGCAGATCGGTGAGCCCGATCCGTGGCCTGTGCGCTGCCTGGTTGCCTGGCTGCCTGACTGCCTGACTGCCTGGCTGCCTGCCAGTCTGCCCGGCCATATTTGAGTTCAATAGCGCTGGCAATTTCACAGATCGTGTCGATGATCATGTCGCAATGGCAACAACAAACAAAAATGAAACGAGACCGCACGACATGCGGCACATGCCCCAAAGCCCCAAAGCCACATAGCCACAGAGGCCCAGGGCAAAATTGCCACAATCCACTCACAGAACGTACAGCTTACAATGTACCGCGTACCACTCCCAACAACACCATCCAATCGCCAATTGTCGATCGGGTTCACCTTGCAACGAATTTAGCTCAGATGACTCCCATTCATCAGTTCACACAACAACACAAAACAAACTGTTCATTTTCATGGCCAACCTGCAAACTGGGCGATATCAAATGAAATTGCCATCAATAAAGCATATGAGGCTTGTCCAATTAATCGCATATTTCGTAGAAATGGATTTTTACAATTTTATGTGCATCGAACAAATGCACAGAAAAACAATAATTCTGCTCAAAACTTTTTACGAGCTGAATGGAACTATTCCAGCAAGTCAATCAAATAACTTGTTCAATCTTATAGCAGATTTAAGGTTTCACGGAGGGGAATAGTTCTTATTATTGGTGTTATTTGCTTACTTGTCAATTTGTAGTTGTAATTTTCTTTTGCACTTATTTGTCAATTTCAACTTTCATTTTAAGAAATAAAATACAAATAAATTATTATACTTCTTAAGGAAGAATCTATATACAAATATATATTTGCAGATTATCGGATCGACAAATCGTACTGCTGACTAATAATAAATAACAATAACCTTTAACCTTTTATTAAGTTAGGGATTTAAAAAATGATATTGCAGCACGTAGTTGGTGAAAAATTCTTTTAAATATCTATCGAATTCTCGAGCGAATTCAACGAAATTCGATTTTAGTATGCAGCGAGCAGGTAATCGAATTTAGCAATCAGTTGACTTCAATATGCCCCCAAATGTTGCACAATGCTTTGTTGCTGTGGGTGATTTTGATGATGATGTAGTTCAAGTCGCGTTCCGCACTTGGTGCAAACATAAATCGATGGCCTGTTAATGGCCATTTGAAGGCCAGGTCGGCACTGGGTGCGCGCGTGGCGGAAGTGACCTGGACATGGACATGGACATGGACATGGACATGGATGGCCAACAAAAAGTTAACTGCAACAACAACAATCACAAAAACAAGACCAGACCAAAGCAACCAGTAACTGTAACAATGGGCTCCGTGGCGGGGCCATCAATGTTAACGGCTCTTGGTATGCTTGCCAAATCAAATGGGCCAAATCAAAGTTAATTGAGAACTAAAGTGAAAATCAAATGTTGCCTCGGTCGCTTCTCCCTCGTTCTCTCTCTCGCTCTCTTTCTTCCTCTTGGCCAGTTAGGTGGGTGGCTTAGCCCTGGCTATATCTTTAAGTTTGTTGGCTTGGCCAGCAACGCCAACGCAATTAACCAAAGTTGCGACTGTGGCGCACCTTAAACAGCGCACAGTGTATAATACTTGCTAACTGCCACTCTGCGTGTGTGTGTGTGTGTCTGTGTGTGTGTGTGTGCGAGTGTGGTTTACTTGACGCAATCGAAGAAACGACCACGTTCAAAGCGACCACAAAGATGACAACAACAACAGAAACACGCTCTAAAATCAAATTCAAAACGCATTCAGAATATTGCTTTAACTGTGTTGTTGCTCCAATTGTTGTCGCTAAGACCTTACATCAAATCATAACAAATATGAAGGCTCTTTTTGAAGTGTGCTCGACTATTAGATACCCCATATCCGAAACTGAACTAAGCCATCTGCTCTGCAGACATTCTTGTGGCTATAATAAACCAACAAGCTGATCGATATTTGCCATCTTCAGATATTGCCGAGAACAATTAGCAATTGAATAATCATTTTAAGCAATTCGACAAGAATTTGATGATGATGTATTAAAATTAATAATCACTTCAGCTTCGCCTTCACAAATAACAATTTGCTTTTGAAATTGTTGTAAAATAATTTTTAAAAAATAACCCATTTTGATGTGTGCAGGGTATACGAGTATATAAAGCTACAGCAACAATAAACATAAACAAAAACATAGACAGATGGATATAGTATGCACACACTCACACACACAGACACACATGTGTGTGCATGGGTATAACGGCATTGCACACCCACCGCAGTTGACATAAAAAAAACGAAACTGGCTTACGGCATTGCCATAAAAAATGTCATTTCGGATTTTTCTTTCGAGCTAATAGTTTTCAATTTCAGATTGAGTTTGACTTTGAGTTTGAGTTTGAGCTTGACGCCCACCTGCTCTGATGGCATCTCTTAGCCCAGTCCCGGCTGGGCTGCGCTTGCACTTTCAATGAGCCCCTGGGATGTGCTGTTGCCCATTTGACAAGCAATCGCGTTCTGCGATGATGACATCAATGCACACTAAAATCAGACAATCGCCGACTGAACGGTGTCAGAGACCCACAGGTGTGCTGGTGGGTCAGTCAGTCAGTCAGTCAGTCAGTCAGTCAGTTGGTTGGTTGACTGGGCGGTCGTCGTTGAAAATAAAAGTATCGGTTTTGTTGCCACATTAATCTTTGGTTTTACAACATTGCCAAGCGATAAATAATGCAATTTGGATGTGGGTTGATGGCTCCAATTTATATTATTCAAATGGATGCCAGTTAAGAACTAGGTCTACATAATCATTCATTAAGAAACTACAAACTAAGCTCGGCCCTTTAAAATGTTTTTAGAAGAAACTGTGCAGATCTATTTCATTTTATTGACAACTTCCTTAGTTTCCTTGTCCACTTCATAGGGATTACAGGAAGTTAATTTACAAGTTTCCAACAAAATTGTCGAATTTTTCACATTATATTTTTTTTGTATTACAACTATAAAGGACTTCAGGGCACATAGGCCACTATTTACGGAAAACTCCGCCAGTTGGTGATGAAGCCTTGAAACTACTACTTGAATTTAGTTAATGAAACCCTAACAACGAAGAACAAAATGTGAGAACAGGATTCTTAATAAGCGACACACGAACCGCTTTCGAGTGCTGCAAACATAAATAAATTGTAAGCGACTAGAAAGTTGAAAATTTGGTTTGGTTTGCTAAACGACTTTCAATGAAGAAGCCTTCCAACTCGGCACGAGTATATATATGTATATATTGATTCCTTGGCATAATTTGATCAGCGGCAGACATTTGGAAAGCTTTTGGTCATTTGTGTTGTTGGCATTTTCAATATAATATTTTGCGAAAATATGAGGGCAGCACACAATATTTGCTTGGAGAGGTACTCACCACAACCAAGTCGCTATCCCGTCCGGTGGCCACCGTGGCTCCAAGCCACTGAAATGACTTGCGATCGATGACTTCGCCATATGTATTCCGATTGTTACCTAGAAATGGATGGAGAGCAAATTAGATATAGTTCGGACACAATCAGTAGACAGTTTTCAGCTTCCAAAATCAACATAAAAAATAAAAAAAATCGAGTTCATTTAATTCATAAGCGTCGCACATTTAACAGCAAGAGGGAGAGAAAAAAAAAAAAGTAAAAAGCGACGACGGAAATGAAAAATTTGCTGAAATTGATACAGATGTATTTTAAAGTGGAAGCGAAGGCAAGAAAATGAAAACAAGAAAAGCAAAAAAGAAAAAAAGAAAAGAATGAATGAGAAAAAACAAAATAAAAGCAAACTAATTAAGTTGCGCTAAACAAGACACTTGGCAAATAACGGCATAATGGCCACTTCCGTTGATGTTTGGCAATGATTTATTACGGTATAAACATTCTGAGGGCCTGCGACTCTGAGGGATGTGCGGCCTTAAACGAAATAATGCACGTGAAAATTGCTTATAGGGTGCTGTACTGATGATTGAAGTACCTACACGCAGACACATACACATACACATACACATAATTTGATTGAAGTGCGATTGATTGAGGGACACACATATTGCTACAAATAACTGCAAAACTATGACAAGGACATTAAGGAAGCCCTGATGAATGAACGTCGCTTTAAATGTGCATTTAATAGGAGCAGAAATATAGTGATGTGCAATTGGTATGATTATGATTGAACCATTACTAATTGAATATACAAATTAAATATGAAAATAAAAGGGACACTCAACAAACATTTTCGGGGCGCGATGCGACAATATTCAATATTCAAATAAGATATAAATGTGAAACATATAAATAAAATAAATATGATATATAAATATATTGCTGTCACAGGATATGGAAAACTTCATGAAGCTGGAAATTGCTGAGTTTATTCAAAACATTTTGAAAACACAAATTTGTATTTAAGAAATACATAAAAACAATTATGACAATAGAATGTTATAGTCGAAAACTAATCTAATCTCTTTTGCAGGCCTGTGACACATTCGACAAATTATAAAAAAAAATTAAAAAAAAAAAACAAAAATATATATATTGCAAAGATCGAATTCGCTTGCGGCAATGAGTAGTTGAGTATTTACAATTCAAATGAGCAATCATTTTTGCCATGAATCATATGAATTTTGTTGCAATGTATCATTGACTAATTTCTAGTTGTGGCAGAGTGTGTGCGTGTGTGTGTGTGTGTGCGTGTGTGATCTCTAATGGATGAGCGAACCAACCTGTGAGCTGAATGAAGCACCTGTTGACTCCTTTTTGTTCGATTTTGTTTTTTTGGTTTTTTGTAGCAAGCATACGATATAAAAGTTGAGACGAGCATTTAAACATTTTGTTGATAAAGGCTTGGCGCTATGCATAAGAGTAGCATTACTAAACTAACCCAGGCACTTAGCCGATCAATTTATGCATCTCACTCGGGACTTGCCCATCAACACCCCAGTCACCAGTTTCAGTTGCTTCTTGCCCCGTTCCCAGTTCGCAATCCTTTGCTCTCCGGGCTGAGCACGCGTCAGCAATTTGATTTTTGAGGTGTTGCCAGGCAGTTGCAAGCCAGCAGCCGCAAAATCAAATTGCATATTTATGGCTGGCACCTCAGATGCCCAGCACATTGTCGACAGGCAACGCCTGCCGTAAGCCACCAATATTTTACGAGTATTTATGCAGCAAAAAAAAAAAAAACTTACAGTCAAGCTTAAATAAAGCAAACCACTTCTTTGATCAAACATCTATTTGAGTAACGTATCTACAACAAATGTTACTGTTGTTATAGTTATTTAAAATATATATTGCATATATATCAGTACCAAATCAGGTTTTTTCAGGTTTGATTCACGAACTCAAATTTCTGAAATTTGCATTTCTCTCGAAGTTATCTTCAAGCATTGATCAATTAATTGATACTTTATACATTCATTTCTTAAACTTCCTCTTGATGTTGCATAACTTTTTATTTAATTCTTACGATTTCTCACACATAGGTTAGCATTGTAGCAATCAATTCTCATATGGCTTAATAGCAAGTATGACCCAACGACAAAGAAATGCAATCGATTGTCTTGAAGTTCGCTGAGGAGAAGTTCGTCTGTTTTATAGGAAGGAACGCGAAGATGGACTCAACACCACCACTCGGAAGCACACCACTTGAGTGAGACTCCATTGCATTCACATTGCCATCATCAGCTTTAACATTAACATGCACATTCACATCGACATCGACATCGACATCGACATCGTCATCGTCGACGGGGCGAATAATTTTTATTTGCGCATCCGTTGGCTGCATATCGGGGCGACGAGGGGAGACACGACTTGCTGTGGCTATAGTTTAGTTGTTGGAAGGATGATGGATACGCTGGGCGGGTTGGTTGGTCGGGGAGGACCTTGAAAATGGGCAACTGTTTATTTTAGAGGCCGCCTGTTTATCATTTCCGTTTGCGCTTAAGGAAGTCCATGCCCGGTGAAATGACAAGAAATAAACAACAAAAAAAAGAAGGAAAACCGCTAAAAATAATAAACGGCAGCCGTGCGTAATTTTATGCAATTTCTGCTGCTTCTGTCGCTTTTGCTGTTTAGCATTTTCGCAATTCTCGCCTTTTGCATACTAAAAACCGCTGCGCATGCGTGTGAGCCATAAATAACTAATTGCATTTGGCGCTGTTGTCACTGGCGCCAACACAAAGCCACTGGAGACTAATGCTAAGACTGAGACTGAGACTGAGACTCTGTTCGACGCTGGGAGACTGACTGTAACGTGGAGATTGGAGACTGTAACGTGGGCCCTTCTATGGCGCCAAACCCATTTCCCAATCCCAAAGTTCAACTGGGTTGACTTATTATTATTCGCTTACCTTTCGAATCGAATCTTATCAACTGGCAGTCATCATCCTTCATCGTACACTTGAAGACGGCGCCAGCCTCCTGAACGTGCTCCTGATAGGTGGATGTATCGAATTTGGGCGCACCCACAATCAATCTGCAAGTAAGAATAATATTATGGATTACAGATTTTCAAAATCGATTGTAACATCGACGGCATTGCTTCTAAGTTATGAACATTTCATATTTCAAATCAGTTTTCTCAAGTCTTAAGTGTATACATTTTAATTAAACTTTCTGCCACGATTTGCACACATTTCCACATATTCCGCAACACTCGTGGTTTCTGTAGAATGTGGCAAGCTCTGTGATTAGGAAGAAAAGATCAAAGCAACTGACCTATATCAACACTTGAATACCCCATTCCGAGTTCCATTTGCCAGACTTTATTCACTTTGCATTCACATTGATTGAGAGCAACATCATTCATTGAGTGTTTAAGCCCGCCGTTTTCATGTTGCACGCATCTGTGCTGATTTTACTTTAGTCAAACGTCAAATTGTTGCATGTGGGCAGCGGTAGTTTGGGGCGGCAGTGGCAATGGCAGTGACAGTGCCAGTGGCAGGGGCAGGGGCAGGGATGGTGGCAGCATGGTAGCAGTAGCTGAAGAAGTAGCAGGGCCGTTTTTAATCAACTTTCAAGTGTTTGATTTGCCGTTTGCGGCCGCCAGTTGTTCATTGCTTATATTTATTTTCCGTTTTATTATTTTCAATTTTAATGAAGGCCCATTTACTGCACCCCAGCAGCCGAGTGCCACAGGCCCTTCAATGGATTTTTGCCGCGCTTCCGCAATGAATGCTAATGACAGCTGTCAATGTGCGTGCCATGATGTACTACTATTACTGTATATACTACTATAACCCAGGGCAAAGGGAGAACACACAACGGAGCGTGGAGAACAGAGCGCCGAGAACCGAAGAACGAAGAACTCTTTGCCGTCGAGGGTGCACACAATGCATCTGATGGTATTGGGCAACCACCTTTAGTGGTGCCAAACTGAGGAAGGCCTCGACCAAAAACCAGTCTTTCAATTTCACTTAAATGGTTTGAACATCTAAATTGAATACTTGAGCGAAATTCAGCTTGTGGCATATTCAGCATCGTTTTAATGCCTTATTTTGTATATTTGCAATCTGATGGAAGTCTATTTCAACTTCGATGTTGGATAGATTTCATACTTTTCGGAATATCTCTCTTAATTCCAAGTCCAAGTCTGGGTCAATTACTGCGTTCGCTTATGATTCGCACACAATTTGAAAATAGTTTCAAAACCAGTCGCAGTCCAGCGTTTCAAGGTTCAACTGGAATGTGTTTTTTAGCTAGTGTAAGCATTTAACATTTTGATCTTATCACGCAACCCAAATGAAATACAACAGCTTTACGAGAATTATTCATTTTTCTGGTTGTCTATACGATATATGTATGTACATATATGTATATGATATATGTATGGCTGTAAAGTGCTGACATCATAGTCGATCGGTTCCATCATCATTCTCGTTGTATGCATATCAAATATATAATTAATAACAATTAACATAACAAGGCGCAAAGAGAGCAAACAGGTTCTCCCTCTATCTCCCTCTCTCTCTCTCTCTCTCTCTCTCTCTCTATCTATATCTCTATCTATATCTCAGCAGACTCACACCGCGCTCACGTCACGTTCCACTCTCCGTCTCAAATTGAATTCATCCATTTGCATTTCGTTCCACAAAATGAATGAATAAGTTCCAAAAACGCCCATACGATTTCGCAAATAAATTAAAGAAATTAAATGCATCATTTCGAAAGAGAATGCAAATGGACGCCAATGAATAACAGTCGAAACAAAATAAGAAAAATAAAAGACAACTTCTGATAAAGTCACCAAAAAAATGTCAAAACATTTCAATATTTAATGATGCGAAGGCGCACTTAGCAACATTGAATTCTTCAGTTATCAAATAATAAACAATTACTAAAGTTCTATATTATAATATATATATGCTATATCTGAAAAAATAATGGCCATAAAATGTAGAAAAGTCGTTCTGAAAATTAGTACGTTTTGCTGATTTTTAGAAATTATTTGTATAGATAGGAAAAAATAATATCTTAAAAAGGATTCTCTTTCTTTTACTAAAGTTTTTAATTGTATGGTTTGTTATAAGTGAACATCAATCAAAGCCGTATTGAAATATAATCAAATTTGAAAATATATTATGAAAACATGAATAATGTGAATCCAGTTGGATTACAAATATTTGTAATAATCTATTATGCATCACACATGTATATATATTGTGCATTGAAATCGCTTTAGAATAGTCAACTTTCGCTAATAGCAAATTGCGTAGGCACAAAAGAACGTGGCTAGCGTAATTTTCAAATTAAGCAGCACGCGTCAGAGTTGTGTGTGCAATGAACCGAAACCATCAACACACAAACCACACACACACACACACAGACAGACACATGCGCCTTATAGAGCAGAGTGCAGAACAGCAATCAAAATCAATGCGCTTCAATTAAAAGAGGGGCATTATAAAATAGAAAACGTTCGAATGAATAGCATCATGAATAAAGAATGAAAATTGAATAAAGGAAAAAAAAGAGAACAGCGGGAAAGGCGCCAAAAAACAAAACGTGAAAACACGCGTGTCTGGAAATTTATTTCAATTGTCAATATCTTATTTGTTGTTGTTTTGTTTTCTTCTTTGTTTTTTTGTTTTTTGGGACTTGGGCAATGTCTCAATTACAAATGGCCAATAGCCAGAAATGGGCCGCAAGGCCGTGCATGGAAATCGAAGCGTGAAAAGCCGCACAATGCATTCCAAATCGAACAATTTTCCGCACACATGGCCAACGACACACATGTATATATATATATATACATATATATCATACGTGCGCATTTACACGAAAATATCGAGGGAAACTTTTAAAACGAAGCCATAAGGAAAATCAATTTAACTGGAACTGCAAAGGTGATGAGGAAAGAAAAGAAAATCGAATGGCATAAAAAATATAAGAACCTTTGGTCTGGCTTGAAGCCGCATCGCGCTTTGAATTCTAAATCGCCAACGATCGATCGTCGCGTGCAGCAGTTGCAATAAAAATCGTGTTAAAAATAAACTTACTTTTCTTCCAACAATTTGTTGTACTCGCATGTGCATACACTGAAACAAAAACCACAATTAAATAAAATCCACAAATTTTTGGATTCGAATGCAACTCGCCTGATATTTATTAGAAACAAAAAATGTTCTATGCACCAACGATTTTTTTTGTTTCCTAAATAACAATGGCAATTTTTTTCTTTTTTATATTACTAAATTTGAGAACAAATGCAATGTGAATTATTTGCAAGATGAATTTATCGTAAAATTAGAAACAGACATGATTTCTGTTTCATCGGGGATACTTGGAATTTTGTTGAGTGTGCCATCGACTGACTCTGACTCGACTTCGACAGCCGCAAGAGGGGCGAAAACACATGCACAACATCCGTTCTGCAGGATAGCACGGGTCGCAACAGTGAGTACCCCTAATGCGTGCGGGTGCTGTGCGTGTGAAGCTGCGCATGCTTCCTGCGCGACTGTCAGACTCTTTGCCTGCCCCTGTCAGGCAAACGTGAATGAAAACCACGTGCACAGTGATTGCCAACTGTCTGCAGTACCGAACGCAGAGATCACAAGGCATTTACGCAAATTAACTAATCCCACTCAGATCGCCTAGGGTTTAGTTATTTCCTCCTTTCAGTCAAACTGACGAAACTTGTTTTTCAGAAAACATTTTGATTCATCATAAATGAGTCTGTGGTATGTGGTATGCATATAGTATAAATAAATGACTATTGCTGCACAAATGAATCACACAAATTCAAAAATGTGTTTCATCAGTATATTCTTAAGATATACTTATAAACAAATTTCTTTTTTTCTTTTTTTTTTTATATAACAGTTATATTTTAAACATTAATCAACCTATTCAAAGGCTATAAAACATTGATTTGGAACAGAATGAATAATAGCAGTGAATTACAATCTATAACATAAACATAGAACAGGTTTTAGCAGTTAATAAATAACATCAAATATTACATTTGTGGCAGGTCGCTGGTGTGGAGGCGCCTCAACCTCCTGCGAGTTGTATTTGACCCAAGTGTGCAGGCCAAAGGGTTGACGTGGTTGTGCAAACGGTCATTATACCGACTTGTATGTCTGTTGATTTGTTGACTGACTGTTGGTAAAACCATCCAAGAACCTCTTACGGGTCTATCTTTGTCTTTTTATCTGTCTTTTTTAACTTTTGTTTACAAGTATTATTATTGTTTTTTTCGGAAATCGATTTCCATTCGCAGAACGTGCAAAGTTATCGATAAAATAAAATAAAATAAAATTATAATTGAAATTTGCATTGCCAGACGGAATGACAATTTATAGAAAAAAGTGTTGCATATTTTGTGGTACTCTCTTCAACGTACTCATTGAAGTAATTCCCAAATGGTTCTGGCTTCGAGCAGGGCAATACGGGTCAAACTTTTTGTATTTTTATCTGTCTTTTTTAACTTTTGTTTACAAGTATTATTATTGTTTTTTTCGGAAATCGATTTCCATTTGCAGAACGTGCAAAGTTATCGATAAAATAAAATAAAATGACAATTTATAGAAAAAAGTGTTGCATATTTTGTGGTGCTTTGTTCAACTCATTGAAGTAATTCCCAAATGGTTCTGGCTTCGAGTAGGGCAATACGGGTCTATCTTTTTGTCTTTTTATCTGTCTTATTTAACTTTTGTTTACAAGTATTATTATTGTTTATGTTTACTTTTGTTATTACATTTGCTCCAGAATCTCATGGAGCATGCTTATTTGGAGCAAATTCAGTGAGCAACGAACACTTTTGGCGGGCACTGTAGAGTGAAACGCTTGTGGGCAACGCGCAAGGCAAGTCCAAGGCGAGACACGAGGAGTACACAAACAAAAATGGAATGGGCTGCATTTAATTTACCAAAATCGGTAAGTCATTTTGAAGTCAGTCGAAAGAGTAACTGCGACGGTCTGCGCCCAGTGTTTTTCTCCTCTCTTCTTCTCTTCTTCTCGTCTTCTCTTGTTCTTTCCATTTGTTTTGTTTCTGTTCATTTTTGTTGAGGGGACAACGCGAGGGCGTTTCGGCGCTAAACATGTGCGCGCCTCATTGCGCAGCTCTCTCTGGCTAGAGACAGACACAGCTAGAGCGACAGCGACAGCGACAGAGAGAGAGAGAGACGCAATTTCGACTGGGAAAAAAAAGTAACTGTTCACACGTGACGTTGCTGCAATGAGCTGCGCGCCGGCGCCCAACGTGCGACCCTTGTCGCGCCCCGCTTCTGTTGTTGTTTGTGTGCGGGCAGGCGTTCATTGAGCCATTTTATGTGTGTGTGTGTGTGTGTGTTTTTCCAACACCTTTTTTACACATTGACACTTCCATACAAATGAGTTTCCACACACACACACACACACGCACACACACAGGATACTCGGTAAAAGGCCCAGTAGCTGGTCTCAAATGCTATCCATCTAGCTATCTGTAAGTCCTGGCAGCCCACATCATTTCGATCCGTTCCGTTACGATCCGATGCGATGCGATGCGATCTTTATCTTTATCACCGCCACTCGACTCCGCAATCAAGCGGCAATCAATTAAATGGCAGAGCGCAGGAGCAGATCGCCCAAGCGAGAGCTGACAACTGCCAACCAGCCAAATGCCAAAGTGTATAAAAGTGCAGTAAATATTTGAAATCAATTACATTTTATTGTCTACTGTGGCTGCTGCTGCTGCTGTTGCTGCTGCTGTTTGCAATTTCATAACCACAACAAAGCAAGCAGCCGGCTACAGACAGCAGTCGAATGCTGCAGCCGAGGACTGGCAGAGAGAACGAGGTTAATGGGTGGACAGCGGAAAATGTGTGCAGCTCCTCAAAATGATCGTCACGAAGATAAACTTATTTATTGCTGCCCCCAATTTATGATTTTTATTATTTTGTTTTTTTTTTTTTGCAAAGATCATAGCATAATAGTAGTACACTCAGAAAAATAACGTCGCTTTTTTAATAGCAGACATCAAAGAAAAACAGATTATTTATCTGATTCTAAAATTAGAATACTGAAATGGCTTGTTTCACATAATTATAAATATGTATATTGATTTATGATTTAGACACGCTGAATTTATGCTGTTGAGATGAACGAAAGCAGACACTGGATCTGCAGACGGTCTGCTGCTATTTGACGGATCTGCGGATGCCACCCTATATGCATGGCACTAACCCACATTTGGCACACTGTGAACGAGGCCAGGCTAATGAGCGAATGAGCGAATGAGCCGATGAATGCCGTTTGTTCTAGTAGGTAGTGGTTGTGGTAGTAGTAGTAGTAGTATAAGGAAACCTGTGCATCTCAACAAGTGGAAGACAACGTAACGGTACGCAGAGGCTGCTGATGCTGCCACTGATGATGATGACTTATTTGGCCAATTGGGTGAAGCGGACGGTCAACCTTGTGCCAAACACTTGACCGTAAATAGCACGCTCACAGCTCTAACTGTGTCAGCTGTAGACACAGACACAGATGCAGATACATTTACGCCAATTGCAAGATACAGATATACATATATATATACATATATATATGTGTGTGTGTGTGTGTGCAAGTGTATTAATTGTCGCCGACAATGCTTCAGGGCAAACCACATTGGCCAATGACTTGCCTTATTAACAATATAAGCAACAACTAGTTACAGACAAAACCACAAAGACTCCACGAGCTCCTCCTCCTCCTCGACCAGCTCCTCCTCCATCTGCGGAGTCAGTGTTGCGTTGGCATCTGGCCATATAGCTCTGTTTGCGCGCATTTAACACACAATTGTATTGTGTGTATCAACATCAGCAGCAGCAGCAGCAGCAGCAGCAGCAGCAGATGGAGTCAGGTAATTTTCAGCTTTAAGTGCACTTTGCGGACACGGCGGAGAGTGGGGGCGTGGGCAGAGCGGAGGGCAGTCGCAGTCGCTGTGTGCCCTTACAGCACACACAGAGAACGACAGTGTCGCTCAGCAAACAACAAACAGTCTGAGCTCAGGCAAACATGTGTGTTAATTGTTAGGCAAACCGAACCAACGAAAAGAAGAAGATAACACAAGCAACAAATAACAATGGGCATTAGACAGATTACGAGTGTTACATCTCCTAAAATATGATCTAGGTTTGGAGAACGGATGCAAGCAGTTGGAGCTGCTCAGTTGAGTTCTCGCGCAGAGCTATAAGTGGAACTATAAGTAGATCTATCTATGTAACTATAAGCAGAGCTATAAGCAGATCTATCAGCAAATGTTGTTTTTATCCCAATACGAAACCGGTTAACACAAGCCCAAATATTATATAGTATGACTATTTTGTAAATTCAGCTATAATTATAATATTTCATTTAAAAAAAACGAATAATTCCAAAGAAGTGCTTTTTACAACAGATTATTGTTTTCGCCGGAAAGGCCGGAAACTTAGCTTGATGCTGATATTAAGCTCCTTTACAAGTATTTTTCGGTGGAATTTAGGCACGCACGGGTAGATTATTTAAGCTGCGATACGCTTCGGAATTTAACTTGGCACAACTGTTGAGCAATAATGTCGGCGTCTGTATCTATTTCAATATCTGTATCTGTACTGTATCTCTAACTCTATCTGTATCTGTATCTGTATCTGCATCTGCATCTGTACATGGAAGCTTGGAGGCCTTTCAAGCAAGCACGCATCGCGCTTATCGTGTGTTTATTGAATTGTAAACATTTTAGCGCTGCATTCAAATAAAGTGTTGACTTCACTTAACATTTTACTTCCAATTTAGGGATCTACGAGTTATGCATTATGTATTATGAATGCAGCTTGGCGAATTATTTGATTAAAAATGAAATAAATAACAAACTTGACGCATTTCTTGTATACTCTCATTAAACCGATGTCGATAAACAATAATAACTTGTATCTTATGTGTTATTTTTTAATTCACAGCAATTGGTGTTGTTGTTTGTTAAATATCATTCATTCTAATCCCATTTTCATTTTCATTTCTTGCATTCAATAAATAATATTATATTCTATTTGATTAGCTTTTGTATCTAATTTGTACACTTCATTTACACATATAAACAAAATAAGAATTATAAATATTTCACTTAAATATATTAGTTTTCCTAGGCATCACATTGTCGTTCCGAGTGTCACGAAATGCTCTTACCAACGTCATACTCCCCATTGTGGGATAGACGAGCAACAACAACAAAGCAGAGCTTTTTTCCCTACACGTTCTCGCACACGTTGATTACTCTTAGCTTTCAGCATATCTATTAGTGGCTGGCTGTCTTCCCCCCACCCCCCTCCCTCTCTTCGCAGCTGGAGCTGAATCTCTCTCGCTCTCTCTCGCTCTGTAGCTCTGGCAGGTTGTCTGGCCATCGTTATCGGATGTGAGCGGAGCAGCTCTTGGGCTGTTAGTGCTTGGAACGTTGGTGCCTATCTCTGCCTCGTGGTCGTCATCATCTGCGTCTTTCGATTCTGTGCAGCAAGTGAACGTGCGAAAAGTCAAAACGTCTAGCGAAGAGGCATCTTTGCATCGGTTGCCACTTGATTAGCACGCTCTGCGAGCGCTGCGAGCGAACAAAACACTGCCAGCACCCAGCACCCAGCACCCAGCACCCAGCACCGTTCCCGTTGACGAACTTTCGAAGTTCAATAGGCTATCTTGGCCACTATTTAATGCGAATGCGAATATATAATTTAGCACACATGTATATACATATATATATATATATATATATAGTGGAGGGCGGCAACTGATCGATTAAGTGATCGATCGACACCACAGCGAGACTGGCATGAGAAAATCTGCATTTTTTGTTGTTGTTTTCTTTTGAAGTCTGTTTTCCTCATTTGCCACGGGTCAGCAGGTTTCGGCTAATAACGTGCCGAGGGAACGGCCCACTTCCCAGCCGAGTGCATTCTCGGGTTGGAAGTAGTTTATATTTATATACTCCTATATAGACACATATTAATCTATGATCCGAGCAATAGGACACGCTGTCAACCATTCATTTTGATTGCGCACCTCTGATTGAAATTAATGGCACTTGGGATTTTTATGGCGTTGACACAAGGCACCAGACACCAGCCACCAGCCACCGGCCACCGGCCACCAGACAACTATGACACTAAATGGAAGAATATCTATGTGGAGAGGCCAGAGATGAAAATAGGGCAAACACGTTAAAAGGGGTGCAGATCTGGCGAAGATATTTCAATGAAAACCTCCACAGCAATATCAAATTTGTTTTATTTGAAAAGGAATTCTATATTTAATCGACTACTTTATATACTCACTTCAATCGAGCAGATATTCTGCATTCTGGTCTTTTATAATACGGAAAAACGAACTAATTAAGCTGATTGCTACGCGGAATATCTTTGGCTCGAAATCCCCCAACTTCAGCACTCATTCTAATCAGCAGCAAACCAATAATTTGAGCTCGAAATCTTTGATCTTCTCAAAAGATAAAAGCGATTGTGTTTTTTTTTTTTTATTTGTGTATTATTGTTTCAAATACTACGAATGTCTTCTGATCTAAAAAGTATGTCATAGTTTAATCGCCTTTCTGAATCGACAAGCTAAGATCTACTTCACTCCTTGTGTTTGTGTAGTTGGTGAAAGTGGTTGAGTTCATTGAGCTGTGCTTAAATTGCTTTAACATACAGTAAATAAAAATATAATTGCATCCCGAAATGAGCTGATTGTCAGCACTTTCCTTATTTTCTGATACAAGCATAATAAATATGCGAGTATCAATGGATTTTTATGCGTTCGCATGACAGCTATCAGTTCTCTGTTGAAGTTGGCCTCCGTTGGATCCAGATTCGGATTGTACATATATACGCATGTTAGGGAGACAGACGGCTGCCACAGCGGCTGCCGTCAGCTCTGTGATAAAATGCCCCTTACGCTTATCACTGGCTATCGCTGGCAGCACTATCAGCAGCGTCTGCAGTTTCCACAAAGCAAGAATGAAAACAGAGAAAAAAACCAAAACGAAAACGAAAACCAAATTCGATAACGATAACTGACTATCGAAAAAGAAAATGAGTTTCTGCTGAGATCTGCCATGCCACAAAGGTTGTGCTTGTTGAGTGCATCTCTTCTTCTTCTCTGTGCATTTGTGTGTGTGTGTGTGTGTGTGCGTGTGTGTGCTGGGCAGCGTAGGCAGGGTAGGGGTGAGAGCGTATAAGTATAAGATACACTCTGTTATTGTCATGCCTGATTGTTTCCGGCGCGCAGGCGCACTGTGGCATTGAAATTTCACTGAATGTAACATAAGTATGTATGTATGTATGTATGTATATGTATGGATATATATACATGTGTACATGTGTCACTGTCAATCCGTTGCTCTGTCTCGGGTGACAGAAGGTCGCTCGCTCAATTTACATAAGGTTCGGTAAACGGCAAACGGAAAGCATTTGCTTCAATAGACAAACTCATTTGTATATTTTGTAAGTCGCTTAAGAATTCGACAGAGTACAAAAAAAAAACAAAATAAGCATTGCGATCTTGAAGCTTTTCTTCAGATACTTTCAGCTGTTCAAGTTGCGAAAACCTACCACAAATCTACAACCAAAAAGAAATAATTCGCACTTCATTTAAACTTGACTACGAATTAGGCACAGCATAAAAAAGTTGCTAAACACAAAATAATTAAAATAAGTGTTTAAATATGTGTTAAATATCAAAAAAAAAGTTTACTGTACATCAACCAACTTCTCCAACTCAAAGAAAAGGTTTTTTTGCATTCCGAAATATTTGAATAAAATATAAATTTGTTTAAACGTTTTTTTAGCCATAATTCCTTATAGAAAAGCACAGGCAAAATTCAATATTTGTATCTGATTTTCTGATTTGATAAAGTTGAAAGTGCTGCAGCAGTAAATTATAGTAAGCGTTCACTGTACTTAGATGAGCAAAGCGAGTTCAGTTTACTTACGAATTGAAGTTGGTGAAATCGTTGCGGGGCTTGTGCAACGCAATGCTGAAGCCGAACATGGACTTGCCAGCTTGTCGATGCCGCACGTAACTGGGCAGATCGATGTTGTAGGCGTTTGTGCCCAGGTGTCTGCTGCAGTGCATCATCATCAGCATGAGCAGCAGCAGCAGTCTGCAACTCCAACTGCTGATCATGATGTGGCTTCTTGTTGTTGTTGTTGTGGTTGTGGTTGTGGTTGCTGCTGTTGTTTCTGTTGCCTCCTCTCTGGCTGCTGGTGTTGGTATCTGCTGCTTGGTGTTGTTGTTTTACTTCCTTTTCCTACGGATGTTTTTGTATTTCGGCACTTTTATTGCATTTTCGTTGGTATTGTTGTTGTTAGACTTGATATTGGCTAGTGCTGTTGCAAGAAATTGAGCATTAAACGTTGCAAATCTCGCATATGGTCAATACCCACACACACACACACGCAGACGCACCCACGCACACGCACGCGCACACACATACATACATACATACATACATACATTGACTTTAGTCTTATTTATATTATGATCTCAAGTTGTCGCTTGTCGGCAACCTTGGCCGAGTTGACTTAAGAAAACGCTCAGCTCAGCGAAATTAAAGAAGGGCCAAGAATTGAGACAGACAAAACTCGCACGCACACACACACACACGCACGCACACACAGCATAATTGAAAATCAAGTTTTTTGGGAAGATATTTGGCATTTTTGTTTTTTATTTGTGAAGTGCTCTGCAGTCGCTTGTCTCTTCTTGTTTATTCATGTATGTTTGTATGTGTGTGTGTGTGTGTTTCTATATGTATGTATGTATATATAGCAGAGTCGGCCATAGTTCGGCAGGAGCTTCAAGGCCATCGCATCGAGCAGTCACGTCACACACATAGACGAGACCAGCTGACTCTCAAAGTTTGAGAATGAACAGCAAAAGGAGAGAGCCAAAATCGCAATGAGCGCCAAAATACGTTATGCACAGATAAGAACGAATTCGAACGATTTTTGCTTTTGGCGCTTACGAATACGTCGGACATCGGAGCTGTGTTGGTTGATGTTTCGAAATCTGCAAGTGTTTATGGCATCTACGGCATACCTAAGAAAGATAGCTCGTTTCTCATTTGATACTATTTTTTTTTAATCTTTTTATTTGTATTCTTCTCTTGTCAACAGCATACAATCGGCAGAGTTGCTCTCAGCACACACACACACACATGCATATTTATGTAGATGAACAGGTTGCCAAAATCTAATGATGAGCGCCCTTTAGTCAAGTTGCAAACCAAAAAGAATTGTATACGTAAATAGGAATTCATAGTAGGCGTCGACGTTTGCGTTGGCGTTTGGTTTGATGTTGGCAGCGCAGCTAGCGCAGGTAAGATTTGACAAGTGAGCAACATGCACATTTTGCACACGTATGTGAATGTGCGTGTGTGTGTGTGTGTGTGTGGGCGGGCGCCACAACGACAATTTCAAGCTCATTGATAGTTGTCATTCATTTCAAAATACAACTAGCCGCTTGCGGTTGTGAAAAAATTACTTGTGCTAAATACACCATATGGTCAACGACATTCGATTGTTATGCGCACATATATATATATATATATAAATATATATATATAGGAAAATATATTTATATAAATGTATATACGTATTCAATATTAATACGCTGCGCATGCCTGAGGGCGTGACTGTGTTGATAAAAACCAAAAAACAACCTATAAGTTAAAGAAAGGAAGCAAATAATTGCAAAATTACAAATGTGCTCTTTTCATTTTGTATGTATGTATGTATGTATGTTTGTATGGTCTTTTTGGGAGTACCGTTAAATGCCAAAAACTGCTTAGCTTCACAGCAGCGAGACACACACACACAAAGTCAATACACACGATCACTAGTCTAAAAATAAATACGACACAGAGAGAGCGAAAGAGAAAGAGAGAGAGAGAGAGAGAGCGAGAGAGAAAGAGAGAGAGAGAGAGAGAGCGATAGAGATGCAGAGAACGCATTGAAGAAATTAGGGCCAGATGCTAGAATCGCTGATCCCAACGATATTATGCGTGCGCCCAGTAAAGATATTCCATAGACAATTTTATATGTGTATACACATATATATACATATACACATACACGCACACATGCATGCCTTGCCTATACACATATGTAATATACACCGTACGTGTGTGTGTGTGTGTGTGTGTGTGTGTACCTAGAGCTACTCTCTGCATTAGTCAGCGAGACTGTTTTAAAAATAAGCATCTTCAATTGCAGGCAAACTCTACGGCGTGCAACCAAAATTGTTGGCAATTAGCCCAAGTTTCTAGGTGCGCTGAGGCTCCTCCAATAACCAAACAGCTGAGACAACAAATTTCCAACAAAAAAAACAATGTCAAACATAATAAAAATAAAACACGAAAAATTAATATCGAAATTAAAAACACTACAACAAAATTACGTTCACTCATAGCACACGGGCATATCTGTATTAGTATGTGTGTGTGTGCTTGTGAAGGTTAAAGCTTTTAAACAGAATTTGTAGTTTTCAACTAGTGATACCCTGTAACCATTGGAAATGTCATTTTAAAAACACAGCTTGCACTCGTAATGGCAAAAACCAACGAAAAAAAACTTGAATTTTCGTTAAATTGGAAAACAGTTCTTCAACTATTTTAGGTTCACAAACTCTTATCAAAACCGTTTAAATTAATTTTGTTCTTCTTCATTTTTTCATTTATTGACGTCACATCTGAAGCTTAAGCATCGATATTCTCGTGCAGAATTATAGATTATTTATCCAGCATTGACTTTGAATTCACATTAATAAACGACCACATTATATTTGTAGTCAAACATTTTATGATTATAAACACACATATATATATATATATATATATGTGTGTGTGTGTGTGTGTGTGTGTGTGTGTGTGTTAGGTCGCTTGCACTTTTCAGAATATTTCTTCACTATGTCTCTGTGCATTAAAAAACGATTATTTTTTATATTTAGATAAATGCATATATATGTAAAAAAAAAAGAAAAGAAAAAAGAAAAAAAAACTTTTCATTGATGCACATTCGAACGTGAAGACTTGCGCGCCGCGTGCCTCGCTTGATGTTAATTATTACATTTGTATTTTGGTTCAGCTCGAATACAGACATGCAAAGCCTCAGAACACAGCAGAATTTCAACAGCGACTGCCGAGCAAGCAAAAAGCGTTTTTGAACAAGCGGCAAAGAACACACACGAAAAAAACAAAAAAAAAACAAATGCCAAGTTTATCTATTTGATGTGTCTCAATGTATCTGTATTTCTCTATCTCTATGTGTATCTGTTGCTGGTGCTGCTGCTGCTGCTGCTGCTGTGAGTTTTGTGTTGCTTTGCGGTTGTTATACCTGTGAATGTAGCAGCGTTCGCCTACTCACAAGCAAAACAGCAGGAGGAATGGTGAAAGAGACCGAATGAGCACCAGAGAGAGAGAGAGAGAGAGAGAGAGAGAGAGGGAGAGTACAAACGATCTGAAAACTCAAAGCCAAAGAGCAAAAGTTGTATTAACTTGATAGATTTTTTTCTAAGTTTCTGTTTGGGGCTGCCGTGTGGGCTGTGCACATAAAATCATATGTGGCTATTTCTTGTTATTATTATTATTGTTGTTGCAGATGTTGCTGTTGTTGCTGTTGCTGCTGTTGTTGCTGTTGTTGCTGTTGCTGCTGTTGCTGCTGTGAGTAGGCAGGCCAACATCTGAATGTATTTGACTATAGCAAATGTTTCGCTTGAAGCACATCGCCAACCGCCTCAATATAGCCAAGTCCGTCCGTCTGTCCATCTATGTTGATCAAATCTATCGTAGTTGACCGGATCGTAGCACTATATACCACATATACACCTATCACAGAAACGATCGATCGAATGGTGACCAACTTGTTGTTGTTTGCCCAAGTAACCAAGCCACATTCACCTAATATGCATATTATCACGCTTCAGGCAAAAATTGATAGGTTTTTTTGTTTACTTTTTGAATTGTGTATCGGAAAGGGCATGTAATATTCGACGTGGCTGAAATGCTAGATCTGTATATAATTTATACAGAGCATAGAGCAACGCCTACGCAAACGGCAAAGACACTCACATGGTCAAAAACAGCATCAAATTTTCAGTTATTATTAATGTGTGATGATCACACTTTGAAAATGGGATCGTTGCGACTCCAAATTTAATTTCGATTCGCGAATATTTCTCATTTTAGACAATTTGAAGATTTCCTTAAAGCAATTTCGAAATTATTATGCTGTACCAAAAAGTTCTCTGTTAAATTCAATGCTCTAAATGCCTAATGAAATTTCTACACTTGAGAAATTTGTTCCTTAAATATGCTATTTGGTTAATGTTCGTCTTTGAATTGTTTGAAAAACGCTCGTTGCAAATTCAAGACAATTCAAAAGAAATCACGAAGTTTTCTTTCTCTCGAGTCCTCAAAACCTGTAACAATTATTTTATTGTATTATTTTCTCGATTGAAATTGTGTTTCAAGATCAAATAACAATAAAATATTTCTACAAAATATTACGCATACGCAATAGATTTCAGCGCAAATATGCAAATAAAAACAGCAACAAGATTCCTTTGAATGTTTGCCTCTTCGTATTACTCTGCAACACAATCAATGTTATGTGATATTTTGGGGGTAGCTCCAACGGATAGCGAGGGGATTGCTAGGGATCTATGAGAGGTGCAAGGGATGCCAAACTGGGCGCGACTCGATCTTTAAGTAAATGCGGCGGCGGCGTCGGCGTCGGCGGGCAGCTTTGACAGTATAAATTGCAAAACTTGACGATCAAATTGAGAGCAGCTGCTGGTTGTTCGGGCAGCATGAAGTAATTGATTGTAATGCGGTCGTTGAGATTGTAAATTAGATGAAACATTTGTTTATTATCAATTTTAGCACTAGCACTGAGACACACAGAAGACACACACGCACCAAAAAAAAAACATAGACACATAGATGGAAATACAATGAGATACTAACAAATAAAATGCATTCAGCTATGCAAGCAATTCTCAATTCAATTCTTAAAGTGTTCGTAAGAATTTTGAAATTGTTGCGCCCAAGCAAACTGTTGTCGCGTCAAGAGCAGAGCGCGCGCAAATACAACTGCCAGGTTCCGCTATACGCGACCGATTAAATTGACCAAAACATTGTTCATAGTTGGCGGGTCAGATGGCTGGCAGCCCAACTGGTAGGCCTCAGCCGACTTGGCAACTCTTATCGATTGCAACTTCATAACGCGATAACAAGTCGACGGTGCAGCCCTAGCGGTGAAGAACTTATCAATTTGCGATAACGTACGTTACAAAAATAAAAATAAAAAAAATCAAAAAAATCCGATCGAATAAAATAATTATGTTTTTAATAGAGTAGTATTAAGTTTGAAAATTTGAATAACTAATAAATTCGCTAACGACAGACAGACAGAAATGTATATTAATCGAAAGTGGCAAGACCAATCGATTTGTTTTACTAAGATTAATGCTGCCACACTGTTAAACGGGCAAACAGCTGATCTGCGTGAATTAGTTCTGGAATATTTGCATTTTGTTTTGACTGCAACTCATTGTCCTTTATTGTTAAAAATCAGGAGCTGCAAGGCGGAGTCAAATTGTGTGTGATTCGTGAATTGTGAGCCAGCAGCAGACACTGCAAAAATTGAGAAAATCAAAAAGAAAAATTCACACAAACAAAAACTAAAATGGAGCAGAAACTAAGTAAAGTTAGTAAAGAAAAGCCAATACACAAGGAAGTGCTAAATCCTGGCAACAAATATATCGAACTTATTCCAGGAACCAGGGTAAGCGAATCATATCAACAGGCAACAGTTGGGCTGCGAAGCGACTCCGACACAAAAAAAAAGAAAGCAAAAACTAGGCCAAGGCCAAAACACATCCCAGGCTGCAAGTGACACAGTTTCAATTTTTCAGGTGAAATTCCATTTTCAAACGCGTCGAGCAAACGATATTCGAATCGTGGACGACAGCAGGAAAATTGACAAGCCCATGGAGCTTGTTCTGGGCAAGAAATTCAAACTAGAAGTCTGGGAGGCCATCGTGCAAAAAATGTCCCTCAACGAAGTGGCCAAGTTCACAGTTTACAAATCGGTAAGCGCACTCATCACTCAATTCGTTATCCGGAACTGCCACAGGTGCTTACTTAAAGACCTTATATGTTCTTGTGCGCAAGTCGCAGATCGCTCATCAAATATTTCATACCAATAGATAATGTAAATAAATACAGCAAAGTTGCCGGAAACATGAATCCGTCTTCGAACATGTAGCAGATTGAATTTAATTGATTATCAGTCAATTAATTGGACGAGTGCCATAAACAAACTCCACTTGAAAAGATTTTATTTGTATTATGTTAATATGCATATTTTCGACCTTACAGTTCTGTGCCCAATATCCGTTCATATCGAAAACGCTGCGTGATATCGGCAAGAAACCGGAGGAGCGTCGTCACTGCTGCGGCATGACCCTACAGAACGAAGGTATGGGCTATGAGGATCTGGACGAGCTACTTCAGCATCCCGTCGATTTGGAGTTCATCATTGAATTAATCTCGATTGAGCTGCCCGAGGAGTACGAAAAGGAGCGCTGGCAAATGAGCGACGATGAGAAAATGCTGGCAACCCATACGCTGAAGGAGCGTGGCAATCGTCATTATAAGGCGCTCGAATATGGCGCCGCAGAGATTTGCTATCGCGATGCTGTCGGCATGGTCGAGCAGCTGATGCTCAAGGAGAAGCCGCACGATGCCGAGTGGCTGGAGTTGGCTGCAATTAAGACGCCGCTGCTGTTGAACTATGCCCAATGCCGTCTGATTGCCGGTGACTATTATGCCGTGATTGAGCATTGCAACGAGGTCCTCAACCTTGATCCGCACAATGTGAAGGCGCTATTTCGGCGCGCCAAGGCCCATGCTGGCGCCTGGAATCCGAGGGAGGCCCGTTGCGATTTTGTCGATGCACTTGAATTGGATAAAACGCTCAAGTCGACGGTGGCCCGGGAACTGAAGTCCATCGATGAGCAGGAGCAACAGCGCAACATTCAGGATCGCATCAACATGCAGAAGCTCTTCTAGAATATAAGTTGCGCTAACGTACTGCTCATGCTCCTTGTTTATTGGAGCTGCTATACGCAGCGTTAACAGTTAGCCCTCACATTTATCATACGGCTGATGAGTAGCTATCCCTTCCAATTGGCCAAACACTTTGTAATTGTGCTCTCGTCAATTTTCAATCTCTACCATTGCTCCATGGCCTTATACAAGACGGTACGCCTGGAGATCCGACGACGACGAAGACGGCGACAGCGACGGCGACGAGAAGGAAGCGAACGATTGCGTGCATTCCTTCGACACAAGCGTGGCAAACGAATTTGAAATACTCGCATCTCTCGCTCGCTCTGTCTCTTTCGCACATTACCTATCTATCTCTCTCGCTCTCTCTCTCTCTCTCTCTCTCCCTCTCTCTCTGTCTGTTTCATTTGGGACTTTCATGCAAAACGGTTTCCACAAAAGCAGAAACCATTAATATGCCTCGCAGAGGCGACTCAACTAACTATTTTAAATGAACGTATTTGCTAAATGTATATGTGTGTGTATATTATATAAGTAAAGGCGTTCTTTCACTGCAAAACGCCAACAAAGAATTGTAATTAATGTTGATAAAAAGGAAGAAGAACAAAACCAAAATGAAATGCATGCGAAATGTATAATTGTTTCCTTTAGTTAATGTTCTGTATGTAGACTGTTAATCTCTAGCTAATTATGTGTGTAAGCATGTGGAATAAATATTATGGCTAGTTGTTGTCTCGATTCATTTCTTTGATTTCTCAACTTACACACCCAAAGAATTGTGCGATGCAAGCTGCAATTACTTTGAATGTTGTATCCAGAAATGTGCATTTCATCTTATAGAAAATAGTTCGCGGAACACTTTTGTGTCAAATGCAAAATTGTGTTGAGCGAAATGTAAAATTACTCAAATAATTGCGCATTAAGTGTGTAATTCAAAATTATTATTAATAATTGTGTACATTATTCAAGTAATAACATTGGACTATTAAATATATTCAATTACAGGATTCCACTAATCATATATATATAGAATTATATATGTCTGCATGTATATTGTGAGTGTGCTTAATTATTGTTAAATGTGTCATTACATTGAATAATTAAATATATTCACTTATTGCATTCGACCAAAATTTGAATTCTTTTTTTTTTTTTAAGTGGTGTTTGCAGTCCAGTTTTGAAAAAAACTTGCAATTTTGGTAGCTCGAACCGTCATTAGATTATAGCCAAGAAAGAACGGTTATCATAGGCAGGCCAATTATTATATTCCCTTGTGGACTGGAATTAATTTGCAGAAATATTCATGTGTTCAGAGTTTGAAATATTATTATTATATTGTTATATTGTATCGTATATTCTACATTTTTGTTTGTAACAAAGTCGTTTTATACAAATTTCACTTTTATGCATTTAAGCCAAGCCCTTCAAATTTTTATTTGAACTCAATTGTCAGCTTAACTTTTGAGATTTTAATGGGGTTTTTTTTTTAATTATGAAACAAAATTGTCGAGAATTTTGCCGCCAATTTGATTCAAGTCATTGGAATTGTAACATTGACAAGTAAGTTAACTATTATATTGCTATAGATTGATATATGTTTATTTACACATACTGGTTTCAGTTCCGAAAGGATAAGGCGGCTATAGTTAAGTGTGGCCTGCGTTCAAAATGCTTGAGATCTGTCAATAAGAGTTAAAAATAATTTCAATACACGCAATTCACTAATACCACATACAAACAAGACAATACAATTGAAGAATACATATTTAGTTAATGTACACAATATAAATATATGCAATATATATATTAAATAGAATTACGCGTTAGACTAATAACAAACAATCTTTGGAAGGAAATCGATTGGAGCGCCTAGAGACGCCAGAGACGGCTACTATTGCCACCGGCGGCACCTTCCGCCTCGCCGCGGAGCTTATTGTCATCGGTGCGCCAGACGAATGGCTCCAGACGATCCTCATCGTCCAGGAAATTATTGATTGCCTCCAAGCTGGCAATATTCTCATGTAGCAGCGAATTGCAGCGGCTCAGCTGCTGCGACACGCCACGAATTTTGGCAAACTGCTCCGCATACGATGCGTATGTCTTCTGCATATCGACGAAGCTGGCAAAGAGTGTCGTTATCGAATTGCTAACGACCTTGGTGCGCTCCACGAGATGATTCTGTTCGCTGGCCACATGGCTGGCACACAAATTCAAATGCGTCTGCATCCGGCCGCATATATTCAGCAAATGCTGAGAATGCAAGCGCTCCAAGATCTCTGCATCGCGTGTATATGTCGCCGAGCTAATAGACTCACGCAGCACCGGCAAAAATTGTGGTATGTTGCGCAGACGTGTCAGATCGGGATCGATATCGTCATGGGTATCACGTGCACCTGGCTTGACAATAACAATATTGTGACTGGATGCCGTCGATTGTGGACGCTTCGGCTTGATGGTTGTTGTGATGCCGCCCGGATGCGATTTGCGTGCTGCCGCACGGCTAGCGCTGCTCTGTTGCAGCATATGGGCGGGCCGATTACGTATCTTTGGCGAATCGCCGATGGGTCGATCCGTATACGACACGTACGGTAGATCCGAGCACACGCTCAGTGGCGGCGATGGCGGCCGGCTCAGCTCAGAGCTGGTCGGCGACGCTGTATCCGAAATTATTTGCTTACTGGCAATCACAATGCTTGCCGGTCCATGCGGCAGCGCTTGCTGCTGCTGCTGGTGGTGCTGCAGTTGATGTTGTTGTTGCTGTCGCTGCTGGAGGGCGCCGCCACGACGCTTGTTGGTCGCTGCCGCAGCAGCCGCTGCCAGTGCCAAGGTGCTGCCATCGCCCATCGAGTGAGAGTCGAGAGGCGTCGGGTCGCGCCTCTCAAAAATCTCATGGCCATCAGCCTCGATGCGCTGCTGCGATTGCTCGGCACCCATTGAGCTGGCCCTGTATTGATTTTATTCTAGCACTGGAGTCGTATTTATTAGCAGCAGGCCCAGCGTCTCTCAAAGTCTGCTTTTTTCTCGCTATGTTCTTTAATACTACAGCAATCTGTCGCTGGACCGAATTGCTCGAATTATTTGAGCATTTTTTGTTGTTGTTGAGCTGCGTTTTGTATTTTTTGTTCCGTTTGTTGTTCTTCTTTGCCCCTTTCAGTTAGTCATATCGATAATATTGATGTTCTGTCGATACATCGATAAGAGTTATGTTTCAGTTCTGCGCTAGTGCGCGAAACTTCTTTCATAACGGATCTATTTCGCACTTTCTTATTGTCCATTGTGTTTTGCCCATCCTGCTGTCATTTTAAATCGATTACAATAGGGATGCGGAGTCAGTCTATTTTCAAATTATTTTTATTTTGAAGTTTATTTTTTTTATTGTTAAAGAATATGCACGAAGTGCAACTGTACTCTATTTAGATAAGTAAGTATTCAGACATTTTCAGGCATTTAACTTTAATTAACTTTTTCGCGAATTAATTAATCGGTTCGACAATCACCACAGTTTCGCATGGGAGATGTGAGTATCGATAATACGAGGTGTGTTCAAAAGTATCGCGAATTTTGGATTTTCGCGGGTTACGTATAATCGAATTTCGATTTTTTTGTAGCGTTATGTTGGCACTCATGTCTCTCACTTATGCCGACAAGCTCGGCCATTTAGAATGTTCACTTAATTGTTGACAGCTGCTTTGCTTGCACGTGTTTTGGATCGTCTTCGATTTTTACCTATCATTGTTTTCAGCCATTCTTTTGAAATGGAAAAAGTCGTTTTTAGTTAGATTTCTTATATTATAATTTAAGTTCTTATGGAAATCATTTTAGACAAAACTATTTTACAAATCAGAAGATTTATGTTAATTTGCTTGCAAAAATTATAATCACTTAAAATAAGTTTTCTTTTTTAATCTGAAATTATTTTCAACATTTTTTAATGTTTCTTTTTGAAAATTAGCATTATTTAAAATAAGTTAAATCAACTAAAGTTTCAATATTTAGTTTTTATATTTTCTATTTTCTTTTATGCTTTTAAAATCAAGAAGATTGTATCCGCCGAATAGATACCCTGTGCATGTGCACATTCGTCTTTAAATCATATTTTTTTCTTCAAATATATACATATAAATGTATTTAATTCTATATTTTAATTTTTTGTAATAAGCAAACTTTGTTTATTCTAGTTTAGAAAATATGCTCGTTTATTAATTTCAATTTTATTTTTTTGAATATGCTAATTTTCTTGATGCATTTTGAATGCATTCTTTGTCGTTGTCTGTTTGTTGACCTGGTCGTTGTTAATGTTTCAGCTTGAATTAGTTGGAGTGGTGCAAGCCGTGGTATGCGATCTGCTTCTGGGCGGGAGCACGCTTGCCAAATGGACTCCTTTCGTTGACCTCCAGAATGTAATCACCCTTCAGATCGAAATCGGCATCAATGCCCATATAGCAGCGCCTGCCGAAGCCATCGTTCTGTTTGTACTGCTTCAGCGAATTGGCGGAAACGGCAGGGAAGTTACGCTCATTGCCCGGACGCACTGACTCGGCAAAGTAGCGGGTGGCGCGCATTGTGGCTTCGATAACATTCTCAGCACCGGGCACACCCTGGCTGACGCCGTTCGGATAGAAGTCAACATCGCCGCAGCGGGCTAGGGTGCCCATGCCCAGGCTGGATGTGTGGATGACATCAACGAAGTCGGCATCGCCGCGGGACAGACCTTGAACGTGACCGCGTTTCTTTGCCAGCTGCTTGGCGGGATCGAGACCGGTGATGCGGCGCAGCTTGTGACCGGTTTGTTCGGTAAACTTCTGAGCAGCAGCACCAGCAACATTAGCACCCGCTCCCTGACCAATCAGATGGATAATCTCATAGGGCACACCCCTATTGGTCAGCTCAACCAGAGTCTGGCCAACCATGGCGCCGGTGCCGTCCACATCCAACAAGGACAAACGCGTAAAGTCGTCCAACGTGCAACCCAAGTCAATAACCTGCACAAATATAATTCAATTCAGGTCATAAAATGGCGGAGAACTAAAAATTGACATCAAGTAAACTTACGATAAAATTGCCACTGGTTGCCTTGGCCATTTTCCACTGATCGTTAGTTTCCTCGCTGGAGGTGGGCTCGTAACCCTTGTTCTGTTCCTGCTGCTGTTCGTTCTGCTGTGCGTACTTTTGCTGCTGCTGCAGATTGTAACGCTGCATGTAGGCCTGCTCCAGCTGGCGCATGGCTTTCCTGATGGTTGGCGTCGTTTGGGGCAGACCGGTCAGCACAATGGTGACCTCATCCTCACCGAAACCGGGCTGAGCCATGGCCTTCTCCACATAGTTGTTCAGCTTGGCCTCCACACGTTCACCATTTGCCTTGACGATCTTCACTGGGATGTTGCTCGGGCTGGGCACAAAGCTTGGCGTCAGATCCCGGTTAATGTGCGAAATGTGATCTGGCGAGAAAGAGTAGATTCTGTGTTTAGATTGCCCACTCAGATTAAATTTGAGCACTTACAGAGCTGCTCCAATAACTGGGCACCCTTTCGCAGTGGCATATTCTCCAACTTCTCCAGCGAAATTTCGTTCAACGATGGCAAGCTTTCCAGCTCGCTGGCAGTGAGCCAATTTGTGGGCTTCAGCACATCCTTGGAGGTACTGGCTGCCACAATCAGGCATGCCAGCATGCACAGTCTCAGGCTCATGATGCGGGTTCTTTTTTTTGCGGCTCTAACAGCTGACAGATGAAAGGTGTTCAAACGTTGATCGGCGTTTGATAATTTCTGTGACAGAACGATCGCTTTTTATAGGCAGCGCTGGCGACGCAACAACGTCGACGTCTCTCGTGTGTCGTGTGTCAGCTGGTTTCACATTTTTGCTGATCTTGGCAAGCGTGTGGCGCAAATATCAACTACGTCGACCTAAAACTGTTTATGCCAGCAAGCAGGCAAACAACCAGCGTTCTCCACAACAACAAGATGGCGCAATAATCCAAAATGGCGGCCATTTCTTCTCTGTCCTCGTTGCTTGATTTCTTCTTTTTGCACACACACACACACAAAGCCATTTCCGCCGTCTTCAATTATGGCATTATTCTGATTGGAGTTTTGCCAACACCCAGCTCAAATTAAAATCTTTATTCACTTACCACCACGAAATTTTATCTTCCTTTCTAAATATTTTTATTTGATTGTATTTAGTGTTTAGTATTTGTATTTGTCTCTTGCACTACATTCAGCCCTTTACTTCTCAATTTAGAAATGAGGTACAGGGTATAAACTGCAACTGCAGCAGCCAACAACGGGTTTCTTATCGTAGTGCCCTTGGAAACCTTGGAATGTTTAGGTGTTTGAACTCGATCATTTGGTACTGATTACAATCTGAGTACAAAATGCCTCCTGCAACTAAGTAACGCATTTTCAAACAATTTCATTTGAATCAATTAAATCGACTAACTGTAATTCGATATGTCGTCTGTCGATATTACTATCGTTATCAAAGCCGCCGATAAGTCTATCCGTTAATATTCGATTGTTGTGCCTTAATCCATCTACCACAATATAAAATAATTAATATATATAAAAATATATGTATGTACGTATTAATCAATAGTATATTTGATTGATAAAAAACTCCTGTGCTGTTTGTAATTTATACGTATTTATTTACAATTCTCCATTACACATTTAGTTCGTTAGTTTTGCTTGCCTAAGTCAAAAAAGAAAATAAACAGTTGAGAGAAATCGACCAGCAGATACTCTGAGCCAAGCTGCTTAATAAAAGAAATAAAATGTAAAATATAAATATGGCAGGCATAAACGCTGAAAAGAATCAGTTGAAAGTAGTTTCTCAAAATATAAAATGAAATTAACTTAATCTGCTTGGTATACAGGACTATACATTCCAAATTCGTCCATATATCAACTTGTGGAGTTGGAAATGTCGTTTTCTGCTTATTGCATACTGCGACAGAACTGCATTATACCCGTTTTATCAGTTTTCCATTTTTGGTTCAGGGCATACAAATTACCATGTCTCAACACATTTTTCAATAAAAAATACTATGCATAAGCAAAACCAAAATTTGCATAACATTAAAGTGTACACATTGATAATAGTTAGCATATCAGCGCCAAAAATCCATTAAGCAAAATTTGGACAGAAATTGCATTTTATGTTTTTCAAAATATTGCAAGATAAGAACTAAATCTATCTCGGGTACATGTATAAAGATACACACATGTCTACGTTCAAGCAGATGGATTTGATTCTGTCAAGTGTATAATATATATACATATATAGATATATGGTTTAATGAAGAACTTTAGCCTTAATATTATATACATTTGCATACATATGCATATATAATTATAACTGTTACATTCAATACATAAAATAAATTTAATTGTTTAGATCGATGTGTCTAGATTGTGGCTATGCGTTTGAGCAGGCCTACAGGACACGCTTACTAATATTAGTATAGCCAATGCCCACACATGTCATTAGAACCTTTTGGGCACCACGCACATCATCGTCATCATCGTCGTCATCGGCCTCGGGATTCTCCAGCTTGAATGTTATGGAGAAAAAGTCGCGCAGATGTTGCAAAAAGTGCACGGTATATGTAGATAAGGCACCTGTGACATATATGTGATTAAAGACATGGAAAACTGTATGATATTTACATATATAAGCAGAGCGCACCTGTCAAAAATTTAGAAACGTGCTTTTGGCCTAGGGCCATGTAGAGAGCGGCCAGCCATTGATAGGCGGCATCACAGCAGCCACCGCGATAGATTTCATCCAGCAGACGCATGGCGACATCTCGCCCCAAATCCTCTGGTATGGTAGGCGTATCCTACATAAGTAAGTCGAATATGGACGATGATGCAAGGAACACAGTTTAGAATTGATTTGATCAATGGTTCTTTCTTACCGACTCCTCTTTGGTGTGCGAGATGCAGTCGGCAGCGAAGCAAACACCATCTGTAGTCTCAGCCAGCAAACAGATGCCAAAGCCCGGTGAATTGCCCGACATTTTGCCACGATTCTGATCCGTATAGATGTACACATCTGGCAAAAATTTGAGCATGCATCCCTTGGCCGATTCCACAGTGCGATTGGCCATCGCCGGTGACACTTTGCAGGCGTAAACCGTGCCACGGATGCGCTTCACCATGCCCTGCTGTTGGAACTGTATGGCGCGCAAGCTCTTGCGAACGGGACACCTGAAGATCACTTCGCCGCCACCGAGCGGGGCAACACCACGACGCACCACACGCAAATCCAATCCATCGTCGACTAACAGGAATCGCTTCAGCAGTGACAATGCAGCACCCTTAATATGATCCACCGATGGTGAGTCTTTGCTGTTCGTCACGCCGCGCAGTGTACAAAGCACGGGCAATTTGCAGAATGGAGCCAGCGCGATCAGTGCATCCAAATAATAGCCAATTCCGCGCAGCACGCAGCAATCGTGATGCAATTGACCACCATGGAGCAGACCCGGACTGAACATGACACTGGTGCCAGCGGGATTGAGCTCAATTTTGGTGCCGTTCGTCAGCTTATCGAGCAGACGAATCAGGCTAATCTCATATTCCCGCAGGCCGGGCGCACGCTCATCTTCGGCGCGAATCTGTGTGATTTTCACTGGCTTGCCGCTCAGACAGGACAGTACAAGCCGTTGCTTTAGAAAGTTGCTACCTCGATAGATGAGGCAATTGCCCTCTTGTGCAACAGGCGGCATGCTTGCTTATAATATTTATACCAAAAGCAAAACTAAAGCCTCCGCGTGTTTTCCGCACGTGCGCCCAAATTGTAAACAATAAGGGATGGAAAAAAGCAAAACATCGAAATATCGACATGATCAACCGCAGTACCTCAGATATATATAACAATAGTGTTCAGTGTTGCCAATTATCGATTACAAAAATGGGACAAATCAACTAGGAAAAAGGCAACAAAAAAACGGTTTACATTATAAAATGAATCAATACCCTTTAAGTTATATGCTGTTTTTTGCCATATTTGCAGTCTTATTGAGAACATTTTAACTTTTCCCGGATAGGTGTTTTTTTATTAAATATTCCGCTGAACGTAAATTAAAAATAATATAACTGTCCGATAAAACAGCAACACTGATGCTGTTAATATCGCTGGCAACCCTAATCGATATATTTCACGATCGATATTAATGCTATCCGAACGCCCTCATCTCAGGGAGCGATATTTCTTAATCCCGTTGAATCAGTTTTTCGTTTCTTAATTTCTTAAATCGCATGTAAAGTCATGGCAGACTATTCTGACATTGGTAAAATATCAATGGTTAAAGCATTAAATGCTACAACCACGGACGGTTTTGTAGGATGCCCATACGACAAATCGCATCGCATGCTACCAATCCGTTTAGCTGCACATTTGATTCGATGTGCTCGAAATAATCCGGAGATCAAATTAATTCGCTGTCCATTTAATACAACTCATTTATTGAAATCTGAAGAATTGCAGGTTAATATTATCATAGCACACATACATATCTATATATATATATATGTTTCTTTATCACAGTCACATATCAAGGAATGCGAGTGTTCTATCGACTTATTCAAAAGTTCAAGTAAAATGGCGCCATTGGAACCACCTGTTTCTATGCTGAATGCGGTCAAGACGAACGAGAATTGGGAGGATGAACCATCGACTCCTACCTATAATCCAGTGGACTATTGCGAGAAGAATCACATCCCTTGCAATCCGCAAGGCTTATCAAAATCTCAGCGTTTAGCGTTCCGAACAAGTCAGCGGAAACGTCTCAGCGGTTTACAATATACATTTGAATAACTTAAACTATTAATATTTAAATGGCAGTTCAATATGCAAATGAAGAAGCATTTACTTTGTTATCACATCATATATATCAGAATTATATTCACCTATGTTGTTAAATATTATAATAAAATTAAATACGCTTTTGGCGAGCGGTGGCATATGGAAAACGCCAAAAACAGCGAGAGCATTGATGGTATTTTATTTCGTTTTGGACTTGTGCTAGTATTTTTATTGTGTACACCGGGAATATGAATCTGTAAACCGTCGATAGCAAGTTGCAGTCACACTGGCAAACAGATGTTACTCTCAGTGGATTTTTCGTCGTGATCGCTTCGTTACGGATATTGGAATCTTCTCAAACAAACAAATACCATTGCAATTTGAAAATTTACTCCAACTTAAACAAAAGCTAAAATATAATAAATAAAGACACATACAAAACATTGAATTGCCAAAAGTTCGAATTGGAAGTGGAGCTGCAGCGCGCAAATCCAGCCTTTCACACATACCTATCCTATTATCGTATGTGTGTGTGTGCATAAGTGCATTGCAGGTTCCAATTTCTTGATTCGTCGTGGGTGTTTTTATATGCATTTCATTTTTTTTATTGTTTTGCTGCAATAATCAATCACATAATTTTTTGAAAGTTACTACAAAGTGTGAATGTTCGAAATATACAAATAAATACTCGATAACCGCTTGGGCGATATTTTTCAATTGCATTTTGTGTGCATTTGCATTATCCCCGCGCAGCAGAAGAGAACGAACACTCTACAAACAGACACTCAACCAAACCAAACCCAAACCAACCAACTTATATACCTACGAATTTCAACGCCAAAAGCAAGTTGCCAAACATAAAAAAGAAAAAAAAAAATTAAAACAGGCTCCAGCAATTTTCAGCGTGCCAAGAGTGCTGCATATTGGTCTGGTTGTTGTTGTCGCCGCCAGTGTAGGCCGCCGACGGACAAGAGCTCAAAAGGCAATCGAAAAGTACACACGCTGTGGTAAGTGTAGAAAAAGTCCCATACGATGGCAAAAATATGTACACTGTGCATACATACATTGTATTCCATATATTTTTCTCTATATACATTATAATAATAATAAAGATAATTATGAAATGAAAAAAAAACCGGCATTTACCGGTAAATGCGAAAATAAACTGAAAATAAATAAATACTTTTATATTCATACACACACACACACATATATATATATTTATATATATATATATACATATACATACATATATATGTGTGTACATATTGTATGTGCTTATTGAAACATTACATTTACATCAGTGACCGTAAATTGCAATAGTGTGAGTCTATTAATTTTCATGTGCAAATGAACTACGCAATCCAATCAGATTTTAAATTGTAAGGGCCAACAAGATTTCAATATATGTGTGTGGTGTACGTGAAAATTTTGGCCGGCGTGCACGCACACTGGCAAACACGCGGTTTGTGCTTTGGTTGGTGGGGGAGGGCGAACCGATAACACAAACATGCGCGCCGACTTGTTTTTCCTCTTCCTTCTTTGCTCATATGCTCGCTTTATTTATTTTCTTATTTTTTTCGGTTACCTTCCAGTTCGTTCCAATTCCATGCTTGCTGTTGCTGTTGTCGCTAGTTTGTTTTTGTACTTCTCGTCATGTCTTTTTCCACTGTTCTCGTCGACGTTGTGATCGGCCCCCATCAATTAGGTTTATGCTATTTCCCCATATATATACATACACACGTATATATGTTTGTTAGTTTGTATGTATGTACATATGCATGCTGTATATTTGGTTACACTATCAACTAAAATTTCGATATTCAAACTAAATTGTGCATTTAAAAAAAGCAGCAATAAAAAAGGCAAGTAATATTTACAAGCAGCATTCGTTCCATTTTCCATGCAGCAGCATGCATTGTTCTTGTTTTTGTAATCCATTCAATGGTCCATTTTTTGCGACGCAATTTCGGCATCTGGAAGGAATATTTTGGAAACATTAACATACACATAAACAGCAACAACGCTTCATATGTATAAGAAAAAACGTGCTTATGTACTGCGTAGTTATGTTGTAAACATTGCCATGCCCCCCCCCCCCCCCCCCCCCCCCACCGACTGTAATTTTTTGCAAGGAGGGTGCGCACAACAAGTGCGAAACAGAAGCAGAAACAGTGATAACAAGAACAAGAACAGCAGCCGCCAATGCTGCAATAACATGGAAAGTTTGTAAGGGGTACAATTTTCAAGGTTAAGCCGGGCAAAACAAACATAAAACCGGTTACACCAGACAAACATACAAAACAGCATATATGTATATAATGTATATAAATATATATGAGTGTGTGTGTGTACGTACGCGTAAGCATAGAAAGGAAAAGGAGAAACATGCGACAACAGCGACGCAATATACACACACATTTATATGTATATATTCTCGCTTTATTTATTTTATATACATACACATGTAGAAGATTATATATTTGTTTGTACTTGTACGCATTGCACATGGTAGGTTTGCATGAGAGACAAACAGAGACACGGTTATATTGCTTGCATTGCTTTGCCATATTTCATATATATTTAGGTAAATATATATAAATATATGTAATTATGTATGTGTGAATGTGATAACTCCGCTTAAAGCTCTGTTAAAAGGTGCGAGTGAAATAGCGATAATGCTAGTCAATTGGTCGAACATTGAGGGTTGTAAAGTTAACGGTAGCCTTTATACTTGTGTGCGTGTATGTCTGTGTGACCTTGAAATTGTTTGGCAGAGTCAAGGGAGTTCTAAATGCGTAGCTGGAATTTGATGCAGCATATGTATGTAGTGTGTGTATGTACACAACCAAGATGTAGTGCCGTTAGCAGACAGTACAAGTGAATGCTTGTATGTAGATATACATATATATATTTTAGGATTATTCTTTTCTTTTGTTTTCTACACATTTGTATTTCATACATAGAAGCTTGTTTGCAATATGTAAACGAATGTAATAATAAAAAACAAAACAAACGCAAATACATATGTACACACATACGAACACAGGTAAATATTTGTTTATTTTTAGTTTTAAAGTGATCGTCGCCGAACGGATCGTTATTGCTGTCTTTTTTTAATCTAGTGTGTCGTCTGTCGCTCTGCTTGTAGAGGAGTACAAATCAAAATGTGCTTAAAGAGATTTTTGCATGTGTGTAGTATTTACATGCATACATACGTATATATGTTTGTGTACGGTAAATTTGGATGCGATGAACGAGAGAAGTGTGTAGAAAGAGCGTGTTAGTGTTGCAAAATATGTGTGTAAAATGTTTGTACATGCAATTCGGAATAAAAATAAATAATAATGTTGAGGTGTTTTGTGCAAGAGTCGTTAGAAATTGATCATAATAAACTTATGTGATATTTATGAGCTTCTAATTTTTAGCAAAATTCGACTCGACTGTTACGAGTTACAAGAGCAACTTTAACTGTCAATCGTCTAAGCTCAAAAAAAATACAATGGATAAAATAGATTTTTTGTGTCATTTTGTTCACACAGTATATATACATTATGGATATGCCGGTAATTCTCCACATTTGTTTTTTTTTTCTGATCTAAATAAATATATAAAAGTTATGGTTCAGTTCAGAGCGCACCGACTAATGTTTCACTTACAATATCTTTATTTATATATATACAGAACTGACCTGACGGCCGATCAGAGACATAAAACAACAAGGAACACTCAATCAATCAATCAACCAAAACTCAAAAACACAAAGCGAAAAGAACTCCCAAGCACGGCTCCAGAAGATTAAAAAAAATAGATTATATATAAGGTAGAGAGATAGATCGAGGTCGAGATCGAGAGAGAGAGAGGGGATATTGAGAGAAGAGAAACTTAATTATGGAGCTGGAGTCGAACATTAAGAAACATGCCAATGGCGTCGTCTGCAACGGCACCGATTCCAAGGAGAGTTCCGTGGAACGGGAACTAAATGATGAAATTGAGGCTGTCGAACTCAATGGTGGCGCATCCAATGGCCACCATCTTCATGGCGGGCACATGAAGAAACCGCTGCCCGTCGGAGATGGTGGTGCTCACGATGGTCGCATCAAACGCAAGGCAAAGCGCCTCATCCAAAGACAAAATAGCGGCAGCGGCACAGGCGGCAGTGCCAGTGGTGGCAGTGGCATCTCAACAACATCGCTGCTGACCAATGGAGGCATCGCTACTGCCGTTGGCGGTGGCTCACCAAATGCCGGTGGCAATAATGCGGCGACGGTATCCATTCTGGCCAATGGTGTACTGCCCGCCGCTACTGGTTATGTGGTGCCGCATCGTCGCTGGAAGAATAGCCGAAGATCACGCAATTTGACTCGGGGTCGGGGCTTGCCCAAAAAAGGCGGCGCCGGTGGCAAGGGGGTTTGGGGACTGCCCGGCTCGGAGGCGCTCGCCGAGGTGTATGAGGATGAGAATGATCCCAATTATGATAGCGAGTGCAACGATCGCAATGTGGAGCTGCGCGAAGTGATTACCGAACTGACGCCCGAGGAGTTCTTCAAGCTCGCCGAGCCCATCGTTCTCGAATACTATGAGCATGGGGATACCCATGAGGTGGCCGTTAGTTTCGATGAGATACTGCAGAGTCCGTTGCGGGAGCATATCACCAGCATTCTCGTCGAGATTGCCATGGACCACAAAGATTCGCAGCGCGAGATGACATCCGTGTTGATATCCGATTTATATGGTCGCGTCATCACCGGCAAGGACATCGAGAAGGGCTTCAATATGCTGCTTGACAATCTGCCCGATCTCATACTGGACACGCCCGAGGCACCCGTCATGCTCGCCAATTTTATGGCCCGGGCCATTGCCGATGATTGTATGCCGCCCAAGTTTGTCAGCCGACCGGAGGAGCATCAGCACTTGAGCGTGTATTCCGAGCAGGCATTGCGACGTGCCGACGCCCTGATCCACAAGCAGGTGTGGGCCCATCTCGACAATGTGTGGGGCATGGGCGGACCACTGCGACCGGTGAAGACCATCACAAAGCAGATGACGCTCCTCCTTAAGGAGTATCTGTCGTCGCGTGACGTTGCCGAGGCGCAACGCTGTCTGCGCGCCCTCGAGGTGCCCCACTATCATCACGAGCTCGTCTATGAGGCCATTGTCATGACCCTCGAATCCCTCAGCCAGACCACCGAGGAGGCCATGTGTGAGCTGCTCAAATCGCTGGATCTAACATGTCTCGTTCTACCGGCTGGCATGGAGCAGGTTAGTTCTCTACACAATTGTTCATCTACATCAATTCGACTAGCAAATCCATTCCTTCCATTAAAAAGAAGAAGTAAATCGTTGAACAAACATTCAACTTACATTATATATACGAGGTGTGTTCAAAAAGTATCGCGATAAAAATTCGCGATACTTTTTGAACACACCTCGTATATACATATATATATAAAATAACATATAATATTTGTAATACGAGTATCAGTTGGCTATTTTCAGAAATCGAGAATGAGACTTGCTCGTTATAAATTCGAATCATCGCGCATTGCAATTTAATAACAAAAACACTCAACATAAAAAACAAGCACAAAAAAAGATAAAGAAAAACTCCTTTATATATATATATATGTATATATATAATATTTATTGGATTTGTGTACTCGGCAGGGCTTCATGCGCGTCTACGACGATATGGCGGACATTGTGCTCGACGTGCCATTGGCGTATATAATACTCGATAGATTTGTGGAGCGCTGTAATCGTGCCGGCTTCCTAACCGACAAGATAATCAACAATGTGCCATCCCGGTAAGTACCTCCCCCCACCTGTGTGTGTGTGTGTTTTTGTGTTTGTGTTGATAAATTCACTATCCCACCTGTAAACCACCAGACAAATAACAAAAAACACAACAACTGCAACAACGAGAACAACAAAAAGCTAGCACAGCAGGCATGGCAATAAAAACAGAAAATAAGCAACAAAAAAATACAATTTGCTTTTACGTAATCTTTGTCAGTCATTGCCCCACCTCCCCCCAGTCAACGGTATATACAATGTATGGCACATTATTTTTGTTTTGTTCTTTCTGTAATTATTATTGTTTCTGGCTCTCGTATACTTTGCACACACACGCACACACACACACATATATATATATATATATATATATATATATATATATGCGTATTTATATATGTATTTATTTATATACACTGCACACGCAAATACATACATATGTATGTATATGTAAAGCATTTTTTTTTTTGCCGGCATTTTGCATCTTGCTTGTTGTTTATTATTTATTGTGTGACGGTCGTCGCAGCGTTCTTCGCTTTTTCGGGCTGTTGTTTTTGTTTTTCTCCTTAGCTTTTGGCTCAATTTCTCACTTTTATATGGCGTGTGTATGTGTGTGTGACTGTTTGTTTATGAAATTTCTATTGCGCAGTTTGTTTTTGTGCTGACGCGTAGTCAGTCGTCTCTGTCACCGTCGGCGTCTACGTTAAGTTGGGGCAGTCGCTAAAGTTGATTGTGGGGCCGGTTTATCAGGCGCCGGTTAGCTATGTATATGTGTATGTTTGTGTGTTTTTGTTTTAGCATGTGTCTGTTTGTGTGCACAAATACGTATACATAATTTGATGTGTTGTCCAAATGAATTAGCTAACATTTTAAAAGTAGACACAATGTATGTAAAATTGACACGAGAATTCACAATAATTTATTGGCTATTTACTTTGTATTAGGGAATTTACAAATAGTCACACATTTTTGAGTCAGCTGTGTTTTGATTACAAAATACATTTGTATTTATAAATATATATGTATGTATACTGCTTATGTGTATTTCAAGATCTATTTTTACCGGTTCGCTTGCAAAAAGTTAAACGAATTGATTCAAGAGTCTTGATTAAGCTCCGTTTCAAACGTGTTGTTCTCAAATACAATGTTTACGATGTTATATAACTCGTATTATTTTGCTCTGCACATACACACACACACATACACAAATGCATACATACAAAAGTGTAATCTAAGAATAGCGTAACATACAAACAAACATAGAGTTCTGTGTATGTGTAAAAATTGAAAGTGTAAATACTTATGTGGGTGGGTGTGTCGAGAAGATAGAGCCAAACAGTTTTATTGTTATTATTGTTGACGTTTTTGAAGATTGTTAGATTTATTGCTGACATCGCAGCACCTGTACCACTTGTTTAACTCCAATTGATTCGCTTGCAATTTATTTATAATTTCCAGTCAACAAAACACATGAGTTTGTTTATTATCGATAACACTTATCGATTGCGTATCATACGTACACAAAAATACACACACACACACATACACATACACTAACACATACATATACAAATACATGTATATCCATACAAAGTTGGCATTGATGTTACAAGTAGTTGCTGTTGTTAAGTTAATGGGGGGTGTTGGTGGTGCAACAACCTGCATGTGGCTCAAGATCGTCGTAAGTGATGTGGTGAAGGTAAAAAAAAAAATGGCGACTGTCGCTGCCTTTGTTGATTTTGTTGTTGTTGCTGCCAGTCATAGTTGCAGTTTGCTGCTGTTATCGACCTGCTGTCACACCCACAAAACAACAGCAACAATAATATCAACAGCAACAATAACAACAACAAAACGCAGTAACGAGCAGACAGTCGTCGTCGTCGTCGGTCTATGGACAGTTGTAGTTGCTGTTGCGCTGCTAGCTTAGCAGTTGCTGTTGCTTTTGCCGTTATTGTTGTTGTAACTGCATTTTGCATTCGCCTTGGCTGCGGCTGTTGCTCTTTGGCACTTAACATATCCATAACAACAACAACAGAAGCATTCACTTTGCACACTGGCAAACACACACACACACCAACAACCGCCGACGCGACAACTTAGCGCTCAATACCCTAGAAAATGCATAGAGGGGTGCATATACATTAAAATATGCTTACAATTGCAATGACGAATTATTATTACAAAAATTGTACAAATTAACCATAGATAAAAAACACTTTATTTTTCACTTATATACTTTTGGATATCAAATAATCCCAAATTAAACAAAATATTTATAAATTCAAAACTTAAAAAATGAAAAAATACTAATCTGCATTCATATTTGAAATTACATTAATATCATCTTAATCGGTTGAAAGACTTTATTTTTTTGGTTTGGTAACTTTTGCTACAAACTATAATTGAATTATAATTACAACTATATTTACATATATATATATATATATATATATATATATATATATATATATATATATATGCGTAATATATAATATATCCAAATTCGATTCACGCAGTCAAAGCAGAGCATTCTGCAGTCGGGAGCGCAAACGAATTAAGACAATGTTTTGAATTGCTATAGTTGCTCTATCTGTCGCAATATCATACACGATCCCTCCCCTTCCCCACCCGCCACCGCCCTTATTCACAACCGATCCGCCAGCCTCCGAATTGCATTTGCAGCCTGTTGTTGTTTGTACTTAGTTTATTTATATGTATGTACGTGCATACATGTGTATGTACAATTTATATGTACGTGCATACATATATACGTACAGCTGCGGTCAAAACGATAGTAGTGCATGTAATAAAAATGTGACTCATTTTAGAGACCTCTTCAAAATATTCAATTGAAGGAAAAATGCACATTTGCAAAACCAAAAATATTTTGTTTCTTGTCTGGGAATGTCTTAAAATATTATTATTTATTTATTTATTTATCAAAAAAATATGCACTCATCATATCTAGTTTTTAGAAAGGGAAACTTCACTATTATTTGACTACTACAATAATGGTAAATTTAAATACAATCAATATAATATGCAAAATATTACATTTTAGGACTTTATTTTATTTGGGTTTTCGTGTTTTTTTTTTTTAATTTTCTTAACTATATTTTAAGTATTTATATTTTTAATTTTCCAAAGCATATGTTTGCACTACTATTATTTTGACCGCAGCTGTATATATATAAAGCTTTCATGTTGATGTAGGTTAAAATTGAATACTAGCCCGCAGATAAACCAGTGGCTTGCTGTTGGTTGTTGGCTTGTGTGCAGGCAGTGAAACTAGTTTTGAAGTGCAACACCACCCCTCCCCCCTCCCGCTGCAGCTCCGACCGTGCACGTTAGTTAGTTGTCGTTGCACAGCTGTTTTTGTCGCCGCTGTTTTTCGTTCAGTGTTGAGTTGAGAGGAGAGTGGCGAGAGACGAGAGGAGAGAGAGAGAGACGAGAGGAGAGAGAGAGAGAGAGAGAGAGAGAAAAAAAGGGTCAACGGTTGAATGAACTTCGCTGCAAATTCGCTTAACGCATACAGATTTCTTTTTGTTTGTCAAATTTTTCAAATGCATTTTTTAAAGTGCCGAATTTGATTTGATTTTGACATTGCATAATGCTGCAATGGTCATATGCATGTGTACGTGTATGCGTGTAATCGCTAGCAAAATGATATTTGTGTTGCAATATTTGATAAAATACATATGCAATTTAACGTTTACTTGATTCAAATACATATTTGTCAGAGAAGTTTATTATAATTATAATCATTTGTTTTGTTTCTTTGCAGTGGACGCAAGCGCTTTGTCTCTGAGGGCGATGGGGGTCACATTAAGCCGGCCTCCTTGCCGATGCGCGACTAAAAAGGAGCGTGGATTGATTGAATTCTCTCCGCTTCAATTGAAACAGAAACAGAAACACAAACATCATCAACAACAACAACATCGACATTAAACAATATCACAAGATCGGCGACGCAAGCAATCACAGCATCAGCAGCAACAGGAACTACAGCAAAACAGCAGATAAGGTACGAAAAAGAGAGAAACGAGAGAAGAACTAAAAAAAAAGTGCGAAATTGTGTATTTAGTGTTGTTTTTGTTGTTGGACCATCTATACAAAAGTGGACATCCATCATCAAAGAAAGCATAAATATGGAGATGAAGATAAATGAGAAGAGAAGGGAAGAAAAGAAAAGAACCGCAAACACATAACAAACAACCAACCATCAATCGGAAATTGATCTCCGTTTAAACTATATGAATAATATATACATATATACATACATTTATCTACATACATACATATAAAATTTATTTTAAAATATTTGTAAAAATAAAAAGCAAGACCAGCGGCAATTGCAACAAAAGATAAAAACATCGGCAAAAGCCGAATGAATAAATAAAATCAGCAGTAAACACAGACACACACACACACACACACAAGCACACATCTATAGGCAGACAGACAGAGACAGCTTACATACATAAGCAGCAGGACAGAGAGGAGAAGAGCAGGGATCCCGCGCGAAACACGAAACGTGCCGAGAGTAAATTTCGTCGGAGCTGCAGCCGAAACTGCAAATGCATGCATATTTACTTATACGGAACTGTTATACACTCACACACAGTTACACTCACATACACACGAACACACAGACACCGTTATTATTACTAGGCGTAACACACAACTACAATTTAATATGATACACAACAACTACGTTTAAGAAGAATCATGCAACATTAAACAAAAAATAGTAGTTTCAGAAGAATAAATTACGATTATTGAGAAATATTTAAGCAAACGTAAACAGCAAAAAAAAAATCACGTTTACATGCATAATAATAATGCCTAAATATACTATTTGTGGCACACTTGAAAAATAAAAATACAAATTTAAATTCAAGTATCGTTGAAAATATTTTTTGTTTTCCATTACACACAATTGCATAAATAATTAAATTTCCAACACGCAGAAGCCATGATTTTTGTTACTGTAAGAAGACTTCAAATTTTATTATCTTTATTTAATAAATATACGAATTATATCGATATCGTTTTCTGGCTCGCCTACTTTGAATAAATACATATATATTTTATGCGCATTTTTAACTTATAAGATATTGTTTTACATAACAGTTTAAAAGAACATAAATGGGGACACGTGAACAATTTGTTGTAGAGCTATTTTGTAAAAATATTTTGACTACATTTTGTATATTGCGCTTGCTTGAGAATGAAAAATTCCAATATATATATTTTTTTTTTGCTTACACACGAAACGCATTGGACGCAACTGTACTTTCCAGAAGAAAAGTTGATCGTGCGAGAACTTGCATATACACAAATGATAAGATATTAACATACATATACATATACAGATATATATATGTATATATATATATATATATATATATATATATATATATATATATATATACAACTATTATGTTAAAAAAATGTAATAAAAAATATAAAATACTAATTATAATACAAAATGAACAAAAACATTCAAATTGCGAGCTGAGTTTAGTTGTTTCCTATTTATATTTTTAACTGTTGAAGAATGAAGGGGGATTATCTGTGGCTGGATACTGCTAGGCGATATCTGGCGGCTCCAGCTTCACCTCGCATCAGGAACGCCCCATGCCAACGCCGACAACCGTCGAGGGCATCAGCACCGGGCCATTGACCGATAGACCCGAACTGCCCAGTCCGCCGTGCAGCTGGACATGCTTGCGATAGTTGGTGAAGTGCTCCAGATACTGCTTAACGGTGTCCATCGGCTCATAGAGATCGTTCTGTTTGGCGTGCAGCTGCTGTTGCCCCATCGCATTCATGATCGTCTGAGTGGTGAAATATGTGGGATACTCCTTGGCTACATTGATGCCGAGGAAGCCCTGCAGCATTTCGCGTATCATTTCCCAGCAATACGAGAGCGTTATGCACGGCCTGTACTCAATCTCGATCAGTATGCCCTTGAAGTGCTCCATCATGGTAACGGATCCCAGTTTGATCACAAAATCACCATACTCAAAGCGGGCGCCGCGTGACTCAATTTTTGTTTGTTTCTTGGATGTGAATGTCGATGTCATTTTCAGCATTAGCAGATCGAAAATGGCATCGGCCACGAGTGCCACCTGTTTGCCTGTGCCATTGTCAATTATGGAGAAAGTCGATGCTGGAAACTCCGAGTCGTGGAGCACATGAACGGCTCGTGTCGGTGTCCCATGCTGCGGCGTTGAGATGAACGTTTCACAATCCACCAAAAATTGGCCAGCATGTGTGGCGCCCAATGAGAGCAGACGCTTACCTAGGTGATCAATGATGTGGGCCCCGGATTTGCCCTCGGGCAATGGATACGGCTGTAGCACAGTCACTCCCATGCCACGTTTTCTGAATTCTATATATACACTGTTGTTTGTTGTTCCTTTGCTTATCACATTTTCGTTATCTGGATGGGGGGTGACCGTATATCGTATATACAAATACATACTAACAAATATGAAATACTCTGCGTGAAATCGCCTGACCTCCACACATTGGTCACATTGTGACCACACTTGAAATTTTTAAATAAATAAATAAGTTCAATTATAGTATTGTACCTTGTACATTATTTGTTAAATGATAGTTCAATTATATTCTTAATTATTTTTTCGAAGAGTTGTTTTATTTTTTCTAAACTATTTAATTAAGACAATTTAATTAATTGATAACCGCAGTCTTCGGCACGAAGCTCTTAAATATGCATAATCGATATACTGATTTATCGATAGGCCGTCAGCCTTAACTGCACATCGCTATTGTTGTTTTGTGGGTGGCGGAGTTTACTTGGTGGCCTGCAGCACCATGACGGAGAAACGAAAATACAAAAGATCGGTAATTATTAAAAACAAACAAAAATAGATGTCGAGCTATATGTACTCAACCATTTACGAAAACATTCACAGAAAGAGGAGATTGCACGGGAATTCGACTTGCCCGAGCGAAAATCGAAAATAGCAACAATACTCAAGCAGGAAGATCAGGCCTATTGCATATGCCGCACATCCGACTGCTCCCGATTCATGATGTAAGTGGTGGATGGATTGATGGATTCATTCAACCAATTGCATTGAAATTCCGTTTATTTTGCTTTTTGTTTTGTTTTATTTGTTTTTATTTTTTGCAGCGGCTGCGATGGCTGCGAGGAATGGTATCATGGCAATTGCATTGGCATCACCGAAAAGGAGGCCAAACACATCAAGCAGTATTTTTGCCAGCGCTGCAAGAAGGAGAATCCGGAGCTGCAGACCGTATTTCGCTTGGTTGCCACCGAGCGTGCTGCGGCCACGGCTGCTGCCGTCTCCACTGGGACAGCGTCCGCAAGCAATGCCAATTTGGGCGCAATAAATGCGACGGCCGCCCAAACATCTGGCTCGGGTTCGGCGGGCGGTTCGAGTAGCACGAGTGGCCGAAAGAATAGCACCGCCAAGGAATCAACAGCCAAACCGGTCAGACGATGTGGCACCTGCGAGGGCTGCCGGCGACCCAATTGCAATCGGTGTGACGCATGCCGCCAACGTGTCGGCCACAAGCCGCGCTGCATCTATCGGAACTGTGTGATCCAAACAGCTAACCAAAATCAATCGGCAACCACAACGACAACGGCGGCGGGTCGCAAGCGGGAAAGGAACAGTCTGCAGCAGCAGCAGCAACAGCGTAAAGCGAAAGTGGTGCGTGAGGCCAGTCCGGAAATATTTGTGCATCCGGAGCTGGTGGGGTTGCGGCAGTGTCATGGGCCCAGCTGCCGTTGTCAAGCCCGACCGCAAAGTAAATACTGCAGCGACAAGTGCGGTTTCAATCTAGCCACGAATCGTATATTCCAGGTGCTGCCGCAGCGTCTACAAGAATGGAATCTGACGCCGTGTCACGCGACCGAGGAGAATCGCGAGCAGCTCGAGATTATACGACAGAAGCAGACGCTGGTGCGCTTCGCACTCGGCCATCTCGAGAATCGTGTCGAGGAGCTCAACATGATTGTGGAGCGGGCCAAGCGCAGCCTAATCCAGACACAGCGGCCACAGGATAACGGCGATGTCGAGGATGAGCAGAGCATGTACTGCATCACATGCGGCCATGAGATACACTCGCGCACAGCCATCAAGCACATGGAGAAATGCTTCAACAAATACGAGTCGCAGGCCAGTTTCGGCAGCATTTTCAAGACGCGCATGGAGGGCAACAATATGTTCTGTGACTTTTACAATCCGGCGAGCAAGACGTATTGCAAACGCTTGCGCGTCCTTTGCCCGGAGCACAGTAAGGATCCCAAGGTGAGCGATACGGATGTGTGCGGTTCGCCGCTCGTTCAAGATGTGTTCAATCGCGCCGGTGAATTTTGTCGGGCACCCAAAAAGAATTGCTTCAAGCACTATGCATGGGAGAAGATACGACGGGCCGAGATCGACTTGGAGCGTGTGCGTCAATGGCTCAAAATGGATGATCTGATGGAGCAGGAGCGACTGTTGAGGCAGCAGCTCAGCTCGCGTGCCAATCTGCTTGGACTGATGCTGCACTCCACCTACAATCACGAGGTGATGAACGAGCTTGTCCGCAAACAGAAGGAGCACTTTGCCGAGCTCGAGAAGGTGAAGCGTCGACAGGCGCACCATCAGCAGCAGCATCAGCAGCAGCACCAACAGCAAAAGCAGCAGCAGCATGAATTATTGCAACAGCAACAGCAGCAGCAGCAACTGCAGCTTTCCCCAATGAAGAAGCACAGGCAATGACGTAAAAACAAGAAAAAGAAAGAAAGGAGGAAATTCAAGAAAAAATCGGACGAGGATGATGATGATGATGATGATGATGATGAGGATGAGGATGAGGATGAGGACGTGGACGAGGATACATCATAGATCACCTTGTATTCAGATAGCTTTTCTTGTGTGTCTCTCTTTCTCTCTCTCTCGCTCCCACCTTCGCGCTCTCTCTCTTTCACACACTTTTCTGCAAACTGCACACACCAAACAAACTTTTATCAATTATTTATAAGACACGTATACACCGCACCCGATCACCATGGATATATGTAAGTATGCAATTAACAATAGGCGTTTGTCGTTGTCGTTTGTTACCACCAGCAACCCGATCAACACTGCCACACACACACACACACACACAAATACACTATCTGTCTCTGTATTCTAACCTCTCTCTCTCTCTCTCTCTGTTTCTCTCTCTGTCTCGGTGCTGAGGAGGTTGCTAAGTGCCACATATTGACTGGGGCGCCTCTGTTTGCTAGTTGTTATTGAAAACTAAGCATCAGACATATGTTTATTGATAGCAACCTGTCGGCAGCTTTCACTGTGCTAACCACTCGAACTTATATCATTCACACACACACACACACACACACAAACACAGACACCCTTTTTTGTTCTTTGCTTGATGGATTCAATAAAATGTAAATTTACTTAATCTGTACAACTTTCATTTCATTCAACCTTCACACGCTATTATCAAATACATATTTTACTATATATAACACCGAGTTAATAAAGTCGAAGTTTAACTATAAATACAAATACAAAGCATGCCGACCGATTATTCATATATATAATGAAATGAGAAGCTTTTCATGCAAGAGTTCATTTTTGACCGACTGTTCCTATGGCAGCTATATACCATTATGCTGATTTTATCCTGCTGGATATGGCTAGCTATATCGACTCGGTCAGTGATGCTGATCAAGAATATGTATGTATGTACTCGTATATGCCTTTTGGGCTCGAAGACGTCTATTTAAATGCGTTACAAGCTGCATAACACAATTATGATGCCCTCTGCAAGGGTATATTAAGCCCACGAATATAATTATATAAAAATTAGGCGTAGCAATAAATGAATAACGTCATTAAATTATATAAATGTTAAGAGATCCCAAAGCAGCCGAAATTCTTGAATATAAAAATCGTAATTGTAATCAATCATTTTGAATTGTAATATTTTCCATCAATTTATACAGTTTTAAGCTTAAGTTGAAAAGAAAAACCATTTTAAATATATAATGAAAATATATGTTAATATTTCTTATATTTTGTTTTCAAATATATTTAACTGTTTCACTCGAATTTGTGGTTATTTGTGTTGAGCAGTCTAAAAACTGTTGATTGACAGCAATATTTATTTTTTCATTTTCATTTAGCTTAAAGGGCAAAAGAGAAAGCAAGCAGCATAAAATGGAAATAGAAATTGAAATTGAAAGCTTTAATGATTTTGGGCTCGATCCAAAATATGTATGCGGTTGCCAAGCCAATCCTTTTGTTGAAATGCCGGGCAGGCATTGGTGAATAGGTGAATGATGTGTCCCGAGGGACAACGATGCAGAACAATAACCATAACCACCAAAGCCGTTAACGGATACAAGTACACACACTGGTGTGTGCGTGTGTGGGTGTGTGTGCCTGGCTCTGTGTGCGAGTCGGTATCGTTGTCAGTCAGTTTCCGATTTGAATCAGGAGTCAGAACTTAGTAGGCCGTGTATGAGTCGCTCTGACCTTTGGGAATATCGTAGACATTGGCATCCATATTTGTGTATAACATCCACACAACTTGAAAATCGGACACAATTTTGTACACAACTTTTTATTCAATATTATTTAGTGTAAAATCACAAACGGGAGTCATCCGCGGCGGCATATGCTTCTTTAAGTTGAAGTGCGCGATTCAAGAGTTTTGCAAAAATAAAACAATTCAATTTTAAAGTTTAAAGTAAAGGCTGCACAATCGCCACGATTCGGTTAATGAGCGCTATATTGGCGACAACCGATTAAGGAAATTGAAGACCAATACTGAAACTGAAACTGATCCACCTAACAACCAATCAATCAATCAGACAACCAATCAATCAATCAATCGCAGACTGCAATTTTGTGTCGATTCATTGGTGTGCCCTTATTCCAAATTGTGGACTTCTAAGAGGTAAGTGCGTTTATATATATATATATAATTTTCTATATTTTTGTTGTAATAATTGCAATACATATTTCATCGGCATCTTTCGCAGTTTCCATTCGAGTGTAATCTCAATTATTATTATTATATATACATATATAGTTCACATTATTTTTGTCGATTTTTTGTTGTGTCTTCATCATATGGAAATTGCGGGGGGAGGCTAACTACTGTGCTAGCAACTGTGCTCCTATTCCGATTGTCATTGGCTTGTCCAGGCGCACAGACGAGCTGCCTTCGCCAGCAGCACGCCAACGTCAACAGCAGGTTCTCCCCAGCTTAAGCTGGCCCCAATCCTTCAGAGTCGACAGGTAAGTGACATGCACTTTGCCACTTGATTTTCGGGTAAATTCTACTCTGCTGCCACTTCACTATTTGTCGCATTACAAGCACTTTAACACCATGCTGCATACAACTAACTAGTAATATTAACTAATAACAGCTGAATACAAATAGTTGCTTGATCCCGTGCAGTTGATGTATTTTCAAAATATTTCTATTTTTATTATTTTGTTCTCATTCGGAAGACCGGTAACCAATCTTGTTTTGTTTTCCTGCACAGTGTAAGCTATATATATATATCTGTACATATCTATATATATAGATATATGTGTATATACGAGGTGTGTTCAAAAAGTATCGCGAATTTTGTGTTTTTCAGATATTATTTATTTATTCATGAATATCTACTCGTATGTATCTATCGGCATAAGTGAGAGACATGAGTACCAACATAACGCTACAAAAAAATCGAAATTCGATTATACGTAATCCGCGAAAATTCAAAATTCGCGATACTTTTTGAACACACCTCGTATATTTATACTTTATGGGCATATTTATTGTTAAACAAATTCATTTCGCTCGATTCTCGATTGCATGCACGAGACTGCTGGTGGCATTTGAGGCGTTGTTTGATTGTTTTTTGTGGAGCTGCTATTGCTGCACCAACAACAACGTTGCCCGGGGCACTTGAGGGTCCTGGTTCCATTTGTCCATTTGTAGGCATTGCTAGGCCAAAACTGTTTGCCCTGCTCCTGCTCCTGCTCCTGCGTCTGGTCGTGCTCTTGCTCACATTTGTATTTGTTGTTGCTATTTGGTATTTGGTATTTGCTATTTGCTTGCTGTTGTCGCCCACTTTCGCTTTTCGATCGATCTAACAATAATTCAGTTTCAATCAAATTGCTTTATGATTTTATTTGTTGTTGCTTTATAATACACATATATGTGCACATGTACATATTTGAGCGCCGTTTGCATATGCGAGACGATTCTGAGAATGCGAATGCAAATGCAAATGCGAATCCGACTCCGACTGCGACACGCGATGCTCCATAACGGAGTTCCAACGGCAACAACTTAACACTCAATGCACCCACACCAGCCAAGCACTATGAACATCTCATCCAACCAACCAGCAAACCAACCAACCAACCCACCAACCCATCCCAGCTGCAAGCTGGCGTCCGTCCAGAACGAAAGCAAGCAATTGAATGTATTGAAAGTCTCACTGGTGTTTCAGACTTGGAGGTGGAAAAGCGGAAACAGCGTCATCGGAAACTGCAACTGCAACAGCAACAGCAACAGCAGCAGCAGCACCATCATCAGCAGAGGCAGGTTGAGCGGCCGCAAGAGATTGAGGAGGCTTACCACATGCGGTGCCACAAAGGCAATTCATTTTTTAAGCACGACGAATCCAGCAAGGATATAGAAAAAGAGGACCAAATGGCCGAACGATCAAAAGCTCAGGAGCGACGCATTTATGAGTTAGATCAAAATGTCGAGCGTTATTTTGACGTGCGAAAGGTAAGCATTCTTATCGGTTATCGGTCATCTGTTATCGGTTATCGAATCGACTTTAATTTGTTTTTGTGTAGCGCCTGGGCAAAGGCGCCTACGGCATCGTATGGAAAGCCATCGACAAGAGGCAAAACAACACTGTGGCCCTCAAGAAGATCTACGACGCGTTCCGCGATAAAACCGACGCACAACGCACCTATCGCGAAGTAGCCTTTCTACGCGCTTTTCGCCCCCATCCCAACATAATCCGTCTACTCGATATATTCAAGTGAGTGCCCTCCACAGGATGGATACAACATAATAATACACTTCAGACTGACAACATCATTGTGCTTGTACTGAATTCAGATCGTCAAACAACTTGGACTTTTATTTGGTGTTTGAGTACATGGACAGTGACCTACACAATGTTATCAGAAAGGGGAACGTCCTTAGGGCCATACACAAGCGATTCGTCACCTATCAGTTGATCAATGCGATCAGATATATGCACTCGGGCAACGTCATCCACAGGGATCTGAAGCCAAGCAACATTCTGATTGACAACAAGTGCAGGTAAGTTGCAATCCCTGTCGAAACGTTTCAAATCTTTATACAAATGTTCGTAATGTAATGTTGTGGAAATGTTCAAATCCAAAGGATGTGTTCAAAAAGTATCGCGAATTTTGAATTTTCGCGGGTTACGTATAATCGAATTTCGATTTTTTTTGTAGCGTTATGTTGGTACTCATGTCTCTCACTTATGCCGATAGATACATACGAGTAGATATTCATGAATAAATAAATAATATCTGAAAAAACACAAAATTCGCGATACTTTTTGAACACACCTCGTATGTATATCGATTAACGATCAACCGACAGATAAAACGAACTATGCTCATCATTGATTAATGCAATTATGTTGCGAGCAGAATCCTATTTGATTCTTCCTTCAAACAGGAATTGCCTTTACTTCATTTTTAAATTAAGAAAAAAACCTTGGAAAATTTTATACTACTTTGATTAAAGCAATAATGTTTATGTCATCTGCTATCGGCTGGGATTACACTGGTTTCCGAGTATTGTGGTTTTTTCATGCTTATTTTATTGCATTCTGCTCTTTTCTTTTATATACTCGTATATAGAATCAAAGTAGCCGACTTTGGACTGGCGCGAACTTTGTGTGTAAAGCGACGCTCCAACTCCGACTACGAAAGCAAGGATGAGCTGGACAGTGGAGTCATGCTGACCGATTATGTGGCGACCCGTTGGTATCGTGCACCCGAAATTTTGGTGGCCAGTCGCAGGTTAACGTGTAGCTATAAGCAATAACAACATATATATATATATATATATATATACAATTGAAATTCTCGAATTCTGCATTTAGATATACAAAGGGCATTGATATGTGGAGTCTGGGCTGCATACTGGCCGAGATGATACTCCAGAAGCCGCTTTTCCAGGGCAGCAGCACCATTAATCAGGTGCGTGTTATCGAGATTTCGAGGAGTGGCACCTCAATAAACCATATTTTTATGCAGATTGAGAAGATTGTGAATGCGCTGCCCGATGTAACGGAACGGGATATCGAATCGATTGGCGCCACCTTCGGCTCGATTCTGCTTAGCAAGAAGATTGTGCGGGATTGTCGCCACTCCCTGGACGAGCTGATACCGTATTGCTGTGACGATGCCATGTCGTTGATCAAGTCGCTGCTGGTCCTCGATCCGGATGGCCGGCTAACGGCCAAGGAGTCGATCGCCCATCCGTATGTGCTTCGCTTTCGCAGCTCCTCGGCGACCCTGGAGCTGCGCACGGAGGTCAAGCCGACACTCAATGATGATATTCGCTACTGTGTGAATGATTATCGCACCCGGCTGTACGAGATGATTGCGCCCGAGTTGCGCGCCAGTGCTCGCCACAGCAGCGCCACACCAAAGACTGGCGTAGCTCCTCCAACTGGCTCCGATGTACAGCCAGCAGCCCCTTTGACGCACGTCATCCGAGCCGTGTCGAAAACCAGGTGAGTAACGCAACGATTTCCGTTTACTTGTGGCTTGTGTGGCAAGGAGCATTAGCAGGGCCAGCGTTGGGTGTATTGTGTTTTGTGTATTGTGAGTGCTGAGCTGAGCTTCTCTAGCTACTCGCTCGCTTTTCCAGATGTCGACGCTCCTAGCATCGGCGTTCACCGCCAACCACAGCAGCAACTTCAACGACGGCGGCGTTTAGAACATCAACAATCAAGATGAAAACAACATCAACAACAGCAACAGCAACAGCAACAGCGACAAACTGTAGGCAACAGCAGCAGCAATGGGCACTCAACAAAATTGAGCGGGAGACGTCAACATCAACATCGACATCAACATCAAACTTAACCACAATCTCAATCTTAAACAGAATTGGTAAACAACAACAACAACAACTACAGCGTATTTCTGGAGATGCTCAACGTCGATTAACATATCCCCAAACGCTTTCGCGTCGCATTGCACAATTACAATAAATTCATTTGCAGGGATAGGAATAAGAGAACATTCGATATTATCCGTATTATATTAGAATATCTTATCATTTGTATTTAGCTTACTTGAAGCGGTTCTCGAAGTTCAGATATTACAGCTAAATTGTCAATAAGCAAAAGCAAACTAAGGCAATCATTATAATCATGGGAAAATGATATTCTATCAGTGAAATAACTTCAAAATAAACCAATGTTAAAAGTTAGCTCAGAATAGATACGCTTTACAGGAGATCCCTTAATCCACACACCATGAATGGAGCTCTTCGATTTTCCAATATGAATAAAACATCAAATATGTATAGATATGGAAGCATATAAATATATATTTTCATCTGATGTTTGCAATTGATCAACAAAAAGGAAAATGAATCTTTACTAGTTGATAGCATCTATATACATAAGCAGCAATGTTAAAGCCAAACTCTTTAACTAAAATCACCAAATGTCTGTCATAAAACATCGATTATACTATATACATAGATATCTATATATATATATACTTGCCATGAACTTTGTTAATGTAATCCCAGCCAAACTCACCCAATTTGGAAATACGAGGTGTGTTCAAAAAGTATCGCGAATTTTGTGTTTTTTCAGATATTATTTATTTATTCATGAATATCTACTCGTATGTATCTATCGGCATAAGTGAGAGACATGAGTACCAACATAACGCTACAAAAAATTCGAAATGCGATTATACGTAACCCGCGAAAATTCAAAATTCGCGATACTTTTTGAACACACCTCGTATGTATCTATTTTTAAGCGACGCTCATTTTGTGTACACCCAATCATTAAATGTGCCTAGACGCAAATGATCGAACCAGTTCAGATATATTTGACTAAGTAATTTGAAGAGTTTACAATGTTTGTTGAGTTGACTCTCCGTTCTGGGTTTGGCCGCGCTTTAAACAAACAATTCGCCACCAACGTCTGCGCCCTCGCCTCTGCCAATGACTTGCTTTTTGCCTCAGCTTTTAAACGTCAAATGTTCATCGAACTCCTCCTCCTCCTCCTATTAGTTCACATCATAGATCTGTCGCCAGCAGTTGCCATGCAGCTGGACAAACAGAGTTCGCCACGCAGTCTATATCCAATATGACTAAGAGCTGGGTGGATGAGCAGCGAAAGCACTACAGACAGCAGCAGCAATTTCAAAAGAAACACCAACCACATCAGGAACAGCAGCAACAGCAGCAACAACTGCGTCAACAGCTTCAGCAGCAACAGCAGCAGCAGCAGCAGCAACAAAAGCACTTGCCGCACCTGCATCGTATCAACCGCAATTCCAATGAACCCAACTCTCAGATGCGGCGCACTGCTGCCAAGGAACTGCCCACACAGATGGCGCCGCATCGGGAGCAGCTATCCGCTGTGGGGGCAGCAACAGCAACGATTGAGCAGCCGGTGCGTGTCCGCAAATCGCGTAAGGAGTCCAATCAGCGATGTCTGGACAAGATTAAAAGGTTAATCGAGCAGACCAATAAGAAAACAGAGCAGCCAGCAGTGGCAGTGGCCACAGATAACATCGAACCGCAGGCCGAGTTCCAATTGAATCACTTGACAATGGCGCACAGCCAAGCCATCGAGCGAATGCACTCAAAAGCCATGCAAATCAATGTAAGATTGGAGCAGATCAAGCTGGAGCATCTGGAGCTGGTTCACAATAATCATAGGAACGAAGCGATTGATCCACAGCATAAGCACTTCCGCCAGGAGAAGCAACACGAGGAACTGATCGATGCAGCTGCCTACTTTTGCCTGAATTCGCGTCTGCGCCAGCTGGAGGATGAGATGGACAAGTGCAAGCGACAGATCTTTAACTATGTGCAGGACAATCAGCAGGCGCTTCACGAGCAGAGCCTCTGCGCGCAGATCGGCCAATTGCTGCAGCCATCGTCATCGTCATCGACATCAACATCAACATCGACTGCATCGCCACCTGTTAATTCATCGCAAAGCGATTCCGGTGTCGACCAGAATCCAGTTGCTGCAGCTGGCAGCAATTCAATGCTGAAGCGCGACAAACAGAAGCAGCTGCAGTTTTGCGAGTTTCTCGCACGCAACGAGAGCAATGCCAATGCCTACGAGCCACCCAATCTTGGCAACGTCTACAAGTCCAGCCAGTTGCATGTCCATGTCCAAAACGATGTGGCCCAATCTATGGCCTCAGCATCTTCGCGACGACAGTTGTCGTCAAGCCTCAGGAAGAGCAGCGACTATGTGCCCGTCCAGAAGGACATTCGTACGGTGTCGCGAGTGTATCCCAATAATTTGGCGTTTCCTGGCGCACAGCCTCACGACAGAGAGAAGCAGCCGGATAAACGACATCAATCACAGCCAATCACAGGAGGTACTTTTGTCCCGTGCGGATCCGAACGAAATCGCGGATTAGCATGCAACTCAGAAGGATCACGCATATCCCTGGATTCCGAGCAACTGGAAAGCAATTAAATGTACGTTAAAATATAGAAATATGTAAATATATAAATAAAATGTGCCATAGTGCCGAATGGAGTTTAAACTTTGAATTAGGTTGACCTAAAATTATAAGAACGCTTCTCTATCAAATATTCTGAAAACGCTGAGAAACCAGATAAACACTCGTCTTATGTGTAAAATCATATTTAATGAAATCAAAACAATTCTAAAGCGATTAATTATTAAGCATGAAATGTTCTTCGGGTATCTTTGGTTGAAGATGTTTTGTGTATCTTAATATGAATTTCAATTTAAATTATAAACGTCAATTAAATGATGGGCCTCAGCTTTGTTTAAAAACTGTTCAGTCAGACTAAACTAGGATGTTGGAATTATAACTCATCCTAACATATATTTTGCTATAATTCCAAGCTGCAAAATTAAAAAAATATATTCAACTTGAGTTGAAATTGAACAAATCATATCCACCTGGGCTAAATAATTTAAATGTAAGTCACTCCAAAAAATATAGAAGTTATTTGGTTATCTTGCAAGAGTTTTGCGGATAGTATTTATTAAGCATAGTATAATAGTTAGTACCAGCAACAAGCAAATACACTTTATATATATATATATAGTATGCATACACAGTAAATACATCAACTATTTAGTGGATACGTTACTTTAATCGCAAATTTGTAGGCAACTTTGCCCGCTGACTATCAAAGATTGAACACAATAAAGCTCTATTAATCGAATTTGTTATATGATGCATGCACAGAATGGAAGTTAATCCTAAATAATACGCGATTTTTTCGTTCTTACAATCAATAATAATAGTTTGAATTCTTCGCCATTTTCTTTGCTTTTTTTTCTTTTTCATTTGGTTGTTTTCTTTAGTTGCTTGGCTGTTGAGCTTAAACATTAAAGTTAATACACATCTATGTAATAAAGTTCCATTACAATTACAAATTCAGTTGCATGCCACACACAGTACGCTTAAATCAAGTACGAAGTAACAACTGCTGGCGCATATTAATTATTTAACCTTTTCTTGTCTCTCTCTCCCTCGAACTATTGCCGTCGGTTCTAACCATCTTTTTGCTTGTGTATATATATATTATTATCTCAGTAAATGTATGTATATTGGAATTACAATTTGTGTATTTGATTGGAAACGGTGCTCATAAATGCTGCATCCGCAATATGTATATTTGTATGTGTATATGTGGAACAAAGGGTAGCAGTGATCCATTTGTGTGTTGCTGCTGCTGCCTCCAGAGTTTTGGAAGACTCCTATCGATTGTTTTTTGCATATTGAACGTTATTTTTATTTTTTTGTTTGCCATTTGCCGAAATTTATGTTTTGCGCTTCTGTTCAAGCTGCTGTTGTGGCAGCTCCTCCTGCAGCTGCAGTATGTGCTCCAGCGGCTGCGGTTTGCCATCCTTGTCAATTAGGGCCGGCTGAACGATGCCATCTTTGCGCAGCTTTTCGAGCAGATTGACCAGCTGCAGGGCCTCGTATTCTTTTTGCTCATCGGACATGCCATCGAGCGGACTAGGCTTGGCCTGTTCAACACAGCCAAGCACTGGATTGAAGCACTGCTGCTGCTGCTTGTACTCCTCGGTGTCGCTGTCTTCACTGTCCGACGAGTAGTCGGCGCCCTCAATACGCCGACAGTCGAGGACGCCACGCTTGGCAAACAAGCCAGCCGCATTTCCATAGCCCGTATATTTGATCATGCGTCCAACATCCTCCTTGCATAACACAAAGAGCAGCTCGGCGGCAAGGTCGCGTAGAATCATCGCTGGCAGCGTGAGGAAGCGGCACAGATGATTGCGTAGCTCGTTGCCAATCTCCGGCCGCTTACTGACATCCTTCAGTGGCGGCAGTATTTCCATTCGTAAATAGTGTCGTTGAATGCGATCGCTGCGTGCACATTTCACCAGCACCGTCAGCACCGGCGATACCAGCTCGTGGGAGCTGGCCTCCTTCTCCTGCTGGTCGAGTGCGCGGCGCAGATAGTCCAATAGGACTGCCAGGCTGCGCACGTTGCGCTTCTCGAAGCACAGAGCACAGCACTTACCCGGACTCTGTCCGGCGCCAGCGTCACTCCTCCTTTCCGACTCCGGCTCCGCCTCGGCATTGCTGCACTTGAGCGTGAGCTCGGTGAGGCAGCTACTCGATATGTTTGTGAGCAGGTGAATTGCATGCGTCACTACAGCGCGCTCCCGTTCGGTTGAGAGACTGCCAAAGCGCAACAGCAGCTCCCGCAGCACACCGGTCAAATGAAGACTTTGGATTTCGTACTCGTTGGGACTCTTGTCTGGCGCACTGGTTACCGTGAACATCACCTTGAGCAGCTCACAGATGATGTTCAGCTGCTCGTCACTTGGGCCAACAGCAGACTCGGTCAACTTATCGTCCAGCCAATTGGTCATATAAGTCAATCCATTGAGATCAATTTGGAGGCGTGTGCGCGCTGCTGCCTCCAGTGCGGTGAGCAGAAATAGAAGCTTCATGTCATAGTACTCCAAGGTGCACGGATAACGAGTTGATGAGGCGCTGCCCAAACGCTTCACAACCGCATCCAGACAGGATTTCTGGCGAAAACAGTAACGACGACAGTCGCCACTCTGATAGATTAGGTTGCACAAACATTTGAGCGATTCGCCCATAATTTCCGTTTGGGCATCGCTCAGCTGTTGTTGTTCGGTTTCATCCTCGGTGTTGGTGTCTAGACGTGCTAGCGATAACAGTGTATCCAGCTCGTGCTCGATGTAATGCGTCTGGAGGCTGAACTCATCGCGGGTTAATATGCGAACTGTGTTTAGGCATTTCGTGTGCATCGGCGCCAGCGTTGGATCATCAAGTATACCGAATATGGCCAGCCAGAGGTCATGCCATTGGTTGTCCGTGTGATAGCTGTCAAATACCAGCAGGTCCGCATTCTGCAGGTGTCGACAAAACAAATCATAATCATCATCATCATATTAGTCACAAGAAAATGGGGGTTGTGTGTTCTTGTGCACACACGCATTACCTTAGTATTAAACTGGCCGAGTATGTCATCGATGTCGGCGGAGTTCTTCCGTTCAAGTCGTTTCAGCTGCTCCGCATCCATGATGCCGACTGTGACAATCTAGCCAGTCCCAATGTGTGCTAATTGGATTTGAATTTAATTTGATTTGAGTTTGCAATCCAATGACAATAACGTAAAAGTACTAAAATATGCCACAAAAAAAAGAGTCAAAAATACTACAAAATACCAAACGATTTGGCTCTACAACTGTGTGACCGCAGATGAATTCATAATATGCTATGAGCTCACAGAAACATGTATTAAAAACTTTGCGCACACAGTAAATTGAAGGGTCAGTGATGAATAGAAACCATTGACTGAGATACATGCTGATATATGACAATAATACATCGAGAAGAAAAATACCATCAATTTATCGATAATAGCGGTTGATACAAAAAAAAACCTCGTTACAATTTCATTTGCACTTTGCCGTTGCACTTAGCAACGTATAAATAAAGGATATATTTTATTACAAAAAATACATATTCAGTGTATACATATATGCGTAGTGTATGTTTGTTTTGGTTGTGTAAAAATATAAATATATGATTGTAGAAAATAATACGTAATATTTAAAAGTTACCATTTGTGTTGGCTTTCGCTTGTTGGCATTTTGTATTTTGTATTTCGTTTTTTTGTTTTTTTTTTGCCTAACTAATTATAGTTTTCATAATTACATATTATAGTAGTCGATAAATTCGACAGATCTACGACGCCTATAGCAGATTGGATCCAATCTTACTGGCTTCCACTTCTTTTTCTAAAAAAAATCGCGTAAATGCAGTAAGAAAAACGTTGAGAAAAAGGGGGGAAAAAAAAGAAAATAATAATAAACAATTAGAAATAAATGCTTGTAATAATATACATAAGCTTATATAATAATAATAATAATTATAAAAATAATGTTTATAAAATGAGAGTGCAAAATAAACAGCAAACGCCATTAATTATTAATACTCGTTATCAAACTTGCTCATTGGTGAGTGATATTTTTTGTTGTTGTAAATTTGCTCTATCTATAAACTATATATGATATATGATTCTATGTGTAGTAACCAAAGTATTTGTCGTACACTTCACACACATGCATATGAGCAGAACTTAGTTAACTCAGTAAGAATTTGTCATACAAACGGATCACAAAGTTGGGGAGAGGGCAAATCTTGAATTGTGGGTGGGCGAGTGAACTTTCAACCAGGTCACCAGATAAAACATGCATTTATGTATGTATATGAAGCGTACGACGGGTAGACATGAGAATTATTTTAATGATGATGGTGACATACATCAAATGAAATGTGAAAATGCCATGTGATGGGGGACTCAATTAAGACACACTTACTACATACAACAAAAAAGATTATACATTACAAAATAATTATAATATCAAAATAGTCTATAAATATAAATATATATACATATATAAGTGTATATATATATATATATATATATATATATGTGAATGTATATAAACGAATTAGTTGGGAATGCGTTCGGAAAGCCTCGCAGCATGCATTTGTCACTGGGTAGTTGCTCGAGCATTGATTTTTTGTTTGTTTCTTGATTCACTTCAGATTACTTCTTAGAGCAGAGCAACATGGGTTAAAACGTATCTAATATGAGTTGATTCTGTACGTGTGTGCGTGCATGTGTATGTGAGGGTGTGTGTGTGTGCGTTTGTACCAAGTACCAACAAATGCCAGACCGGACTGGGCCAGGCCAGGCCCGAACAGAGCAGCGCACACCAGAACACAAAACGCGCATCGCGCTCTTATATGGTATATGTAGGTGTACAAGTAGAATAGTATAATGTAATAGGTAATAGGAATAGTAGCAGCAGCAGCAGCAGCAGCAGTGTTGTTGTAGTACATTAAGCAGTAGACAACATCTCATACACATAGAACTACAACAGCAACAGCAAAAAAAAAAAACAACAACAACAATAATTGAAGTTTAACTAAACTGTGGCACTGGCAGGCGGCTGGGGAGCTGCTGGCGGTATTATGTTCGGTATGGCAACGACACAGGCGCCGGCACGTGGTAACGACATTGGCGTCAGTTCATTCCAGCCATTGCGCACCGGATCGTACTCCTCGACAGTCTTGAGCGCATGATTGCCATCGTAGCCGCCAACGACAATTAAACGATCTCCAAGCAGTGCACAACCGATCGCATCGCGTCCCAGGGCCAGCGAGCAAATCTGTTACAAATGGCAGAGAGAGAGAGAAAGTTGTCGTAGTGTATACTATATTATATTCATTATTGCATTTCAACCGACGACCGAATTAATTGACACCGAAAATTGGGAGCCGGACCAATCATTTTAGAACAATTCAAATTTCAACTGATATTGCAAAAATACAATTGTCAATCTCGAATTTTGAATGCTAGTTTTGGTTTTTGCAAAATTTGAGCATAGACTGGTTACCAGTGTCCAGGTATCGGAAGCTGGATCATAACGTTCCACGGTCTCGGTGCGACACACCATGGGATTGCTGGCCGGGCAGTCGTGGCCACCCAAGGCATAGAGGAATCCATTTGCAACAGTCACCTGCAAGCAAGCAGCGTTAAATGTGTTTTAGTTTGCGATTTCGATTCAAGTTGGTTTTTGTTTTGTTTGTTTCCCAGAACTTACGCCAACGCCGCCGCGTCGTCGATTCATTGGCGCCAGAAGGCTCCATTTGTTTGTGTGCGGATCGTAGCATTCAATGGAGCGATGACAGACAGAACCGTCGCGTCCGCCAACGGCATAGAGACGACCGCCCAGCACCGCAACACCAGCGGTCGAACGCATCGAGGACATCGGCGACACATAGCTCCAGGTGCGCGCAATGGGATCCCAGCTGCAGGGAATAGAACAATTCAAATTTGATTACTGGGTGACTGACTAGTGACCTATGTGATTGACGCATTTATTTACCGTTCGACCGAGCACAGGTAGCTCCAGCCATCGTGTCCGCCAACCGCATAGAGGGGCCCCTCCAGCACCGCAACGCCGAGCCCATGTCGGGGCGTTGCCATTGGATTGAGTGGCACCCAGGCCATCGTGTTTAGATCAAGGCTCTCCACAGTGTGCAACGTTTTCAGTCCATCGCGTCCGCCCACCAAAATCAGTTTGTCCTCCATAACAGCGGCGCCAAACTGCAAACGGCGGCCGGTCATGTGTTTCCAAGGCGTCCACTTGTCCAGCCGCGGACAGTAACTCTCAATGGTTATGGCGCCCTTGTGTGCATCCATGCCACCCACAGCCAGCAATCGGCCGACAGTGGATTTGCGCGGCGTGGTTCGTTCGGTGGCAATGCGCGACCGGCGCTCCGGCATTAAATGCCATTTGAAGGCTTCCATCACCAGTTGCTGGCACTCGTTGGCGCTGCACACGTTCTCCACGTGATCCATAATAAATGATGGCTGCAACAGGGGTAGGCGCACCAGGGCGAGCAGCTCGGCGATGTGCTGCTCACGAGTGGGCGCATCGTGGCGCACCCACGACATCAGACTGTGGAAGACATCCTGCTCGGATGGCACATTGAGATCATCGCTGCACAGCAGCTTGCCCAGCTGATCGGCATTTAGTTGAAAGAACTCCTGATTCTGGCACACCTGCATAAAGTACTGGCAGGTGTACGCCTGCGCCAGTCGCAGTAGCGTTGTGCAGCTCTGCTGCTCCGCAAAGAATGCGAATCCCAAGCAATTGGATGGGTGCAGCTGGCGGGCGAGAAAATTGCAGCATGCCGTCACCACAGAAGTCAGCTGCAGCAGGCAGGCGGTGGCCAGCAGCGTTTCGACAGTGTCCTCGCGCAGCTCAATAAAACCAGTGTAACAGTACTGGACAAGCAGCTGCAGAGCATCACCATTCACCTCACCAAGGGTCACGTCATTTTCCTTGGTCTCGCGCAGCGATCCGGTAAACATCGCCGAAAAATATGCACTCGAAGCTGATAGCACCAAGCGATGAGCGGGCACCCTGTACCAAATAGAAACGGCATTTGTATTCAGCTTGTATTCCTCTTGTTCTTCAATGTCAAGGAGGGATGAAAATGTTATAAAATGCGTGTCGTGCTCAGCTTGAACATGACTGTCCGCAAAACAAATGGAATATGAACCACTGTGCAGAGCACGAATCATCGCTCCAATTCGCTATCCCTCTCGCAGTCGATCAAATGGAAAACCAAACAGAGAGAGGAAAAGAGAGAGAGAGAGAGAGGAAAGAGAGAGAGAGAGAGAGGAAAAGAGAGAGAGAGAGAGAGGAAAAGAGAGAGCGAGAGAGGAAAGAGAGAGAGAGAGAGGAAAAGAGAGAGAGAGAGAGAGGAAAGAGAGAGAGAGAGAGAGAGGAAAAGAGAGAGAGAGAGAGGAAAAGAGAGAGAGAGAGAGGAAAAGAGAGAGAGAGAGAGAAAGAGAGAGAGAAAGAGAGAGAGAAAGAGAGAGAGAAAGAGAGAGAGAAAGAGAGAGAGAGAGAGGAAAAGAGAGAGAGAGAGAGAGGAAAAGAGAGAGAGAGAGAGAGGAAAAGAGAGACAGAGAGAGAGAGAGGAAAAGAGAGAGACAGAGAGAGAGAGAGAGAGAGCGAACATGAGCAAATGCAATTTTACTGTTTACTGTTCGCATGACGGTGCTGCTTCGGCCGCAGTCGCTGCGGGTACTGCTGCTGCTGCTGCTGTTGTAGAACTGGCGTACGAATGCGACACAGAGACAAAGAACCGAGTGAAGTGCGCTAAAGTGAAGGTCAGACGGATGGCGGCGTTCATATGCCAAATAATGCCTTGCTAATGAGTCAAATACGACTAGGGCTACAAATGGGTGCAGAGTGTGTGGTGGGGTTGGGTGGGATTTGTGGAGAAAATTGCTTTTGCGCATTGCAACAACTTTCATTTCTTTATGTACGTTAACTTGAGTGTGTGTTGTGTGTGTGTTCTTCGTCGTCCACTTACCGTTTGCCATCAATGCCAGCGATGAGAACCACATCGCACAGCTGCTGGCTGTCCACATAGAGTTGCATACGCTTCAATACGCTGTCCGCATGATCGCGACAGCGAAAGAACTCATCCTGGCTGCCAGCTGAATTGAGGCTGCCCAGACTGTAATCCCTCGACAAAGACTCCAGCGTATTCTCCGCCATCATCGATATGTGGCCTGATGTGGACGCTGTCGAGTCTCGACTGGGACTCTCTTTTTGGTTCACATTCACAGATGACATTTTGTAGTTGTTCTCGTTGTTGTTGTAGTTGTTATTGAATTTGCAATTCCGAATTGAAACGGTTAGTTAATAATAGTTATTAATTAGCTGCCTTAATTTCTTCTTTTGTTATTTAGCTGCTTCTCGTTCTTAGTGCATCTCCTTCTTGTTGTGGTTGCACCTTACTGTGTGTGTGCAGCAGCAGTGCGTGCAGTATCAGCATCAGCAACTTTCTTGCTTACTGGCGACGACGCACACGTCTGCGTTGCAGTGCCTAGTTTGACTGACTGTGGGCTTCTTGTTGTTGTTATGGCGCGTGGTAAGCTGTTGCTTTGTTTAGTTACAGTTGCACACTCACTCACACATGCATACACGCCTGCACTCACAGTCTTGCACATTCTCGCATTCACACACACACACACACACACATGCACAAATAGCAACTCCAACTAAAACAGCGAAACGTCGACGTCGCTGTTAACGTCGTGTTTCGTCGCCCGCTCGCTTTCCACAAACAACTGCGAATTTTGCAGCAACGCACATTGCCATACACCAAAGTACACAGCGGACGGCAGCTTGTCGCTGGCGTCGCGCAGACAAAGAACTTTTACTGCGTCCGCATCGGCTGCGATGCGAGTGCTTTGTTTTTGCATTCACTACAATTGCAATTACACAGGAAATACATTCATAATCACTGTCAATTGCGTACGGAAACTGTATCCGTGACTATGCATAATAATCAACGCACACACACACACACAATTGCACTTATAAAAAAAATTCAACTAAAGCCTATTTACGTATACAATTCGTTTTCTTTTTTTGGCACTCAGCAGTCGACCAATAACAACCTAAACACAATAACAGTGTTTGATGCTTTCATTTTGTTTGCTGTCGTCACAGGTTACGGCGTTGCCAACCAAAGCTCGACATTTGCAGTTAAGTGGGGTTTTTGCACGCGGCGTTGCCACATCGTCGAAAGCGTTTAGCAATGCGCGCAGTTAAGAAACCTTTGAAATTACGTTTGCTCGAATCACATGTGCATTTACTTAGAACGCATTAAATATATAAATATGTATATAATGTATTTGTTATTATGCTTCGTTTGCAGCTCTCTTTATTGGCTTGGGTATGCCCACAGTGAACTTGGACAGATTTTCCAAAAACTCAATGTACAAGGCATGTTCGCGCGCAGTTGCCATGTCGGATAGTTTTCTGGCAAACCCATGGGTGATGCCCTTCTCTTCAAGCATCTCAAGGATCAAAATTTGCAGATTGTCATCGATGAGGGATGCGTCAATGGTAAAGCAGCTATCGTTCCATCCATTATTATACAGGGATAGGTCCTGTATCTCATATACATAGCTCTCTTGCGCTTGCTGATCCAATGCATCCATCTCCAAATCCATATCCAAATTTTCAAAGGCGGATGGCTTGAATACACAAAATATGGATAGCAGCAAATCATTTCTTTTGATCAGCACCTCAAACTTGGGAACGCTCCGCACTGGAGCCAGCTCGCCCGTCTCATCATTGCGGCGTGGCACACTCTTGCTGACATTGAAAAATATGTTAATACGCTCGCCGGGCAACTCCTTAATGAGCTCGACTTTGGAACCAGTGAAATATCCGGTAAAATCATCGATCATGCATGGCGATTCCAGATGCAATTGCACGCGACGCTCCTCCACGATTTCGCCAGTAACAAACTCGACCAAATTGCGTTGTGATGGTGTTAATTCAATTGGAGTTAGCTTCTCCTCTTCTTGTGGCAATGTCTTCTGCAGGGCTTCACCTTTAAGGTTTTGCATTTGACGTGCAGCAATCGAGATTGAGCGTTGCATCTGGGCTAAACGGCTATTGGCCAACACGCTATGACCCAATCGAAATATCTTCAGAACGTTCGACATTTTTACACAAAAATATTACAATTTTTTTTCTTAAAACAGAAAAGTACTTTTCTCTGACAAAAGCTAAATAATTTTGTTGTTACAGTTCTATCGTCAGACAACGAATGATTTGAGAAGCTCGAGTTTTCCAGATCCTACAATAAAAGACACAAAACTCCAGGCCTGCTACCAATATTAGTTCAAAACTCGATTTGGAGTCATTTAAATATTAGTTGTATTTAATTTATTTTATTTGCTCTGCTTTGTCCATTGATCGATTTTAAAAGCCAGATATAGCAGAAGTATCCACACAAAGCGAAAGAGAGAAATATAACAAAGAGTGTGTTGAGGACGACGGGGAGGAGCAAGTTCTTACAACAAGTATAATATAGCACACACATATGCAACAACATATAAATAATGAACGTGAGTACTTATTATGCATGTGTACGTTTAGTATGTGTATTGAGTGCGTGCGCGTGAAATAAAGGAATGGCAATTAGTTGGGCGAGGTATTGCGTTTTGGCGTCGATGGCGGTAAATCCATTGTCTTGCACACCCATCCCGATATGTCGACATCTTCCACCTCCGCCTTGCGTATCCATGCGTGGCTCTGCCAAAGAAGAATATATATTTATATAGCTTATACTCGTATAGCGAACGAGTAACAAAGACAAGCATAATGTTTACGAACCAATAATGTTTTGAGATCGGCACGCTCGTCCGGCTGCTTTTTGAGGCATATGTCGACAAAGTCCTTGAACTCGTTGGAGAATATCTTGTGTTCCAGCTTAGGTGGTGGCTCGTTAACAATATAGTCGAGCAGCTCGAATATTGCCATCACTTTGGGCTCTAGCGTCGCTTGGCTGCCATCTTCATTGGCGTTCTCAGCAAATATGGTCTCCAGCGCTGAGGCTTCCGGCGGCGGGATTGGATACATTCCGATTGCCATCTCAACTAGCGACAAGCCCAGAGACCAAATGTCGGACTGTACCGAATAGTGAGTGCCCTGCAATCGTTCCGGCTGCAAAAATATTTGTACATTCATAATTAAAAAATTATATCATTCAGCAGCAAGTCGAATCGCGAGTTCCTTGAACTTGTTAATGATTACAAGCATAATGAATTAAATAAGCAATAAATAATAAAGCGAAACCATGGGATGCGATCTGTTAGTATGTGTCCACATTTAAAAACTATTAGTTTTACTCAGACATGGATAATATCTGATGTTATTTTGAAGAGATTGAAAAGATTTAAGAGATTTACCATGAGCCAGGAAATAGTAGTAGATAATGCACTTTTTTTTAGTTAAATATAAATGACGAAAACGCAAGTAGTTTAATCGATTTAAGCGAAAGAAATATTATTAAATATAGTTGTGGATTGAAAATTATAACTTGTGTTGTGGAGTTGTGTTGATTTGAGTGAACAATATTTGTTGATGACTGATCGAACAATAGAATTTATACAAGTTCTAAATTTGGAGCGACCACTGTTGTAGTCCTTTTGGCCACAATTAGAATTGGGATAAGGTAACTGACCGACATGTAGCTGCGCGTGCCGACAAATGAGTTGGCCATCGAGTCAATAAGCTGACCCGAAACGCCAAAATCACAGATTTTGATCTCGCCGCTGCTGTTGACGAGTATATTGCTTGGCTTAACATCTCGATGGATGATCGCATGCTTGTCGCGCAGATAGCTGAGTCCCTTCAGCACCGCCAGCGTGATGCGTCCGAGTATCGATTCGGGTATGCGGCCGGCTCTCTTTAGGATGAGATCGAGGGAGCCGCCGTCCATGTATTCCATGCAAATGCTTATCTCGCCATCGCTATAGAAGGCACCATAGAAGCCAACAATGTGGGCAAAATTGCATTCGTGAAGGACTTTTAGCTCGCGCAGGATTTGCTTCTTGATCGCTGGTTTCACCTCCAGATGGATGAGTTTCCGCGCCATTATCAGATTTGTGAGGGTGTGCCGCACTTTCATCACAACGCCGCCATTGCCGGAGCCGAGTTCACCCAACTTTTCCAGATCCTCTTCGGACAGTTCGCCGATCTTCTCCTTCTGACTGAGGAACACTTTGATTCGCTTGCGTTCGGTGTCGTCCATGTCCAGGCCCTCCAGCGTTTCGGTCAATGCATCGATGCTCGATGCTTTTGGCTTTCCCAGCAAGCTGTGTGTTCTTTAATTTAACTTTTTAATGAATTTTTGCAGTACAAAACGAAAAGTAGCAACAACATTTTTGTGGACATTTGGATTGCTCTTGTTGCGACGTTTGTTGGTATGCCACACACACGTACACACATACACACACACACACACACACACACAGATACTGGTCGCTTGGAGTTTAGACATTTTTAATTGAGAGAGTAATAAGGATGTGGCCATTGTAAGACGTAAAACATTCATTATTTAAGATTTAACTTTTGCAGAAAACATTTGCGAAATCCATATAACATTGAGCAACAGAAAATATGATATTTAAAATGTTGTATAATGCATATATTACCAATTATATTTAAGGGACACAAATTTGTATTCGCATATTGGAAACACTGAGAGAATCGAAAGTTCTTCATTTACGAGCGACTGATGTGCATATCTACATACGAGGTGTGTTCAAAAAGTATCGCGAATTTTGAATTTTCGCGGGTTACGTATAATCGAATTTCGATTTTTTTGTAGCGTTATGTTGGTACTCATGTCTCTCGCTTATGCCGATAGATACATACGAGTAGATATTCATGAATAAATAAATAATATCTGAAAAAACACAAAATTCGCGATACTTTTTGAACACACCTCGTATATATTTATGCAAGTGTGCGTGTATGTGTATTTGTGTGTGAATGTTTATATTTATGTGTGCGTCATTTGGCCAGCAATAATAGCAACATTTATTTGAATATGAACATTTATTTTATTATCTTTTCCGGTTTTCCAACAATACATTTTTATTGGGGGAATCATTAAATGTAACACATATATGCACATATGTGTGCACATATATAAAATAAATAGGTTATATTTACTCTGTTCCCGATGGCGTTTTGAATGGCGGCGTTGGTGCCACCTGTGTGGTGGCAACAGCTGCATCCACATTTACCGGCGGCAGCACTAAGTTTAGTTTATTTTTCGACATCTTGACCAACATGCACGGGGGAAAAAAAATACAGTTCGCAAGCCGTCGTGCGTCGCCGACTGTTAGAAGGATGGGGAAGACAGGGGTTTGTCGTCTTGACAGCAATAAACGCTGTTTACAATTGTATAACCGGATACAAATAAGTGTTTGGTTTTTGTCTAAATAAATTAAAGTTGCAAATTTCGCCGCAAGTGTAGCAAATATTAACAATAGCGATGTAATAACAAAATCGATTACTGATAAAAATATATTCATCGCGAACCGCAATCGATATTAAAATCTTGGCATGATGTGCACCTGATGCGATAGTTCATATCGTCTATCGATGGATGCAAATGACAAGTTCGAGTTACAAAATCTTGTTGTTGTTTACAAGTCTCCAATTCAGCACAAAACGTGACATTGCATTTGCATAAAACTTCGAATACTGGCGGCCGGCAATGAAGAATCTACTGATGCCGCTTAACGGCGCAAGTGGCGAGCCAAGCACAACCAGTTGCAACTTTCACAAAGATGCTCTGCTTGGCTTCGCCCTCGACTTGCCCGATGAGCAACTGGACAGCGCTGTGATCCAGTTGCAAGCGGCCGCAGCCGAGCAGCAGCAGCAGAATAACATTAATAATAACAACAGCAGCAACAATAATAGCAACAATAGCTGCAATAGCGGCGACTTTCATCCGTCACTGCTGAATTGCGTTGATCTGTTGCCGCCCGCAGTGCCAGCGACCGATCTGCCGGAATGTTATACATTTGATGCCGAGGCCGCTGCCACCGAGCTGGTAAATGTGGCAAAAAAGGATTGCGATTCATTGGCCAGGCTGGCCTACAATCTGTATCGGCTTGCCAAGGAGGATCACATCGTTATCGATCGGTGAGTGCCATTTATCCCATGTATGAGCAACGTTATCCATTATGAATATACCTTTTGACTTGCAGCAAACGGAATGAGGTTATCCGCACCGATGCATTGACTAATCAGAAGACCATCTATCGCTGCATGGATCCCATCGGCATGGGCATGTATCCGGCTAATTGCAGTCGTTCATCGTCCTCCTTTAAAGTAAGCCGTACACGGAAACGTACGGCAACAGCAGACATAGCTGGTATAGCACCAACTGTTGCCATTGGGCAAAAAATCAATGAACCAATGTCCGCTTTAAACGCGGATTCGATGCCACGCACACGCTCCGGACGCATTATACGCCCTGCTTTGCCACAGGCGGCAACAGCGCCAGTTGCAACTGAATCAGCAATGCCAAATTCATCGCAAATGCTGGAGATGCTTGTGGCGGAGCTGAGGGACAAGGACTATCGTGCGCCGGCAGCAGCGCACACTCCAGAGTCGCCAGCAGCTGAAGTGCACAAGGAGCGTGCTGTGCCGCCGAATGCAATTTGTCCGGGCTGCAACAAGATCTTTCTGGGTCGTCGTATGCAGCGCCACTACGTCAAGTATCCCGAGCATATGCCCAGTGCCATTTCCGTTCAACACCAACACCATCAGCAGCAGCAGCAGCAACTGCAGCAACACCAGCAACAACAGCAGCATCAAAATCAGCAGCAACACCAGCAACAACAGCAGCAGCAACACCAGCAACAACATCAGCAGCAACAACAGCAACAACATCAGCAGCAACAACAGCAGCAACAACAACACCAGCAACAACAGCAGCAGCAAAACCAGCAACAAAATCAGCAGCAACACCAGCAACAACAGCAGCAGCAACAACAGCAGCAACAGCAACAACAACAACAGCTCAACGTACCGACACTGTTTGGACTTCTCACTGCGCAGCTGCAGCGTCACAGTCATCTCAGCGAGGAGCAGCGCGCCGATCTCTTTTTGCACGAGTTAACTGACTTTGTGGAGCAGCTGCAGCTGCGTAGCACGCGCCTCATTCGCAACACATCCGGTGTGCATTTTGTGAATGCGCGCATCGCACGCGTTCTGGGCATACCTGAGGGTCAGTATGCGCTGGATATGTCGGCTATGGAATCGGCGCAGGCGCCGACACCGGAACCGGAGCTACAGCAGTCGTTGCACAGCGGCGCTGTGTCCAGCTGTGCACGCAATATGGTCGATTATCCGGGCCTCAGCATGTCGCTGGATGACACGCTCACGGATGAGGCTGCTCAGCGACTAAATTTGTCCGCCGGTGGCAAATTGCTGCCACCATCCGAGGAAAGTCTGTTACGCAATGTTAGCGATCTCATGCAGCCACCGGTGGCTGTGGCACAGCCCACAGTTGACCATGGCGCGGGCGCAATGTTGCCGCATTATGATCATGCTAGCGATAATGCCGTCGAGGCGCTCAGCATGAAGGAGACGCCCAATGCGGCCATTCTGGATCTCAATGTTGATTACTTCAAGTTCAACAACTAGTTAATTAATTATACACGCACAAGTTTGCGCAGCCATTATTTTTCCTTACATATTTATACACATTTTATTTATATGCACATTTTTTCTAATTATTTAACGTGCAAAGCGATTGTGAGATAAAAAAAACAGAAAATATTTTCATGGAATGAAGAAAATAGAAGTGTTTCAGTGCCAATTTTTTTCTGAATGTATATATATACATATTTGAATAAATTTATATTTTAATGCGAAAGTATTGAAGAAAGTTCAAAGTTAAAAAATCTATATATATATCTAAATACACATTGCTACATATATACAAATGTCTATACAATTCGTCTATGTGTATTTTTCAACGAATTGGTTTGATTAACTAAGCCAAGTACGACTTGGGTTTAGGGTATCTCGTAGTCGAGCTCTCTCGACTAGAGACTTCTTTCCTTTTTGTACATTAATTAGAACAACAATTCTTGAAGTACATTTGTATATTTTTGTACTTTAAATAAATGAAGATAAATTAACTTTGGTTTTACTTGAAATAACATAAATTCGTGATTCACACAAAATCAGTTTCAATGATTTTAAGCAATTTGATTCTTACAAAACTAGCGAAATATCTTACGCAACGTAATTCAGTTATTGATTAATCTGGAAATGTTTTAGGCAAGCAACAATTTTAAGACAACATCAATCGTCGTACTTAACATATACCGACACAGTCTCACATGTTGAATTTCGGGATGTTAAAAAGCAATTTTATACAGATTTTGACAATGGCTGTCCTTGATTTGAGTATACAATTTATTCATTTGTGTTGCTGAGTGTGCCTTTGATTTCGATTTGTTTTTGTTTAGAGGTTTTTGTTCTTCTTTTTTTCGATGTTGATGTTTGGCTGTCTTTTGTTTATACCATAATGTACTCGTATTTTATGCCCGCAGCTATTTTTATAGAGTAGCAGACACCATTTGGCCGGGGATTGGAAACTGAGAAATGGGGCTGGCTGCTGCTACAACTGGATGGAAATGAAACACCAGCTAGCCATGGGACATGGCCAAAATGCCACCCATGTTTGCAATTGCGTAATTCGGCGTGCATGCGAATCCTTTTCGCTGTTGGCAAATATTGCTCCTGCCACGCCCACGCACAGTTCGGTAAAGCGCATTAAGCGTGATTTGCCACTGCAATCCGGCAATTCAATTTGGCAGTCATTTGCGGTCATATTTGCCTAAGGTCAATATGCTTTTGACTGCGATTTGGATCGAAGTGTGCTCGAGGAACTCGTATAAATGGAACTTGCGTGACATGCTGGTCTGTTAGTTCAATCATGAAAATTCAAGGGGATAGCAAACCGATAACCAGCCACCTGCTGACCAAGAAGGAGCATCGGAGTTGCAGTCACAGTCACAGTGATGATTCCATGGATGAGGAGCAGACGATGTGCAGTCTTGAGTCGGGCAAGAAGAGCATCAAGGATTATCTAAGGAATAGCTCGCTGCATGGCCTCAAGTACTTAGCCGAGGAGCGGATTACGATATCGGAGCGGTATGTATGTATAAGTATAGTCAGAAAAGTATAGTAAGAAATAAATAAAATAAAAAATGTTTGTTTGAATTCAAGCTGAAAATTCTTGATTTATCCGAAAGCGTAACTCACATTTACAAATTATATATTCAGAATCTGAAGCAAGCTTAATGTATGTAAGAAAAAGTTTTTAGAAAGATCCAAACTCAAGTGCCTTAGGATTAAAACAAGTAAGAGTGATTAGACCCCATTGCAGACCGGAGTTGCCGTGCCGACAACTAAATTTCATTTTAAATTGATTCCTGAGAATAAACTTAACGTTGAACATAACGAAGACGAATGTCCTCAACCCTATTTAAATAACTTTCAAAAGCAAGATTCTCTCAAAATATCGAAATGTAACAAAAAACAAACATGCTAAAGATGAAATGTTAGTCCGAAACTGAAGATACTACAATATATATATATATGTATACATATATTTTTTATGAACTCTTGTTATAAACTCAATATATTACATATTATATAGAATCCTATCCGGTATACCGAAATATGGCTCCCTTAAAACAAAATTATAAAACTCTCTTCGAGGACATAAAATCCATCCATGGAATGAGTAGAACATACTGAAATAAAGTTTTATTGTGATAGGCGGCATTTGGATAATGTTCGTTTTGGATTCGAGTAGGAAATCCATTTTTACTGAGTTTATAAAAAATACTTAAATATTAATATTAGTACTGATGCCAGTGCAGCGTCTTCTTTGGCATATCTTTTGTGCTGGTCGTTATCCTATCGGGCTTCTTCATTTCAAACATCTACATCAAGTGGAGTGCCTCCCCGATCATCATCTCGACGAGCGCCAAGCAGCTACTGACTAGCAACATGCCCTTTCCGGCGATCACCATTTGCAATCTCAACCAGGCGTTGCGCAGTCGCGTTCAGCGCATTTCGCGGTGAGTACAAAAACTGGGCTCAGTCCACGTATACAGCAAATGTAAATAAGTATAGCTTCCTCACCTGAATATTTAAATAAATAATGTGATGCCTGCGCTGAGAAAAACAACCTGAATCAGAAATAACTATCCTAAATATTCAAATAAATATTTCGATCCGCACGTAGAGCAAAGCCAACCTAAAATCAAAAGTGAAGGGATGATCATAAATCATATGAAAGATTAATGTATTCCTAGATTGAGTTCTAAAAAGGGTTTACTATTATGTTGTATCTCTTTGATAAGTAGATTCAGCAATAACTACACGCTGCTGATGAGCCTGTGCAACAAGGGTGATGACCAAACCATCACGTATGTTGGCACCTGGAAGTACTTCAAGGCGCTGCTGGTGGAGGTGGCGCAGCCCTGCGATGAGATGCTGTTGTACTGCAGTTTCGCGTCGCACAAGGAGACCTGTTCGATGATCTTCAATTCGATATTGACCGACGATGGATTGTGCTGCACCTTCAATGCACTGGATCCCATCTATCTGTTTCGCAACTACTCGGACGATGTGCGCATACAGCCGGCAACGGAGTATTCGCCCTACGAACCCATCGATTGGACACCGGAACGTGGCTATGAAAAAATACTGCCGGCTTATTATTATCCCAGAATGTCGGGCGGTACTGGCAGTCGCATGGGATTGACTGTGGTGCTGAATACCTCAACGGCGGAATATTACTGCACCAAGTCCATGGGCAATGGCTTCAAGGTACAACACAACAAATGTAGGCAATATCAGAAGTACAAATAATTTGGAAGAAAGATATTCTACATTTGGCAATCACATTTGGCAATCCCAAAAAAAATATCATTGGTTTTTCTAATTTTCTGAAATATATCTTATTTTTAAGAAGCATTTCTATGAAAAGTACAATTCCATCCACTTATTTAACATGTTTAAAAGCTACATTTTAAGAAACCTCCTTTTGCCTTAATATAATTTAATATTCAAATTGAGGCAAGCTAAGAGAATGGAAATTTTAAAGCATGGTTCAAAAATTGAAGGGTTTTTCGAAAAAGAGTAGAATTGATTAAAACAAACAAAAATAATGCTTTAAATCTAGGTGCTGGTGCACAATCCTGCCGAGCTGCCCAAGGTGAGCAACTACGGATTTGTGGTCGGTGCTGGCCGTGAGGCTAGAATATCCGTTGAGCCCGTCTATGAGGATGCAACGCCAAGCATTCGATCGATTAAGAAGTCGGTGCGTCGCTGCCTCTTCTCAGATGAGAATGATTTGTCCTTCTATCGCACCTATTCGCGCAAGAACTGTGAACTGGAGTGCGAGGCGAAGCTGCTGCTGCGCGACTGCAGATGCGTCCTCTACTATCTGCCCCGAATTGATCCTTTGGCTCGCATTTGCGGACCCAATGACAACAATTGCACGAATCGTATCCAGACCGATATAGAGTCATCGAGAGGGGAGCTGTCCTGTGAGAACTGCTGGCCGGGCTGCTTTGAGCTGACCTACAAGTACTCCATGTCCAGCTCCCCAATTATCGGGAGCCGCAACTACAAGAGCGGCGAGGATCTGCCCGAGCATCTATTCAATGCGAGTCGTAACGGCGAGGACAGTGACCTATCCATACTCCACTTTTACTATCTCCACAACAATTTTCGGAGCACCACCAAATCCGAAATGTTTGGCTTCACCGAGTTTCTCTGTAAGTGCAAAAAAACCTAAAGTTGGATGAGTCTAGCCGGAAGATCTAGATTTTGTGGGAAACGTATTCAAGAGTCAGACTAATTTCTCTTCTGCAGCAAATACTGGCGGTATACTGGGTCTCTTCATGGGCTTCAGCATCTTTTCGGTTATTGAGATCGTCTACTATGTGACAATCCGTCCGTATTGCGCGTCGCGTGCTCTCCGGGAGCGCCGTAGGCGCAGGCAGGCGAAGCTTCTTTGGTTAACTCCGGTTCGTCGGCAACGACGACGCCGTTTCATTCGGCCGCAACCTCGCCCGCCTCCGTACAGCCAGCTGCCGAATAAGGTAATCGCTGGCACCGTGGAGCGAAACAAGCCAAGTCTGTGGCAAGTGTTGCGCGGCATGCGGGATCCTCTAATCTATCCCTATCTGGATTAGGATGTTTGTTGTTGTTGTTATTGTTTACACACATTTTATGACCCTTCAAGTGCAACGGACGTGGCCGCAAGCTGAATAAATAAACCAAGGCACACTAAGAGGCCAATGAACGCGGTCATTAAATGGAGTTGGCCAAGTGGCAATGGATTGAAGGCAAGCGGGTGGAGGGATGCGGCTGCCACCGGAAGCGCTGCGCCCAACACCAAACAATTTGAAGTCAGGTATCAAATGGCGCTAATCACTAATCACCAATCGACACGCGACTTCAATTTCAATTGAAAACAACAAAAAATATCAAAAAGTTTCTCTGTGCCTGCGGTTGCTATTTTGAGCTTGATTACTTAGCAATCAGGTTCGCAATTCAATATGGACAGTATTGAGCAGATATCTGAAAAACGCAAACAACCTTGCAAGTCTCACAGCTAGTTTCCAGCTTTTAATCCATTTAATAGGGTATTTAACGTGAGCTTTGCTATCACTTTAGCTAACCATTTACTGAGAGATTTGAATTCAAAAACACTTAAATAGCATAGAATCTTTGCACTTACGATTTAAATATACATATACACAGCACTTGTAGTTAAACTTAAGCAGTTGCTGTGTAAAACTAGAAGAAACAAGTAATAAAGAAAAGTTGCCACGATTTTATTATGGTTAATTAAGATCTCGGCAAGCGTATTAAAAATTCGTTTGCTGAGTAATTGCATTAGTTTCGCATTGATTGCTGGTTTTTCAGATTTTGGATATGTGTGTCAACTGTAAATGAATGGAAAGAAATGAAATTTTATTTCGGCCGTAGACGAAAATGGCAACTGGCAATGTTGGCTAAATACGTCGCACTGATGTCACCCCGGCCGGCCACTTGGAAGCAAAGTGCGTTTCTTTTCCAATCTGTGTCTAACTCTGTATGAGATACATTCACACGCAATGTGAGCCACACGAGCAATAGAAACTTTTATGACCAGGCGCGTCTGAGTGCGCTAATTGAGCAAGTGTCACAAGTCGCAGTTGACGGGTCGACCCGTCAATGTCAAGTGGCCAAGTAGCCAAGTAGCCAAGTGAAGAAGTGGCCAAATGGCAGCCACTTGCATTTGCCTCCACCCAGTTCCCCTTGCTCTAATCATACACTCGCAAAGAAAGTCGAGCATTTTTTTTACTCCAATCAAGTACAAGTGCTTTTCGATGCGATCTTTGACCAGAGAATGATTTTCTTATTTCAAGAGTGTCTTTAATATCTTAAGTCTGAAAGGTTAACTTGAGTAAGTTTGCTCTTACTTTATTGTTTAGAAGTTCTAATATAAGTAAACGTAGAATAAAACAACTACAGTTCGAATCAAGTCTTTGTGTTCTTAAATAACGATTGTATTTATTTGAACAAAGCTCTGATAATAATTCTTGAATGTAGAACTTGATTACTTAGAGTAAGATATTTAGTTATTACAGATAATAATAATAAATAATGATAATAATAATAAACAACAAAAAAAAACGAAATCAGTTGGAATTATGAATTAAATTTCATAATTTCATTTGCACACACATTTTAAGCACAGAATTGCTTGAAAGGAGAAATTGTTTACTTAGTTAAAGAATTTTTTCAAAATATATTTGTTCATATTAATTACGAATGTTCATGTTGTGCTTGAACTTTGAATGGAGTGTTGCTTTTTTGAGTGTACACACGTCACACACACACACACACGCACAGCTTGAGTCAGTGGCCATAAATATGTATGTGGCATGGAACTGGGCATAGGCATAGATTTTGTGGGCTATTCCGCATGATTTCATTAATTGCCAGCTGGAAAATCTCAATTCGCACCCAGTTTAGTGGGACGGGCCCAGTACGTCGTCATCATACGCGGCGTATACGCGATTCCAGCGCAGGCAGGTTGTGGCAGCAGCAGCAGCAGCAGCAGCAGCATTGCTGCGAATGTAAACAAACAAGTGGCGTGGCAACAATCAGGTCCAAATCATTATGTGTGTGTGTGTGACTGTGTATGTGATTGTGGGCTGGCCTTTTAAACATTCGTTTTAGGTACTTTTTTTCCCCTATTTTATATTTTCGTTGGCTGTGATTCATTTACATCACAGCAGCATCCAGCAGCAGCCGTAAAAAACAACTACAACCACGACATGTGGTGGAGGAACTCTGGAATGGCCTTTCGACGAGCCCGACAATTCACGAAAGACATCAGTCAACGCTTTCCAGATGCTCTGCCACATAAAAAGGTAAGCACCCAAAATTATGACAGACAATTGGAACATTCGCCCGGATTTTGAGACTCACAATTTATCATTTTTCAATCTGAGATTGAGTGTGTTGCAGTCAGTGTTGCTATGCCTATGCTGAATATTGGTCATATTAGAAGATTAATAATATTATCGAAATTGAATTTTATATTTATTTTATTGTTATTATTCTTAATGAATATATTTATTATGCACAATTACTTAATGCCCATAATAGGCAAGAAATTAGCTGTGACCTGAAATTCGATCTCAGTTCGAATATAAATCACTTTATGTGACTCAAAATCTTATTGTACTTGCTATATATGTACGATATAGGCTATTTTCTGTTATTTCTTATTATTAAAACACTTTCTGTGCATATTTTTCGTTTATTTTTCACTTCATTTAAAATGATCAGAATTCGAATAACACTTGGATATGCCAAAATAGTTACAATCAAAGTCAGTTTTAAAAATAAACCATAAACCACAGAACACCCTATATATATATATGTATATATATATATGTATATGTGTGTGTATGTGTATGTTATGCACTTGTCCAATTTCACATTCCTAGAATGCAACTAACTTTAGTAGAATTCGCTTTGATAATGTTTCAACTAATTTCAAGTTGAACACAATGACAAGTAATGCCTACTGAGCGTGTGTGTGTGTGTGTGTGTGTGTGTGTGTGTGTGTGTGTGTAGAGGCAATGAAACTGCACACACACACAATTAAATACACACATAGACACCGACAACCCGTGAGCAGAGCGCAGCGGCATTTAATTTCCTTCTTTTTGTTTTTCTTTTTGTATGTTTATGCTAAGCAATAAGAAGCAGAACAACAACAACAATGACGGTCAGCCACGTGGGTGGAGGTGGACGTGGCTGTCGATGTCGATGTCGGTGTCGATGGGAGTAGCTGACGCTAGTATCCGCTGCTTAAGCAGCTGCGACGCTGCGTCGCTGCCGGTTTGGTGGTCTCCGAGCATCCTCAGCGGAAATGGAAATTCAGTCAGACATTGAACGTCGTGCGCCGAGCTGTGAATTCGCTTAACCTGAAACTTGAACACTCTAACTAAGAATTGGCCGCCACCTCACCTGGCATCCCCCCTCCGTCCCCAAGCCAGCGCCATTACATATCATATCATATTATATCACATCATATCGCAGACTCATTCACCAATCTTGTATTTTTGTGCCTGCGCGTTGAGTTCACACGTAATTATTCCTCCGTAGTTCTGATCGGCCATCCTCTTGTTGATTTACTGTGTGCTCGTGTGATTTATTTTTTGTTTATTTGTGTGTTGCTGTTGGTTTTGTTGTTGCCGCGTGCATTCGCATTCGCATTCGCATTCGCATTCGCATTCGCATTTGCAACATTTCGCGCGAAAAGTGTGTGCAGCTGTTTGTAAAGCCATTGGATTTGCAACAACTGCTGCAACAAATCGCTGGCAGAACGATAACAACAACAAAAGTTGGCAAATGCATTCCACGACATGCGGCGTTGGCGCCTCAGCCTCAAATCTTGCATCGCTGCAAACGTAAGTACTTATTACAGGCCTGAAAGCGGAACTACTTACTTATGCAGACACGAGTATTCTGCGCTTCTTGTATCTTGAAATCAGCGCCTGCAAACAATGAGGCAATCACAATTAGTAGCCAGCAAATAAAATTCGGATTAATGAAATGAAAATTGAAAAAAATAACAAAAAAACAAAAAACAAATACAAATAACAATTGCATTGCTGTATACATAAAGTATGACCTCAAATTGTATTATTAATATTAGTAAATATTGTATATTTCTTAGCATCTTTCTTTCTCATGGACATAAAAATACACATAAACAAATGTATTTTTCGCTTTGAAAATGCTTTTTTATGGTATTACATATTGTTCACAAAAATTGCGAGCTTGTGCTAGAATTTGAGTATTATTTGCAGATAGTGCTTGGAACATTATTCACAGCCCCTTAAATATGATGCTGATGCAAATTAGTGTAAATCAATAAATATATAGTTTCGCACAAGCTATTCGATTGCAGATTACGTCAAGGTTATTGAGTGCGATCATCAACGATGTATTCTTCGAAAACAAGTAAATAATATTAAGTACAAAATAAACATATAATTAACGCTGGCTTTCACTTAATACCTTTAGATACTAGAAATAATGCAACTGTTTTGGAAAGGGGCCTTGCAACCTTGTTGCTTTTGTTTGCTTCTCACTTGTTTGCCCCTTGCTGTCGTGCCATAAAGCATCCACTTGTGGCCAAGAATGCCATTCAATAAACCACAGATAATCCATCAAAGTGCGCAAAGACAAACAAATGTAAGTTCCAGCGAGAATGGGGAATAGGAGCGGGTACACTCTAAAAAAACATAAACAAGAATATTTATTTACGTAGAATTTAGAAAATTTATACACTTTCGCCGCTAAAAACAGATCCCATTTTGTGCAGTTCATGAACTTCTAAGAGTTTTTAAATAAACAAATATATGTTTCTTAAATATCAAAGGTGCTACTAAAATATGAAAGTAAATAACACAAATATTTTTGGAATTTTCGAATGTGGGAAAGCGCTTCTACAAAAACTTATTATTATTTTGGTTTCTCAAAACTGTAGTGTAAATGTGCAATTGATCGTGAACTAAAAACAGTTCACAAATTTAAAAAAAATGGTTTTAAAAATAAATATTGAAAATTAAAGTCCCAAATTCAATGATACAAAATTAAAATTAAAATTCAAAGAAATAAACAAATTAAATAAGCTATATGTAAAATACATCAGATCCGTTAAATGTTAGAAGACAAAATTAAGAAGTGATAAGCAAATCTCGGAGCCTGCGTAGTAAGATACATTTATCATATTATTTTATCTCGGTGTATATCGAGGGAGATGCGGGAACGCTGTGCTTGTGTGTGAGCAAAGTAGCTCAGCAGAGTTTGTTTTTTGTGTTTTTTTTTGTAAACAAATGTGTGAATGCCTTTGGCCACCAATGTGTGTCAGATACAACTGAAAATAGTTGCAGGATGATAAACATGGGGCATGAGCGAGCGCGGCGGGCGGGCAAACGGGAAAAGTGGCGAACGGGCCACATGAAAGCGCAGCAGAAGCAACAACAGCCATCAAAAGTGGAGCACTTAAAACATTTTTCTTCAACTAATTAATGTGAATTCTAAGTGCGGCATACACACACACACGCACACACACACACACACTTATGGAACGCTGACTGACAGATGCCTCTAGGGGTGAAAGGGGCGCGGCCGATTTATATACCGTAATTTATGTTTATGGTGTCACGCAAAGTATCAAGCCTCCGGAAAACTGTTGAATGCTTTAATGAAGTTGTTGCTCATTGCAGTTGCTCAATTAGCTCATCGACAAGTACAATTGGGTAATCCCCTTCCTTCCCGTCCCCTCATCAACTGTCTGTCTGGCAAATCTTTTATCGTCTAGCGATGCTTGTGCGCGGCCAAGGGCAGCATCCACACACACACACACACACATACACACTTACATACGGGTTTTTGCAGTTGTTTATTGGTGACGTCATCGCACCATCGTCACCGTCACCGTCACCGGCAATAGCAATTGCCAAAAGCCAACTGCCAACTGCCAACAGCCAACAGCCACCAACGCGTCGCAGTATTTGCAGTCAAAGAGCAAAGTGATCGTCGACGCCTACAACAAGCATATAGAATCTGTAAAGAATGAGATTAGCTCAGCATGTAGCATAAGACCACCATATGTATATACGAGTATACACAAAAGATTTGAGCCAACAAACTTTTCTGTAATTTCATTCAATTTTTCGATTTGTTCACTTGTTGCCACAAGTGCCTGCCCCACAAATCAGGCTAAATCATTGTTCATTTCACCCATCTCAACCGACTTCTTTGCTGGAAAATTATGTGCAGCTTAAAAAATGGGCTGGGCGTAGGCCAGGTAGTCTTAACTTATCTTTATATACACACAACGTGGCTTACATTGCAAGTTATGAGCGAAATATAATTCCGCCCATCTCTTTGCGAAATCCGGAGTCTTCCTGGCTACGCCCTTGGCTATATGTATTGATATATTTATGTATTCAGATATGATATATATACTCGTATATACATATTTGCATGCGAGAAACATGCTTTTAAAAAATGTTCATTTTGTTGCGTATATTATTATCTGTCGAGTGTTGAACGAGACCAAGACTGAGACCGAGCCCAGTTGCCATTGAGCAACCGCTACCCACTAGCATACGGCAGCAACCCACAAGGGATGAGCCACTATCCAAATATGTTTCAATTGGCTGGCTGACAACAAGTCGCTGCCTTGAATAGTAGTTATTCGGTAGCTGAGCTGGTCTTTGGGTCAGATGCTGGCTGCATCTTCATTGATTTATTGACACGCTGAAATATAGTCATAATTTTAATGAGTGTTAAATTACAGTTATTAGCATACAGCAGACAGAAGACATTGTGTGTGTGTGTGTGACCCCGAACCACCCACGCAGCTAATCCCGCCTCGTTCTTTTTTTTTTTTTTTTGAGTAGAACTTGTCGCATCTGCAAAGGCTGCAACTTTTGCCGTTTGCCGTTGTTGAAAATTTGAGCAATTTGTTGACACACATTTTAATGTTTGCACGATGCTCGCACGCCATCGACATGCTTCTGTGTACCGCTTTGGCAACGACTACGGCTACGGCTCCCGCAATGTGTCCGTATCCGGCGAACGGGTTTTTGTCTTATCACAACAGCGACGCAGTGGAAATCTGAGGACGCCCACCAGCAATACAGCAACACCAGCAATACCAGCAATAGATGAGCTGCTGCGCCGGATGCGAATACGGACGGTTAGAACACCAACGTCATCGGACATGATCTCAGCAATGCTGAAAAGCAAAAAACGCAGCTTTGATCTGCATTGCAAATGCGCTATTTATTGCGACCTTGTGGCAAATTTGAGATTTATTTGTTAAGCCGTTTTTTTCTTTTTAGCCGAATGGAAGTGGAAATAGCTTTATAAAAAGTAAGCAAACTTCCGGAAGAGTCCTTCGCACCGGAAGAGTCCTTCTGTAAACTTTCAACAATAAGCGAAAACGCGTAAATTTAAAAATAAATTAAAGAAAAACTATAGAACGGAAGCTGAAATTTTGACAAATGCCAAGGATATGCATAATCGCTGAGAAAGACATATCTGAAAGGATGTTATTATTTTTATTATTGCCATCAGTAAGCGATTTTCGATAGATATTGCAGAAACGCAAGAAGTTATCTATAAATCTATAAAATAAAGCAAATTTCACGTTCAAAATTTCAAGTCTTTAGCTCTTGAAGTCAAACAGTCAAACGGACTCAGGGCATTAGGAGTACTCAGCTGGTTAGATGTTATTTGTTGGAGCATTGATAAGCTTTCATTGTAAATTACTGCTAAATCAGCTTAATGTTAAAGTGAATATATTTATAATTTATTGCAATTGAAACAGCTCAAATCTTAACGCGAAATTTCTGAGTTCTTATTTGAAAATACGCGAATTGTATTGTTTTGTGTAGCTTGGAATCAATATGATGATGTAATGGAGCATCTGGGCCGGGGCTTGGCAAAGGGCCTGGGACAGGGATAGGGGCAGGGTAGCGGCTGGGACATTAAATGGGCCTGGTTTTTGTCATCAGTTTATCAACTTGTCTCTTCACTTTATGTATCCATTTTTGTGTGTCACTGTCAACAAATTGCTTTTAATGGCCGGGTCGGTGGCGCAGCTCAGTTTAGACGCCCCATGGCTGCCGCACACACACACACGCTCCCAGCGATTCGCAGTTTTCTAACATGCAAAAAAAGAATGTGGAAACTCCAAATAATCTCAATTTGGTATATATTTTGAATGTGAAAACTTATAATAACAAAATGATAAACACTTTTTGTGCATTTTAGAACAAATATCAGCACAAAAAGTCTGCAAATATTTTTGAAAAGTATAAATAAATTTGTATGAAATTTTTGGGATTATTGAAAGATGGCAAACTTTTCTAGTTTTGGGCCATTTAATTCGTCAGCTTAGAAATTAATAAAAAAAAAAAAACATATATGTGTATTGACAAGTAGTCAATTATTTTTTCTGAGTGTAGTTCTCTTTGACACAACGCGATCCGGCTCGGCTCCATGTCACAATCACGGCCTATGTCCGTTGAGACCGACTAAATTTTGTGATTTCCGCACGACAGCAACAGCAACAGCAACAGCAACAACAACAACAACACCATCAGCAATTTGCACTGCAACAACAACAACAATATAAAAAACACAGCAACAGCGTCTGACGAAGTGCCTCGGCCAGACGAGCCGCAAACGCCGCCGCCGTCTCTGTCGGCGTCGTCGCTGCCTTCGCCGCAGTCGCGGCCACAACGCGTCCCGTTCTTAATTCAGTTGACCAGCAGCCGGCGCTGCGACGAGACACGCGACTAACAAACAAACAAAAAAAAGAAGCAAAAAACAAAGCACAGAAACAAATTATTGAGAATTATCTGATCATAATCGCATTTATATAGACAACAAAGTAGCGTCGCTAGTCACGCGTATCCAGTATACATAAAAAAATAATTAACAATAGTAAATAATAAGCAAGAAAAAATATTCGAAATACGGCAAAGTTTTCAATTTTGTTTTTGTGCGTTTGGAAAACGCGCGCGCGTTTTTTTTGTTCGTTTTTCCAGTGCAAAAGAACGATTTTTTTTTAAAGAGGTGACAACAAAAGCGCCACAGTGCGATAGTAATTTCTCGCTATATGTATATGTATTTCTATATCTCTATAAATATATATATATATAGTATATACTTATGTGTATCTTATTATTATAACTTACTTATTTATTTCTGTTTGTGATTAATTTTTTTTTTTTTAATTTTTGTTGTATTTTTGTGCGTGTGCGTATCGCAAAAGCGAATGCAAATGTTTGTTGCTGTTGTGTTGCGTGCGATGCGATTATGTTGGTAGACTGTTTGTTCTCACTGGCTTAGTGCTGGGCACCGCATTGGCGTTGCCATCGACGCTGGCAGCAACATCAGCATCAGCATCGGCATCGGCAACGCCATCGGCATCGGCATCGGCATACGACTAGACGCCAGGTTCGCCCACCTAAAACGCACGTTCAACAGAAATAGCGACAAACGTTGGCGGGCAAACAGCAACAGCAATAACAATAACAATAACAACAACAACGGCAGCAGCAACAACAACAAATGACAACAAGTCCAAGTCCAAGTAAAATATTAAGAAACACGCATTGCCCATGAGGGTAGCCCATCTGGTGTGCTGGGCAATCCCCTTATTTTCACTTTCCCATACCACCGCACTGCACATCCCACCAAGCGTAAAGCAACAGGCAACAAAAATTGTTTCAGTTTCATTTGGCTAACACTTTTGTTTCAGTTGCTGTTGTTGTCTTTCGCCTGCTGCTGCCAATAAATAAATAACAAGCAGAAAAAACGAATTCGAAATACAAACGAATATGAAGAAGAAAAGTCCATATATATATATATATATATATAATGATATATAATTATATACATAAATGCTAGACGCCAAAGATAGAAGAATTACGCTAAACCGGCAAACGGGAGATGGCAGAATCTCATCACTTGTTGAGATTCTCGCTGAGATGCATTGAAAATTGTCTGAAAATATAAACAAAGGTCTGAAATGACGGTAGAAGGAGAGTGAAAGCCTTTTGTCATCTATTCAAGCTAGTCTCTCTAAAAGCCTTTTGGACTTTATTTATCAATCAAACATTTATTCATATAAATATTGTGTCCCGAAAAATAGCTACAACATTTTGGAAAATCACTTAAATATTACAATAATAAAACTTCGAATAAAGTACATTAAAAATTCGTAATTAGCAGAAAAGTGCGGTTAATTGACTTTCAAGAAACTACATCTATATAAATTCAACCATCTATTGAGAAATCTTTTAAAGGAAACATCTGAAAACAACTTTCTTTTTTCGCTGCTTCAGTTCAAAGAGCAAGAACTATGCAAATTACATATTTATTTATTATTTAATTGAATTTATTTCCCTAATAATATTTAGCTACAATTAACAGACTTAAGCAATTGTGCAGCAAGCAGGTCAACTTCAAAGCTACCTAATTGAATGTCAAATGAAATTCAAAACATATTTTCGACTTTAACCTTGAACAAGTTATTTAATACTTTTACACACCGGCCACAAAAACAAACTTCGAGTTTAGTAATTCAACACATGCTTTAAGATTAGCTTGGAACTCGATATGAGTAAGTCCAGCTAATTAGTTTTGCTCGTATATATGTAAAGACATACATACAAATACTAAATACCATTTCATATTATTCCAAAGAAGTTCTGTTGCAGATGCCTTGCATCTAGTAAAACAACACAAATTGATAAGTATGGTAAATACATGATTATTTGTCGTACATATATGTGACCAGCAGTTGACTTGATCTTTCTATTGCTAATATGACACATCATCAATTTATTCGGTTTATCTGCTGTTGCTGTTGATGTTGCTGTTGCTGTTGGTCCGTCTGTGTTGCTATCTTAACGAGCCGCGGTCGCCGCTTGGTCTAACTATTCCCGACTGTCCAAGTGATAAGGCCCTGCTGCGACATCCTCATTGTCTCGGCAATGCAAATGTTGCTGGTGCTGGTGCTGGTGCTGGTGCTGGTACTGCTGCTGGTGTCACGACAGCAACATGTCCGTTTCTCGAACTGAGGGACAACTGTTTGCTATCATTATGTTAGCTAGCAGCAGCTCATTTGTTTTGAGAGTCCAATCTGCTCTTATCAAGCTGTCTGTGTGTGAGTGCGTGTGTTTTTTTCGAAGTCATTAAACACACACAGCAACAGCAACAGCAACAGCAATAGCAATAGCAAACGACTGACAGCAACTTGAGTGTCAATTGTTAGCTCAAATCTCGGATACACTTTTGGATGGCAGGCACTTAATAGCCATAGACTGTCGCGCCAGCTGCATCGAAGCAAACACGAAGAACTTGAAACTAGTCAGTCAGCAACAACAATAGAAACACAGTTAAATCAACAGTAGTTACAGCTAAACGGCATCTCCGGTGGCTTTCGGGGATCATATATGATATCGGCATTGGCCAGCCACAGCGTTGATTGCTGACAACTTAATCAACATTTGAGTAGTACAACAATCTAAGGCATTCTCTAAATATATAACACACAGTGTCTCTGCGTCGACAGCTAATAAGCTGATGTACCTCAGTGTGTGTGTGTGTGTCTGTATCTGTATCTGTATATGTCTGCCCCCATCTATCTGTCCACACACACACATCACATTGTATATGTGTATGTGGACGACACAATATGAGAATTTGTCAAACGGCCCTGAACTTTGGGCTCACTCAATTTGCACTGTCACGAATTGCGAATGTGTCAAAATGCGAAAATACGCTGCTGGCACGCAAATCTCTCAGATCAATGCAAGCTCTTTGTCTCACTCTGTCTCTCCCTGTCTCGCTGCTCTATTCTCTGTGTGTGTGTGTGCTGAAGGAGTCGATGTTCAGGGTGCATGGGAACATTGATCTCGAGTTGAACTCGCTCCAAAAGCTCCAAAAGTTTATCTACTCTGCGTTCTAGAAACATTATTTGCCGTCTTGTTTGTTGGCCTAAAGATATCACCGATTTTTGATCACTTAAATCCTGCTCAAATTTAGTTTTATATCTTTCATTTTCTGTCAGTGTATTCTGTATTCTGTATGCATATAAGGGGGTTGTCCACTGTCTGATTATTCAATTGCTTTGTAAATCTTTATTCGTACTTATTATGTCAAGTTTTTGATTACATCTAATAAGTTGATTGAATATGTTTTTTTGCATATAATATTTTTTATATAAACCGTTCATTGTTGAAGAGATAAACTTGACCCGATATCCAGGCGCGTTCACGAATTTCGGCAATAGTATATTATATTATGGCATTCTAACGTGAAGAGATTTGATTATGAAACCGAAAAATACGAGTACACATGCAAATATATAGTATTGAAATATTTTTAGAGCTTCAAAAAGATGAATTCAGCAGCTTAAAAACAGACCATTTATATATACATAGATCATGCTCCAAATCGAATTTAAACGAATTATCAAAGTCTATTTTAGCATTCTTTACGGGGGCATGCCACGAGCGATTTAGTAGAAGTATTCGATTCAGTGGAGATCATAAACCATATACATGTATAGGAATCGCAATCGCATCGAGTACATCGAGTTTGTTGTCATTTATAGTCCACCTAATTATATTTTGGAGATAAACTGGTGATCAACAAGCATTCGGCGATTGCCTAATTAAATGTGCAAACATTTGACAAATTTTCAAGTTTCGATCGGGCATAGTAGTGCTATAAGAATCGAAGGTCGTTATAACCACACACACGGCATGCACATTGGCCATAGATCATAAAGCCATGAGTGGATAGCCGAATCAATTCGAGTTTTCTAGCAAAACGTTTGGGCGTAATTAAATAAACAATTTGACACATTAAAATGCATGCAAACAAACAAACGCGCAAATAAATCAAATAAACCAAAGGGCGAGCGTAGCGGGAAGTGTGTGGCCAGGGCGAGGGGGAGGCAGAGGAGGCGGAGCGGATATGTGCGAGGCGGAAGCACAAGTCTAGGCAAGTCAAGTGGCGTTTACCAACGCGCAACATTTCCCAAAAAAATTTAAACAGAAAAATACTCAATTGAGCTACGACCTTAGACAATGCAGGCCTCCCAGACGATGGATGACCCACTGTGTAGTATGACATACTTACGTATATGGAACTGCAATGCCATCCATTTTATTTTTGTGCAACAAGTGTGAAAAACTGAATACGACAAAAAAAAAATCAACAACAACAACAAAACGAACAATTGTAATTTGCATTTGTTATTCTTGTGGCTGTTACTAAATTTATGTGTTTAGTCTATTTGTACGATAGTCTCAACAGCCTAGCTGACCCCATTGGGGCTTATAGGCACCCCTTCCCTGCCAGCCGGAGCCCCATGTCAGAGAGGAGCAGTGAAACAATTATGAAGAGCCATTAACGAATCTATATTCGAATAAGGTATTCCCTTACATTATGAAAGAATAAGATAATAATATAGGATTTTTGCGCTAGTTTTGTTTTGTGTTTGAACATTCAATTTTTGAGCGATCGTTGCTCGTGAATCGATTCAGTAAAAAACAAGTCAGTCTGTAAAGGATGCCTATGGAATTTAATCAGCAGGCGGCGTCAAACTGTACATCGGCCAGGCCACGATTAAAGCGGCTTAGATGAAAGCGTCCGGTATAAAACAAACTATTATTAAATATACTATGTGGAGTAATGCAAATGCAAGCACCAACAACTGCCGGGCACACCTAGCATTGCCATCATTCCCTTGGCAATTGATAACGCCACTCACGTACACACACATGTACATTACTCGAATCAACAAGCTCATCATTGTATCATTATTATGACAGCAATTCCGCTGGCCATGCACATGGTATCAAGAGTGCGAATTTTGATTTCAAATTCAGAATTGGAATCGGTTTGCCAAATTTGGTTTTGGGGCGCTGCGCACGAGCCATACGCAGACAGGCACAGGCAGACAGAGAGACAGATATATATATATATATATATATATATATATATATATATATGTTTATAGAGATTGAGATAGTGTCGCATGGAGTAATTAGTGTTTACCAAACTGACAACGCAATACCCGTGAGCTGCATGCAAATGCGGCACAGAGTCACCCAAAAGCTAGCCAGCAAATTCCAATCGAAGTTGCAATCAACGATGACCATTGCCGACACTACCGGGAATAGATGGATCGTACCCAGTGCTATGCAATATTCCTATAGACCCAAGCCCCACTACAAAAGCCCCTCGCTTTTTCTTTCATTTTTAATAGCCCAACGCGGGCGGTGACGGAGTCGTAAACCCAAATTGCAGTCCATATGCCACACAGTAATTGTAGCGGGTGCTTCGCGTTTCTTCTTTTTTTTTCTTTTTTTTTTTTTTTTTTTGGTGCCTGCCTGCCTGTTATTGTTGCTCTTTTGTTGCTGTTGCTGTTGCCCAGGCAGCCATTTAACGAAAATGAAATGAAATCAAATGCAGTTGACCTAAAAATAGCACAAATAGCCTGGCCAGGCCAACCGCAGAATTTTCGAGCGACCCACTAAACATTACCTACATGCAATATATGAATACATACATACATACATACATACATACATACATACACATGTACACATGTATGTATGCATGTGCACTGAGTACATGGCTTAATCTTTTAATCATTTCGATCGCGATAAAGCAATTAACTTGCTGTTATTCATCTAGCATCTAGATATATATAACGGATAAGACCTCCACTCAGAAGCCAAACAGCAATAGAATGTTCAGCTACAATTTTTGTACTTGTAGTGTATGCAAATTAACTCATTTAGGGACTCCAATCTGAACAATTACATTGGGCGTTTTTTTTTTCGATTACATTTTTCTAAAATTAAGAAAAAAAAGGTTCATTTTCAGGGTGTTTTTTTATACACTCTAAAATTAGCTAAGGTTCAAAAGAAACTGACTGTAAATGTCAACCGCATAAATATCTTTCAAATTTGATATTATTTATTAACTTTAAACTTAATACTATTCATAATTAGTTTAATATTAAAAAAATTATTTCGAAAAAATTCAAATAAATAATTAAATATATTTATTAAAAAATCAAGATTTTCGCATTGGACAAAGTTTTTATGGATTTATCAGAAAACCCATCAATATTTCATAAGTATTTGCGCATCTTTACAAAGTTATTAGATATCATTGATAATGTTTTTAGATCCGTTCTTATAGGATTATTTATGCTCTTGTTCTTTAGTGAAACTTTCATAAATCGTGTATATTGGCAATAAAAACAATGCTTGCCCCGATCAGGTGAGGGCAAAGGAGCTGTTTGATGTTGTACCTGCGATTTGGTGGCCATGTTTTACAGAAAACACGAATGCAATTAACCCAATTCACAGTCAACAACCTAGGCACTGCACCATCCCTCCCCGCTGAGGTTGCCAATCACAGCATTCAATTATCGTTATGGGCAGCAGCTGCCCGCAAGAAAATGCCATACATGCCTGTTAGTTGGTTGCAAAGCAGCGCTCTCCCGTCTCCCGTCTCCCGTTTCCTGTGTCATGTGCCGACGTCAGCGTCGTTTGCGACGCCTTCGCCGTCTGTGACCCATTTGCTGCACACGCACACAGCAATGGCGGGCAACGCCATGAAGATGCACTCAAAAAAAGATGGCAGATTACCTTATTTTTGCCATACTTCAAAACTTACTTTAAGCTACATATTTCATATTTTTCTGATTATGAAAAATATTCATGATGAACGGCAAACATTTTAACTATTTCGTAATTTGAAATTGAAAAGTAAAACCAAAAACGGGCATACTTTGATCTGAGTGTAGAAATAGAGTGTAGAATATGAAAGGGGTTGAGTGGCACGCCCACAAACATGCAACCGCAACGACAATGACGGCGGCCACATCCTGCCATCAAAGTCGGCCATCACAGCTGCTGACGTCGCTGTTGCCAATGACGCAGGCAGAGGGAAGGTTGCATAAAGCATAGGGCAGCGGGCAGCGCGGAGAGTGGAGAGTGTGCAGCAGATGGGCAACGCCATTATTGATGCCGCATGACGGGGCGTCGATTGTCGACATTGCGGCTCGGCTGCTTAGTTAGCTTTGGGACGCGTGGAAAATCTGTTGCATATTTGTGAGCTGTGCGGCAGAGCAGCAGTTGCATACACCATAGATTATTCTAAAAATTCGTCTTCTATTGTCCCATTGCAGAACTTGCAGCAGCAGCAACAGTAGCAGCGCAGCTACAGCGGATGCACACAAGATGGTGCACCACAGCAACGATGATGCCATGAACAAAATTCCACTCAAATCGTGCAGTGGACTGGATGACGATGAGAAGAATGGCGGCGAACTGATACAGGACACCGCCGCTGCCGAGGAGGCGCGACGCGAACAGATGTAAGTATAATAAAATAAGGCAGCTCACTCGAAAAGTTACATTCGAGCCTGAAATTTGTGCGGAATCTGCCACAAGAAGTCCTATCTGATAGTTGAAATTCAATTTGAAGAGAATTCTTTTCTTATGGATCTCAAAATATTGATATCTTTTTTTCACTTAAGTCATTCCCATTTTACACTTACAACTTTACAATTTTGCATAAGGTAGAAAGATGGTAAATATAAAAAAAAAATAGCAAAAGTTTTGGGAAATGCGACTGGCAACTACGAAATAAATGATGCATACTTTTTTGGGCATTAAAACTTTGCTTAATGCTGGAAATTGGTGCTGCAATTTTGAAAGATATCAGTTAATTTTGAGAACAGGCATTTGCAGGCATTTGAAATGTTTTGAATATTTAAAAAATGATGTGAATCTTTTTGTGTATTCACAGGCGTGCGAATGTGTTGGCCTGGATGAAGAAGCTGACAATTGTGTTAATCTGCTTCATTGGCATCGCCCTGATTAGCTATGTGATCATAAGCCTGTGCTTCAGCGGTAAGTGGTAAACGGGACCAATTGACAAAGTGGCCAACAAACATCTACATCTCTAACCACTCACTTACAAAATGGCAACTAATATCACGATACACACGCACACACACACACACACACGCCCACTCAATATCTAGTACATATATACACCACACGATGAACAAATGTTGCACATGAGCTTTGCATGTCTCTTCAGTCACAATCCTGCACTCTGGCACCTAGTTTTCGTTATGTTAAATTTCTTCTATTGTGGCACCAAAAAATGTATTGACAACAAAACTCTTACACCTTAACTTGCTAAATAACAACAACAATAATTGCACCGACAACAACAACAACAACAACAACAAAAGACTGGCCAAAGTCGACGCCCCTGCGAGCCAACAACAGCACAGTTGCAACAGCAGCAACAGCAACGACAGCAACAGCAACAATTGTTGGCAGCAGTACTGCAGCAACAGATGCTGGTGCAGAGGCATCAGAGTCATCGTCAGAGTCCCCTTCACAACCAACAGCACCAGCCACAACAACAGCAGCAACAATAAGAATAACTAGCACAACTATCACACCAACACCAACAACAACAACAATAAGAACAAACGAAAGCACAACAACAACTACTACAGCAACAACACCACCAAGCAATCCAAGCACAAGCCACACATTCATAACATTTACTTCAACAGATGAGCAACCGGAACACAACGAAACCACGGAATCAACAACAGCAACAACAGCTGAAGAGATTGCGATTGCTGGACCCGCCATCGCCGCATCCACATCTCCGACAACGCCACCACCGTCGCCAGCAACAAACGTGGACAACAACAAGGAATTCAGTTCCAAGCTGGGCGTCTTCGAGAATGCAGCCGTCTGCTCGGATATGCAGCCATGCAGTCAGATTGGCAGGTAACTAGAGAAAGATCTGCACATGTGCAATGTATTTATTTGCCTAATGTACAATAAAAACAATCCACAATATTCAAAAAATGGCTTTAAGAAATACAAATTGAAGATCAGCGAGTCAAACCGAAATGAATTTTGGCTCTGATTACGAATTCGATTCTGAATTGCAATTGGTAAATATGCAGTTCCTATTCCGATTACAATTGCGGTTTGAAACACTATTTAAAATTAGATTCAAAATAAAAATGACAAATTAAATGAAATTAAATAAAACAAGTAAAAATGGTGTCCGATCTACGTTTAACTCAGCTGTTATATGAAATATATTTATTAGCAAAACAGTTTTTGGTGTTTGCTGAAACTTGCAAAATGTTTGTTAATTATATTAAATTTGATATTCAATTTGAATCTGAAGAAAAAAATCCGAATTATTTATTCTCTATTCACTCTTCGCAGCGATATATTGGCGCGCAATGGCAGCGCTGTGGATGCAACAATTGCCACAATGCTGTGCAACGGCCTCCTGACCTCACAGAGCATGGGAATTGGCGGCGGCCTCCTGATGAATATCTACGAGCGTGAAACAGGGCAAAGCTACTACATAGACGCCCAGGTTGTTGCACCATATGCATCCAAGCAGAACATGTTCGATGATAAATACAATGCCTCCATCGTTGGACCACTGAGCATTGCGGTGCCCGGCGAGGTGATGGGCTATCATCTGGCGCACCAGAAATTTGGCAAGCTGCCCTGGCAGGACCTCGTGGCACCATCTCTAAAGCTCTGCGAGACGGGCTACCAAATGTCCAAACATCAGGAGAATTCTGTGCGCAGAACGTGGTCCCATATCAAAGATAATCCCCATTATCAGTGAGTACAAGCAATTACCATAAAGTAAAGTAACGTAATTTTTGACTTCATTTTGACTTCATTAATAAATTAAAATTATTATAATATTATGTAACTTCAACGGTTAATTTTAATGGCCAAAATGATATATACTTATTTATGAATATACACAATTGAACTGTACTTGAATTTAGAAAGAGGAAAATATTGGGATTTGTGTACCGGTTGTGCTTGATTTTAGAACATTGTTTTGTTAAGTCACATTTAGTATTTCGATTTTTTTTTATTTATTTATTTATTTTTTTTTTTAAATAACAGTTATATTTTAAACATTAATCAACATATTTAAAGGCTATAAAACATTGATTTGAAACAGAATGAATAATAGCAGTGAATTACAATCTATAACATAAACATAGAACAGGTTTTAGCAGTTAATAAATAACATCAAATATTACATTTGTGGCACATTAATTTAACGCCCTACAGTCCAGAGGTCGCTGGTGTGGAGGCGCTTCAAGCTCCTGCGAGTTGTATTTGATCCAAGTGTGCAGGCCAAAGGGTTGACGTGGTTGTGCAAACGGTCATTACACCGACTTGTATGTCTGTTGATTTGTTGACTGACTGTCGGTAATGCGAAGTCGTTGTGCAGAGTTCTGTTGCTCACATATGGTGGAGCACCAGAGATGTCTCTGAGCACCTTGTTCTGCAAAACTTGAATTTGATTAATCCAGGATTTTGCGGCTGTGCCCCAGAAAAAGTGGTCAGCAAGCTTATCGGTCGATATGACGAGACAAGATTATCTGGCTTGCCAGGTTTCGGAATCATCGCAATCACAGCGCACTTCCACGGAGTGGGGAAGTGGTGGATGCGAACCATGGAGTTAAAAAGTAGCACCAAGAACAATACTCCCTTCTCTGGGAGGGCCTTAGCAACTCTGCCGTCAACGCCATCATAGCCAGGGGCCTTAGTGGACTTAAGCCTGCGAATCTGTAAGCGGACCTCAGTAGGGGCGATAGGGGTGATCGGTTGTACAGGATCTAGATCTGCATTTAAAAATGCTTCAGTGTCCTGTACCTGGCTGGGCGATGCTAGTGCAAAGGGCGTGAAGCGACTTTGCAGCTCGTCCGCAAACGCCGATGCAATATCTGCATCCGATCGACACCAAGTGTTGTCAGGTCGCATAATGGGGATCCGCCTGAGTGGCTGCCGCTTGACACAACGCGTTGCCTTCCACAAATTGAATCCATGATTCTTACGGGCCTATCTTTTTGTCTTTTTATCTGTCTTTTTTAACTTTTGTTTACAAGTATTATTATTGTTTTTTTTTCGGAAATCGATTTCCATTCGCAGAACGTGCAAAGTTATCGATAAAATAAAATAAAATAAAATTATAATTGAAATTTGCATTGCCAGACGGAATGACAATTTATAGAAAAAAGTGTTGCATATTTTGTGGTGCTTTCTTCAACGTACTCATTGAAGTAATTCCCAAATGGTTCTGGCTTCGAGCAGGGCAATACGGGTCAATCTTTTTGTCTTTTTATCTGTCTTATTTAACTTTTGTGTACAAGTATTATTATTGTTTATGTTTACTATTGTTATTTACATTTTTTTTTATATTTGTTGATATTTTTTCTTCCTATTATTGGAAATGCTAAATAAAGCTTCTCAGTTGTGATGTCGCTCCTCGGCATTTCCGGGGTCAGCTGATTATAGATTTGTATTTTTTATCTATTTTTTTAAACTTTTGTTTACAAGTATTATTATTGTTGCATAAACAAATGCCTTCACCTTTCGACATAATTCTGCTAAATTTAAGCTAAAAATGTTGCTTTTTTTTAAACAATTAAAATTCAAACAAAATGATTTTCGCAGGGTTGTTTTCCTAAACGCGGAAACCGGTGAGCAGCACGTGGAGGGAGCCTTACTGAAGCCACCGGCGAAACTGTGCAACACATATCAATTGCTGTCCGACAATGGACCGATGGACTTCTACAATGGCACTGTGGCCAAAATGCTGGCTGAGGATCTGAACGAGTTGGGCAGCATTATAACGCTAGACGATTTGTTAGCGTACACAGCCGAATTGCGATTTTCCATAACATCGACATTGGGAAAGGACACACTCTATGCTGTACCGCCGGTGAGCAGTGGATCTGTCATATCCCACATACTTAGCATTCTGGAGGGCTACAACTTAACCCGTGCCGATTTGGCCGACGAAGAATCCCACGCCCGCACCATACATCGCATTGCCGAGGCACTCAAATTCGGATTCGCCCGTCGCCCCGAGCTTGGCGATCCCCGGTTTATAGACGTGCGCGAACTGGTCAGCCAGCTGAACAATCCCGATTCTGCTGGTGAGCAACGGGCCAAGATCAACGACAGTTATGTCCTCAGTGGTCCCCATGAATACGGTGCACTGTCCAGCTACAATGAAGACCCATATGGCACTTCAGCCCTCGCGGTGATAGCACCGAATGGCGATGCCGTATCCGTCACCAGCTCCATCAATTACTAGTAAGTACTGCTGGTAAAACCAACTTCTTTATCATTTTATATACTCAACATAGAATATTTGTCCCGCAATTTCAAAAATCAAAAAGAAAAAAAATGTTTGCATTTTATAACTAATTTCTATATATTCGAAAAGTATTTATTCTTGCCCTTAATTTACCATGAAAAATAAGACACTCCTGAAAAGAAGAGATGTAAATCTGTTTTTAAAATTAGTTTGCCTAAATCTCTTTTGAAAAATGGTTTTCAGTTTTGGTTCCGGCTTGATAGGACCACGCACTGGCATTATATTGAACGATTGCATGGCTGATTTTGCCATGAAGGGCAGTAATCAATTCAAGCTGCCAGCGTCGACGGCAAACATAATTGAACTGCACAAGCGTCCCATGTCTTCGCAGTCGCCCATGTTGTTGACGGATCGGGAGGGCAACGTACGACTGGCAATTGGTGCGGCTGGCGGCAGTAAGATACTGGCAGCTATCGTCGAGGTGGCTGCTCGATATTTGTGGCTCGGCGATGATCTGAAGGCGGCTGTCGATGCGCCGCGCTTCTACAGCCAGCTGTTTCCCGATACACTCGAATATGAGGATGGAAAGTATTCCGAGTCGCTGCTGCAGCTGCTCCAGAAGCGTGGCCACAATCTGCTGCCCTTGAAAACCACCACAGACTCCGTTGTCTGTGCGCTTGCACGTAATGCAACGGCCATCTATGCAAATGCCGATTATCGCAAGCGTGGCGGCGTTGCAGGATTCTAGAGGTGCCTCCTCCACGCACACACACACACACACACACACACACACACACACACACTGTACACACCCATACACCCACACAAGCACACTCTACACTTACACACACACACACACATAACCACACAACCACATACACACACACGCAGAGACACTAGCGTCTCGTCAAGTGAGATTAGTTCGACAACACATAAAATGAATATGAGGAAGCGGAGAGTGAAAGCGAAAGCGGGGCGGAATGAAGGCGAATGCAAAGGTGAAAGCGAACGCGTATGTGGAAGTAAAAGTATTTAAGCTAGCTATCTCTTTTTTTACATATATGTATGTATATCGTATGTTATATAAATTTATATGCTACCTTATACAATAAAAACACAAACTTTTTTTCAACACTTGCTCTTTTTTTCATTACTTCAACGAGTCGTAATAATAATTCGCCATTATAATAATATTATTTATACTAATGCATATATTTTCTTTCCCACTTTTTTGAAAGAGTATTCTTAGACTTTTAAAAACACATTCATAAGTTCCTTAAACTTACAAATTTAAACATGACACCTTTGAAAACATATTCTGTGAGAGAGTGGTGCTATTATATTTTCGCAACTTTTGGCTTGGCAATTTCTTCTATAGACTTTATGGCGTCGGAGATGCGTCATTCTGTCTATTGCACATCGTTGGCCAACTTTATCAGACCCCCCCGTTACTAAGGCCAACAAAAGGATTGAGATCTATATGTACATATGTATATTGAGTCGACAATCATTTATTTCAACAATTTCAAATTATGTGGGAATATTCACAACAAATCAATAAAGTTGTTTTGTCAATCAAGATGAGCTACATTTATAATCTGTTGTTTTGTTTCTTTGTTTAGGCGTTAACCACAATAGTTTAAATATAGTTGAATTAATTTAACATTATGCAAGTGTTAATTTTGCCCATAAATTACACTCAATTTTCAAAGTTTTGCTTCTCATCCAACACCCCTCCACCCGGCAAAAAAAAAAAAAAAAAAAAAAAATTGAATGAAGATCAGTATAAATGTACATAAATAGAAAATGCCGATAGAATAAGATAGAACCCATTCACTATTGGCAGTAATTGGTTTAGTCAATTTTTGTCTTTTCGTATCAATAATCGTCTCGCGGTTTCCCGTAGACCAACACCTTGGCACGCACCGTCTTGCATCCGGAGATGTTTACATTGCGCGTGCTGACAATTTCTTCAACATATCGCTCCTCCAAGTGTAGGTTCATCACTTGTGCCTCGTGTCGCACACATCTCTCCAGATCGCTGCGGTCAAATGAACGATAGGTTATCACCGTTATTTTCGTCAGCTGCAGTATCACTTCCAGCCGCCGGCGATAGAATACATCTGGCAGCATTCTTGCGTTCACATTGAACACATAGATAATTGTCAGCTGCTTCAGGTCCAGGTCATTTATTTCATTCACAATTGCTATGTCACGCTGGGCCTGCGCCAAAGCGTTTATTGTTGCCACGTATTCCAAATCCCAGACGGACATATTTTCAATAATCAACAAATTGCGACCGCAGTGCACCAAGTTGCGAAGTATGCCCAGCACTTTCTTATAACGTGCCTGATCCTCAATCAGATCGAAGTCGTTCCAAGCAATTCTCTGGACGTTCAACTTCCATGGATACTGGTCGAACAGCAGTTGCATCGTCAAGCTTTTGCCCAAGCCCGACGTGCCCACCAGAGCAATAGAATGAAATGCTGCATGATTGGTCAGTGCCTCTTCCAGTTGTTTGAGCGCCGCATCTTGATTGATGACATCGCGGTGAATATTGTCAAAGATGTTGCGCATCGATCGGCTGCGATCGCAGTAGTTTGGCTTGTTATGGACAATGGCCTGATATTGGCTGAAGTAGTGCTGCATGAACATCGACAGAGTCACCTCGGTCTGGTACAATGTGATGCAGCAGATGATGCCCAAGACCAGAAAAATGAGCAGCACAGAATATCGAAGAAAGGAGCTGGTTCGCTGCGTCAGACCCGATCGATCCAAATGGGCACATGGATATACCCTCACGACCTTCGGCTTGTCTGCCGCGAATAGGCGACGCAATCGCCGGCGGTTCCCCTGTCGCTGCAGATCTGCGCAATGAGTCCAGTTGCTTTGCATATGGCTGTTGGCCAGCTGCACGGATCGACGTTTTAGGAAGGCGTGTTGTCTCGTCTTTTGCGCTCTTATATCGAATAGGTCGCCTGGGGCGCTTTTCTCAGTGTCTGCAATGCCCATTTTTGCAAATTATCTTTAAATTAAATTTTAATCAAGAAATTTATGAAGAGTGCAACTGAGACTGTCAAGAATTTCAATTTGAAGTACATCAAAGTTACTTGATATATCGATAGATCGATGACTGTTTCTGTGAGTTTATGCATCGAATGCAGAATGCACGGGCATAAATGTGCGAAAATAATTACTTTGTTGCCTCAAATGCGGGAGCAGTTAAATTAACTTACAGTTCAGAAAAGCATTATGAAGCGCAACAGTTTGTAATAATATCAAAATACCGAATCGCGTTTCTTGGCGCCAAAATGATTGTACTCGGTACAAATCGATACTGCAATTTCTACTCGATGCCACTCGTTTTGGCCGCAGTCGGTTTGTTCACAAATCGCTAGAAGCTAAATAGTAAAATGGAAACGTAAGTAATGTGTTAAATATTGAGCATAATTCTTATCTTAACGTGACATTACGACTATTTATTAAAGTGTCAATGCCACATACGCATACATCACAAATCTGGAGGTGATGAATATTCTGCAAACGATCAAGAGCACCAAAAAGAAGTTTGGCATGCGCAACTTGGCGACGGTTACCTACGAAGTAATAACAAAAATAATAATAGTTATAACAATAGAGATAAATGTGTGCATGTATCTATTTCAACAGGCCCTGCAGTATCTGGAGGAGTCGCCGTGCAAAACGCAGACATGCGACTCCATCAAGAGTTATCTGCGTGATCTGGGCGCCTATGGATTGATGCCACACGAGATGCTCCAAATGGTTAATGATCCGCCAACAAGTGCGCTGCACACACAGCTGGTAAGCATTAGTCCAACTCCTGCTCCGCTCCAGCATTAGTTTCAATTGTGTGTGCGTGTTTTGTTTAGCTGATTGATGACAATAAAGTGCCGCTGACCGACGAGGAGAACGAGGCCATCATTGAGCTGACGCACAAGCATTTCCATTTCATTGGTGATCAGAACGGATTGCAGCAGGAGGAGGCCCAACAGCAGCAGCAGTGATTTTTATTATTTTATTATATTATTTTAAATTAGTGCATGTGATTTTCGTATAAAATAAGCACAATTTCAGTAAGTAAGCAGCGAAGTATTTGACTTTTTTGATTAGCGCTTCTGATCGCCCAGATCCTCGATGACATCCTCATCGATTTCTGCCCACTTGTCGGGAATGACATCGAAGAGCTCATCCTTAACGTCGCCCTGAATAACAATCTCATCGTCACCAGTTACGGAGGAGCCGCAAGCGAACTTTGTGCCAAAAAATTTGGCAGCCACTTTGAGATCAATATCTGTGAGCAAAAAGAAGATACATTTCATTACAAGTTGGTTTCGTGCATGTGGATATGAAGAACACCCACCAAAGGTACTCAGTCCAGTGACGACCGTGACGGACTTCTTTTTGCCGCGGGCAGCACGTGAGACACAGATGCGCTTTGGGACATCTTCCTTCTTTTTGACACGGAGCAATCCTTTGCCGCCGCGCTTCTGGCGCTTCTTGTCGTCGTCTGTGCCATCGGCGGCTGCCTGCTCCTCCTCGATCTTCAGTCGCTCGAAATCATCGGGCAGATTGCGCTCCAGCCACTCCTTGCACTTCTCGTACTCCGGATAGTATTCACAGTACTGCAAATGAATAAATAAATGAAAAATCGTTCAACAATTTTCGCACTAGTCTTGGAATCGAAAATAAAATTTCAGTCGTCTCACCTCTATTGGCATTGTGCAGTGACCGCAATATTTCATGACAATGGGGTAGGTGACATTGTCCCGCGGACCCACCTTGAGTCGCTCGGCAACGTTTGCGGTTTCGTTCGTCATTTAATTATTTATTATTTATTTTAACTATGCAAACTAGACTGTGGCAATATATTCAGCATGTAAGAAATTATCGAACAGGCACTAATTAATCGATGTTTCGATAGTGCCAACCGGTAATCGGCTTCTGCATCTTGCAACACTGATTGGACTGGGTCGTTGCCGCATTGTTTGACACTTTAAATGTGGTTCCAATCCGAAGGTGGCTAATTCCATTAATATTTGCTTGCTCGCGTTTCCCGTTTACAATTTTAATTTGACAAAACTCTATCGTTTAATCAACGCAGATATAGCAATTTCAGGGGTTTAGTTCCAAAGATCATTCCGATCGAACTAGTTCAAGATTCAATGAAAAATAATCAGTGAAATGCGCTTAGAAGCAAGCGATTGCGTCACAACTTTAAGCTGGACTCAAATTGTGTTCTGTAATTATTTGCACCCATGGACGCTGACATCCATAACGTTTTAAGTATGATATGATTTTTGTTTGTAGCTAAATAGAGAATAGTTTATAAACATTGTATTTATATAAAAAAATATGCCTCAGCCTATGACGTATGGCGCATCGAGAGAGAGAGCGTAAAGCTGCGTATAACCTCTGCTCTTAATCAATCGCAATCGGAAAGATATTGTGATTTGGGCAAAAGTTCACAAACATAGTTCAGATTTGAAAAAATGCGATGATTGTGTAGACGGGTGCACCTCAAAATTATGCACGCCCACACAAATGAGGGCGGGCCCCTTGCCGGCAGCAGCACCGGCGGCGGCAGTGGCAGCGGCAGCACTGAAGGCAAAATCCGCTGCATTTTTCTGGGTGAATTTGACACCACGGCGGGCTTCAAAATCAGCTGTCAGGTAAGCGCATTAAGCATCATGGAATAAATAGTAACTAGATTTCCATTTCACAGGTGCCGGAGAATTACATCTCGAAGGAGGTGTTTGATGCGATCAACGTTTATATTATACCAAAGCCGCCGCTGCAACGCTGCAATCTGACGGTGAATGTGATGGATGTGAAAATCGTTGGTTATCCCGTTGGCATACAGGATCAGCAGAAGTACACTCGCAATGAGTTCATCTTTAATTTGTGCTTCGTCTGCGATTCGCGTTCCCGATCCGTGCAATATGAGCCTGTGGTGAAGAAACTGTCCGAGTATCTTGTCATGATGGAGGAGGAGTCGTGCTTCCTGTCGCGCGAAGACGACAAACTGCGGCTGCAGCACATCTTTGAGACGGTGCTGCGGGATCTGAACGAGCGCAAAGTGGCCACCATTGTCGAGGGCGATAACACCATCTATCTGAAGATTGTTATGCATAAGCCGGATCCGCCACCGGTCAAGGATCATATGGTGCCCTTATTGCTGGCCAATCTCCGTGATACGCCGCTAGAGAACTGGGACCTGACCACACAGCAGGTAAATTAATGAATCTAAACGTCTATCTTGGACAAATGAATAAATCGAATATTCAAAATCCATTTCCATTTTTGCGTAGATCTTGCCGTACATCAATGGGATCAATCATGTAGCACGAATCGCCGCAGAAGCGGATGTGGAGACGGATCTGGTGAAGTCTTGCATACAGAATCTGGTCTACTATGGCGTCGTCCAGCTGCTGCCCATACTGAAGTATAGCAATGTGTACATGACACAGAACCTCAAGCATCTTATCCAGAGTGCGGCACTGAGCAATGCCTGTCGCAAATATGTCGCACTGCAGCCGGACAAATTGTTACCCAGTGTGCAGAGAATCTTTCAGTTCTATGCATCAATGACGCACGGCGTCACCTTGCGTGCCATCTGCCAGCGTTTGTGCCCACAACACGACAATATCGATGAGCGTAAAATGGTAATTTTTGGGCTGCAGCACAAATTCATTCGCTGCATACACAAATACCCGGTATTCACCGGATCGGTGCCATCGGCTAGGCAGAAGATGTACACAGGTCTCATCAGTTTCGATGAGATCTGCTGTAAGACGGGACTCTCGCCGTACACCATCGAGAAGGACATTGAGAAGGATACGAATGTCACTGTGATTTGGAAGTAGTAGTCGTCTTCTGTCTCTGTTAAGAAATTTGTACTTTATAGCTGCTATATATGTGTATTTGTGTATAAATGTTATCTTTGTAGCTTAGCATATTGAAAAATTGGTAGAAGCTCGGAAAAGTCAAGACATCGCTAAACTTGTAAAAAGTGCTTATTGAATATTTAAAAAACAAAAAAAAAAAATCGACTTATCGTTTCGAAGTCATTGGGCTTAAGACCAGTACGCGGTGCGAAAAACCAATTTCATTTGCTTCAACAACAGCGTCAAAGAGCATTAGAAATTATCAAAAAAATGCCAAACTGAGGTGAAGAGCTTCAACCTATTGCTATTCTTACCATAACTCATAATGTTTTTGCTTTTGATCTACAGGGGCTCATTAGAATATGGGCCAGCCATGCGGGGACAAGCAAAAGTCGAACAGCTGTTCATATTTGCACACAGTTTTACATTGTGGATTTTAGTTTCTTTGTTCCGCCAGCTGTTGCACAGCGTTTATTTTTCTGTGAAGAATATATATTTGAAGCCAACGAGTTTTAATCAAATATTTAACCAAAAGCAAATACACTATTATGCTGAACTATTTATATTTTATTGTGGTCAGCATACTGGCCGTTAAACTCGAGAAACAGTCCGTTGATCAGCTGTTTTGCGTGGCTCTGTGACATCAGCCTGAGTAAAGGGAACAACAAGTCAATGTGCTAGCCAAAATAAATATATATGTATACATATTGTACATATGAATGAGAAAGCACAACAACAGCAACCACAACGAGATAAACCGGCAATAACCAGAGAAATATTAAAATAGCCACAATCTCTGGCACTCTCGCTGGCCATGTTTTGAAATCTTTTGGCGTTATTAAAGCATTTTTCTTGCTGCCATTGCCGACAAACACAATATTTCTACATGCACACCAACGTTCATGTGTCCGCAGCAATATAGAGTCTGCAGCATATATACATATTATATATCTCTCTGTATGCGTGCGTAACTGATTCTATATAGAGAGACACTTAGTTGCCGCTTTGTCAAAATTCGGGCATTGTTATTCGCATCTGCAGCAGCATTCAGCGACGACGACTCAATTCATACATAATGTCTGAAGATGCCAAGAGTGAGTAATATGTTCATATATATTTATATGTATAGAAATATATATATGTGTTTACGTTTATGGATATATATGTATCTTTATCTTAATATAATGCAGGTCCACGCACCCGAAACATCATTGAAAATCAATTGTTTCGCCGTCAGCGCAGTCTTAAACTTGGGGCCCTGCAAAAGCAGCGCTCACAATTCGGCAGCCTCGACGACAGCTGCGACGAAGAAGCGGAAACACTCGACAAGGTTTGCGTATTCGTGTGCAATAAAAACGATTTAAATGATATTCATATTCACATGTATTGCACAACTCTTGCAGACGTATATTGTCATCATATTCACGGAGAAGGCCAAGCCGCGTCACTGCCAGGATGTGGTCAAGATTATTGAGGAGTTTGGCATACAAACTACTCTCGAAATTGTTAGGTAAGTATGCACTCTATTTCTATCTCGCTCTCTTTCTATCTCTTGGTCTTTCTCATTATTATTATACTCGACAATTGTGTTGTAGCAAAACCGAAAAGTATTTATATCTGACGGCCGACTTGGATACACTGTTGCGTCTGGCCGATGCGGCAGAACTGGAGAAAAGGACCACTACGGGCAGCATGCAGAAGTTCAATCATGGCTGCGTCTCTGACTTCTTGCTGCCGGGCATGAGCAAAGAGCAGATACTCCAATTTTGCGAGACGCCCGTACTGATCAAAGATGTTGTTGAGCCGCCAATTAGATCCTACATACAGAAAGGTTACATCGAGGACATGTTCCCATTGCATGATATTGTATGTAATTGTACCCAAGAGGATGTTTCAGTATTCCATTCGAATTGCAATCATTTGTTATGTATGCAAAATACTGCCAGTCTTCAATATATCTCTAAAGTTATATGAAAATAATTTTGAAGTTGATTTGCATTTGATATACACTTTAATGGAGTATCGATATACAATTCTTTAGTGAAGATACATTTGCGTGTATCTCTTGCGCTGACCTTTATTCTAATTGAATCAATTATAAATATATGTATATATTACAGCTATATCTGGATCGATTCAATCTGAATCTCAAACGTACCACGTTGCCCATTGAAGATATACGCAACTACTTTGGCTCCAGCATTGGTCTTTATTTTGGCTTTATTGAGTTCTATACGAAGGCGCTTGTGTTTCCAGCAATCTTTGGCCTGGTGCAATGCCTGATGGATCTTAATCTGTCACTGGTATGCGGCTTCTATGTGATCTGGACGACAGTGAGTGCGATCGAGCTGAGACACAATTTTAAAGGTGATTTGCTTAGCGGTAACGTTTCTTTAGACCTTTCTGGAGCTGTGGAAGCGTAAGTGCGCTGGCTATTCGTATCGTTGGGGCACCATTGAGATGAGCAGCTTGGATAAACCGCGTGCCGCCTATCAAGGTCAACTGAAGCCGGATCCTATAACTGGCAAAATGACACTGCATTATCCGATGCGTTACACGTACCTGCAAATGTATTGCATTTCGTATCCGGTGGTGCTGGGCTGTGTGGTGGCTGCCGCCTGGTTTGCTCTATATCAGTTCCAAATTGAGGCCGAAGTTTTGGCGGATTTCGGTGCAGACTCGTGGCTGCTTTACATCCCCGTCATCGTGCAGTCCATGCTAATTGCGATCTTTTCGTGGGCGTACGAGAAGCTTGCCACATTCCTCACCAATCTGGAGAATCATCGAACACGTTCGCAGTACGAACGGCATCGGGTCAATAAGCTGATGATTTTCGAGATTGTTAACAATTTCTTTTCACAGTTTTATATTGCGTTCGTGCTGCAGGATCTCAAGCAACTCAAATACCAGCTGATGATGCAGCTGCTCATCTTTCAGCTGGTGTGTATAGCTCAGGAAATTGGCATTCCCCTGATGGCCGTACTGCGCCAGATGTACGCCAAATATCGCCACACGGAAGTGGACCCAAACAAATTAAGCGCGGTTGGCAATAAGCCACGGTACGAGCAGTCATTCTACGAGTCTGGCCTGGATTCCTATCATTCCACCTACGAGGATTATCTGCAGGTGTGCATTCAGTTTGGCTACGTGGTGCTCTTTGCTGCCGTTGCGCCCTTCGCCGCCATCGGTGCTCTAGTCAACAATGTGTTTGCCGTGCACATTGACATATTTAAGCTGTGCAACATCTTCAAGCGCCCCTTTGGGCGTCGCGCTAAAAATATTGGGGCTTGGCAGTTGGCGTTCGAGCTGCTCTCGGTCATGTCGCTGATGAGCAACTGTGGCCTGCTCTTTCTCCAGCCGGATGTCAAGTGAGTAGCTGTCGTATTTGAATACCTTTGGTTTTGCATCTTTTTCTTTTCCAACACATACTAAACTTTACTTCAGGCAATTCTTTTCGCACTGGGTGCCTTCAATGCCGGATCTATCGTTTGTCATCTTTGAGCATCTGCTGTTGGGCCTTAAATTTCTAATACACAAGGCGATTCACGAGCGACCACGCTGGGTGCGCATTGGACTACTCAAAGCCGACTACGAGACTAGCCAGGCGCTGAAGTAAATCACAATCTGCCCGATTCCGTCTATTTCACTTACTAAATTTGCTTGTAACTTTTACATTTTCTAGAAAATTCAAAGCAGCCAAGAAAATGTCTTAATGGCGATTGGACTCCCTTGTCAGCTGGCTGTCGGCCATGGTGCCTTATCGGCAGCAAGTCAATGCAAAACAATGCAAAACAAGCACAAATCAAACGAACCAGTCCATTTAAATATACACACATGCATACACTTTAAATGCTCTTTGCACTTATTTTTGTTATTGCATACATTATATATTTATCGTACCTAATTGCATAAATGCGTCCATAAACTATATTTAAACCGTTATTATTGTATGGGATCTGGGCTGTTCTTGTCCTTACAAAGCTTATTTATACATGCACTTGTATTTGATTTAAATACTGGCAGTAAGCTAATTACTTTTTTACTACAATCAAAAAATATTTAATATTATGCGTACATATCTATGATATCTTCATAACGATGTCTAGCGATGGCTACGAAAATGCTTAAAGGCGACAAAGGCGTCGATGGCATGTAGAAGTCCTGCGGCATAACCCATGTACTGCAGAGTATGTAAGAATAATAATATTGGAATATTTTCTTATACCACTAGAGGACTACTAGAGGCTTACGTAAGTGGCTGTCATAGCTGGATATGCCCAGAATCCAGGACGGACCAGAAACTGAGGATGCAACCAGACGACGCAGGCAAATCCCATATAGCTGGCTGAACTGAAGTACATGCAGCTTGCCATCGCATTGAACAGCGTCTCCTGCACAATGTCAAAGATTATTTTTAGCCCAATGAGAGATGTACATATGTATGTATGTATTATGCGTGCTTACAAATAGCGACTGTCGAATGAGACCATACGACTTATCCGAGAAGCAGTAGCATATTACCAGTATGCCTGTTGTGGTAAAGCAATGTCCAGTTGTGGCCAAGAAACTGGTCAGCGCCTGGCCAATGGAGTCAGCGTATGGCACACCATATTTGATCAGCAGGCCCTCGCACAATATGGCCATACTCAGCTGCATGACTTTCATGAGTCCCGACGGCGAGAGCACAAAGCCAAAATTGATGCAAGTGAAGACGCGGCAGCAGCAGATCTTAATGCCAAGCGGCTGGCTCATGCCGCGCACACCAAAGGAAGCCATCGTTGCTCGACACTGATCAGTAATACACTAAAGCGCACGTTCAGTCCACGATCGCATTCAGTCCCACAAGAAACAAAGAGCGGATGCAGCGCGTCTATAAATAGAGCTGCCTGCCCCCAGCAGTGCCAGCTGCGCCGGCGTCCTGTGGTTGTCAAACTATCTTTTCTCAGCTCTTTTAAATCTAAATAAAATTTGACTTAAAGTAGGGAATTCATTGCATGGAAAATAACACAGATGGACACCATACAGTGTATATATATTCCCGATTAGCCTCAGTAGCAAAGTTGATATATTCAAGTTCGTCTGTTTCTATGCAAATTAAACATCGCAATTAATTATGATCAAATATATGCAAAATATATTTCTGAATACAAAAAAAGGCTTCTGTTTTCTTTTTCAGAAATATATTTCTTAGTACTAGAAAAAGTTATTAGTATAGATCCTTCCTAAAATTCAGAAAACAGTAATGAAATTTGCTATCTCTACTGCAAGGTTCGACTTAGCGCAGTAAAAAATGTACTTTGGAATTGAGAAAAGAAAACCGAATATGTTTTTTTCATTGAAGATTACTATATTTGAAATTGTGTTTAGCTGTTAAAGTCAAATTTGTCGAGGTAAATACTGTGTAGCCTTTAGCTTAGGCATTTCAATTAATTTATATTTATATTTATATATATTCAATTAAGACCAGACTCTATTTGAATTTTAGTTAAGACTACTTAAGTTATGTCTTAAATATCAAACGTTTGCGCTGTTATCATAAGCAACTATAATATAATATAATATATGTATATTAACATAATCTATTAAATAATTTTGTTCGTTTTGGAGCATATCAAGCTACTGCAAAGTCTTCGGATTTCAATTGCTCGCCATTATCGCCTACAATCTTATCCAGAATGCTGTAATCCCCAATTATGTGGGGCAGTCTGGCTGCATTGCCAGTTTTGACATGACCGTGATTAGTAGTCATCATGTCCTTCAAAAATCGGAACCTTTTTGGCCGAGTTAAAGATTCTTTCTGTCGTCTATGTGCCACTAAAAGTATTCCGCTGTTTTTGGCTGATGCTAATTTTATGAATATAATTTGGTTGCCTTTAAATTGTTTACCATTCAAATTTGTGCGATGAAATGCTGCCAACGCTCAGATTTTCGTTTAGTTTCAAGGAAGCGGAGGAGATTTCTTGGGCATTATTCTGAACTATCCACATTATGCATAATCCAATGCCTTAGTCCTAAAACTTATTTATTTGTGGCCTTCACATATTGATGATCAAATTACTTTACTCGAATCTTTGAAAACTTTAAGTGCCAATCAATTTTTATTTTTTTTGCTCCAAAACAGGTGTCCATTCAAGATCCGCAGGGATCTGGCTACGAACCCATTTTGGTTGTAATAAAATATGTCCAGCTTGCAAAAATCTGTGTATCAGAATCGCAACGACCAACACTACGAACACTAAGCTCAATCATCTCAATGGAAGCTGCCGCACGAACCAAGACCGAAAAAAGCGCGCCAAGTTCGGTCGAATGTGAAAGTTTTGCTGACAGTTTTCTTCGATTGCAGGGGCGTGGTGCATCATGAGTTCTTGCCACAGGGTTGAACGGTCAATAAGGAATATTACCTGCAAGTTATGCGCAATTTGCGCGAAGCAATCCGCCAGAAACGCCCGGATTTGTGGAAGAAAAAAAATTGGCTTTTGCACCACGATAACGCCCCTGCTCACACATCGTTGCTTGTGCGCGACTTTTTGGCCAAAAACAACACACTAATGATGCCGCAGCCACCGTATTCCCCAGATCTGGCCCCCTGTGACTTTTTCTTGTTCCCTAAACTGAAGAGGCCCATGAAAGGACGACGTTACGCTACGCTTGACGAGATAAAGACGGGATCGAAGGAGGAGCTGAACAAGATAAAAAAAAAAGATTTTTTGAAGTGCTTCGAAGATTGGAAAAACCGTTGGCACAAGTGTATAATATCTCATGGGGATTACTTTGAAGGGGACAAAATAGATATTCATGAATAAATAAATAATATCTGAAAAAACACAAAATTCGCGATACTTTTTGAACACACCATATTTATGAGGGAGACTTTGAAGCTTTGTCCATGATGTACAGTTCAGTCTGTTGAGTTTATTCGTGTCAGTCGGAGCAGCCAGTGCGCCATCGTTCAGGCGCTTGGCTTGCCAGTGAGTTCAAATTTCAACTCACACAGCCATAGACAGTAGTGAAAAACAAATTTTTGTTTCGAACGACCCAAAAGATCCAAAATTCTGTTAGGCAAACTGAAATTATCTACATGAAATTAGCGACATGTGCTTGCCGTACGTGGGTAAACTGTTTGGCGGCGGTCATCGCCGGCGGCACAGTGCAATTGAGTCGCCACGCTCCAGTCTTGCGCCGACACCGCAGCCATCGAATGTGAGCATTCAGACCACAAATAACGCCAATGCCAACACAAACAGCGCAATCGCCGCTTTTCAGAAGGACTCCATAGTGCTGGTCAATGCTGCAAGTGTGAAGGATGCCACCAGCACGACTGTGGCCCAGGGAGCCAGCAGTCAAGCACCCCAGGCGACGGTTTGCGGCCCGAAGCCAACTTCCTGGTTGGAGTTCCTTGGTATAAATAGGGGAAAGAAGGGCAGCGCCTATTCGCACTAGATTTACTCAGTTGATGTCCAACGCTCAGATTTCGATCATACAAACATATATCGATATTCAATACTGACTATTATTGGATCACCAAATCACGATGATTAATGATAAGCAGTTTGCCAAATAAATAGAAGAAATAAAAACAATATAATTTGGAAACACAAGCAGAGCCCACGAAAGTATATGCAATATTTCGCTTTCAACTTTATTTGCAAGTGAAGGCTGGGAGAGTTGTGATACTTTTATATCGAAGGTATCCAGAGTATATTGGTTTGTCCGTCTGCCGGTCCGTTTGAATGCAACCTTTTTCGATAGAGCCCTCAACGATTGAGGAAATCGATAATTGCAAATTGAAATTAGCTGGTATCCCCCATCCTACCATTAAAATCGAAAAAGACTGTATCTTCCGTAGTTTCTGAGTTAGAAGCATCAAACTTGGTAGATACTCGTATACGTCCGGTAACCGCTTTTCGATATCGATTAAACAAATGTTATGGCCTACTCCATACCGGCCCCCATAATATATTTCTGAAAGTGTAAATCTGTAAAACCGCATATCTCCCATAATGAATTGCATGGGATTCATGAGGCAGACTATGAAAGGCTTTGGAGATCTATGCTGTCGGCGTTTAAACACTATTTGATGGATCAAAAGTAGGGAACTTTTGTCTGAACTTTCGAAGCGTAAAGGGACAAGTTTTAGTGGCTGAAATGAACTATCTCTCCCTTCACACATGCCCACAAAGTCCGTAGCCAGATAGAAGTGATGACAATAATGTCATTCCGTGATCGTTAACACCATTGTTGCAATTCAACATTCCGTGGCAAATATACCAGTTGAATTAAATGTTAATTTAACCAAAGCAGAAGCTCCATCGGACGCGGCTGTTAAGTTTCCTAATATGATCCTTGTTGGTGTCCCACCTATAAAACATATATTTCTTTCAAGGCTCTCCTCTGATACCACATCTGATGATGTCAAGGCTTTTATTCAGGCTAGATCTAAAGAAAGATTCCAATTTTCGTATATTTTCATAGCTCAAAATAAATGTTCAGCAACATTTGCTGTAAAGAATGTTATGTTATTTTAAAAGAATATAATGCAAAAAATAAAATTCGTCCCCGATTTTTCTTCCTTTATCAATTTGTAGTTCGGAAAACCTCTTGCGGTTTCAGATAGTATAAAACTAACAAGCGCTCTTTTGCTAGTCTGTCAAAATGCAAGAGTCTCCAGAAATGTTGGTCCCAGAAACCTATTCCAGATACTTATTAGAGTAATTCGCAGTCGGGTACGCCTGCAACGACTGCAACGTTCTCACTTGTTAGTCTTTGTTTAAGTAAACTTAAGATCATTTTTGTTATATCTATGCGAATAGTATGATGTCGTCTCGAGTATAGAAACAAGTTCGTATGTGTGTAGAATTGTTTAATAACGGCACTTAAGCTTCGTTTTACTTTCATGTCTATTGAGCTTTCAAAACGTGAGCTGAATTCAAGTTAAATACCCACAGACAGAGTCACAAAAAACGAAGACCGAGCGAGACATATAAAAAACATTGATGTCGCCGCCGGCGGCATCGCAGCGATTAGTGTAATTTATCAGGCGCAACCTCAATTCAAGTTTAGTGGGAGTGGGGGCAAGCGTTTTGACAATGAAATTAACATGGCTGTTATCAAATCAATTATTTTGTTTTCGCAGATGCTGCAGCTGCTGTTGCTGTTGCCGTTGCTGTTGATGTTGCTATTAAGCTGGCCTCACAATATCGCAATAGCTCCGGCCGTTGACGTCAACGAAAGGTAGCTCGAAGCACTTCCGAATGCTGTAACAATTGAAACCATTGCATTTCATCTGTGCACACACACACACACACATATCATTCATTCTGTTGACTCTCACAGTTATCGGCAATTGGCAATTTGCCAATTTTGTCACGATTTTTCACGTGCAGCTGCGACGCATGCGCAACAGTTAACTGTTGATGGCCGCTATGCGGAAGTAATGCACGTCCATATATCGATTGCGAACAACTAAACCGATTATTGATAACTTTAAAGATGCACTTCGTAACGAGATGTTCTGAATTTGGTGTGAAAGCCCTACAAATTTGATTTACATTCAAATAATGCAGAAGTTGACAACAAGTATCTCAAGTTATATTGTTATAGAGAGGTTTTTGTATGGCAGCCACCATCAATAAGGTTCAACTGATTTAATCAACTGTAATTTTTGAACTATCCTTAATTTGAATCCCGTCCAGCATAATTTCTAACATATTATTAGCACACTAACAAAATAATGTTTATTTAGAGTAGATCATTGCTTTCAATGGATGCCTAAGAGCAACATTTATTTTTGTTTTCATTTTCTCTTCTGATGTCGCTACAAGAAACGCTTTATATATGTATATGTAAATGCATATATACATACTTGAATATACGGAATATATACGATATATTTGTACGTATTTTTCTAGTTATTTATAAAGAGCAACAAAGAAAATCGAAATAAAAATAAACAAACAAATACGAAAAGCGTTTATACGAAATTTTTGTGTTTTTATATTTTTTTGTTCGGCCTGATCATTGGTGCCGATGCCTTCGAAACGGAAACAGGCAGTTTTCTGTGTTCTGTTTTCTGTTTTCAGTTTACAGCTTTCAGTCTTCAGTGTTTGGATGCCGTCACGAATCGGTTTGAAAAACGCATATGTCTTATATATTGTCGTAAAAATGTACTGAACACATGTTGTAAATTGCAGAGTCATTATATTAAAAACCATAACACATCCTACACACACACACACTCAGAGAGAGAGAGAGAGAGAGAGAGAGAGAGAGAGAGAGAGAGAGAGATGTGTTAAAATTTTAATTAAAATTACAAGTGTGACTCGTTGTTAAAAGTGTGTGCACAGTTTGTTGTGTACTATTTAAAGCCGACAATAACAAACAAGTGTCAACTGTGTCTGCAATCAGCACCAAAAGTCTACAATAAAACAACTGACAACAATAATAAAAAGCGCCAACAAATGCAGTTTGCACCTAAACTGCCCGAAAACAGAAGCGAAAAACATTTTCAATCGTTATCGCAACGCAAAAAGGTTTGCATTGGGTATGTACTTATTATGGGGACAGCCATTTGTTTATTTTAGTGTAGAAATGTATGTGTCTAAATGTATAATATAAGTATACCTTTTTTCTATTTGGCAGAATAGATATATATATGTATATATATATATTATAGAATTGACCAAAACAGATGCCTGCGCCGCGTATTACGCATTAACTTAAACTGTGGATGCGACTTTCATTATAGCGACATACATAAATAAATACATATATATACATATATGTATATATACATATACATACATGCACACAAATGAGAATGTGGTGCAAAAGTACACCGAGATAAATACAGGGGCAGCTACTGAATACCTATGATATGAAGTATAACACTCCAAAAAACGACCAAGTTGACTATGTTGTCGACTATGAGAAGTATTTCGATTATAATTGATTTAGACGCATTTCAGCCTCAAACTGACAATAAAGCAATTAAATAAATACATACAAAGTTATTTGTATATCACACTCAATGATAGCAACGACAAAATAAGCAGCAGCTAATAAGCTAATACATATGTGTGTCATGACATAGGGATACAATAGACGATGATCATTTTACATTGTGAATAGATTCACTTTCAATTGAGAAATTGCGCAATGTGCTGGTTATGTAATCCAATTGCCAATCAGCTGTTGCATATGAATTTTAATTGACACTAGCTTGCAGCAAGTCCGAGTTTGAAATGCAAGCCCCTCATGTCGCACTTCCATTGTTTAGACAATAAACAGCCGAATGGAACTGCAAATATTTATTGTCTATCTATTAAAGGCAATTTTCAAGACACACAAAACAGCGACATTCTTGTGGGTATGGGGATGGGGATGGGGGTGGGGCGGCAGCTTGTCGGCGTGTCTCGACAATTAAATAGTCAAAGTCAACGTGTCTTTCAAATTTTGTGTTCTGGTTCTTGGGGCTTGGGATGAGAAATAAACAATCTTACGAGGAGGTTCCTAGTCATTCGAAGTTTGGGTTTTTTGGCTCTAAATTTGCGGAAAATATCGGTTTTACAATTGGCTCTGGCTTTCAAATTATGTGAGATAAGCGATTTTACCAATTTGCATCATCGGGTAGAATCCATATATACCTTCAAAATTTGATAACTTTAGTTAAGAAACTGTGGAATTACTTCCGATTTTTAAGGGTGGATGTATCTAACGACGATCGCCAACAAGATGCTTGGCAAACTTCGCTTTTAAACTGTGAAAGATGTGTGGTTTTATCGATTTGCGATTATCGATTTTATCCATTCCATCCTAACCAGTACAAGATGCAACTCAATTTTGATAATTTATCTGACACAGATTGAGAGTTCAATTTCCGACCAGCTATAGGTTATAGTAGTCCGATGTGGAGGATATAATAACGCGCATATTGGCCAAGTTTTGTTTGGATATCTTATTAAACAACTTGTCCTTCGACCGATTGCTATATGCAATAGTGATCCGATAAACTGCATCGAATTCAATAGCCGACTGTTGTGAAGCTGATCAAGAATATATATGTATGCAATATGGGATCGGATTTGGATTTGGTTGAAAAGTTATTGAAATAAATAAATAAAAATCAACCACAACTTAAATAGTTATCAATAATGCAATAATGATTAAGAGACTTGTACAAATTGCTTGTATGGCCAAAGTGTTGGCTCTAAAGATTAGACACCTTCAGCTGCAACAGTTGGCAATAGTTGTCAACTCATCGGAATGTCAATTAGTGAAATCTGGGAAAATAAGTTGGAGATAAAAAAAGAACATTTGTTGTGACGACGAAGACGGAGGCGGAGATGGGCAATTGCGGAATTGAGGAATTGAGGAATTTCAGAGACAATGTAAGTCTTATGTTATGTGAGCTATGTGTGTGTTCAGCTCGTTCCGGGTCGTTTTGGGTGCTTATCATTTGACTGGAACTCGAAATTGGAAACTCTTGTTATTCACACTCAACGTCATCGAGCACAGCGCATCGATGACTAATGTGCATGTATGCTTGGATGTACGTATGTATGTATGGATGTATGCTTGCACGTATATATGCATATATGCTCGCTGCTTGACATTGGATTTTCGGATCACTTTCATGCTTGAGCACAAGCGCCAATTCCATTGCGTTTTGTTACACTTCATTAAAGTGGAATCGTTGGAAAGTTGAGTTTGAGCCGAGTTTGAGCCGAGTTTGAGTTCGAGTTCGAGTCCGAACGACTGCCTGCAATTCAAATTCAAATTCGAATTCCAATCGCAATTTCAATTCCAATTTCAATTCCGATTTCAATTCCGATTTCGCTGCCGTCGAGCAAAAGCCACACTCGCTGTGGGCTGCAACGTCGACGTCTGCGTCTGCGTCTGCGTCTGAGCTGCGACGTCGAGTCGCGTCGCGTCGGTTTTGGCGCAATCGAAAGATACGTATCGGCTTTACGTAGACAGCGTTAGTCGCACGCCGAGTGTCGTCGACGTCAGTTCACAGTTTTCAAACAGCTTTCTGAAAAGATCCCAAAATCCCAAAAAGGTTAAGACCAGTTAACGGTTACGTTAACAGTTAGGCACCGTAATCAGTGTAAGTATCCTGCGCTGGTGCTTGTGTGTGTGTGTGTGAGTGTGAATAACGGTACTTTTCTAAATTACTCGAGTAATTTTTTGGTTTTTTTTTACTAATTCTACTTTTATGCCGCTGTTGCTGTTGCTCTCAAATTCAAGTAAATCGGCGACAATTTTGCATACCACTCATATTGTGATGCAATTCAATTAATTAATTAAAGTGAAGCACAAAAGCCATAAGCAAACTTTGTTTAAGCTAGAACTCAATAATCCGTGCAATCCAAATTCAAATTGAAATTAAAAAATTGAGCAACAAACTCGGCGTTCGGCGAAAACAAAGTAGATTTCCAAACAAAGTTTTGCTTTGTTTTTTATCATCTTTGTTGATGTCTTCGTTTTAGAAGCAAATTAGCATGCTTTATGGCATTTAACAACATCTAACATCTAGTAAACATTTCCACTTCCATTTCCACTGCAATAACGGATTATTAGATTATCTGTAATATGCTATCTGTAATCTACATATGTATTCCGCAATTGGCAAATGTGTAATTTATGCATATTCGTGGCATCTGTTCTAGGTACGACTGAAAAGATATACATTTATGTATATTCGTATATCGCACATGTGATCAATATACTATATTCCACTTTTATCACGTTCAGTTGTTATTTATAAATAATAATTTGTGCAATTAAGTTGCAAATCACCGCAAACCCCATTGATTCAATAAATTAAAATTATTATAATCGCAATCGTTGTTCTAGCTGAAAGCTGTAGAAGCTGCTCGCATTTTTTGTCAACAATTTCGCCCCCATCGCCAACGACATGCAGCCCACTCCCTCCCACTCCCTCCCACCACAATCCCCCACCCCCCACTCCTCCTCCACACAGGGCGTAGTAAGAGTAGGAAGCCCAGAGAAGCCATTCCCCTTTCCCATTCTCGGATATGCGATTAGCCGTTGGGGATGATATCGCTATATACATTTAGTTATATACTCGTATGTATATATAAATATAGAGATTTATGTACACATCAATTACATATGCATGCATGGATGTATTTATATACGTATCAAACGTATTTCGACGGTTTATTTATTTAAATGCAAATCATGCCAATAACATTAAAAATAAAAACACACACAACAAAACAACACTCACTCAGCACAGATCAGTGAAGTTGCTAACATTATTCAGCTCATGATCTACTGTTGGTAAAGTATCTCTTCAGGTTCCGTATCAGCTTTTGTACATTTTTCCCATTCTACGGGTATCTGTATATCTGTAGAGAGCTCTCTAAATCGGCCGTTGACTTTTATGCAAACTAGCAATTAACTTTTATTGTACATTTTAAGTAGAATTTCGCTTTTCATTGAACGAATTTGAGTGTTTGTTGCTTGCCGCGATCTTTTCCATTTGTGTGTCTAAAGTGTTGGAAGCGTGGCACGTGTTTGCAGAGTCGGTCAGCAATCAATGATCGCAAACAGGTTAGGCAGTTTGTTGCCAAATTAGATCGACATTATGCAAATTTATATTATAGTTTTCACAAAACAAGACCCAAGTGTTCAATATAACCGATTGTTTAGAAGGACCATTAACTTCGATCAAGTGGATCATTGCTCCACACTTACATTCGGAGATCATCAAAATGTTGAACAGAGCTGCCACAAAGAATGTAATTAAATTGATATTTAATTCGATTGAACGCTAGTTTTGTTCAAGTCCATTAATTGGCAAATAGCTCAATGTACAATTCGATTAAATGGAATTGTTATATGTACTCGATTCAGTGTAGTTGACTTTCGCAAATTAAATTTCATTCACAGACCGATAAAGATTGCTTTGCATTTAACAATTAAATAATATCAATAAATGACAAATAAATCAACGATTTTGTTGTTGTTGTTGTCGGTGTGGTTTTAAGACCAGATTGAATCGGTGACCAAATCAATTAATTAACATACTGCGTAGTCGTCTAAAGTATTAGAGAGAGAGAGAGAGGGAGAGGGAGAGAGATAGACAGAGATAGATAGAGAGAGAGAGAGAGAAACTAAAAGAGATTGGGCAACAATTGGGTGAAGTCGAGCGCGACTGTGGCAAGCGTGTGCAACTGGGTTAATATTCAATGAACTAGAGAGATGGCTACAGAAAAATATAGTTATTATTATGGTCATTATTATTATTATTAATATTATTGTTGTTGTTGTTGCTGTTGCTGTGCTGTTGCTGTTATCGATTAGTTATAGTTTGTGGCTGCGCCATGCAATTGCCTTTGCTGCTGCAGTCAAACAATATTTAGACATGTGTTTCACGGTCTTTTTATTTATTTATATTTATATTGTTTTTTGGTTTTTGTTTCTTTTTTTTTTCTTTTGCTTTTTTGCTTGTCGCTGTGCCACAGAATCGGAGCAGAAACTGAAATTTGAAATGGAATCGGATACTTATATGCCGGCATCGGCGTTGCCCAACAGCAAACGCTTTGTCGTCGAAGATTCAAGTAAGTGTATCTCGCTTCCGGCATAGAAAGTGATCCGGGCCGGTCTCTGGCCGGAAGTGCTGCAAGTGGTTTGATGTAGGCGATGCCTCCCTCCCTCCATCCCGCCATCCCTCGGGGTAAACCCACCGAACAGCCGCAAAAATCAACTCGAAATGCCAGCATTCACCCAATCCCAATATCGATTAGCAACAACAGCTTGAAGTAAACATCGAACATTTGGCCATGAGAGACACAGCCATAGACACAGACTCCGACTCCGACTCAGATTCAGATTCAAGCATAGACTCAGAGTCGACTCGCGTCGCGTCTCGTCGCGTCTCGTCTCGTCTCGTCTCGTGAGTCAGTTGGGAGACGGAGCAGACAGACATCAAGGCGCACTCGTAAAACTGGAACACTAACGACTCTCTCTTTCTCTGTTTCTGTCTCTGTCTCTGTCTCTGTCTCTCCCTCTCCTTACGCACACAGTTACAAAGGTGACCTCAGACGGGGAACCACACGGCATGATGACCATGGTGGCAGGTTTATCGGGCCTATTGGCTGCAATTATTATACTGGCTGTGCTCGTTTCAATGGTGGCATGTCGCAAGCGTAAAACGTAAGTATTTCGAATCGCATACGTTTGATCTGTCAACTGAAAGACCAACTATCCAAGCAGAAACAACAACAATAAGGACAACAACAGCAATGCGATGGCTGCGGCTGTGGCAATGACGAGCGTCGCTGAGAAGACACAGCCCCAACTTGCTGGCAATCTGAATGCTGCCTTTGCGGAGAGCACTCTAAGCCTGAGTGTCGTTGACAAGTCCAAAAGCATGGGCATAGACATGGACGTGGGCATGGACATGGAGAGAAATGAGTTGAACCAGTGGCCCACAGCGATCGTCGTCGAGCGCTTTTAGAAAGAGAAAGCGACGCTGGTTAAGCAAGTGATGTTTGTGAACACATGAGACTGAAATTAGAAATTTAAGCGAGAGAATATTTTTTTTGTTTTTGTATAATAGAATCCATTATTTTGTTACTGTTCTATCTTTGGATCATTATTCGAATACGACTGAAAGCAGCCGCAACGCAGCTTGCAGCAAAAGAAAATGCAGCGCACACAATTTGTGTCAAGTCGACAGACAATTTGATTTTGCCGATTGTATTTAAACAATTATACATATCACGTGCATAAAAGAAATGAAGAAAAGTATATAAAAATGATTGTTCCCATTGAAATTGGTTGGCAATTGGCATTCAGAGCGTCCCGCTGCGACAGCCAACGACCATCGCCAGCAGCGCCATGCGAATGTACATTCCGTACTCGGCCTGCCGGAAGTAGGCTGCCCTCGGATCCGAGTCAAAGTCACGGCTGATCTCCTCAACTCGCGGCAATGGATGCAGCACGATGGTCCGCTTGCTGGCATGTGTCATCATTTTTGGCGTAACAATAAAGTGGCCACAGCACTGCGAAAAGAAAGAGAAACAAAGAAAATTAGAGCATGATAGGATGATAGGATGAGTGATCATTTTGCTAGACTAGCAGATACTCTGCAGAGCAGAGCATTGTACGATGACTTCAGTGCAAGCCATTAGGAATCTAGACATGATTATGATGTGGTGTATGATGTGTGCATGTCGCACATATTCTGCTAAAGATGCACAACAACTTGTAACAATTTCTGATGATGGCCGTTACTTACGCGTTTGTATTCGTCCTCGGTCTGGAAGCGTTCGCGCTGGATGCGTGTCATGTAGAGGACATCGGTGATTGGGAGTGCCTCCTCGATGCTGTCGAAGATGCGCTGGGTGACGCCTCGCTGATCCAGGTAGCGCATTATTTCCTCGGGCATGCCCAGTCCCGGTGGCGCCACATACTGCAGCGTGATATTGTAGAGGGTGAGCAGGCGTGCCAGCGAGTGAACAGTCCGTCCATTCTTCAGGTCACCCACCATGGTGATGGTCAGGCCATTGACAGTGCCAATCTCCTCTCGTATGGTGAAAACGTCAAGCAGCGCCTGCGTCGGATGCTCACCGACACCGTCACCGGCATTGATCAAGGGCTTCCGCGAAAATGAAGCAGCGCGCTAAATGCAAATTGGGGTTCAGTTAGATCAATGGTTGTTGAGTGGATTGTGGGGAGTGGAGTGTGCTTACCGCAACGGCGCCAGGCTCGGGATGACGCAGTACCATGACGTCCGCATAGCAGGCCATCACCTTGATGCTGTCCTCGAGTGTTTCGCCCTTCTTCACCGATGAGGTGACCTGATCCATGTTGATGACATGACCGCCCAGACGCTGCATTGCCGCACTGAAGCTGCACTGGGTGCGCGTGCTCACCTCATAGAAGATGGTGGCCATAACCTTGCCGCGCAACAGATCGTCGACGGGACGATCCTTTGTCACGCGCGACTTGAGCAACTGGGCCAAATTGAACAGATCATATAGTCGCTCCTTGTTAAAGGTGTCCACGGAGAGTACATGCTTGCCGACCAGGCAGTGCGCCACGGGATTGGGTGTGGACAGCAGCGAGTTCTTCTGCAGGTATTCCTTCAGTGTTGCATTGCTCGAGGAGTCGAGACGCAGTCGCGGCGATGGCGACACCGGACGCAGAAAACTGCCCGCCGCCGGCGATGTGCTAGTTTTGGCCTCATCCACAAAGTGAACGGTTGTCGAACGAGCCGCAGTGCCATCGGTGAGCAGACTTGCAAATGTATCGTTGGCATCCGTATCGCTGGGCAGATCATTGCCCTCAAGCTCGGACTTTGGTGGTGGCGGCACCTTGGCACGCACATTCTGACCGTAGCCGGGCTGGACGAGTATCTGGCCATCGATGTAGGCGACTTCGCCGCGCAGTACGACACGATGGACGCGACCCTTGACCTTGGTGCCATTGAAGGGTGACCAGCCCGCCCGTGTTTTCAGTTCATTGTTGCTGATTGTCCACTCCTCGTCGAGATCGATCTCCACATAGGTCTGCGGCTGCTCGGGCAGATTGAAGATTGCCCGCGGATTGCGATAAAACTTGCGCTTGATATCCTCCAGAGTCAGTCGACCATCGTGGACGGCATTTAACAGCAGCGGCAAGATCGTCTCCAGGCCGGGGAAACCGGGTGGCGGCTGTGTCGATTGCTTCTCGGCGAGCGTGTGCGGCGCATGATCCGTGGCAAACACATCAATGTATTCCATGTGCTCCCAGAGCGCCTCCTGATCCTCCGGCGAGCAGAGCAGCGGTCGCACCTCCGCCATGCCAGCGCCCAAACGCTCCAAGTCCCGTGTGCTGAGGAACAAATGATGCGGACACACCTCACAGGTGACACGCATTCCCTTCTCCTTGGCGGCACGTATCAGCTGAATCTCCTCCTTGCGCGCCACATGACAGATGTGCACTGATCGCTCCATCAGATGCGCCATCATGATAACGGCTGCCATGCTCTGGCGTTCGGCGTGGCAAACGATGGGCGCCCGCTTTGGCCATCGGTACAGATGATGCTGCCAGGCGGCCATGTCGCTCAGCCTCAATGTGCCATACGTATCGTTGAGGTACATCTTCAAGCCGCACACCTGCGTCGCCAGCTCGTGGGCATTTTCCCAGTTGGCATCCGAGGCGCCCAAATAGAGCGCATAATCGCACCGGGCACCGAGGCTGGCCAGCTCCCGGAACTGATTGAACGTCTCGCGACCGACAATTGCCGGATTTGTGTTTGGCATTGCACAAACCATTGTGACGCCACCGGCAAGCGCCGCTGCCGTACCACTGGCAAAGTCCTCCTTGTGGGTGGCACCCGGTTCTCGCAGATGCACATGGACATCAATGAAGCCGGGCAGCTTCACAATCCGACGGGATGTCATGCAATCCGTGTGCGTCTTCATGCCGGGATTGCGGCCAGTGATCCGCATCGATTCCACCAAAAGCTTCGTGCACTTCACATCGGTCACAAGCGGTATGGAATAGTCGACAGCCAGGCGACGTGTCCGATAGCCATGTGTCATAAATGAAGACACCCTGGTTTTAGATAAAACAAAAATATTATTCAAATTACAAAGATTGATTACTTAAGGAGTTGTACAAAAAACAAGAGCCCTATTTTAATCGCAAGCTTAAATAAAATTTATCCTAATTAAGATCTTAAAATACAAATTTAAATAATGAAAACCAACTTTTACTTTTCCAACTTGGATGTACGAGTATTTCAGTAGTTTAGTTTGAAAGAGATCACGTTCTTTATAAATAGATGGAGTGAATAAATGTTAAAAATAAGTCTATTAAAATACCCGTTTCCCTGAAGAAAAAAGTCTATAATAATAATATGTATTTTTATACATATTTAATAAGTAAAAAATCGTGTTTCAAGTGGATAATTTCTCAACTCGAATTTGAAAATAAATTGTTTATAATAATTAAAATATCGAAATTTATTCCATGTTCAGTTTCAGAACTTGACGGTTTAAATTTTAGTTAATGAATGCGAGACAATTTTATATCTGGCTTGAGTTTGGGCAGTTCGAGTTACCCAAATTATGCACCCAAAGTAAGAGGGAATAAAATGTAGAAAACAAAAAAAAAAACGAATCTTAAAATACTCATTGCAAAATTATTTAGACTGAGAATCGCATAGAGATAGGTGCGTCTCTCCTCCATTGCATACCTGCGGAATCCGCCGCCGCGCATGGGCAGATTGATGACCAGATCGAACTGTTTGTTGGCCAGAAACTCCGCCAAGTGTCGCAGTTCACCGTTGATGTCATCGAGTGTTGTCTTATCGAATGTCCACTGTACGGACTCCACCTGCAAGTAGAATAACATACAAAAATATAGAGGGGAATCGGTCAGCATTTTTGTCGATGGGGGATGGAAAAGACCACACCCAGGAGGCCTCAGCGATTCGTCGTTGTTTGCCTAGGCCATATAAAGATATCGGCACATAAAAATTCACTTGTACTATTTGTAAAATAATACCGATACCAATTGACATCAACACCAACCATACATTGTAATGCAGCAACAATTGCACAGTGAACCCAGCTGCCCAACCAATTCACACACATTTGGATGCAGGGCATTCCATTTGGGAACTGCGAGCATTTTTCTATCAATAAACTGTAATCGGCTCAGTTTCAGTTTCATCATAAAACCAGATTGGTAATTTGAGTTGAAGGCCGCCGACGACAAGATAAAACATTATAATATAGTCCATATATGTCTAGAACAAAAAAAAAACAGGTCAAATAGCTGCTTCAGCAAAAGTGCTAATGAAGAAAAATCCGCTTTTGTTAATTCAAATGAATTTCATGCATTTTTTATACGATCTCAAAGATCTGATAATAAACAAGAGAATATTTATCGTTTCATTGTACAACTAACTTGCTCCACTGTGCAGTGGAGTACGGAGCCATCTTGCTCTTCCCTTGTCTCTGAATTGTATTGCCGTGTTTACCTAGCCGAGTGCTGATAACGGGGCCTCTTTCCACTTGGCCAGCCGGAAGCGTAGGAAGAGTTGTGTTGATGATGATGTTATCAACAGCAATGACAACGACAACGACAACGACAACGACATCGACAACGACAACGAGAGCGACGGCGACATTAGCCTTGTCTTGGAAATAGAATTCGATCAGTTCGATCGGTATCAGAAAACAAAGGAGGCAGTCAGATAATTGCAGCAGTTGCGGGCGCTGTTGCTCAAGTTGAACCATCCTCGACAACGACAATAACAACTATTTATGGGTTGTGACTGGTCCAAGGCGCTGGACGGCGATGTGCAATCCAATACGTTGCAGCAGCTGCAGGCGGCGGAGGCGACGCCGCGTGTCCAACTGCGTCGCCGCCAGGAGAAGAAGCGTCAGCGCCAATTGGCCAAGCTGCAAAAGAGGAACGCGCGAAAGCGACGACATCAGCGGACGGTCGGCGGAGGCGACTCCCGCTGCGGCAAAGCCGTCAATCGATTGCCACGTGGCAGCGTTAGTCTACGTGGCAGCCACAATCTGGCGCCGCAGCTGCGACTGTTTGGCGGCAGCAACGGAAGCACCGCCACCGAATGCATGAGTGCGTTATATGCCCGCACCCTGGAACAGATGCGGGAGGAGCATCAGCGCACCATCGAGCACAAGACACGGCATCAGCTGGAGCGGCAGCTGCACACGTTCCTCCTGAATCAACTGCTGCTCGGCATGCAGTTCTTTGGCCACTTTGAGCACGAGATGGCTGCCATCGATGAGCAGCTGCTGGCCCGGCAGCGCACCTCCGCCCAGACACTAACCGAGCACAGTCTCCTCCATGCCAGCGCCATCGACGAGGCAGTGGCCAAGCGGCTCCTCTTCAGTCCCACGTAAGCCATTCCTTACCCCATTTTTGGTACTCAATTTTCATGTCGAATTGAAACAATTTGATTGAATTGAAACAATTTGATTGAAGCTCAATTTATATAGACAACTTCAGAACAGCCGAAATATTGAGTTTTAAGAATATAATTCAAATGTTTGCTGTAGATTCCCTCCTCGTGACTGGCTGCATATTAAAATGAGTCCAGCAAGTTGTGTTTATGAATCATTCGAATTCTTAGTTGATCTTACTGCTGATCACTGCGACAGATCGACTAGAAAGGGACTCCTCCTGGCAGTTATCGGACAGAAGAGTCCTTTTCTTCCCCTTCTTACTTCCTTACAGCATTAGTAGTCCTGAATAATGAGTATTCCTATTAATGAAATATATACATCCATCCGTCCACAGAGATAAGCTACAGCGTCAGTTTGGCGCCACGTCGGGAAAAGCCCATTCGCCGCCACAGCCGCTGCAGAGGATGCTGACCTATGTGGTGTTCGATAACGTGGATGTTGCGCGGGCGAACGATGCCAACTATGATTCGATAGCCGCACTGTGCAAGGTACTGCTGGAGACGGACTACTACAACACGACACCCTGTCGCCGGCAATATGTACGGCTGCTGGAGCAGAGCCGTTGGTTGGGCTATGTGCGTCTAAAGTTGCGCGAACCGACGCCAGCGCAGCAGCAGCGGCGCATTTCGAGCCCAAGCAGTCCAAGCAGCGACGAGGGGGGTGACATTGACATTGGTATCTACACAGATGGCAGTTCCGGCTATAGTACTGGGAATGGCATTGCCACCAGTTCGGGATCCGACTCGGCAGCTGGTAGCTGGCGTGAGGGTGACTATGATCATGTGTATATAGCTCGCTTGAACACACAGCGGCCAATGGATGAGCTAACGCTTAAGCTGGAGCGGGATGCACAGCAGCGTAATGTGCTGCCCGAGGCATGCGTCTGCCGTTTGGCCAGCTGCCTGCCTGCCTGGCTGGAGCAGAGCGATGACGACGACGACGAGGACGAGGACGAGGACGAGGACGAGGACGATGATGATGATGGAGATGACGTGAACAGTGGCAGTGATGCAGAGGCAAAGGATCAGCAGGACGAGGGCCAACAGCAGCAGCGCGCAGAGAGCAATCGGAGCGGATATGAAACGGTGCAGATATTGCGACAGTGCCGCGTGGAACAGCATCGACGTCGTGCTCTGCTCCAGCAATGCTATCTAAGCTCAGAGCAGTTCATGAACTACTTTGGTGAGCTGCTGCGCCAACAGTTGGCCCCGGAGCTGGGCATTAGCCAGAAGCAGCTGTCTGCTGGTAGCTATCGCGGCTGCACCATTTATACGGCGACGGAGGAGCTGGTGCCCGCCATTCATGTGCCGCACACCTGGCCGGATTGCGCCTTTGAGTTCAATTTACGCGCCCGACCACAGCTGACGAACATCCACACGGGCGACAAACAGGAATGGCCGACGATGCTGATGCGCAAGCGGATCCAAACGTTTGGCTACCATGTGGTGCCAGTGGGTTATACGCCCAAGCGTTCGCGCAATCCCTTCCGTGAGCTGGAGTGGCGCATTGTCTTTCCGCAGGCGGAGCTGTATCTGGAGCGGCAGCTGACGCGCATGCAGCTGAAGGTGCTGATGCTGATGAAGGCACTGGTGCGCACCTTCATGAACGACAAGTGCCAGGCAATGGGTCACATCATGGAGCAGCTGCGCACGCATCTCTTCTGGCAGTGCGAGCGGCACAGCAACGATTGGCCAGACGAGTTCCTCGGCGAGCAGCTGATACGCTTTGTGCGCACCTTCGCCGACTGTTTGGCCAAGAAGCAGCTCGGCGACTTCTTCATTGAGCGGCGCAATCTGTTCGAGCATGTGCCAGAGGATGCACTCATGGAGCTGCGCTCGATTATGGCGGGCATTGCCGAACAGCCGCTGGTACATCTGCTGCAGGCATTGCGCAATCTGCAGCATGCGGATGACTTCTATCCCAAGCTCAACTATGAACGGCTACTTGAGAATTTGGTCACGCCGGACTATCTACAGCTGCGCAGCTGGGCAAAGTTTGCACGCACCCAGTTGCCCGCCGTCAAGCAGGAGCAGCTGGAGCAGCTGACCGCTCAAGTGGAGCGTCGGGCGAGCAGTGCAGAGGGTCTGCTGGGCATGCGCATGCATCAGGAGCGGACGCGCGGCAAACTGCGCCGCAAGACACACATGCTGCGGGCCCAGCAGCTGAAGCAGCTCGCCGAACAGCGACGCGGCTCCGAGGACTCGTTGCACGCATGCCGGGACATGCCGCTACTGATGCGACGAGCATCGCAGACATCGCAAACGTCCAGCCGGTCATCGGTTAAGTCGGATGGCAGACCGCAACTGAACGATGGCATTGAGATACTGAGGCGCACCAATCTGCTCGAGCTGCTGCTGGACCACATGCTGGCCATGCTGGCCAAGGCAACGGAGTTTCGCAATGCCCAGCATGTCCAGCTCTATTTGGAGCACTCGCAGCGTCTATGCCGGCTCTATCAGCAACTGGGCTGCGCCCAGTATGCCAAGTACTATGCGGAAGCACTCTGCCAAGCGGCCAGCGGCTTTGAACGGGCCACAACGCGCTGCAGTAGCAACAGTAACACAAATCCCTGTCCCAGTCACAGTCGCAGTCCCAGTCCCAGTCCCGGCCTCAGAGTCAGCGTCAGTTCCAGTTGCCACTCAAGTCCCATGCGACGCAAATCGCTCAAGTTCGTGGAGCATGTGGTGCAGATGCACACGGGTGATTTAATGCCACTGCAGAGCGGAAGCACTGCATCGCTAAGCACGAGCAGAAGGAGGAGCTCGTCCGCACTGATACTCAATGAGAATGAAATCGCCATTGTCGATGCACAAGTGGAACCGGTGCCAGAACCAGTGCCAACCACCGGGACAGACACCCCCACCAAGGAGGTCACCCAATTGCTGGGCACGCTAATGCAACGTTTGCAAATCGATCCGAGTGCACTGCAAACGATTGGCTCCAAGACGGAGCAACTCTTGCAAACGCTGGCGCCGGAATCAAGGCGCGACGATCTGCGCGAGATGCTCAAGCGCAACAAGCAAAAGCTGAAGAGTGCCTTCAATTAAAGCGGCACTTTGGGGAGAACTCACATATTACACAGAGTTAGTTTAAGCCACGTCTCTCGTCGAACTCGTAGTATCCACTTGAGTATCATTGAGATCAAAGCAATCAAAATAACCCTTCGGAGCATGTCCGATAAGCTTCTTTGGTCTGCTCTCCCTCTCGATTACTCGTGTAATCATATATATATATATATACATATGTCTATAGTCCGGTCATAAGCCCAAGTTTTTTGATTGTTAATAAGGAAACCGCGTTGTGCATTCAAATAATACAAAACTATTTGCTTTATTTTTAAGCCTCAACTGTGTTATTCGCTGGCTGCAGATCAAGTAGAAATATATATATATATATATATATATATTAATTTTTCTATTACGAGCGATGCAAATAAAACAATCTAATAAATAAATACCCTCATACTTCTTATTGCAATTGCAACTGACTGTTTGCGAGGCTTCTACTTTCTTCAAATACGAGTTTTACAATTAAGAATTTATGAATTCAAGTTTTTTTTATTTTATTTTTTATTTTTCTCTGTTCAATTTCGAGTATTTATTATTGAAAAGCAAATCAAAAATGAACACAGATCCAATGGTATTTAGGATGTAGAAACACGCAACTAAACTGATCAAGAACAGTTTTCTATACGCATTTGCATCTTTATGGTTAACGAAAGCGAACTTTAGCCTTACCCAATTTTTGTCAATTAGTCTCCCAATTTAGAACTGTCTCATGTCGTGTTTATGTTGTACTCTCTCCCGAAAGGGGAAACGGCTATATTGGGTTTCTTCAAAAACGTATATGTTCCACAATTGAAGGGAAGAGAAATCATTACAGTTTGGCAAGTTGAATTACTAATGATATTTCAAAGTTGAAGCCAACAAGAACTTGGTGGGAAATATACGTGGTTATTCGACTGCCGATAAACGATTTCGAGTACACTCGCAAGATGCCACCCAATCGTGAAATTGTAGAGTCGTCTTATAGAGTAATCCTTACCACACCAAGAATGGTCTAGCTGGGTTCAATACAATAACTGTAGAATTGTGAATATGTTGTACTCACATCAACGCCGTGCTCCGCATAGAAGTCACCGGTGCCCATAGAGGCGTACAGCTTGTAGCCCATCTTGGCCAGATCCCGTATGGAGGATAGCAGCTCCATTTTGTGCTAAAACAAAATCAAAAAATTGAGAAATTTCAAATATAAAATGCTGGACAGGCACAGGACACATACGAGGTGTGTTCAAAAAGTATCGCGAATTTTGTGTTTTTCAGATATTATTTATTTATTCATGAATATCTATTTTGTCCCCTTCAAAGTAATCCCCATGAGATATTATACACTTGTGCCAACGGTTTTTCCAATCTTCGAAGCACTTCAAAAAATCATTTTTTTTTATCTTGTTCAGCTCCTCCTTCGATCCCGTCTTTATCTCGTCAAGCGTAGCGTAACGTCGTCCTTTCATGGGCCTCTTCAGTTTAGGGAACAAGAAAAAGTCACAGGGGGCCAGATCTGGGGAATACGGTGGCTGCGGCATCATTAGTGTGTTGTGAGCAGGGGCGTTATCGTGGTGCAAAAGCCAATTTTTGTTCTTCCACAAATCCGGGCGTTTCTTCTGGCGGATTGCTTCGCGCAAATTGCGCATAACTTGCAGGTAATATTCCTTATTGACCGTTCTACCCTGTGGCAAGAACTCATGATGCACCACGCCCCTGCAATCGAAGAAAACTGTCAGCAAAACTTTCACATTCGACCGAACTTGGCGCGCTTTTTTCGGTCTTGGTTCGTGCGGCAGCTTCCATTGAGATGATTGAGCTTTGGTTTCCTCGTCGTAACCATAAACCCACGATTCGTCACCAGTTATGACCCTCTGGAGCAAATTTGTGTCGTCGCGGACAGAGTCCAACATCTCATTAGCAATGTTCATGCGATGCTGTTTTTGGTCGCAATTGAGCAATTTTGGTACGAATTTCGCGGCGACCCGTCTCATGCCCAAATCATTGATAAAAATCGAATGGCATGAGCCAATCGATATGTCTAGCTCCTCAGCAACTTCTCTAACGGTGATTCGACGATTGGCCAATACCATTTTCTCCACTCCATTAATTTTTTCGTCTGTTGTTGAAGTGCTCGGGCGTCCGGCACGCTCTTCGTCGTTCACATCTTCTCGGCCTTCTGAGAACATTTTGTACCACCGATAAACGTTGCTTCGGTCCAAGGTAGCTTCTCCGTATGCCACAATCAACATTCGGAATGCATCCGCGCACTTAATTTCGTTTTTCACACAAAATTTGATACAGGTTCTTTGATCCATTTTTTTGAATAGGTAAAAATCGAAGACGATCCAAAACACGTGCAAGCAAAGCAGCTGTCAACAATTAAGTGAACATTCAAAATGGCCGAGCTTGTCGGCATAAGTGAGAGACATGAGTACCAACATAACGCTACAAAAAAATCGAAATTCGATTATACGTAACCCGCGAAAATTCGAAATTCGCGATACTTTTTGAACACACCTCGTACTGCACACAAATGGCAAACGCACGCACCTTGAAGCTGCCAATCGAGAGTAGGATGGCATTTTTTGGTATTTGGAAGCCCGTAGACATCATGGCCTTTAGGTAGGCCTCGTAGTGGTTGTCACCAAAGCAGGCAACCTCACCGGTGGACGCCATCTCCACGCCCAGCGCTGCACATCGGCGCCGGCCAAGCGGGAGAAACTGAACTGTGCCACTTTGACGCCAACCTTGCCGACACCGTGAAGCACATCGATGGGCTCCACGGCCATGCCAACAATTGCACGGGTCGCTGTTGCCACAAAATCATGATCCAGGGTCTTCGATACGAAGGGGAAGGAGCGGGAGACGCGCACATTGCACTCGATCACCTTGAGCTCGTTGTTTTTGGCAATGAGCTGCATGTTGAAGGGCCCCGTCACATCCAGGACGCTGGCCAGATCGCGTGTGATACGCTTGATGGCCTCCAGTGTTTCGCCATTCAAGTCCTGCGGCGGAGTGACCAGTGTCGCATCACCGGAATGTACGCCAGCATTCTCCACATGCTCGGAGACGGCCATGCACAGGATTTGCCCATCGGCCGCAACGGCATCCACATCGATCTCCTTGGCTTCGGTAAGGAACTTGGATATGACCACGGGATGTTCGCGACTCACCTCAGAGGCGGCATTCAGATATGTTTCCAGATCTTGATCTGAATATGCCACATTCATGGCGGCACCGGATAGCACATAGGAGGGTCGCACCAGGCACGGATAGCCCACCTGCTGGCAGAACTCAATCGCCGACTCGAGATTGGTCAGCTCCTTCCACAGCGGCTGCAGTATGCCTCTTCTGTCCAGCATGCGTGAGAACTTGAAACGATTCTCGGCACAATCAATCGATTCGGGTGATGTGCCCAGCACCTTGGCCTGCTGGCGATGTAGATCCATGGCAATATTATTTGGCAGCTGGCCACCCATTGAGAGTATGATGCCGTCGGATCGCTCCATCTCATAGATGTCCATGACGACCTCAAAGCTGATCTCCTCGAAGTACAAACGATCGCACATATCATAGTCGGTGGATACCGTTTCCGGATTATAGTTAATCATTATGGTCGATTTCTTCAGATTGCGCAACTCCCGCAAACAGCCGACGGCACACCAATCGAACTCCACCGAGGAGCCAATGCGATAGACGCCCGAGCCGACGACTATTGTGTGTCCACCCGGAAATTGGATGTCGTGCTCCGATGCATTATATGTGTTATACAGATAATTGGTGCTCGCCGGCCACTCGCCAGCAACGGTGTCGATCTGCTTGACAAATGGTCGAATGTTTTGCTCCAATCGCTGCTGACGCACCGCCAGCTCCGTGCTCTTAATGGCCATGGCGATCTGCTTGTCAGCGAATCCCATACGCTTGGCACGGAGTAGGAGGGCCGATGTTAATGGATTGCCAGCCGACTCCAGTTCGCCATAGAAGTCAATGATGTGCTGCAGCTTGTGGAGGAACCAGCGATCGATTTTTGTCAACTCATGCAGCTCCTCAATGGACATGCCGGCCTTGAGGGCAGCGGCCAATACAAATGGCCGTCGATCGGTTGGCTCCGATAGCTGCTCCTTGTCAACGGTCGCCCGATACGGATCAAAGCCATGGACATCGCCGTCGACCATGCGCAACGCCTTCTGGAATGCCTCCTCGAAGCTGCGACCGATGGCCATCACCTCACCGACACTCTTCATGGAGCTGCCAATGTGCTTGCTGACGCGCACAAATTTGGCCAGATCCCAGCGTGGTATTTTCACCACACAATAATCGAGACTGGGCTCAAAGCAGGCAGTCGTATTCCCCGTCACCGAGTTGCGTATCGTCGGCAGTGGTTCGCCCAACGCCAGCTTGGCGGCCACATACGCCAGCGGGTAGCCAGTTGCCTTGCTGGCGAGCGCCGAGCTGCGCGACAGCCGAGCGTTCACCTCAATGATGTAGTACTGCTCCGAGTGGGGGCATAGCGCATACTGAATATTGCACTCGCCGACAACGCCAAAATGCCGGATCACCTTCAGTGCGGTGCTGCGAAGCATTTGATATTCGCGATCCGATAGGGTTTGTGATGGCGCCACAACAATGCTCTCGCCGGTGTGGATGCCCAACGGATCGAAGTTCTCCATGTTGCAAACGGTTATGCAATTGTCGTAGGCATCGCGAACCACTTCGTATTCGACCTCTTTCCAGCCCTTGAGCGACTTATCCACAATCAGCTGACGGGAATGGGCCAGCGCCTGTTGAGCCAATATCTCCAGCTCCTGCTCATTGTTGGCGAACCCGGAGCCCAGGCCACCCAGCGAGAAGGCGGCGCGTGCCATTACCGGATAACCGAGACGATTGGCTGCCTCGAGTGCCTCGGCAACCGTATAGACGGCCTCCGATGGTGCCACCTGTTCGCCGATCTCATTGACACGCTCCGCAAACAGTTTGCGGTCCTCGGTCGCGATAATCGATTGGATGGGTGTGCCCAGAATACGGACATTGTATTTGGCAAAGATGCCGGCACGCTCCAGTTCGACGCCGCAATTGAGAGCGGTCTGGCCGCCAAAGGTGAGCAGAACGCCATTTGGGCGCTCCGATTTGATCACCTGTTCAACGTAGTCGGGAGTCAATGGCAGAAAGTAGCACTTGTCCGCCATACCCTTGGACGTTTGCACTGTGGCAATGTTGGGATTGATGAGCACCGTCTGTATGTTGGACTCGCGCATCGCTTTGATCGCCTGCGACCCGGAATAGTCAAACTCACCGGCCTGGCCAATCGATAGGCCGCCGGAGCCCAATATGAGCACCTTGCGCGGCCTCGGCTGCGGATCGGGTTGTGCGGCACGCAAATGACGCTCGATCAACTGTGGCACGCTCAACGGCGTCGACGATTTTGACGAGAACTGGCGCATGGTATCGAAAAAGACATCGAAGAGGAACTCGGTGTCCTGGGGACCAGCATGATGCTCCGGATGGAACTGAACCGAGAAATACGGTTTGCTGCGATGCACAATGCCCTCGTTGGTGCCATCGTTGGCATTGACAAACAGCTCCTCCCAGTCGCTGGGCAGTTTTTCCAGATCGACGGCATAGCCATGATTCTGTGACGTAAGCAGACAACGTCCAGTGGGGCGATGCAGACAGGGCAGATTATGGCCACGATTGCCATACTTCATCTTGTAGGTGTTGCAGCCAATCGCCGATGCCAGCAGCTGATGGCCCAGACAGATGCCAAAGATGGGCTTATTGCCCGCCAGCAGTACACGCTTCACATGCTCCACAATCACGGGGCAGCTAGCAGGATTGCCCGGTCCATTGGACAGGAAGAGGGCATCATATTGATCCGGGTCCAGTCTGTCGTTCCACGGCAGCAGTTGCACGGATGCGCCACGCTGCAGCAGACAGCGCAGCTGGTTCAGCTTCAGGCCGCAATCTATGATGGCAATGCGCATACCATTCGCATGCGGCCACTTGTACAGCATCGACGTGTGGATGGAGCACTCCTTGGCCAGGTTGAGCCCATTGGGATCGACGAAGGAGGCACGCAACTGTTGCTCGATTGGCTCCGCGTAGACAATACGTCCGAGCAGGCTGCCCTGTTCGCGCAGCTTCTTGGTTAGGGCGCGTGTATCGATGCCGCTTATGCCGGGCACCTCGTGCTCGGCCAGCCACTGGGAGAGCGTACGCTGTGAGCGCCAATGCGAGGGCGTCTCGCATATCTCGCCGACCACCAAACCAGCAATCTGCACCGCACCGTTGAACCATTCAAAGTGCTGCGGCAATCCAAATTCGTCCATCTCGCCGACATCGGGCACTCCATAGTTGCCAATTAGGGGATAGGTCAGCACCAGTATCTGGGCGCAATAGGAACGATCCGTCAGCGCCTCCGTGTAGCCAACCATGCCCGTTTGGAACACAACCTCGCCACCTGTCGCCACACCACTTGCACCAAAGGAGCGCCCAGGCATCACTGTACCGTCCTCTAGCACCAGATAACAATCCGTTGACGACATTTCGCTGAAAAACGGAGAGCAAATCGTAATTAGCATTTTCAAATTTTACACAATTAAATCATGCATTTGACGATCATCGATTCTGACACAGATCAAAGAAAGAAAAATGCCGGTTCGTTGTTGAACTTCGACTTGAAATATTGATTAGATTGGATCTGCATCAATGCCAAAAATAACTGTTGTTTCTTGTTTATATTCGAATAATTGATACGCACTCATTTCTGGGTCACAGCTGCCATTTTTGTTGTCAATGCTCAGATTACAATGCAATTCGTTTAAATAATAATAAACATCAAAAGTTTGTTGACTTCTGAGCGTGGATTAGAATTTAGATCAACAGAATTTGAATTAGGGAAAAGCGAGAAATGAAAATGCAACATTTTGAAAATTGTTAATAACGACTTGGAGCGAATGGTAATCTGAGAGACAAAGAGAGAAGGGGAGAGAGAGGGAGAGATAGAGAGAACGAGAGAGAGAGAGAGAGAGAGAGCCACGGTGAAAACGACAGACCGCCAGGAAATGTAATCAAATTAAAAAAAAAATTAATAAAAGAGTAATTTTGAATATTAATCGGAAAAAGTAGAAGAATTGATACACTAGCTATAGCTCTCTAGTCTCTCAAATTTGGGTTGTTTATCCCCATCAAGAATGTATAAGTTTTTTCGGTTTCATTTATTTTGGGTTCGGAGTATAAATATAAAACAAAAAGCCAATTTGCAATAGTTAGGAGGAGTTGGAAGTCTTTCTCTTATGCGTTACGAATGGCATGCTCAAGTTCTTATTAGTCTTCGGTATCGTCAAAGGGTCTTTCAGGGTTTCACCGATATTGTGGCAACTAAAATGTTGCATGCATGGAATGCTTATCATTTCTCGATTATTGCATATATATATTGTATATATATATACTCGTATATTGTATTGTTACAGTGCAAATATTGTTATCGGTGTGCATTACTTGGAACATGTTGCAAGACATGTTGCGATCGGAATCGCGCTTTTTCATCATGATAGATACTCCGGCACATCTGATATAAAGACATTATTTTTTTTTTTTATTTTATGAATGATAACGCCGACTAGCAACATATACAGAATGAATTGAAAAGTAATAGTTGTTTTATGTCTATGGCTTTTGCATTGCTCAATGTAAATGCATACTAACTCCTGAGGAAATTCATATTTTTCGTGCGATATTCAGGTGGAGATGTGGAAAGAGTTCTGTTTCGGCATATGTGGCACAGAGCAAAACGTTGCATGTATTTATTTTCATTTATTTACGATTTATATTCCGAATTTGTAGTGAACTGTGTGTTCGTCATTCACAAATATTCATTGCGTGTTCTTCGAGAAAACAGAGTATAAACAGCTTAACTTATAGCACTTTAGACCGGTTCACGTACAGAAATACCCATATACGTTTTATGTTGGTATTTCTATTTGTATTTGCATGCGTATGCTGTGCGTGAGATAAATTTTGGTTTGAGATATGAGGTGAAGCTTTCAAAAATCTGCACGGAAGTCGTTTGCAACTGTTGGAAAATGTATTTGATTCATTGCATTTATATTTCATCAAACATACTCAACTCCAACACTTACACTTGCATTCGTTTTTGCCCGTCCTTTAGTCTAATTCGCCCTTGTGTGTTAAATTTGTCTATTGCTATTTAACATAAATTCGTTTTGCCTGTCTGCGTCGTTGCAGTCGCACGTGTGCACGTGTTTTCTGTTGTTATTGTGCGCAGCGCTGACGAACTTGGACAGAACAACCGGCGTTAACGACACAAGTTGACTGAATGAGTCGAGCCGAGTTGAGACGATCCAAGCACAAGCGCTACTTGCGACGCAATATAATCGCCCATAAATACGGGCTCTGGTGGCTCATTGCCACGCGACAGAACGAGATGGGCACAGTGTGCAGGGCGTACATACAATTCGACAACAGCTCATTTTCCGTTCCTTTCTGACTCTATGCTCTATACAGATTCTAACTTGTTGCTTATCACTGACACAGGCAGTTTAAAATTGTTGGCATTTCAATTTGCTAACGCCTCCCAATGACAAATGTTGTTTAGATAAAAATCTTGTCGAATGTATATTTTTTTATATGTCGATAGCTCCATAAAGTATTCAGCGTTATTTCATTGACAACATTCAATCAGGTTTGTTGTCAAAAAGAGTTTTTCCAACCGGCAAATTTCAAGTGCCTAATTGTAGAAAGAAAACAAAGTGCAAAAGTTGCCGCCATTTAGCTGGCACAATGTAACTCAACACTGATTCTCGCATTATTAGTGCCACTACACATAAGGTCAGCACACAGATCGAAAAACGTACAGAGCCACTCCTCACTTTACAGACAAACTCCACACTAAAAAAAAACTTATCGATTGGTCAAGTCAATTTCCGGCTTATGTATTTAAAAACTAACAGTTTTTTTAGCTTTGTAATTTATAATTATAAGCTATATAGTATTTGAATGTGAGCAACATGTATTCATTTTCATGTGTTAGATGGACGACGAATTTATTAAAGCTGCAACCTTTAAGAACAAGAAATGCGTGGTAAAAATTAAGTCTACTCCTCTGTAGAGGATTCGCCAATGAATATTAAACTGTAACCAGTGTTGTCTACGTCCCAGCTGCTTGCTTTATCTTTTAGCAGGAGTATTATAACCAGGATGAGGATGACAATGAGGCATTGGTCACATTTCTAATGGGAGTGAATTGCGATTACTGCCCGCAAGCGATGCGAATTTTTTGAGATGTCGTCTGGAACAAACCTTATGTTGCTGATTTTGCCGATACGAAGTACACTATCCCATAGTATTCATTTATTCTTATTCTTCAAAAATTGTTAAATCACAAATGATACCAATTTATTCAAAATAAAGCCATTCAAGATGACTCTTTTATTATTATTTCATTTCTAATCGAGGAATCGTCAGCTTATGTTGATTAATCTTTTGATTTTATTAGGCGATTTGTTTTGCAAGTTTGAATACGTCAGCATTTCAATGTCAATTTAAAATTTGTCATTAAAATTTTACATCTTGATTGATCGTACAAAAACCAAACATGTAGTTTAATTTTGCAAAATAATATTGCCGTATTTATTTATAAGGTAAGTATGTATGTATATACATAAATATATATTGTATATACTAATATACGCCATGTGCCTGTGTCATACATATTCGTGTAAATGTAAATTATTTGTATATTTATTTATACATATACATATATATATATATATATACGTATGTACATATGTGTATGTAGTACAAAAGCATAACAAATAAATAACAAGAAATTATTTAATACATATTACTTTCGCATATGTTGTGTAATATATGTTTAAGGTATTAGGACAACGCATACATTTTGGTCTACTTGGAGGGGCCTACCGGATAATAATCGGGGCCCCCTTTTGGTTAATAACGCACAGGGAACAAAAGATATAAATACATTGCAGGCTTTTCGAACAAAACTAAAAAAAAAAAAATTATGTATATGTATATATAAAAAATAAAAACGACGTTATTTGAAAAGTTAAAATCATAGCTAAATGCGCTGAGTGAGTGTTGAAAACGAATTAAACATTTGTCGGCGCATCCATGCCACAGATGACGGACTTGACCACCGCGGCGGCGGAGAGTGATGCATAGTTCTGCCATTTGCGCGTCGACATGCCGTCCTTGTAGTCGGCGATGCCCTTGACAAGAATGAAGCTCTCCCGACAGTTGCCAATGATGCTGTCCAGCACGCTGCTCATTTCCACATCGGTGGCAAGCAGTCCGAATTTACGGGCGAACTTTGTGCGAGGATCGTCGCTGCGCACCAGATCCCGGCCAGATCCAATCGGTCCGAGATGGAGACGGGGTCGCGTCACGCCATTAATCTCATCAGCGGCAATCGGATGGGCCACCTCGATGACCTCGTTGTTGCCAATGCTCATAAACAGTTTATCCGTTTTGGCGTCCGGCCGCCCAAAGTCGCTGTCCGTCTTCTGGGCAAGCGTTTGCTGTGCATCGCCCAAATACGTCTCCCATGGCCGCTTTAGCTCCATGTTTGCCTGCAGACTCTCTGCGATTTGCTGCAGCGAATCGTTGACGGGGAAATATGTTTTGACATCATCGCCGCTCTTGTATACATAGACATATGGTTTCTCCTTGCTGTGCAGGATGGAACGATAGATAGATCGATAGATTAGCATTGCTTACTGATACCCTTAGGTGGACTCACCTGTTGATAAGCGCACGCTGCTTGTCCACATACGAGATGACAACGTCGCCGAGCCGCACATGCTTCTTGTAGTCCGTATAGTGGGGAACGCCGCCTGCCACGCCCACAATGAAGACATAGTCAACCTTTTGGAATGTGCCCAGCAGTCTGGTTGTCGTATTGCCTGTCGCCGTCATTGCCTCCCGCGTGCTGCCCACCGATGGCAGCTTGGTGCTCACTATCCGATGTGCTCCAATGTTGCCCAAGGTATAAACATTCGATTCGCCTGCGGATTATGTATCGCATAACATTAGTCAGTTGGAATTATAGGCATGGATCCATCCATCCATTCATCCATCAAACATTGTGGTCATATACATATATATGTTTGTATGCATGAGATGTGTGTGTGTGTTGTTTCTGGGCTTATTCTGGGCCATGTGCGTGACGACAACAATCAACAATGACAGGTAAAAAAAAGTTGTGTTAAAAGTAAATGAAACCATTTGCCCATTCTTACAACCGATGAGAGACAACAACATTAACAACGAAACCAAAACACCTTAACTTTCAAAACAAAACCAAACAATAAGCAATTTTGCCGCAACAATAATAACAAGAAAACTTATATTTAAGGTCAAGTTCACAATTTGTGGCAACTGTTTGTCGCACTCGATTAATAAGCTGTCGCCAGTATTATTCTGGTGACGTACAAACAAATTAAAGTAATTGTATTCTGGTCTTAATCAAGCAATTATTATTTTTTGTATATTTTTTTTTAACAATACTTTTATAACGGTTTCCAAACCCGTTATATATTGTTTTCCTTTCAACTTAACCATAAATTTAATTGCTGTACAAAAATAAAGCAAAATTGTGTAGAAAATATTTCCTCAAATTTGAATGATTTTTTTTTTATATTTTTATTATTTTTTTTTTATCAATTTAATTGAAAATATAAAAAAAAAACTTGAAATGCATTCCAATTAAATTAAAAAAAAATAATCAGATTGATTGACGGAATGTAAGCTCGTAAATGTATCATTTTAGTATTATTATACAAGCGATTATTCACATAGGTACATATTAAATATAGTAGATTTTATACTCAAAGCATTTGGAAATAACGTCAATCAATTTAACGGCTATTTAAAATTTCCACTGTTTCGAACACATTAATTGATAGTATACAGTTACATATATGGTATGTGTGATCTGTTAGACTGGCGAGAACTAGATTTGCACAAATTGATATGAACTTGACCCCATCAGAGACACAAATTAGATTACATGGAACATGGAAGTTGAAATTGAAATGGCAATGTGTGTATGTAAATTGTCGGCGACTGACTGGGTGCTTACCAAATCTGCGTTTCTTTTTGGATTTTCTGAGTGAGTTCGTTAGATTGGGATCGGAATCTGTTATGTATTGATTTTGCGTTCGAAAATTAAATCATTCAATTATTAATAATTTTTCAGTTTTCGTGGGCGGGCATTACAGGGCAGGGAAAAGGTTGGCAAGCAAACAAATCATTCAACATTGTTTTTTTTTTTGTTTTTTTCAAACCGTAACAGTTAGCGTACAAGAGAACGAGATAAATGAGAAAGAGAGAGAGAGAGAAGAGAGAATTTAAAGTGAGGCATTAGATAAATACGCTCACAGATCTATCGCGCTCCGTGCCGGAATCGGGATCTATGCATTGGGGCACTTATGTGGCACCACCTACCGACTGTTGTGTAACGGACAAAAGTCTCCTTGTTCTCCAACATGGCATCCACGGCCAATTTCTCGCAATACTGTGCCGTTATAATCGCTATCGTTGGCTGCTTATTCGAGGCTATCGTCGGCATCTGTTTGACCACCTTGATTTCCTTGTCCTCGTGATGGATGCGCGTGTAAGCATTGTACTCCATCAACTTGATCAGGTTGCGCTCCTGCAGCGATTGTATGACCAACAGCACATCCTGTTCGCTCCACCCATAATCCCTATTCGAGTGGGCAATATACATCGAGAGAGAGAGGGTGTTATTAATGCTAATAATCACATACAAACAACAAAAAACTTACTTGGCCAAATCTTCGGGCGAAACGGGATTAGGATAGGCCTGCTCAATCAGTTCAAGGACCTTCTCCTGTGTCAACGGCAGAGATTCAAATTGGGATTCGTCTAAGGAAACTGTTTGCCACCAGCAACAGGCACAGACAAAGACAAAGAGAAAGAGAGAGTGGGTTTTTTTTATTTAAAACACTTTGACGCATTTAATGGATGGAATATTTTTTTGAGAGGCGTTAATGGTTAACTTAAGTAAGTAGGGGGCTGCGGGCGGATAAGGGGCAGGCTAGAGCTGTTAGCCGTTTACAATGCGCGGTTAGGCTGTGGCTGTGTTAGCTGGGTTAGCAGCAGACGGCGCTTGCGTTAACTTAATGGCATTTTACCAGACAAATGGGGCACTTGAGGCGGAGCGCCTACTCCAGGGTACAGAAAGTCTGGCTGTGTTGGAGCATTGAAGGTCAATGCACTATGAACAGTTGCCACAAGCAGAGACAAAATAAAAAAAAATGAACCACAACAAAAACAGTTTGACAGTGACTGCACCACCTCCCCAAACAGTTGAAGGGTCACTGGACAGACACATTTGTTTTTATTAAAGATGCGTTTTATGTTCGTTTTTAGTTTTCTTTTCTTTTTATATATATTTTGTACTCAAACTCAGTGCGTTCTTTTTTTGTTTTGTTTTTAGTTTTAATTCCATAGACGAAGTGCGTGCGTTAGTAAAAAAAAACTATATATATATCTATAAATATATATATTTATATATATATATATCGAACGAACGAACGAACAAAACAATGAACAGCAACAATTAAACAGAGACAAAACCACAAAGAACGCTCGTCAAAAGGCGCAAGTATTACAAAAAACATTTCTTCTTTTTCTTTTTTTGAGAGCTGACCGCCTGGTTTGGTTTGTGGGTGTGGTTGTGGTGGTGGTTGCGGCGTTGATTGTGGCTGGCGAGGATTAGTTGGCGTTAAAAGCGGAGATCAGTAGATCAGCAGAGAGCAGAGAGCTTTGACTCATTTGCGGCGGGCGCTCAGCTGCTCAGTGTACATGTCCAGCCAAATGGCCTTCATCAGATTGTCGCCATCACCTGTTTTCTTCTGCGCCAGAAGCGCCTCCTCAAACTTCCGATTGCAGTCCCCATAGCAGTAGATGATGTAGCCATCTCGCGCTGTCAGCACGCCGAAACCCCAATATCATATGCGTATATACATATATATATATATATATATATATATATATATAAATATACACCAAATATCAGATAAACAGATCAAGAGAGCAAATAAGATACAGAGAGGGAGATATATATATATATATATAGATAGAAAGATAGAGATGAAGCCAAAGAGATAGAGAGAAAGAAAGATAGATAGAGAGAGAGAGAGAGAGAGGGAGAGAGAGAGAGAGAGAGAGAGGGGAGAAGTAGGCGAGGCTGAGTGTTGACTTACGTGGACGGGAGGGCGGCGCTGATGTCTCCTCCAAAATGCGCAGCTCGATCTCAATGGACTGTATCTCGGCATAGCCATGCTGCAACAGCTTCATTATCTTCTTGATAAACCCAACATAATCTGCAACGGACAAGCATAAATGAGAGCACGTTCTGTATGCATATATATTATTATTACTATATACACATATATAGATCACAGCCAATTGCTACACTCTGTAGCTTAAGCTTTAGCTTTATGATCTCATTTAAATTGTATTCGTAATTAATTTTCATTTGTCTTCATATATATATATATGTATATATATATATATATATATATATGGATATATGTATGTATTTTTGTTGTCTTTTTTGGTCAGCTTGAACCAAGTTGACTGTTGCTTCGTTTTAATTCGGTATACAATTCGAAGCATAAAAGTCTTGTTAGTATTTGAGATAGAGGACTGATCAGATATATATATATATATATTTTTTTTTTATATATTTGTATTTGTGGGTACCTCTGGGAAAGTCCTGGGGACTGACGAGCTCCTTGAAAAAGTCCTGGGCTATGTGGGCCTGCTTCTCATCGTTGGTGAGCCAGTCGCGGAACCAGAAGCGCAGAGTGCGCGACTCCTGCGAATGTTTGCCCGTGTTCGCACTGACGAGGAAGACGCGAAACTCCAGGGAGAGAGCGGCCGCTTTGCTGGCGCTCTTTTGGCCGGCGACGGTGTCCTTGTTGATGATGATGCCGGTGTGATCGCCGCCAGCGACATGCACACGATCGTTGATCTCATCGATGAGCTTCCGCTCGATGAGTATAACGGTGCTGTTGGCAGTCTTGCCACGTGGCGTCATCACGACCTGCTCTGTGCGCGGCGGCGTCTGACTCCTCCGGGCAGCGTTGCTGTTCTGAGCCAAGTTGCTCGCATTTTGGCCCTCCGCTGTGACTGCGACACTTTTATTGTTGCTGTTGTAACTGTTGTTGTTGTTGTTGCTGGCGGTGCCATTCGGCAGGGCACCGTTGCCGTTTGCTTGGCTCTTATTGGGCTTGGGCGGCGGCGGCGGTGGCGCCATCTGTGTCTGACTTCTGCGCCCTGACATATTAACCGATTTCGCCTAGCGATATCTGTTTGTTATTTTCTTCGTATGGAGGTTTTTCTTTTCCCTTTTCCCTTTTTTTGGTTTTTGTTTTTGTTTTCTTTTTTCGGGGCGGCCTTGAGCCCAGCGTGTCGTATGGCCTGAAATGAAGGCACGAGTCGGTAAGAATATATTTTTGGACTTGGCTTGCAGTTCGTGTTTCCAATTCGCACACTCAGCGCTGACTTGCGCTTTCTTCTTAAATGAAAATTATTATTATTTAAATTTAAAACATTAGTAAAACATTAGTGCTAAAAAAAAAGTTGTGTAAGACTGTTTAGTTTTCAATTTTAAGAACTGAATTTTTCAATTCAAGCTCACTTAATTTTGTTTTTAAAATCAGAATTTCGTACAAAGTGTACAGGATGCACCACTTTATTTTGTTGAGTGTATTGAAATTTCCATATCCATATCCAATTGGCACGGTTTATTTCTTTGTCTGTCTGTCTGTCTGTCTGTTTGGATGTCTGTTACTCTCTGGTCTTGGCAACGCGCCAAACAAATTTCGAATTCATAAATAATTGGTGTCATAAATTTTCTGCTCCACCTCCCTCCACGCCAGTACCCGGCCCCATGCAACGTGCAACCACCAACACCAACCACCTGGCAGACGACAGCGACCCACTGACTTGCTTCTGGCCCAAAAAAAGAATAGAGCGAAACCAGGAAAATCAATAAGAATTTCGGTTTGCCAAGTGCATAGCTAGGCACAAGAAATAACACCCCCCTCCCCCTCCCCCCGCACCCAACTAAAGCACCCACCCCTAAACACCCCGTAGAGCTAGCAATTAGAGTCAAAGCCATCCCTCCAACCCGGTCTTCCGGCCAAATGTCACCAAAAGTTTTTTGAACCCGTTTAGGCATTAGAGCAAAAAGCTGCCCACAAATGGGGTGGCTGCCTGTCCACCCACTGCCCCCACCTTTTCCTTGACTGCTTGGCATCCGCTTTGGGCTCGTGCCAACGAAATTTGCATGAGGTAAACACAGAAGCAAACAGTTCCCACTGGGCTCCTGAACGGGGCACTGCGCACAGAAGGAAGAAGTTAACTAAACCAGGCGAATGAACCAAAAACCAACAAGCAAACAGCAAGAGCCGAGGCTCAATAAATAGCTAGTTGGAACACGAAATAAATTGCCGTCAATTTAAGATTAAACATTTTCAATCATACAGCATATATTATATAATTTATTTTTACATATTATTATTTTAACTTTATTATTTATTTCAAATGCTAATGGTTCATTTTATTGAAAATAATTATTATTTTTATTTTTTATTCAATTCATTTATATATATATTTAATGTCAACTAATATAAGTCCAGAGTTAAAAAAAAAAACTAAACAAAAAAATTAAAATTAAAATTGAATTGTTAAATTAAAATAAAAAGAAGAAAAAACATTTCTTATATTTCTGGGCATATTTCATGTAAATTTGATCCAATATTTGTTGCATGGTTTCGGGATAACCCAGAAAAAACCAATCAGCCCAAAAATGTGCAATAGTTAGTATGAATTAGTCAAGTGTAGTTAGGCCAAGCACAGATACAGCAGTAAAGAAAATTGACTTCTTCATTAGATTAATCAAAATAGTAATAAAAAATCAAAGTATCTGCTTCAAGAAACTTTTACTAGTTGCCAATTGCTTTCGATATCAAATACATATTAAATATAATAATCTACTCATCCAATATAAGCCCAGCGATTATTGTCGCTTATTTCAAAATATAGGAAGAAGAAAAAGTGTCATCCATTTCCTTAGGGATATCCATATACATAAATATATATATACAAATATATATATATATATATAGCAATTCCCCTTAGTGTTTTAGTTATTTAATCCATTTCGTATGTGAAGACAATTGTAGAGACCAGGTCCCCACGGCAATAAGCCAACTAAGCGCTTCGAGTACAATATTCATCGTCGACATCGTCGCAGACCCAGCCCTCTTAATTAGATTAAAGGGCATCTCCCTTGGCGCAGCTGCTTAAGGGCAACAACAAGAACAACAACGAATAATAATGATAATAATAAAAAAGGGTGCACTCGAATTTCATGGCCGGAAATTATGTGCCGTCTGCAATTTCAATTGAAAAAACTGTGCGCACAGTTTGACGAGCACAGACCAAAATGGGCATTCCAAACCCAAGCCCAAACCCAAACCCAATTGCAAATGCAAATGCAAAGTCCAATCCCAAAGCTGGGCCAAGCCTTTAACCCAGCCAAGCCAAGCCAAGCAACCAGCCAGCAAGTCAAACCACCCCATGCCCAATGCATTTCCTCACTTCCGCTGTGACTTTTGTAAACTGTAAGAAGACGAAGAAGAAGCAGCAGAGAGGAAAGAAAGTTGTTAAGGTAAAGCGTAAAATTCCACAAGAAGTGCATATATATGTATATATAGTGGGCCGATCCGACGGGGCGTTGTCGACGTCTTTCGAAATCAAATTGAAATTCCAATGCCAAATGCTTGGCGAAGCGTAACGCGTTACGTTGCTGGTGGGAGGGGTGATGGCGGGTGTAATGGGGAGATGGCAACATATTTGCCCTACCAACAACATAGAAGGAGTTATGGGTGAACGCATTGCCAGAGCGATAGGAAGAGGTAGAGGGAGAGAGAGAAGGGGGAAAGAGAGAGCGAGAGTAACGTGTTGTTTCACTGGCGACCCAAAACACATTTCATATTTAGGGGAAACGGCAAGACAGAGATGCACAAGGGGAGACGGTGATGTGGCTACATTTCCGTTCGTTATACCCTGTAAAAATGTGTGTAGAGACCGATTATGTATTGCAGCTGAACTATGCTGTATGCTTGATGCTGAACGACTGCTCGTGGACTAATTTTCCCTGTCTGGCAACTCTAAGCGATCTAGCTGCCTGCTATGAAATGCCTTTTACACACTATAAACTATATGTATATATATATATATATATACAGAACTTCAAGCTGGTGAATTTAGTCTGATTTTTTTGAAAAACTTGAAATTTTTTTTTTTCAATAACTCGATTTTTTTTTTGTGCAAGTTTTAAAGAGGCAAACACACAAACATTTTTAAATATTATTTACGTGGCATTAAATAAGCTAAAGTTGTATCCAGTGCAAGCATATCGACATTATGCCTCTTGTCAGTTTATAGATCGCAAATGCAATCCTAGCCCACACAACTACGTGGAGGAGCCCATTAATATAGCCCCCATAAGCGAGGCAAGTTGCCACTCTGCCGCTCAACTGTTCGCAACATTTCGCCGCTGGCTAAACCAAAAGTGGGCGAATGGAGGCCAAAGTCGCAATCGCAATCGCAGTCGCAGTAACAGTAATAGTAACACTCAGTCACAGTCAGAGTCACAGTCTGCAACCGCAAGATGCACTCACACAAAACACTACACGACCGCAAACATATCTCGAGGCCCATTAGTTGCGGTTTCCTGTTTCACATGTGGGCGCTGATCTGGCCGGGAGGAAAGGCCACAATGGAAGACAAATCTTTTGCATGTTGGTTGGAAAGCTCGACTCTTGGATGAAAACGAATTGCAACTGAATTCTTGTTGGCATGAATACGAATTCGAATCGATGCGGGAAGGGAAGAGATAATAATAATAATAAATAAATAAAAATAATAATAATAATAAAATAATAACCTAAATGATTTCAAAATCCATTCCTAATAATAATTATTAAGAAGAGTTTAAGCCAGGAAATCAAACCGAATCGAAAATCAATTTCAGTTCCGGTTTTGGGTTTAAGGTAAGTTCGTGTAACGGTTTCGGTTCGATTTCTTGTTGAATTTCGGTTCGAGTTTTGGTTCTGAGTTTCAATCGGTTTATATAAAATATATATGGATATGGGTCATGATAAGCATTAACCAAAAGGGTATTGTATAGTGAGTAACTCAATTAAATTATTCAAGTTTATTCTCTCCATAATTTTGTAGAAATTAAAGTTGAATACGGTTCGCACTTTTTTTTGTTGGGAATTGGTGCAAGGCGTAATTGTGCAAACTGTTCTTATCGGCAATGAATTTTCGAATGATCTGCAATTTTACTATGCAAATTTATGTATGTATGCAGTTAGATCTGTAAATATGTACATATAATTTATGTATATACATTAAAGTGTTTCAAAAACAGCTTAAGAAAACAACATTAGCGAGCGAGCAAGTTCAAAAGCTAGCCGAAAATTGTTGATAAACAATAAAATGTACTTAAAGTATTCGGCGAACAGTTTCTATTTCGGAGAGTACAATGAATTAAGCAAAAAAAAAATAAAACCAATAATAAACAAATGGTATAATCGAGAATAGCCTTGCAACAACAAGATGACACGAAATGGGAATGTGTCCGGGTCGCTGCTACGTATGTACATACAAACTTTGCTATGCATACATGCCTCATAAGTGTCCATGTATATGTTATTATGTATGTTGGATGTAGCAAGCAAAAAAGAGGCCGCAACACGCTTGCCACACTTGCTCAATCAGCGCTCGCTGGCCAGATGGTTGCGAATGCCCGTGGCGGGACGGGAAGGAAGAGGAGGACGAGGAGGAGGAAGCTGCTGCGGCAGCCAGCAAATAGCTGACCACCCACACTGCACACAGCCGCACACACTATACACACTACTATTCAGACACTCAGAAAAAAATCGCATTAAATATTTCTAGAATTTAGAAAGGTTCGCCCTAAATAGGCATCATTATCACCATTATCAAGAAAATCATTTCCAAAAAGTAGAAATGCAAACCTTAATTTGTAGACAAAATTATTTTTTAAATTAAATAAAAAGTAATAAAATTTACGTTTCTAGTTTAGCTCTCAGTGGGAAGTTATTCAACTTAACTATATGAATTTTACAAATATTTAAAATATTTGTGTATATGCGAAGGTTTCGATAATAATAAAAGTAACAACGAAGCTATTAGACGAATTTTTCAAAGTACTGGAAATTAGACATATTTTTTCTATATTTTTAGAAAAACCACCCTGGAAATTAGTTCTTAGAAAGCCACACCAATCAATTTTGGAAATCTTCTTTCTGAATAATGGGGTGAGTAACCATTGGCACCAAAAGTATGAGTATTTTTATGAGTGTAGGCTCTGCCCCACTGATCTCACTGTGCCTTCCTGTGCAACAATGGGCGCTGCTGACTCTTATCGTCTGCTTTTGTTGGCATGACAGCCATAACAACAACAACAACAACAACAACAACAACATTGACTGTTAATTATCCATAAAACGTTCAATCGAGCGTACCGCCTCGCTTGGTTTACCCTTTGCCGTCCCCTCGTACGTGACTCATTTGTTGGCCAAGTAAAATCTACGATTCCAATGTAAATACACTGGAAAAAAGTTACATATAAGCGCAAGTCAGATTTCGATATAACTTAAATATTTGGTTTATTTGCCTCTTGTTCTTAATCGAAAGCAAATCATATCTACGCATTATCTATGTACTTTATTATTACTTTACTCTACTATTTGACTGCCAATGACTCGCTCTATCTACGCATCTTCTTCTTTATCGCACATCGACACATTATCGATTTATACATTGCTTCTCTGCTTTATCGGCCTCTCCACTGCCACACATCCTTATCGATCGGTCGACTGTTGCACTCACCTATTGATAATATCTGGATGAAGAATACATTTTACTTGATTGCCTAATTTCCAGAACAGATCAGCGTTTTTCTTCAAGTGTATATGCCAAAATAAATGTAAGCATTAGGAAATAGGTTGCACATTATTCATGGCAAAAACTCGGCTATACATTTGAGTCCGTGTCACGTTCGCCTCGCTTCTGCTAATTACACTAAACAAATTAACTGAAATTACTGGGCAATTAGTTGGGTTTACTCTTGACACAAGTACAACTATAACAACTTGTTTTGCTATTGTTCTATTATCTCAAAAGCTAGCAAATATTCGGTGTCATATTTCAAGATGACCAAAAAGCAGGCGAAGAATTGTGATACATGCATGTACACAATCTGAAGCGGACATCCGGTTCCTTTAAAATACATAGAGAACCTTTTCATATTATATTTAATTGCAAGAATTTTTAAGTTTATCTGTGCCTCAACATTTTGTAATTCGAGGTCAGATCTCTATATTATTATTATTATACTCTCAACTGGTTTGCTGATAAACAGAAATATGCGAAAACAGCAATCATAAATTGAAACAGCACAAAACACTCATGTGAACGAGTTTGAAGATAATATACACAAATATGAGTAAGAACTGAACTGAGTCTCACTCAAATTGGATCGGTGTCGTCATCGTCCGGTTCCATGGGGCCTTTTGCATTTATTGCGTAACGCTTTTTCTCTGCTTTTTTTTTATTTTAAAGGCAATGGCGATGGCGATGTGGTCAGCTACTGGCTACTGGAATCGGATTCTATTGATGGGCCGATGACTAAACAAACAACAGACTTGTGGAATTGGGAACCCGATTTTGAGGTGGCGAACTATTTCATTTGCACAATGATTCAATTAACCCAAACTGCATGAATACATGCCCCAACCGAGTGCTCCAATATATGTACATATATACAAATGTGCAAATTCAACGGGTCTTGCTTCCCGTCCTGTCCCGTGATTTCATGATGCCGTACTCAAAGTTCACGGGCAATTTGGCAAAAACAAAGATAGCTACTGAGAGTCTAATAAATAATACATACTATAAGAATAAATTGGTGCCGTTTATTAACTGGGCATAATACAAGCCTGTATTGTAAATATTTAGCATTGTTTCTGTTGATTTTAAAATTCTCTATTTTAATCATCAATCGGTGAAAGATCAAAAAGTGATATGCAGAAGCCAAATTAATTGGCAACATCCATTTAATTGCTAACTAATCATCACAACGAGGAGTTCTTATCGCAATGATCTTTAATAAACATCAGGATAAAAAGAATAGAAAATAAAAGCATATTTTACACATAAAACAAGAAAGACTGATTTAGACTATACATTTATAAAACAGGCATTGTTTCTTTGAAAACTATATCATAGCCGAATGCTGATAGTTTTTTGTCCAAATCTTGAAAGAGTAATAAGATGCATTTCTGTTGAGTTTTGTTAGGGGATAACTTGTCAAATCAAAGAAAAGTTTAACTTACAAGAACTTATCTATCCGATTTGAACTGCTCTGACATATGCCTGAAGTAGATAAAGTCAGTATTATTAAGATAGCTTCAAAACTGAGGAATCAGTCTGGATAGAATTGGCTTGTGTATCTGATCAAGCACATATATACCTTATGCGGTTGGAGATGTCTTCCTCAATGCGCCACAAACATCCCGACAAAATTATAATATCCTCAAGGGTATACAAATAAGTAATGAATAATCAGAAATAAAAGAAATTAATTGTTGTCCATCTCAATTTTTCTTGCATGAATTCAAGAATTTTAATCGGCTTCAGTCTGCCGAGCTTAAGATATGTTTCCCTAGCAGTTTCTACTGGCTAAGATGACAGAATGCCTAAGAGACATTTAGCCTCTTATAGATGTGGTGCCTCTGACCCCAGATCAGTTCAATTGCCGCAGATCTCTTTCCTCGTTTCACAGTTGTTGCCGTTGTCGTTTTGTGTGTTTCCCTATGCCACAAAACGGTTCTGGCCCTTCTCTCTGGTCGACCCCCCCCCCCCCCCCCCCCCCCCACGTCTGCTGGTTTGTTTACAATATTCAAAATGAAAATTTGAAAGCTGTCTCGACAGCGACGGTCTGTCTAGATTCTAGAGTACCTCCCAAATGATAGTCTTGCGCAAATTGAGCAATGTGCCAAATACAAAAGTGTTTGTCTTAGGCTGCCGCATATGAATGATAACCTAATATATATATATATATATATATATATATATATATATATATATATATATATATATATATAGACATATCTTTCGTCAGATAATTCGTTGTGTGTGTGCATAAATTTTGCCACGCCAAATCGAGTCGATTGAGTTGAAAAAGCAGCGCACATGGAACTCAATTCTTCAGTTTTCGTTTTGTATTAATAAATTTTGAGCACAGAGCTAAACAAACTTCGAGTGGGCGACAGATCGGATGCGATGCCGATCATGATGATCATTATGTTGATATAGTTGTTGGCGCCATGCCCTGGACAATAGAACAGACTGAGATGCTGAAATCTTAGGCGTTTATTATTGTTGTTTTTGTTCGTTCGATTTAAGTATTGGGGTAAAGATTTCGTCACTGAATGAATAGCTGGCAAATGAGTCAGTGCGTCAGCTTCACAGATGGCCAGCGAATGAATTAAAGTGCGTAAGCTGCATTAACTGTTTCTCCCACCCCCACTTCCACTCTTACCCCACCGAGGCCCATAGAAATGTGACACACTTTGCGTGGGTCTCAGTAAAAAGGCAATTGCAAGAAGTCGCCCCCCATTTAATATGCTGAAAAACACCACCTCTGCCCAGACCCAGACCCCTTGCATGATTGCATTAACGGAATGTGCACGCAAACCACATATTAAATGGAAGCCGTGAACAATAGTCGACTGGGAAATGCCCTGTGCATAACTGAAGAATGACTGAGTACATACAGTAAATGGTTCAAGAAAATTATGTTGAGATATTGAAAATAATGTTGATCATGAATATTTGGGCAGTGACTGAAATTGAATAGATGAAATATATTTATGTACAACTTTTCAAAACTCTTCGAATTTTCAATTGATTTTTTAAATACATTTGCTATTTATTACATTTCCATAGTGAAGACAACTTTTCGCAAGTTGTTTTAGAAACCCTTTGTTAGGATTTAATGTGTTTAAAGCCCTTCAGCGAATACAGATTGTTATTAACTATATATACAACGATTTCTTAAAATTTTCTGGAGTTTGGCTTTGCCGAAAAAATTTACAAGATGATCTTTCAGCCGCTGGATTATCAATGAACTATTTTCGCGATTTTTTCAAACATAAACCGGACAAACAAGTATCGGAAAAAAGCTGATATATTTCTTTAGAAAACCTATTGTCAGAATACTTAGACCAAGGAAAAATTACAGCGTAAAGCCAAACGCAATCTAATCTATGATTGTAAGGCATATTTGGTATATTTGCTAGATTTATTAGCCGCACTTGAAGACGGAGACAGGCATACAATCAATATACCCTTTTGAGTCGGGTTTCTTTCTTTTCTTCCCATACAACAACATTGGTTGAAATAAGCCGACCAATATTGGCTAGTTGGTTTGCACTTTGTTGATGGGCGCCTTGCATGCGATGCGATGCGTTTTGTTTTTTTTTTTTGTATTGTATTTTCTTGGGCTCTGGCCCATAAATCAGACGTTAGACGACTTGGCAAATGGTCGATCCGACAGTTTTATGACCACAACAAACTGGGCCAACCCCATTCCTCCAGCACCAGTAAGGGGTTTTTTCCCTTTGCGCAAAATGGGTGTTTGTGGTGGGTTTCTTCATCATGCACCTCTTGCTAGTGTGACCCATTTTATAGTGCGTTTGCGTGGAGGGTTGGGAGGGGCAGGTTGTTAGTTGTGGCCATAATTGGTCAAGGCATCGCATCGAATCCATAACATATGTATAATATATTATTGGCAATTGGGGTGTAGAACATGTTGCATGAAGAGATACCTATACAGGTTGCAACTGTTTCCACAAAAATAGTCAGTGTGCTCATCTGGTATGCATTGCAAGTGGATTTTGGATTTCCAATAAATGACGACACCCTGTGTACGCGCAGCAGCACAGTTGCACAGCTGTAGAGTCACCCTGTCTTGCAGTCTCCAGACGTCGACCTACACACATGGCTGGATGTGCTGCTAATCTCAAATTGCATTTGATTGTCGCCTTGCAAATGAGGTTACACTCACACATACACTCACTCACACAGACAATGTCGCCGCCTTGTGCATATAGTTTATTCCATATCAATTTACAGCAATTGTGGCACACACATTCCGCATACGCGCTTCATTCCACATGTAAAATTACAAAACGAAAAAAAAGCAAAGAATATAAAAAACCAAATGCACAGTTCGAATTATTTTTAAAATCACTGCGCTCGAAATTGGCCGAACAGTGCCCGGTTGAATGAACCGCACATAGCCAAAAAAAAAAAATATAAAATTGTCGTTCAGGTGTCGCAAAAAGAAGCAAAAATCATGGGCCAAATGGATGCGAAATCAGCAAATGGAAGTGAATGTCCTTTAAATGGATGATGAGTTGAAAGTAAATAAAACTTGATTGTGTATTAAACTGGACTAGATTCCACTCAGAAAATAAATCGATACTTAAGTGGATATATATATATATATATTTTTTTTTTTTGAGAATTATTGAAAGGTAGGAATATTTTTTTTAACCGGCTTTCAGATCAATCAGTTTTGCTACATTATGGTTTTTCCTATTCAGGTTAGATTTTGTATTTACGAGTATTTGTACCCAGGATAGCAACTTGAGCTGCAATGCATTTTATTATCAATATTCAAATGCTAAATGGCTTTTTTTACTGCTAATTGCTTTACATATGATAATTATCTGGACAGATTACAATTTTAGCTAGATACAACTAGTTAACAAGATTTAATCATGTCCATATCGAATTCAATTAAACGAAATCGAAAATTGTTTGAAAGAAGCAGTGTTTACTTTTTGATTCTTGATTTTTGTTTTTGGTTTGTTTAAATTGCCTGCAAAATGAGATCATGCAGCCGCATTTTCGTTAGTTGGCTCCATCAAAAATTGTCGAAAAATTTGCTCAAATTCAATATATATATATATGTATGTATAGTTCCACATTATACGTATTTATAGTTATATATTTATGCATTACTATTTTTTGGGAAAAATTCGAACAGCGGAACTTCCTTTAGATAAACTGAACTTAACCCGAACAATAAACGATAAACTTGAAATATGTGAAAACAGTTTGGAATGCTTCGTTTACAATTTGATATGCACTGGAAATTCAAATAGGAACAATGCGGTTTAAAACGCGCGCGTTTCCAAAGCGGTATTTGTTTTCTTCTACGAGTATTAAATTCAGCACAAATCGCGTCCAATTTTTTGATGTATTTAACTTCGGCTACAAGTGAAAGTATAGTGTCCGCCTCCCCAGTACTCTCCACCTCCAAACCAAGGTGGAAGTTCACGACCAAACAGTAGTAACTTCAAATTGGTACCTGCGGAATATTAGTTCCAATGGGGCGGTAATTGACGCTTAAATTAATTCTTGTGCTTGGCACCGTGAGATTAAGCCATTACGGCAGGTGCTCACATTAAACACATTGACTTTAATGTCCCCCTCCCCATATCAACCCCCCTGCTGACAATCTTAGCAATTAGAAAATAGCGCGATAGAAACTCACCTGTTGTTTATTGTTGCTATTTTTGTTTATTTTGTTTTATTTTAAACGGTTATACTCAAGAGTTTTGTTTTTTTTTTATATTGCTCTGCTATTGCTTAAAACAAGAGAAAAAATAGAAAGTCCACCAAAGAAACAAAAGTGACACAAAGAATAAGCAAACAACAATAGCCAAAGTGTTGCCAACTATAACAACTTTTATCACATTGTGCACATTTTCGTACTGCACTTATATGTGTGTGTGTGTGGTGAGTATCTACATATTTGAATCTTATCTTATCCTTGTGTGCCTTGAACAATTTTCCATTATCAGCTGATAAGCACAATCGATTGTTGTTTGTTAATATGTCGGAAACAATGCTTGTAACTTTAGTAATTTTTCTATATACATAGATATATCTTTGTATATGTATATATATCGCATGAGCTCATGAGCAAAGTTGATAATCTGACGTCATGGCTGCTAGCATTGAACTTGATCAAACATGTTTGCGGCTACAGTAGTTACAATAGTAAAGCAAACCGATCGAGAATCGAGTCGGAAGATGATTCATCGTTATTAACAATAATATAACTGTGAGTGTGTGTTGTGCTGCTGCTGATCGCCAATGACGTCATTGCGCATAGAAAAAAAAACAACAACAAAAAGGTTTGCACTTGAATTATAATTAAATAGCCCAAAAACATGTTAAGCGAGCAGCTGGTTCACCTTCAGAGATCGCCGCCCGCCATTCAAATTGAAACAATTCTACATTGTCAGTGCTCACACACAATCACAAAAAAGCACACACAAACACGCTCACAAGTACACTTGTGGAAAATTGCACTAAGACAAAACGAAAATAAAAAAACATCGGAATAAGAACAACAGTAAGCACACGCACAGCTAGTGTGTGTGTGTGTATTAAATTACGCATGGACGAGCGTGTCTATTTTTAATGAATTGCAGGCTGCAGGCTCAGTGATCGCATGTAACGCATTACCGTTGTGTTTACGTGTTTACGTCTCTGTTGCGCGCGTCGCTTACGATGGAAATACAACGGAACGCGCGTAAAATGCCGGCTACAAGTCAAATACAAAGCTCGCGTCCGCTCTGTGCAATGAATATTTTTCAACTGAATTGCAGGTGGGCTTATCGGCTCAGCTGGTCTATCGATTATTTTTCATTGTAGTATTTTTGTTTTAAAATGTTTTGCTTCGATATATCGATATTTTTATGATTGGTCATATATGCTCTGTAAATAAAGCGAGCAGATTTATAGAATTCCACTGTAAATGACGCTATGTTCTGTTGTGAATCAAACAGTTATTTAAAAAAGTTATTTAACAGCATAAAGTTATTTTAAATTTAATTTTTTAAATATATATTTTAATATTTTTATACCATAAGTCAGCTGTCCACACCATTGTTCCAAAAGTAAATGCACATTTAACATGGAAGCCACCCTGTTATTGCGCCATCAGCTGATTATGAGCAAATTGCGTTAACATACGCAAATCCGCTCAAAAAGCTGCTCAACGTTTGGCAAATCATTTTACAAGAGAGTTAAAAAAAAACTATTGTACATAAAATTAATGATATATGTTTTTAATTCTGTAGGCATTTTAGTTGTATCAATGACAACGATCTTAAAATTGTCTTCATAACTCTTTTAGCTGCTAATTAAAATCAATTTTGTTCCTTGATTTTCAAACGCGAACTTAACTGTTTTTGCCATCAATCAATGTATGCTTCTTCTTCTTCTTAATCACAACATTTGAACTTGCGCAGAATGCGAACAATCGGGTTATGGTAAAGCAATCGACATATTCCTCATAACTCCAGGACTCAAATGCCGTAAGTCGCAACACTTTTTGCACAAGCAAAAATACACAAAATAATTAAGATGACAAGAAATATATCAAGAAGAGATGGATGAAACCTCAAAGAATTGATTATTGAAATACTATATTTAAAATGTGAGTAAGTTAAAATGAAATACCACGAATTGAAGTTGACGTTTCATATATTCACTTGTTTTTTTTCAAGCGAGAGATACTCCTTTTCTAAAACCGAATAGAGAATAATTCCGAAACGGCTGCATTTGTCATGCATAAACATTCTCCCAGAGTTTGTTTAAATTTCATAAACAATGTATTTTAAGCACCTGTTGGCTCTGAGCATGGTGAAATTACGGCTGGCATAATAATCTCACCATTGTTTCGTGCTTTTATTCACCTCACTGTGTCTCACTCACTCTGCAGTGATATCTGCTGATGCGCTCTCTTTTCGTTTCATGTTTGACTAAAATCCGTTGAATGCATTTCAGAATATTCGTTGTTTATTTTGTTTTATTTGCATGAAAACACACAAATTGTTTACCTACACCCACTCACAAATTTTTATGGAATTTATTTATATTTATTATATTAATGTTTGGCTGTAGGTATTAATTTATAACTTGAGTTAAACTGTTGTTGTATAAGGAAAAACGTGCATTTAAAACTAATCATGTTTAATGTTTGCAAATATTGAGGCTTTGTTGTAATTGCAGTAGGGACCTGGTTGAATTTCCTTTCAAAATAACTTATTAACTTATTATATAGAACGCGAATAATATTAAACAATAAGATTAGATACTCTTGCAGCACAAAGTCCATCAGCTTACACCCAAATTTTGTGAACTTGTTTAGGAGATATTTGTTGTGTGCGCCATGAAAATCGCCCTAAAATTAAAATCGCCATAAAAATTAGAAGGAAATGAAAACTGTGATTAAAACCCAGCCAAAACAGTAAATTTTTAGGAACTTACTTTCTGAATAAGACGGAACGGAACACTTGGTGTCAAAAGTATGATGAATTTCTAAAATTCAGTGCGAAGTCTTCGACTTTGGCAGACAGACCAACATGGCTACATCGACTAGGCTGCTGATCCTGATCAAGAATATATATACCGGAGATGCTTCTTTCTGTCTTTTATAAACATTTGCACAACATCATTTTACCATTATGTTATAATAATGCATATAAATCAAGGGCGTACATAGGGAGTGGTAGAGGGGGGAGGGGACTAGGACGGTCAAAAAATGTTTTTATGCTTTTTTACTTCATAAGCGGAACTGAAGAATCTGTGGGATTGTGGGATCTGATTTCGTTTGGCACAAACAGGACAGTAGTTCTGCAATGAGATCACTAATAGAAGAAATTAAGTGCGATGTACAGAAAATACTGCATACTTCTAGGGCGTTCGATAAAATTAATGGGGCACACTAATTTTTGAAAATCAAAAGATTTAGGGTATACTTTTAGGGTGCACTAGAAAACAGCTGCTTATTCAGCAAATATGGCTCCAACTCGGCCATATTGTTGCAAAATTTGGTAGGACATGGTTCGTTAGAATCGCAAGGACCAACGCTATCTAGCTGCATTCAAGGATTATTGGATAATCCAAGAATCCAAGCACTATTATAAATTTTTGTCTGAACTCGGCTGGACACGGTCAAAAAATGTTTTTATGCTTTTTTACTTCTTAAGCGGAACTGAAGAATCTGTGGGATCTGATTTCGTTTGGCACAAACAGGACAATAGTTCTGCAATGAGATCACTGATAGAAGAAATTAAGTGCGATGTACAGAAAAATGCTGCATACTTATAGGGTGCACGATAAAATTAATGGGGCACACTAAGTTTTGAAAATCAAAAGATTTAGGCTGAGTACGCTGTTGAATGGAATAATTAGTAACATAATATAATGCATAATAATTACTGTATTAATATTAATTATTTAAACACTAAGTGCTCAGCTCAAGGCATACGATTTGCTATTCCCAACTAGCCTTTAAGTTGTAAGCTTTGAGCCAGGCTATGCAAATAAATAAATAACGATGGCGTATATATTATGAGTTGGCACCTTTGTCATAATGTCACAGCTGTGGCAATGTCCTTGACCCAGTCAATATGCCGTTAAATTGGCAGGAGATAGAACACGATACACCTAATTGCAGAATGCGACTGCACAAGTTGCCACTTGTCATGTTGTGTATGACTTGGCATTATTTGGGTTATTTGGTTTCGAGTGCTTATGCCTCGCCACACATTTATGCATATTAATATATGTATGCACACATGCACACACACACGCACACACGCACATGCATGTGTGTGTGTGTGCATTTGTGTAATATGCATTTTGGAGCTTGGTGCTCGACAATTGGAAATTTGTGTTACTGCTTGTCGGCCAGCTGTCAAGAATTGTTGACGGAGTTGACGCTGCATCCAATTTTAAATTTATTAATTTTAATTTGGATTTGCTGTTGATGTTGTATTGTCGTTGCTGTTAACCGGATGCGCGCTTGTTTGTCTATTTGCACTAATTAAATTCGCTCCGAAATTTTTCGTATTAAAAGTTTACTAATGCAATTTATGCAGCTACTGTTTTGTGGGCCAAGGCCTCAAAAGTCACGCTTTTAATTAAAAATTATCGTGGGACGATGCATACGATGCATGGTGTGGCGTTGCATGCAACCGTGCAACACAGGCACAGTGAGGCCTTCAAACCACAAATTATTGTATTTTCACTATTCGAAAAGCATTTAGCAGCAAAATGAATATCTGCTAATCGTTAGTTAATAGTCCCAAATTAACCATTAGATATACTTGACAATGCCGGATTCATCGGCAATTACATCAAATCTGTTGCACGGTGTGGCAAGGTACATTTTAGCACAAAAACAATATGCATTGGCAGCGTTCGTTTGGGCAGAGACTTCACTGTGCGGCTGGCTGCCTTCGAATTAGATTTGTTTTAAATTGCATTTTTGCGGTTATTATTGCATTTTGTTTTGTTTAATTTAATTTTATTTGATTTCGCATGTCGCCAGCGAGCACCCAATTTTTTTCTGCCTGTGTAAATGCAATCAAATGTGGCATAATTAAAAACAAATATCCATCAGTGGTTTGAGTGCATGGGTTCGGGCTCAGTTCACAGTTCACGGTTCACACAAGAAATCGCATTAAAATAAGTAACGATCAGATAGTTCAATGTAATTGAATATACTGTAATTATATACGTACATCAAGCGCTTTTCTGATAGTTCAACTTTCTGTGGCTTTTATTTATGTGTACGGGCTGATTACACAGACAAGCTTATAACTTTTTTTTTAATTAACTTTAAAATCGTATTAAAAGTCAACTGGACTCGCATACATATATAAAAAAAAATTGAAAAAAAAAGTATTATAAATTAAATCACATTGTTGGCACACGAAAAGTCGTTGTTAATTTCATACACCAAAAATATGGTTTAATTATAAATAATTAACACCTCGCTTAATATCAATAAAAAGCATTATTTCGTTTTTCCATTATATTAATAAAATGACGGCAGTTTTGTGGAGAAAGGAAGTACTAACTTTTCCCACTTTTTTAATGGTAAACTACTCGTAGTAGTTTGTGGGTCATTTCGCAGGGTTCTTTTAATAATTGCCCCCCATTTTTCATTGGAATTACATTTGGGCAATCAATATCGATTTGTTGAAGCCAGTAAATATATAGAAATATGTGATTATATAGAAAAAAATCTGTCCGAATTTTAGAAAATCGCTATATTATGCGAGCCAAGAGTAAATCACTTTCATCGTTAAATAGTGCATTTTTTAAAGTGTAAAGTTGTGCTTTTCTATTTATTTGTTATTATTTCCAGGGATGATTCTCTTATATGTTTTCACTTTTACTATGTAGAAATTTATATCTTAATAACAGAAATCATTAAAAAAAAAGAAAAAGAAAAAAATCTTCATCATTTTAAGAATTTGTAAAATAGGGTGCCTTTTTTTCCGCAGTGTAAGTAAGCTAATTTAGAACCCTTGAGAGTTAAGTGGGGTCGTTTTTTTTTTGGCTAAAACCCAGACAAACGGATTAACAAATAAAGGGTAGTATTAAGTTGAACAAATGTGCGTAACTGGCCGAAGGAAGCAACTCAAAATCAAAATCACTTTTGGATTGGAATTCATTTGGAATATTTGTGAAAATTGCATAGATCTGATAAAAAGGATAGGAAGTGTTGTACATAAACCATATGGCAGCAAACTCAAGCAATTTATGTTTTCGGCTTGCATGTTTATGGGCGCTTTCATAGATCCTGTTGATAACCGTTCAGCACTTGGCAGTCATAAAAAATTGAGAAATGCACTCGAACTGCACTCGCACATATTCCAGCATTGAGACTGAGGCACAACTGCCTGCTAACTTTTGAGTGTGCAACGATTTTAAGGCAGACTATGGCCATAAAAGTAGAGGCTGCTATCGATTTAATATATTTGACGGTTGGGCTACGGGGTATCTTCCAGTCGGTTGCACTTTCTTACTTGTTTATATTATTATTATTTTGCTTGTTTGGTTGTTGTTTTTTGTGTTTGGCCAATCGATTCACTTGAGTTTTTAATGATTTTTAATGCATACAACAATATTATGATTGCCATGGAAGATTCCTCAAATACACATTTGTATTCAGCAGTACATGCACAGTACACGATTAGGTTAGGTTAAACATGCTGCTTGACCCAAAGGTCGAGTTCGAACTGGAGGCCCTTTGGCCCATTGTGATGACTGATTTATGGAAGACGAAAGGGATGGGATGGATGTTAGCCGTGCTGCGTCTTTGAACCCACCTCAATCAGCCAACAACAATGAGCCAGCTTCAATAGTGGGCTACTTGCCAGACTGCCCAGATCTTACAGAGTAAATGGGTCACACATACACATATATTGTGCATACATATTATTGAAAATCAGAAAAATGAACTTGATCTGTGTATGATATATGAGAGAAACCACATCCAAAAATATCTACACACAGCTATATATGCATACATATGTATATATACTTCGAACAGCACTCAATTACACAATTCTTTGCTCCATGTGACTTCGATGAAGTATTTTATTTGGTTGGCAAGTCACGTGATGTGCAACAGCAGCCCAAGTCCAGGTCCAAGTTCTGTTTCGCATGCGAGTTAGTTAAGTATACGCAGTGTTGACCCACACACTGTGATAAACTGCGTCTAAGTGTATATACACATCCACATGCACACATACGCACACAAATACACATACATAGATACATATTATAAGAAAACCGCACAAGTTTTTGGCACTTTGCTGCTGGTGTAGCTGTGTAAGCTGCTTAAATTTAATGCAATGATGCGGGGCCAATGGGGAAGCCAGGCTGCCGCTAATTTATGTCGCCCTGGCTCCATGACCGGCGTCTTGCCTTGGACATTGGTTCGACTCTTTAGTGTTTAACATGCTCTCACTGTGGTCAAGTGTTTTGGGGCTTGCTGCGCTGGGTAGGGGGTGCAAGGCGTGCACAACACATGGCACTCTGTGGCACATGAGAATCCCAGCGGCACGCTTCACAGGCATCAATATTCTTGGCGCTGTCATTGTCTATAGACGCGCATGGCCACCTCCGAAGGTCGCTGGCAACACCATTGACTACATACATATGTACATACAAACACTCATACATACGTACGTAAATATATGTAATATGTACATACATATGTATGTGTGTACATGATAACATATAAAAACAGGCACACCAACTAATGCAGCTAGCATTTCATATACACTCAGCAACAAATATGAACTCTAGAACTCTATACTCGTATATGGGCAAAAGCGGTCTACAATTGTAGTCCCCGTGCAACAAATGGTTTTCAGTTTATTTTAATATAAACAAAAACATGTATTGATGCCTGACTTAATCGGTAATTCGTAAAAATCAAAAATGTTATTTATCAACAGTAATAATTGCTCAAACTTGTTTTTTTTTGCAAATTGGAAATTGCACTGTGTCTTAGTTAAAAATATTAATTATAAATAAAAAAGGCCATCATCTTTTGCCCGAAAATTATGCGTACACTTTTCAGATTCCGGAAAATACAAATGAAAACAAGTAAGAATGCTGAAGACGAATGAGCTCGACTACAACATACCCTGACATGGCTAGATAGACTCGACTAATGATTCTGATCAAGAATACGCATACTTTATGGGGATGGTTCCTTTTGCCTCTTACATACATTTGCAACAGAACAATTATACCCATTCTTATCCATTTTAATGAATGGGTTCAAGGTTGTCCTTCTTTCTAGTAACTCCCATTTACGTTTTGCAGGTGGTAAAGATGCTGATTTGATTTATTTCTCTTAAGAAATTGCTAAAATTCACAAAGTGCACCCTCAATTGTGTTTATAAACTTTGCAAAATAATAATAAAAAGTGTACCTTTCACAGCTACACTTAACAAAATTGTTTTTTAATGCTGAAATTTATTTTGGTATTGTGTTTTATAATTTTTTTATGTATATGGTTATGTTTCTTTTAGATATATATATTTTTTTTATATATATACATACATATATATATGTATGAAAATATTTTGAATACCGCCAGAATTCGTCTTCGGGGAGAGATTAACAGCATCCGTCCAGTTTCAGACTTCACAGCGCACTGGGTAAAATTCGCAAAGCTCGCTTTAATTTTGTTTGTGTTTCAATTCCGTATGTAAGCTGTACAAAATAATCCGTGTTTTTTTTAATTTTTGCAGGTAAGCGCTGTTTTTTATTAATTGCTGCCTTTGACGCAAAAAGTGTTGCAATTATTTTTTATAATCCATGGCATTTTTTTTTGTTGGCGAGTGTAAGCACACACACACAAACATGTACACATTTATTTATATGTATGTGTATGTGTGTGTGTGTGTGTGTTTGTACATACGAACAGCAGTTGAAATATTGACACGACTTAGCCAACTCTCCCCTCGACGACCCCGCTTAGCGAATTGTTGCGCCTTATTGGCACAGCCAAAGACGTGCAAAGCTGTTTCTGCCACCGATATGGGCACAGTGTCTCTGTCTCTGTCTGTGTCTGTGTCTGTGTCTGTATTTATATGTCTGTGTGTCGACGTCTGTGGCTGTGCCTGTGTCTGTGGCTGTGGCTGTGCCTCTGATCCTTGGCTGCCTTCGTTTTAATCTCATTTTGCCTGTATTTTTGTTTTTGTTTCTTTTTTGTTGCCGATTTTAAAGACGCTTTGCGGCAAACATGCTCGTGTGCTGTGCTGTACTGTGCTGTCCTGCTTCCAATTGCCTGCATTTGAAAATTCGTTTACTTCAATAATACCAAATAATGGCTGAGATTTTGTTTTGCGATTTATATTAAACGGCAAAGCCATATTTATGTACGATTGTTGGTATGTGTTGCATTCACATGTACATACATACATATATATGCATACACATATGTATAAGCAGATATATATATATATTTATATATATCCGGGAAACACCCGTAATACTCCCATGCACGTCGCACGTGAAGTACGTGTAAAATATGGCCAATGTGTTATATTTGGTATTGCACCTATTTATTTGTGGCACAAGCTATTTCAATGTACACACATTCATATATTTATAAATGTATATACATATATATATTGATATGTATATATATATGTATATAGAAATTGCATGCGCCGTCGATTGGGCAGGATCGTGCAGATGCAGTGCAATCTGAAATTCAATGAAAGACTATTGTGGTTGAACTACATTAGCATACAAGAAAAGTTTGTGAAATTTATTTGATTTTTTACCTATTTTTATTTTTACGACGAAAGTGTTTTACAAGGCAAATGCTCTTTGGGTACATATGGAAAACCAGACTTCGAATACTCGCCCGTAGACTAAGATATCAACTAGCTAAACTAGATATAATCAGTAATGGAATCTGCCGGTTTTGTGGCAATGCGGATGAATTCTCAAAGCCCACAAGAATTAACGCAACTTTTTAGTAAAGGATTCCGATAGTTGGGCGAGGAGAAAAAATAAAAAATAAAACCAAAAAAAAAAGGGAACAATTTTGAATAATTTAAATTATATACAATTTTCTCAATGTACGTGTAAAAGCGCAAATGTTCTTCAAGTATTGTTAAAATTTACATATTGCAATTGGTTGAAATTTAATTTAGTTCACAGAAGGAAGAAAGTAAGTTGGACAAATTTCTAAATTATTATTACCTTAAGCAAAATGGAAATAATAAAACTAAACTTGACACCAACCAGATGGATAACATAAATGTAGCAAAAAGCGTTATTTTTTTTCTCCATAACCAAGTTCAATGTTAAGTTACGACCCAATTGTGAAAAATTCGATTCTTTTTTATAGGTCTGATGGTCACCAAGCTGCAAGTACTGCAGAAAAAGAGCATCTGGCGGACAAAAAGATGTTCGACGCTCTGTTATGAAAAGGCATATGTGTTGCTGTATGTATGTACATATTATTTTATTGGTGCCTGTAGGGGCCACTAGGGCAATCACAACATTTTTGTTGCTCTTTTGCACACGTATGCATGCACATACACGACACACACATACAAAGATGTGCACATAAGTCCCACTGGCATGGGAGAACATCCAAAACGCTCTATTAATGGGTACATGTGTGTAAGTGGTGAGAGCTACTCCGAAATTTGTTGCGACGCCTGCCAAGTTGAAGCAGCCCCCGGCACCGTGTTCACATGGGTGACAGCCGTAAACAACAACGAGTAGTCAGTCGACCTCCGTGGGACGCACTCAGCCACACTACGACAAGGTGCTTGCCAAGAGGTGTACATATGATACATTTTTATGAAATGCCGTAAGTTAAGCGGCACATGTTGATTTTCATGATTTAACCCCATACACCATGCCCCTCTTAGACAACAGTTTCTACTAACTATTGTTTGTGTGCACAATTTCGAGTAGTCTGTAATGCTTACAATACACTCCATCAGTTCGCCAATGTTGAAGAAATTCTATAATCACAATCCGTGATCCCATTGAAAATATACATACGAGTATGTAACAGGCAGAAGGAATCATCTTCATTCCCATAAGGTATATATATTTTTGATCAGGATCAAGAGCCGAGCTGATGAAGCCATATCCGTTTGTCGAACCATCCGTCCATCTTTCATCTGAACACGCGGATCTCAGAGACTGTTGACAACTGTACTTGGAGACTTGGAGTGTGAGCATCAAGATCGGATGAGAAACACCTAAGTTATAAATGGAACCGTATTTGGTACTAAAATTAGACTATATTCAACAGCTGGATTTGGAGTATATCGTAGTCGGACTCACTGGATCACGGCACTCTTACTTGTTTTTCTTAATTTAATGTTGAATATTTAATTGTGTTTTTTTAAGTGAATGGAATTTATCTTGCATTCTTCTGTGTCAACTGATTAAATACAAATGTTGTTAGTCGACATTAATTAAATACGTTGTTGGGTTCAAGCCACAAATGCGATTTAATTAGCTGTGAATGGATGCAGTTGCACTTAAAAGTTACATTTGAAATCAGATGTATGAAGTATGTTCTACATACATATGTATGTCCAGATGTACATCAAATGTCAAAAAACAATCACAAAGAATATACGTTAAAGTATATCAAATGCCAATTTGGTAATTAAATCTGCCCAACTATCAAAATCAATTATTGCGAAGGTGTTCAATTAAACTCGCTCTTATGGGAATCAAAGGTAAAGTGGAAAAGAATCAACCAACAAAGTTCACAAAAACAAAAAATAATAATCATAACAAATGTGGGAATAAAGTTTGCGATTATTTGGCTTGTACCACACACAATTCGCTTATAATGCAAAAAAATGATTCGAGTTTAACTCTCTTAATACCCTGTGCCCAAAGTTGCCATTTTGGGTTGGGACTGGATAACAAAGTTTAATTTTCTTTTTTAATTGTGATACCTGTGCAAGTTACTGCAACTTCAACGTTTCTATACGTATGTATTAATGTATGTATGTATGTATGTATGTACATACGCACAAATGGACATAAATACAATCGCATGAGTATAAGTATGGACAGAAGCGGTTTGTCGACAAAAAAAAACAAAAAAACAACGCCAGAATAAGACCTAACTTCAACTAAGTTTTCCAAAAATCGTAGAAAAGTTTTAATTATATAATTATAATGTATAAAACGTTGTGAAAAGCTTAGTGCCTGGCTGGCTAGATCACTCATACTAGCCATGTCCAAATAAATTATTATAGATAAAAACTGGAAAGCTTTAATTAAGCAAGAGATTGCAAAAGGAAGATGGAGCAAACACAACACAATTAGCAGTGCTCTAGTAAGGAGAAGTTGACTGCAAGATACCCTGGACGGAGGAAGCTTAATTCATCTTTGTCTTAGAGAAAACTAATAAGACAATTGTGTTTTGGCTAAAATAATTCAAGGGACGATTTTTGTAAAATGCAGAAATAATATTTCTAAATTCTACAGATTTTTATTAGCTTTCTTGCTATCTATATTACTAATAAACATTTGTATTAGCGGTCTCTGAGAAAGAGAACTTTTGTAGTAAAATAAGTGTTTCGCATTTCAACTTTTTATACCCTTGTTAGAAATATATTTCCTGAGAAAATTTAAAGTGGCTTACCTAATTTTATAAATTTGTTTTGTTGTTTCCGCCAGTCCAATCGATTTCATTGATGCAATCGAATAGTTGGCCACCTTTATGCCCCTACCCCACCCCTGCCAGGGGAACAATGTGCAGCTTTATCGACTTTGATCCACTGCGTATTGTGTGTTGCCAATACACAGGCATAAGTAAGGCACACGAAAACAGACAAAACACAAACACTGGAATCAAATAAAGGCAAACACAGCTGGAGCCTTATTACTTCTTGTTGCTGTCCGTTTTTCGACATGCACTCTGTGTGCCGTCCTCTTTGAGAATGGTTCGCAAAAGCAATGTGGGTGCTTCGAGTAACACTAGTGACGGACTACTGCTGGCTGTTGACGCTCTGCTACCGAATGTAGAATAGTATATCTCCTGCCCTTTGTTCCTCTAAATGAAAGCAACGTTTTTTTTGACAATGTTCAAATTGGTGTGGGGACTTGCAAATCGATAAGATCGATAGTTGTAAATCGATAAAAACATTGTGCTAGATTGCTGGTCATGTCCTTCAAGAATCGACATATAGATTTCACTGCCACTAAAAATTTGGAATGTTTTCCGTCAATAGTTACCAAGCTTAGGATGTAGATTAAATCACCAAATCATCCGCAATTTTAGAGCTAGAGTCCTTGAATTAGAGAGGCACATGTAGTATTAAGACTATACAGATATTATCTTTTGGCCTGTGATCTGAACGTCAATCTCAAGATATCAAGAAAGTTCATTGCCACCTGCTCTCCACTGCTTTCTCACTGTTGTCAGAGTAGTCAACAGTCGGGTACACTCGATTGGACCGTTTGCAATTGGTATATTTTGTGTCTGTGCAGCATTGGGTAGAACTTTGGCCATGGGATCGCATTTCTGAATCAAGTCTGTCTGTCGAAAGTTGTTTAAAGTCAGCGTTGGCAGTTGTGCTTCATTTGCATAAGCGACCGGATGTTTAACAATTTAGAATTATAAACAAATAAAAGTATTCGAGTCAAGCTAACAATAAACTTGAGAATATGTACTCTGTGCATGCTGTACGAGAACCTTGATGTCAAAGTACACATAAATAGATGCTTAAATTTTGTTTAATTCCAATAAAAAATGTGGCATCAACACCAAGTATAATTAACATTTTTCAAACACGACATAAATTTGCATGTTGCATGCTATCATTTGGCTGTCAAAATACGATTTGCTTAAAATCTCTCGATCTCTTTCAAACTTACATAGTTAACTAATTGGATGCCAAAGTATTCTGCTGAATTTTAAAAATGGCGACTCTTATAATTTGTATTGAAAGTTACTTCAGTTTCAGACATGTGTACATTAAAGGAGGTCTATTGACGGGAGTTTTACATGCGTAAACAGTCAACTGGCAACTGGCAACTGGCAACTGGCAACTGACAAATCGAAATCGGTATACCGACTTACAATATTCACTTAAAAAGTTCTTCTGTGTATTGCCTACATGCGAAATTGATTAAAAATTATGTAATACAGCATATGTATTTGGGCGAACCTTTATTTACATATGTACATTATATCTTGTACGTATATGGGACATCTGCAGGATCAATTTTAATTTTATCTGTTTTTTTTTTTGTAGTTTAATATATCTAGCAATTATTTGTATTTTCTAAAACAGCCATGCGAACTGACATAACTATAAGGATTCGATTAGAGTAGTTGACCAAGAAAATATAAACTTTATATGTTCGAAGGTGACGTCACAAAAAACTGTTGATACCCTCAACAAGTGTTTACAAATGATGTATGTGTGTGTGTATGTATGCAAATGTGTATAAATATGTGTATTCGAAAATATTACATATTTCACATATGCATATACATATGTACATACATACATACACACATTGATGCATACACATTTTATTTCTTCAACTCGACGTGGCACTTCAAACTTGTACCGTACAATTTTAGATTTGTGTAAACTGATAATTTGTGTTTTCATTTATTTTTGATTAAGAAACTGTACTTTGCTGGGAGGGTTCCGCTCCACTTCACTTCGCTATCATCTTTCACTTTTCGCGACTGTGCATTCCCTCTTCGGTGTGCATATATGTGTGTGTGTGTGTGTGTGTGGCTGTGTGGCTGTGTGTGTGTGGTTGTAAGGGTGCATATATGTATGTATTTATGTGTGTGTATGTGAATTTGGTCAATGCCGACTAATTGCGCTTAACAAGTCGAAAGAAGTAACCGGCGGGAGAAACGAATGCAAAATGTGAACATAAAATGCATTGCAAAAAATGACTGGTGATAAGGCAGCAGGTGGCGCACAAGGGGGAGCAGGAGGAGGGGGAGGAGGAGGAGGTATTTGGGAGATGGTAGCTGGAGTCGGACAGTGTATGCTTGGAAAAAAAGATGATAACATGCTCCTAATGGATTTGACATGCAAATTGTCGTCATCAACAGCGTCCAGACCGAAAACGAGCAAAGGCAGCTGTACAAATAACCCGCAATGGGCAATGAACACAGCATACAAGATGGTGCATGTATTGGTAAGGGTTGGGGTCTGGGGTTGGGATTCGGATTGCGATTGGGATTGGGATTGGGATTGGGTTAGAGTTGGTGGAGGTCGTAGAACGTTGCTGAGAGTGGCAGCGACGACTGCTTGGATTCTGATTGTTGATTACCTTGACTGGAAGTTTTTTGCAGTTGGACAGCAGCAGCAGCAGCAGCAGCAGCAGCAGCAGTAACTGCAGCAGTAGCTGCCGCATTGCAAATTGCATTAGGCAAACAATTCAACTGAGTTTCGGAGAGATTGCCTGGTAACTTTTTAATGCATACAATTTTGGATGCAGGATAGAAGGCGGCGACATTTAACAGCAATTTGTGGCCATCAGCAGCAGATGGATCAGCAAATTAAGGTTCATTAACGAAATGGCATCATCAAACTTGCATAAGTCAATGAAGCGAGTAGCATATGTCTCAGTGTGTGTATGTGCGTGTGTGTGTGTGTGTGTCGATGTGTTTTGTTTTTTTTTTACGCCAATAGTTTAAGCCGAGCTCACAGAGCAGAGCGAGTACGAGCAAAAAACCCGCATGACAGCGAAAGCGTACTAATTATGAGCTAATCGTTCAATAAAAAATAATTGATTTTAATTATCTGGGAAAGTTTTGCAGCATCATTTGCTTAAATGGCAAATGCGCTCATTGTGCAAATTTAAATGAACGGTAAAATCTATATTGTGCTTTTATTTACACCATTATAACGTGGTTTTTGGTAGAACTTTGCAAAAATAATGTTTCAGTTCCAATTGTAATTGTAATGTGAGATTGCTGCAGATGGGTAATGCTGACTGCAGAACACCAGTGTAATACCAGCTGGAATATTTGGACATTTAAACGTATTTCGCTAACAAGATACCAACCAGATTTCGACAATCTAGTCTTAAAACTGTGGGAGTTTTGTGGCTGTATCGACTATTTTAGAGTATAAAATACATTGAAGGAAAGTTTCTATTTTTCTTATATGTATAACAAAAAATATCTAAAAATATTACATACGGATTTATATTTTGAAATTTAAAAAAATGTATAGCATATTTTTAGGATAGTCGATTCTACATTAAAATAATTGAATACAACTCAGCTATTCTTTTCATTGACATTTGAAGTGCATTTTCCCCGATGCCAGTTGAGAATTTCAAATGCTTCCGCTAATTGAGGTTAATTAGGTGTTCATATAAAATGCGAAGCAAAGAGGAGCAACACGGAGAGGGAAATTCTCAAATGAAAGGGTTAAAGTAATTAAGACCGCCAGTCAAATGGGCGAGTTACGCTACATTTCAATAGAAAATATCTCAATTTCAACATTGCTAGTATTAATTAATCAACGAAGGTGCGAGAACACAAATAAGTAAGCGCAAAAGCAACTGCTTTAATGCTAAAACAAATAAAAACAAAAGACGCTCAGTACGATTTCAGAAATGCGTTATATATAAATTTATATTATGTAATGTAAATATTAAATATATCTTTCAATCTACGATTTTTGTATAGGAATTTATTTATTTTCTTATTTATTTGATGTGGACTAAATGCAGTACACCTTTATTAAAACAGGTTTTAAAGGCTACAAATTCGCAACAAAAGTTAAATTAGCAAATTAAATTCAATAGAATTATAACTGCTCTATGATTGGTCAGCTCACTTCCAATTAAATCGAACTGTTTAGCCAAATTTTGATATTTATTTAATGTGAACTAAATACTATTTTAATCAAATATAAATTAAATCAAATTAAATGATATTCAATTTAAAGTGAGTACTAATAAAAAGATGATTGGGCAGATGACTTCTAATTACATTGATAAGCTTGGCCTTACCAGCAAATTGACTTGACTTGAATCTGATCTAGATATATGGCCATTGGCATAGAGTGTACAACTGTCTATAATAATATTTGCCGAATTTACTTCATTAGTAAATTATTATGCCATTTGTCACGCACATTTTACGCCGATGATTTCGCTTTAGGTTAAGCTTTGGCTCCCTCGTTGGTTTGTTTATTTGCTGCGGCAATTTGGTTAATTCCCTGCGTAGTGCAACCGAGCGGCAACAGGAACTCCGGAATTCCCATTCGCAAGCTGCAGGAAGGCGAATCAAAGCCACTTTCGGCCTAAACAGACGGCCGTGTAGGCCTAGTCCGGGCAATGTGACAGGATGGTGGGGGTGATAGCCGCAGTTTCCTCAAGGCAGTCCTTTGTGCGTTCTCTGCTTGCTGCTCGCTGCTTGCTCCCTGATCCCCAATCTCTCTCGCTGTTTCGCTGTCTCACTTCCTCGTTCGCTCTGTCTCGCTCGCGTTCCTTTATTCTAATTGAAAACGAAAATGTAATTAGTTTGGCAACAAAGCTGTTGGCGGCGTTGCTTCAAACGAAATACGAAAAAACGCGCACGCAAATGTCGCAAAGTTTGTTTAAAAATTATTAAGGCAGCTAAAGGCAGACAAGGCATCAAACCAACTCAGCCCAAGCACACACCCAGCCCCGGAGCTGGGCTTAGGCTGTGGAAACAATTAACAGAAAACAGCACAAAGAATCGGTGACGGCAGCGAGTCGTAGGCAACGGCTTATTAGAGTTACACTCCCAACCGACCAACCCTCCCGCGTAGGCGGGTACGCCCACAATGAAGAGACGCACCGCGACTTATGCCTCATGCGTCAAACATTTACTGTGAAGCCAGCAAAGTCAACCGACAACCGACAACGGCAAAGCGGGCAAGCCGCCAAGCACGCTGGCATTATAAAAGCCAAACGACATGAGGCAACAATATGACAGCCTTTCTTAAATCGCTTGTGAGCCAGGATTGACTTTATACTTTTCACATTAACTCAAGGGCGGTAGTCAGGTCTCTTAAGTGGAACAAGATCTGGCAACAGATGGCTCCTGAAAAGTGCCCCATATGCTAACAAGTACAAGTATCTAATTGGAAAAAGAAATATTAGTTGACTTAACATTGATTTTCAAATTCGGATGCCAAAAGTTGTTAGGCTTAAGTCATTAAAAATTAGGAAATAACTGTTAGGTCGACCTTACCCCGGCAAGACGGCTTTTTCCCATATGTTCTCATCATTTATCGTGCTGGTATCAAGGAAGATATATGTATAAGGTAACAGTTTCAGGATGCAACAGCTGACAACTAGTTGAAAACAACAATACTAATTGTCGTATTTTAAATGGTATCATTCAATTAAGATTTTAAGAAATAAAATATCAAGAAATAAGAGATATGACACTCAATAACGTAGAAAATCTAGAATGTTTTTCTTATTTTCTTAATAACTCTTAGATTTACGAAATTAAATACTTTTAAGGGCTTATAGAAAGTTTATTCTATTGTTCAGAAATACATTTCTTAATAGTGGACCATATTTCTAAAAACCAGAAATGCAAAGCTCTCTCGAGTCCTTTGTTGGAGATTATCTGTACTTTGTCGTAGAGGCCTTGTAGCTCTGTGGGGTGAATTATATGAATTGATAGACTAACTAAAATAATATACACATATAAAAAATAGTTCTTGAAATTAGACATGTTTTTTGTTCTTCATTTTAGAAAAATAAACTGTCGTTAAAAGGAAATAAACTGTGGTTAGGAAAAGAAAAATCTTTGTATTTAGAAATATACTTTCTGAATAATAAGGTGAGTTACCCATTGGCGCCTAAAAGTTTGCCAACTTTTGTGTGTCGAAGATTAAAAGCAGTCTAATGTTACTTAGTGCAACAAACTTATACAATTTTATCATAAATAAAGCAATGCGTGTTCGGGCAGAAATTCTCAGTGTTAGAACTTGGTTAAAACTGTGATTATAATGCGGAGTGGTCGCTCTTGAATCGAGAGATCAGTTGGAAATACTTTAAGCAGATATAATAGATATAACTAATTTTGGGTCATATCTATTTCTTATATTTTCAATTGTAATTTCATTATTCACTTGTAGTTTATCATTTAATTTGTAAATTAATTAATATGTTATAAGGAAACTTAATTGGGCTAACACATTTATTACAATCATCCCTCCTTGGATAATTGAGACTCAACTTCAGATGAGTTTTCCAACAACCTTATTAATCTTTTCAATTATCTGATTACAATGTGTGAAATGTGGCTTACATTCAAACTGATAACAACATTAAAATTCGCCCTTGTTGCCAACGTTACCTTATGACTTTACCACTATTTGTTTACGAAATCGATGGAATCGTCTTTGCTGTTGAATTATTACTGAGTAATTCTGATTCATATAGTGCAGCCGTATTCTGATAGTTTAATATATTTCAGTCTGGACTTGGAATTGTTATTCTGGTTTGTTCGTTATAAAAACATTTTACTTATATTTTGTCTGTTTTACTGAGAACTGATTATTCCACATTTTGGTACTGAGGGAGTGCAACTTATTGAAAAATGGTTATTGAAAATGAGACAGACATGACTATATCCGCTCACCTTTTGATGCTTATCTAGATTATATACTTGTCACGCCAAAATTATAGTACTTTCGTCAAGATTACAAAAACAACATAATTTTAAAGATACTCTTTTATTGCGAATGGACTGAAAATCGAACACGTATGCAACTTATGAATTGTTAAGACTTTTACTTACTTTTGCCTTGGTTATAAGAGTAACTTAAGCGAACAGATAAGTTCCCGCAGTTGAAATCTAAGATTATTATATTATATTGATGAGAAAACATTAACAAAATCTCTGCATAACCATTTACTTTGTAAATCGAACTGTTCAAGCTAACTAAGGGAATTTGCATTATTCAATATAAACTTAATGCCCCGCATTTTCATATTTTCACGAACAAGCTTATTGCATTTTGCTTTTGAACTTATTTTAATGCACTTGTCCTTCTTAATAAGCACTTAAAATTTCAATATTATTGGTAGAATTGGTTTCGACCATTTGATTTATTTATTTAGTACGGTTTTGGTGGCAACATGAACTAAATTGAAACGCTAGGCTGTAGAATTTCAACTAGCTTCATTAATTATTGCAGTTGTGGGCTCTGCTGTATTTTGTAAATGGCTTCAGCCGATGCTCGATTCCCCTATTGTGCCGTGTGCAGCTCTGCATCAATATGGGCAGAAATGTTTGTTGGGCTGCCAAGTTGCCAAAATCATATTATGACAGCAAATCGGACAAACATGGCATTAGGAAAGGCAAAATGAATATTGTAGAATTTTAATTGACTACAAAATAAATATAATAGGTGGGAAATTGTTTTATAAAACAACGTGAAATTTGATTTGTATCATTGAAAAAACTTAGCTGCTGTTGTTGATCAGTTGTATAAAGTACATATAAATTCTTTGATTTTGATACCTGTTACACAACAGTTTTCTAGTTGCCTGGCAACGTTTTTGCTGCCATAATTATGGCAATGAATAGTGCGTTGCTTGCTGTTGCATTTTGGATAATGCAAGTGATGCAGCCGGAGGCAACGGTGTGTGGTGTGTGGTGTGAGGTGTATGATATGCCCTCCAGTTGACCACGGGGCCCACCTCTGCGTAAACGATACTGCAATGAGCGGTTTTGCAGCTGAGTGAATTAATCCGCGCTTGCAAACCAGCGTCCAATCCCCAAATCGGGCAAACATACATACAAACATACATATATATATCTGAGTATAGGCACACGCACACACACACACACACACACAGACACTCGAATGTATAAAACGGTCCTCGCACGAGAGCAATTATCATGTTTCAATTTGCATTTATAAGCACTGCCCTGTTCACGTGTTTTGGGGTGCAGTTTCCAGGATAAGAGGATGGCAGGCCGCCTGCTAGGTCTGTGCTTTGTACCATTGCCCGTTTTGCATTTACCATTTATTGCAAATGGCTGCCACTCGGCCACCAAAAATGGCGTCATTTCCGCACCTGACGCGATTTACAAATCAACGCAAATTTTTCACAAATGCTGACCAGCCCAGCTCGTCGCATTCGAAGTCAGCTGTGTAACACTGGTATTATTGTTGTCGCTTGTTGTTTGTTGTTCCCGATGGATGTTTTTGTTGCTGCTGTTGTTGTTATATTTGTCGTTATCCATTTAGTATTTTCGCCACCTTGTTTGTATACCGTTTCTGGGCTGTGGTTTGCTATTGGTTGCTGATAAAATCATCAATAAATTGGAAATGAACCTAGCAGCCTGTTTCCGCTTTTCTGTTGTGCCTCCAATTCTGTGCTGTCCACCTTCGATCACTCACCTGACTATTACATCCGCTGCCAGTAACAATACCAACTAACCACTATGCATGTATTCATTTTGTATTCATGTGCAGGTTGTGCGCCTCACTTAAGTTGCCGACTTGCAGTGCTAGCTCATCTTGAAGGAAGTTATGGACAATGGAGCTATCTCTAAAATAATTAACTAACATTACCATAATATATCAGCACAGACTAGTCTTGGCTCAAACGTTTTAGTATAGTAATTACAATTAACTAATTAAATGTCTAGCAATGAAATCGAAATTATTATACCCAAATACAAACACGAACTTGCTTGATCTCTAACATATAAATGAATAGTCGAGAGAGCTCGACTCGGAAATGGAAATATTGTGAACCCTAGAAATATTTTTGTTTTAATTGAGGCATCCATCGGTAATCAATTTTTATCAAAATTGGCGAAACCAATGTCAATGCAAAAATCGGAAATAAATAAATGAATATTTTAATTTCTTTCTTCCTTCTCGAAAACAATGAAACCTAATCAGACTTCACATTCTTTTCTACCCATAAATGTAAATATCGATTCAAATGATCGTAGATAAATGCTGTACTGGTTTACTGGTACGCAAGAAACTTTGAAGGCTGAGCAAATTGAGAGCGAAATAACCTTCTCCCTCACTCGCCAGATACAAAATCTGTACTCATTGCAACAACAAAAGCCCAGTTGAAACACATACATCAACTCCCGGCGGTCCATTTCAGTGCAAGTGCCTGTTCCGGCATTGTTTTTAAAATGTTGGCCATGGATTCTTCTAATTGGACGTTTTAAACTGAGTTGCCGTTGTAAAAGTAGCAAAATGTAGCAGCTTCAACTATGCTTGTTGCTTGTTGCAAGAATTCAAACTGATTCAAACAGTAAACTTGGGCATCAAATAAAAACTAAATACAGTTGCATCATCCGTGCTCGTTTTTGATTTCATGTTTGTTAGAAGCATCAAAATTGTTTTTTGCTCATCGTTTCATATAGCATTGCTCAAGAGCTATTTCCTCAATTTATTAACACAACAGTATACTTATGAATAAATACGAAAATCGAGCATGATTCTGTGGCAGAATAGCACAGCTGAAATAAACCAATTTTCAGACATCCAAATTGATATTTTTTGCCTTAATAAAGTAAGAGCGATACAGTAAATTGGAATTCGCTGACAGAACGTGACAGTACTTAAAAACGCACAGCTTCCAACTTGAAAGTGTATTACTAAAGTCGAGCAATTTTTTATAATATTGTATTTAACGCTTTAAAGAATTCAACTATTACTTTAGTTGTTTCGCCTTGGTTTCATATTTTTCGTACATTTTTATAGATGTTAGTTGGATGGTTTGTTTGCACTCCAAATACATGAATTGTGGTCTACCGAACCTAACTTCAGTTGTCTCTTTTATGATCTCTGTGTATAACTTTTCAAAATATTATCTAAATGCAAAATCAAACAAACATTATGCGTTCGAATTTTATTTTGTATTAATGCTGTTACACGCATATTCGGGCCATAGGCCAGATTACATGTAATTATTAAAGACTGTTATTGAATCAAAGTAACAATCGGCTTTAATTCAATGATGAAAAATCATTAATTCTGTACGTTCGACACGCAAACATGCACAATTTTAAGAGTCTAATTGTTCGGTTGCGTGCAAATCAATCAAACTGCACAATCACAGTGCAATTTGGATTGCAATTTAAAATGCAATGTGAGAAACTCAATGCAATTATAACCTAGAATGTGTCAAAACTGCAAAGATTCACAGGAAAATCAGCTTAGGCAAAGTATTGCAATGCCTGAGCTTGGGCTGATTATCACTGTTTCAATTTCAATTAGCACTGAAATATCATTTCCGAACTGTGCACAGAACACACAACAACGATAATTGCACAGTATTAATAACGGCCTTGGTAATCACCTGCAGGTGATAATTTATACGCTTTATTTATGTATTTATTGCCATAACTTGATTGATATTATCGTATCTATTGAAGGATTAAACACGCCACATGCCCCTAAATTGCATTCGCGTTCTGTCAGCTGCTTGCCGCCTACAACCCAAATTAAAGGACTCCAGGATACCAGCAATAATGTTAGCCACTAGAAAACGCATATGTTTCTGTTTATAATTAACTTAATGCATATTTATACTCTTGCTATTAGTTTTACACATTGGCGTATAACTGAAGAGGAGTAAAGAGTAAATTTTATCCTAGAACAACTTTACTTTATTAATTAATGATCAACGACAACAGGTAGCCAGTTACATGTAAATATAAATATATGTATATATATGACTACAATATTACAAAAATTGCACTAACCTATGAATCAAGAAGTCAAAATGCTTTGCTTAAGCTTTAACATCTTTTGAGTATCCCATTCACATGACTGTTTAATTTTCACAAGTGCTCCAACAACCATCGGCACAATTATCCATGTCTGCCTGATTGCTCATGAGAATAACAACTTGCTAAATGTAAGACTTAAATATTTTGTAACAAAATACACAAGTGTTGTAGATTATCCGTTTTTCAATAAACATTCCGATAACCATAAACTACAACCAACTATTTTCAACAAATTGTTAATTGCTGTCGGACGCGTTTGCCCTGACTTACCCCATAAGAGGCAACTACTATAAAAATGAAGTCTGCGCCCAGGGTATAATAATTATGGTAATTGCCAATCAGCATGTCAGTACGAACAGATTTTATACTATCGTTGTTGGTCTTCAAACGCGAGTATATTGGTTTTCAATATATACTTAAATACTTGCATACACTCAGCATATTTACCACTACAGCTAAAACTTACTTATATAAAAATAAAGATAATAAATAATCAATTTTGCTGTTTTATCGCCTATAGAAATACAAATTATTGCAAATTACATCATCAATAGAAACAGAGTATAATGCGGTCGGTAATTGGATCGATATATATATATATACGTATATACTGTATATATATTTATGTACATGTATTTCTTTGTATCCTGAAAGCTACGTAAACATGGGTTGGGAACCGCAAAGACGCAACTTTCGAGTGTGTTTGTGAATACTTATGTGTGGCTGGATGCAAGTGAACATTTCTACAAATATAGTCAAGAAGAAGGAACGAAACGCCCAAGATTGAAAACCCTTGTAATAACTTGATAACTTCTGTATATCCAGCCGACAACAGTATTTTAGTTCGGCTTAAGTAAATTAAGAGAAATGTTAAGCGAATTTAATGAATATGCTTCCCGTTTAACATCTTCCTGCGAACTCATACTCTACATATATATTGTATCCTAAAGGGTGATATATTTATCTATGGACAAATCTTGAATGTTGATACTTTCACCGGCCTCTAATAGAATACTGTAGACTAAGAGGTGACCGAGTTAAACTAGGAATAATTAGTTGAGGAGGATCCTCAACGCATAAAAAACAATATATGACACATCGTTTTGTTCGATCGATTTTTGGCAGCCATATGACACAGAGTAACGCTTATCAATATATATATATATATATATATATATATATATATATATATATACTATTTTATTCAAAATTCGAATTCCATCCACTGGGGAGTTCAAATCGACGTTTTGACAATTGCTTATTTGTGTGGGTCGGGTTCCATTCACTTCTATAATGTCTTAAGCAAAAACAATCAATTTGCAATAGAATAAGTTAATGTTGTTGCAGTTGCTGTTGCTGCGGCTGCAGTTGCTTATGGAGCATTGTTTTGGCGCCTTTTGTCTAAATGCAACAGCTATTGTGTCAGTGTTGTCGCTTACCTGAATGCCTTTCACTCAGCGCCAGTCTCAGGCTCCATTCTTCATCTTTGTCTTTGTGTTCGTCCTCATCGTCGTCGTCATCCTTATCCTCGTCCTTATCCTCGAACACGTCTTGCTCTGCATCTTCGTCCCTGTCGCTGCTTCAATTTGATTGTTCTTGTCCTGCCAAAAGGCTGCACTGTATGTAGCTCGACTCTTCCGTGCAACTTAAGTGAAACAAAATACAATTTATTTGTATATTGTTTTGTTGTTGGCAGTTTCGGAACTGCTCCAACTTGCCAGCACCAGAGGCTATGTTGAGTGGACTCCGATTTTGGGCCATACGTCTCATTAAAGGGACATTATTTGCGTCTACAGGATTATTTGTGTTCACTCCCAACTGACAGATGGACAACCCGACGAAAACTTTCGCATTTCATTTAATTGCATTTAAAATGTTATAAAACAGCAGCAGCAAATCGCAGAATATTTGAGCATTGCAGGTGGCGTGTAAATGCTTCTAACTGTTGCAACTTGCGTGCAACAAATTACACAATTTCTAAAAGTAAACAAATTACATCTAAACCAATGGCGCTTCCCTCTGTTTTTTTTTTAATTCACTCTGTTTAAGTAATAAACGCTCTCACAAACACACAAAAAAATATATTATTGATAATTTTCATTCAATATTATGGAAGCAAAGCATATTAAGGAAGTTAAATAAAACTCGGTGGAGTATAAAAAAGGTTCGGCAGATGCTCATAGTTTAAGTTTATGATTAAAATTTCTGAAAGTATCTTAGAATTAATTCCATGATGTCAAACAGGAATTGGAATCGGAAACGCAATTTTACCGATTGACATTTAGAATCGAAATGAACACATAAATTCAAAATCTTTTAAACTTACCAACATTATTGCTGCTAGCCTGCAATCCTTTGATTTAGGGGCATGCGGCGTATTTGGTTCTTCAATGGATAAGAGAATATCAATCAAACCAAGTTCGTTCTTAATACTGTGCTATTCTTGTTGCTGTTTTTCTGTGCAAATTGCGGAATGTATATTTCAGTGCTAATTGAAATTGGAATAGTAATAGTCAGTTCGAGCTCAGGCTTTGCAAGACTGTGCTTAAGCTTAAAATAAATTACCGGATTAAATTAGTTTTGACCGAGATATTTTAAGCTCAAACGGAGATAATCCTTTTATAAATATTTAACTTTTATATTTTAACTTATGGCGAAGTAAACGAAATCATAGATTAAAGAAGCCGTGATTATTATACAGAGAATGTCGAGAATGTTTGTCGTAAAACATAAATATTTGCTTCATTCATATTGACTCCGGTACAAAAGGGTATAAAATCTTTGGTGGACCTAAGATGCCTAACAGTTGCTTAAAAAAATTCTTGTAATCTCATGTTGACAGTGGTTTCCTTTATGCGGTCGGAGTTATTACTTTTAATGCGTTACAACAATTCTCCTCTTCTGCCAGTGGGCAGATCTTTTTTCTTCCCATGCCAAGTTTTATTATTTCACAAACATATTTCGCAACGAAATCATATTAAGCGCCGCAAGAATATTAAAATAAATCATTCTTAGAGGCAGACCAATCACTGCGTTAAATGTTGCATATTTGTTTTGTCAAATGATTAATGGTCACCAATTAAATGCCTTACAAGAGCGCTCCAGTCCAAAGTATACGACTAGAACATGCCCTGTACCGTGGTCTGACAAGCATATATCTTCCCAAATATACGGCAAATGCCCTCTTTGTCGCTCCTATCGAACTCCAGAAGGACATATTACTTATTATTAATTATATATTATATTTTTAATGCTGCTGCTGAGCAACTCTCTGCTGTAGTGATGAAGGATTACTGATACGGTTAGTTCTGCTCAAAATGATTGGAAAACAAATCAAAATGTTCGATTAAGTTCATGTATATCGTATGGGATATATCTTTATGAATAAATAACATTCTTCTGCAGCTATGCCGGGTCTGAAACTGATTTGACCAAATCTCTTCTAAAACTTATGGCAAATATACATGCATGTGTCAGTGGTATTTCGGAGATACTTTTTTGTTAAATAACTCTTTTTTCGTAAATAGCTAATTTCATGGAAAAAAAAATCCTCAAGATTTTTAGAAAATTTACAATTTTACATCAAAATAATGAGTTTTATTTTGGTTTATTATTGGTTAAATATGTTTCTCTTAAAGAAAGCTACAGTTGTTTTTTGGTTATCATTTATTTAATTTGTTATTCTTTTCTTTCCCTTTTAAATTTATCACCTTGAGAGGAAGATGAGAGACACGATTGTCTGTTCAAATTTTAAATTTTCGCTTGATTGGCTTAGAACTTTTTTCACACTTTTTTTTCGGCACGTGCTTTACTGATTATAGAAAATGTACCCGGCAAAATTCAGACATTTTGTCCTATCAACCTATCTGCTTAAATAGGTAAGCTGGCTAACAGGTATTTGAACAAAGATATTTTAGCGAGCACATTGTAGCCTGGGGCATCATAAGCAAGTCCGCATTGTTTGAATGCCTAAATGACTGAGTGGGTCCATCTCTGGCTATTCATCTGGCATTCACGGCTAACATCGTTTTACATACAAAGCAGCAGCAGGACAAAATGACTCAGTTTGGAGCCATTGGTTCGATAAGCGCATGTAAATATTTATGAGATAATTGCATTTTTTGGCCGTTATGAATGCTGCAAGTCACTGTAAACAAAACAATACAAAGAAAGTGCTGCTCGTGCATAAATAATACGAATGCTTCCAAATGACAAGTGGTAAGTAGCACCTGGGAAAAATGTTGCATTAATTAGTGGAAGCACTACGCGTAATAAAAGCAAAATGAAAACTTCTTTGCTTTCCGTTAAATGTTAATCATCGCTCCATTGTACACTATTTGCTATGACACACAAACACAACCATCGCATGTATTAATGTCTGTATCGCAAAATCAGTCTATTTGCATAACTGGTTATTTATTATTAATCTGTTGCATTTCGCCGGCCAAATAAGGCGGAGTGCAAAAAAGTTTCGACTTAATTGGCAAGTTGATTGGGCAATTTTATTACATTCTCTGCCTGAGTGACAGTCATTAATGACAAAGGTTCGGATGCCCAAACGCTCTTCCACCGTGCCCAAGATTGCCTGAAAAATAAAGGAATAAGGTTTAGGGCTGTTGGCGTACAATGCAAATATGATGATGAAGTTTCTTAGAGATGACATTGTTAATATTGTGTCACTGTTTATGCCAACCGAAGTGACGGCAGCGCTTTCAGATTGAAAAACGGTGGTTTCTGCAGCTTTGGGGTTGCAGGTGGCTGCTGGACTGTGTGGGGGCAGGGGATTGTTGCCACTTTGCCTGTAACAAAGTTGCAGTTTCTGAATTTCGCTGCGATATTTTTAATGACAACTCACCGGAAAGGGGAAACGAGTGGCAGTCGAAAATCAACTTTATGCTACTCGGCGATGCGCAATGCGAACAAAGTGAGTGGAAATGACTCAAACCCCTTAGCAGCAGCAATAACAAACACAACAGCAACAATAAAACAACAAGAAGCAGTCAAAAAGTGTCTGCAACCAGAGTAAAATTGGTCAAGTAGGCTACCGTAAGTGGTTCGCCAAGCAGATCCAACAAAGCAAGGAAAACACACCTCACACCAATGAGAATGCCTCCCGACTGGGAAACGAGACTTGCACAGTGCCCGACTTTAAGCCAAAATGTGTGTGCCTGTGTGTGTCTGTGTGTGTAGGCACTATATATGCGTATGCACATGTGTGTCTGTGTGTGCTTGATTATATGTAGGAGTCATTGCGTGAGTGTTGCAGCTGCCACCTTAATTTGTATGCATTTTCGTTGCGTGTGCCTCCGTAATTTATTTGTTGGCGTCGCTGCCAATACAATTGACGAGTCGGGCAAATTCCCTTGAACTTGCAGCCGCTGCAGCGGCAACATCAGCAGTAGCAACATCTCGCAGCATTTGACTTGCAACAAACAACAGCAACAACAGGAACAACAACGGCAACAGAACCGAGTCAAGTCGACAAGGCCCACATCGTCGTGGAAGTGCCTGCGCGAGTCTGTTTCGGACACGACTGTCGCCGCTTGAAGCACTCGTTATCGCTGTGTCCTCGCTGCTGTCGCGTCGTGTCGCCTCGTGTCGCATCGGGCGCGAATCGTGGAGTTCGTGCAACGCTAGCGCACGAGCCACATTCCACATGAATTCCACATGATGTTGCCAGTGATGCCGAGTAGCGCAAAAGCTGACTGTTCACATAATCAAAATTCATTAATTAATGCTCATAGATCGTTGGCTCTCATATGAAAATGAATTCACCCATCTGTGCATTGTCATCCATTGTGGCGAACATGGCCATAAAGCGACGCATCAACAACAACTGCAAGCGTCCAACAAATCCTGCCGAGCCGCGAGTAAATAAATTGAGATATCTTCTGCGCTTGAAACCACACCGGGTGGAATTAAGCAAAATTATGGACCGGAGCGATCCAAGGTCGAATTCCTGACATTCCTATGCTATTTTTTGTAAGAAATTATTCTAAATATTTTTAAGTTTGATTAGCGGTCCTCATAATTTTTAAATTTTAATATTTGCGGCTAGAATTTCTCCATAGCCAGGAAGCCGCTGTATGAAGTGTTTCCCCATTCGATCCAGAACAAGCATATTTTCCATATTTATATAAAAATGCATTAGCAATTGTATACCAATTTTCATGTTGTGAAGTTATCGTTAAGCGATTGTCTTGAAACTCATTTTTAAAGTTATTGATCGATTGTAGGAAATTCACTCGATGAGGAAATGAGAAATTTTGAGATCGATAAACATGATTTCGTGTATATAAATTAAGTAGGTTATAATTATTATTATTATTATTATTATTATTACTTTTTGCAGGGTCAAATAAGTATATCGAGCAGGCACATTTTGTGAGCGCATCTCCAATGGCAAATGGCATCCACACACACATGGCATCCACATGACGCTATCGACGCCTGCGCTGCTCGGCAAAATACACCGCACGTGGCAGCACGAGCGGGCAGATGCCACAGCGGCGACAACGGCGCCGACCTGCCAAAGGTGCGTGCCTGTATATGAACTTCTTCCGTGTGCATGTGGAACCTAAGGATAGTCAATATATTTGCACACGCACACACACACACACACAGGCACACACACACCCACACAGACATCGTGTCCTACTATTTGCCGAAGCTTGAAGCTTGAAGCTTGCTTGACTCGCGCTGCGCTTGCTTCGATTCGAATCAGTCTCGAAAAGGATATCGAAGGCAACGGTTGGTTTGTGCCACGCGTCGCGTTTAGCCAACACAGTGCCACACAGATTGCTATTGTCGCTCTGCCGAACTCTTGCTCACGCTGAAGCTGAAGCTGAAGCAGAAGCAGAAGCAGAAGCTGATGCCTGCCTCTCTCTCTCTCTCTCTCTCTATCTATCCATCTATCTCTCGGTGTGTGTGTGTCTCTCTGTCTGTGTCTGTGTCTCTGTCTCTCTCGGTTGGCCGTGTAATATGAACAGTGAACCGTGAACAGTGTACGGCAACGGTAAACCACACGCTCTTGTTATCATCGCCAAATTTGGCTGTGTGTTTGTTTGTTTGCCCTGTTATCGCCGTTTAAGTCATCACGTGCAAAGTTGCGCCTACTCGACTATTGCTGTTCTGATTGTTGTTGTTGCTAATGTTGTTTTTGATTTTTTTGTTTGGTTGCCACTGATGCTGCACGGCGAAATAAGTGAAATGTAAACATTGTTGCAAAAAAATACAAATAAAAATAAAAATAAATACATAAAAAAAAAATAAAAAATAAATGTGCGTGGAAGTTCGTTGCAACTGCAACTGCACCAAGAAAAGTGCTGCATACTTTTGCGGGTGTCCCAATAAAAATTCACTCTGGTCGTACGTGTGTGTGTGTGTGTGCATGTGTGCATGTGTGCATGTGTGTGTGAGTATGTTTAAATTGTACTTGCCCAAACAGGACTAATACTTAGCGAGTTAATACTGCGGTTGTGCCTGCTAACGGATACTATTATAGCCATGCTGCAAGCAAGCTGCAAAGAAAGCAAGACAGTAAAAAACTCGTTAAATTCTCAACTTTGAATTGCAATTTTCAGCTACAATGCACTCAATGAAAGTCACAATGGAAACGAAATAGAAACTAGTATAATAGATGCAAGGAATATGGCTAACTTATTTGGCCAACTTTAGTCTCCCCCACTATTTTACATTGTCGAGCACTGATCTTCTTGTTAAGATTAGATTGAACATTCAAATAGTATGCATTTATCGCATTTAACTGCAAAAAAGTCTCGAAACGAGTTCCCATCAAATTGGAACCCATCGGAGTCTGTCACTGAACGGCTGTCGCGTGTCGCGGGCGCAGGACAATAACATTTGTCTTCTATCCGAGAGTTGTCATAGTGAATACACATCAATTTGACTTTATGCCAAAATCCAGTTGTAATAATAAAGTTGCCATCAATTTGGCGCAATAAAATGCAAAGGCGTGAAATAAACTGGGGCCAGCCAAAGTCGAAAACTGAACAGAAGTGTGACAAATAATGATCCTATATATCGAGTACAAATTACTCTCATGCATATGTATATATATATATATATATTTGTACATATGTATATAAGTATATTGACACGTTTCACTGCTCATAAAAGAGGCATAAAATGAGGCATAGATTTCGGCCATGATTTACATACCCACACATATAATACATTTTGTACATGTGTGTGTGTGTGTGTGTGTGTATATATTACACTTTATGTACTAAGTGTTGTATTTTATGCATTATATTATATGATCCTACAACCTACAAGTGTAGCATCAAATTTGCCAGACAACAGCAACAAGCAGCGCGCAACAAGCAACAATCAGCCGTAATAAGCAAACAGCTCGACATTTAGCGACATCTGGCTTTGTTTTTTAGGCTCACCTGGGCACACAGCGCACCACAGCAGTTTGGCAGCTCAGCACATTTTTCTTGTTCTGCTTGTTTTCGCAGCTGGCAACACTGATTAAAGTGCACCACACTTACTGACGCATACATACACACACCCACACACACGCATACCAACGTAGGCAGCAGTACAATACTTGAAATATTCAAAAAGTTAAGCTCGAGCGTTTCAACAGACATTTGGCACTGAGACCCCCTCTTGAAATCCGACGCCGTCTACACCTACTACGACATATAAAAACCTACACTCGCATCGCTCAAAAAAAGAAAAAAATACAAAATAAAAAAAGATAAAAAAGCAACACAAAATAAAAAGCAAAAAAAAAAAGAAGGCGCTAAGTAGCAGCTAACAGCAGGTAAGTGCGGTAATAAAAATAAATGACAATCGCGACATCAAATTTGTTGGCCATCTGATTGAAGAAGATCACAATATCGGTGTCGGTATCGCGGTAGTTAAATGTAAGTCGTGTGTCGTGAAAGTGGGACTATAGTAAGCCCAGACTTTGCAGTAAGTCGCCACTAATCTGACATCAGCAGACCAAAATGTTTTATTTTTAAATACAACTATCTCCATTTCAAATACAATGTTCTTCAATTAAACGCCATGATTTATGCCTGAAATAAATCTATGTTGTCTGATTTGCAGACGAAGTATAAATTAAATTACAAATTTGCAGCCAAGTTTGCGGTTTGATTGCACTTTCATTTATTTACGACAAACATACCATGTACTTTTCCTTATTTAGAACAAAAATAAAGTGTATGCCATCTGAAAGAATTTTCTGGGGTTTTTATTTTTACATTATTAATTAGATGATGGAAATATTTTTTAGTTTTTTTCATTGATTTTTTGACATTCTTAACAAGCTGTTAGATTTATTTTAAACGTTTTTTTGTACACTTTTAATCAGCTTTAAAAATTGTTTTTCATTTCTCTTCATTGAACTGTTTTCTAAGATATATATTTTTGTATATACATTCTTAGCAGAACAACACAAGTGTCTCATGGCTATCGAGCTTAATGTGATTATGATGTGTATTAAATTCACGCCATGCTCACAATCCCAATAGTAAAGCCTTCATTTGGCTTTTGGATTTTCTGATGTTGAAGCCACGTTGTCTTGATACACTCATAAAAAAATAGCCGTAAATGTTAGTAAATCATCATACTTTTGGCGCCAATGGTTATTCACATTTTTGTTCAGAAAGTAAATTTGCGCAAATTATGGTGATGGCTTTCTAAAAACTAAGTTTGGTATTCTCAAAATTTCAGGGTTAATTTTTCTAAAATTTAGCAAGAAGATGACAAATTTCCAGAGTGTTCTTTGTTACTTATACATATATTATTAACAATAAACATTTGTATTTTTAGATTTCAGAAATACAACATTTTTATATACTTTGTTGATTCATATACAAATCTAAGCATTTTCGAAATGTTTTTTATAATATTTCATAGAAAAACTTTATATTGTTATTTTGGCAATTTACATTTTGAGGCGATTTGCAAAAATTGTTGGCGCTTTTCCAAGTGTAGATATTTTGAATGTGGTGTGTGGCTTGGCAATGTCATGTTTGGACTTAAACGCTGCTGGTTGGTGTTAATGATTCAATACCTTGTCTATGATGCGTTGTGCACTTGCAAATGCCATAGTAAAGAAGGCCAACTTCCTGAAGCTGCCTCTCCCAGATCCACAGATATAATTGATTTTGACATTTTAGGTCAATCAAACTTGACTGCTTACACGATGTTTTAACCATATGGAAATCAAAATCTTGACTTGAATAAGAGTTTTTTGAAGGGGCAGTTATGCGACCATAAAATTCATCATATCTCGGGCTTAACGAAGAAGAAAACTTATTTTGATTCACTCCGGAGACTTTTAGAATTCATTGTACACTTGAATGGTCGACCTATTGCTCCGTTGGGAGCTACATGACATAGTTGTCTGTTGTTGATATCTCTTCGCAGACATGTTAGGAGAATAGTGAAAATTAGATTCACAACTGGCTCAATACTCAATGTGCATAATCCGAGTGGGACCCAAGTGCCATTTTGCAATATTTCATTCTTGTTTACGTGTATATTTTTGTAGAGATTCCACTGCAGTGGGAATAGTAAATTCATTTGTGAGTATCACATTTAGTGCACATAAATTGCATTTTCTGCACTCGTTGCAGCTTCCATATAAACATTGCCTTGCATAACGTAGCTCCTTGCCATGCCTTGTCTTGTGTTGCCTTGCCTTGCCTTGCCTTGCATTCGGGCCAATACAGCTAGCTGGTTAACTGGCAGGTGAAGACGGTGAGAGGACAACAACAGAAAAACCAATAAGCTTGTTTGTATTTGTATTGCACTTATGCGTGATTGTTTTTCAGCGCAATTTACTTTCAAGGGAGATTTACTTGCTTGCCATGCATTTTGAATGGCTAAGAACTTGGGTAACTGCTCAACGGGCTCAGCTCTAATTTGACCCGTCGCACACAACACAACCCCCTCTCCGCCCACTCCCCACACTCTGCTCTAACCTACATCCCACTCTTGGATCTACTGGTCAACTCATTACAAGAGTAGTAAACACTCAAGACCAAACAACAAAAAGAAAAAAGAAAGTCAGGTTAGAATGAGCTAATTGAGACAGCCCGACTAGGAGATACCCTGACCTTGCTGTTACTAGTTCGTTTTGATTAACATAATCTGCGTTCTTGATCAGTAATATGAGAAGGTATAGTATAGTGTTAGGCTATATGTACTACTCCTCTTGATTCTTAGATTCCAAATAATACATGCTTCGCTCTGCCTGTTGCTTACCTTAGCACACCTTGATTATACCCATTTTTAATTGGTTCAGGGTATAAAGAAACAAATGCCGAGATACCTAAAATTACAAACATGAGAATTCCAGCAACGCCTCCCAAGTACTCATGTTCGCCAGTTGGCCAGTTGGCCAGTTGGCCAGTTCGCATGTTCGCATGTTCGCTTCGCTTGCTCGTTTTCGTTTTCAATTTGAGTTCGATTTTATCCTTTTTTGCGTTTTCCATTTCATTTCATCTTCATCTTCATTTTCCTGCCAAGCACACTGGTCTTGGCAGCGTCAATGGCGACGTCCCCTGTTTCGCCCAGAACTATATCTTTACTCAATTAATTATATTTTAGCCTTCCTTAGCTGGCCTAGTTGCTTGAAATCAAATCTATCACCTGCTATTTGCTTTTCGCCTCACATTTCATTTGTCTCGAGTTTATCTACTCGCTGTCGCATCTGTCGCAACAACAACTAATTAATTTAAAGTTCAAAGTTCTTACAATGCTTCAATACAGGTGAGTTCGCTGCAAACTTGATTCTCATGAGCTTAGTTTTTCCTTTTCAATTGAGCTGTGACAAAGTAGAAGTACAATTTTTTGGCTTTCCAAGATATGTATCGTGGCTAAAGTCAAGTCGATTTAAATGGGTGTTTTAAAAGAAATGAAATTCAATAATGATTTGACTGATTTAACATTATTTACCTGCAAATAATACTGCAGTTGCTAATACAACTAAGAGCACTAGCGAAAAGATCTACAGCCTTGCTAATAATAAGAAACGGTTATATTTTTATGTGTATAAATGCCCTTTTAGAGAGTATTTTAGTTTTGTTATCAGATTTGCAACGCATTAAATAAGATGAGAGATGGATGGATGATATATGGTAAACATTTATGATAAAGATCACACTTAGATTACAACATTATACAGCCTCGTCTCTTTAAATATGTGTGGGCCAAAACTGATCAACAAGCTTGCCACATTTGGTAAGAAGAGTATTTTATTGAGTGCTAACTCGTTGAAGGTTGCCGGTCTGATATGATGTAGCCATTTGAGAAATGCTGTAAAGCTCAGTTGTTTGTTGCAATTAAGTCTGCCGTGGAATTTAGCTTGCGTTGTTGCATTTGTTGCGTCCTGCAATTTATTTGCATTGTTTGCGAGATGAACTGAGCAGAGCTGGGCCGAAACGGCAATGGGCAATGGAAACACAGTAGCCATAAAACAACAACAATCTCAACTATCTGCCGCTCTCTTTTCGTTTTCCGGCTTGCTTATTGTCATTGCCTGCTCTCCAAGGAATGCGGCCGTCGATTCGAGTGCGGCCATTTTGTAGTAGCTGACGCTGCAATTCCAACTGCATTATCCTTTTATTATATTGCTAGCATTAACGTTTCCGTTTTATGCATGACTTACACACTCGCACACACACACATCCGTCTACATACACATGCATGAAATATACAGGGGATATATCGATGCTAGGCCAGGTCACGTCGGTCCATACGATAAGCGCAACGATCCTTGGCCTTCTTTGCTGTTGTCAAGCCATTCCCAACCCCCAAGCTCAATTTCGTCGTTGCTGTGCCTCTGTTTGTTGTTTTTTTTTTTTTAACTGATTTCTGTGATATTTTAAAAGGAATTCTGTACAATTGCTCTGCCCGCCAGCCACGTCCACACACCCACATACAGAAGCATATAAACACATACTTTCATTATGTATGTGTGTACATAAGCAGGCTTTGAGGGCTGGCTGGCTGGCTGGCTGGCTGGCGGATCTACTTTCAACAGAGTGCGGGCGGCTTCTTGCCACACACACGCAATGCCGAATTTAATAATAAATAAGCCAAGGCACGCACAAATCCAAAACACAAACATAAAGAGCAACATCAACAGAGCCAGAGCCAGGCAACTGTGCGAAATCCAGCCTTGGCTCCGTCAAGATATTCATAACCTTTGAGTCACGAGTAGTCGGCTAAGTCTATGACTCGAATGGCAATGGGGTTCCTTTAACTACGGCATTAACAATCAATTACAAGCATTACGAGCCGTAAAACTGACGCATTGACCAAAACCTGCCCTCCCCACACGCACAAGCGAAAACCAAAACAGAAATACCCAAAATAAAACAAATGGGAATGCTCTAGTGGAATGGTCGGCCCCGAGATACGCTGTACCCAAGTCAATCAATATATCTATATACGAGTATATATATATAATCGGTTATCGATTCATATCGATATTAGAGAATCGTGGAAAGTGATCTACTACTTAATATAAACTTGAGCAGCAACATATTTTATATTCTTTGGGAATGGGAATGCGCGACAGACCAACTCCTTTGTTGATGCTGCTACCTATTTTATTTTGGTATTTTAATATACCCTCTTTACCCTTTTCTAATGGGTGCGGTTTATAATTAAAATAATTTCATCGCACAGCATTTTCATTAGCAATTTGCCTAAAACATAAAAGCTGAAAGCCGAACTGTGTTGAATAAAATTGATTTAATCGGGACATTCAAGTGCTCTTTATCGATTGTCCTTTGTTGTTTATATCCGGTGGCAAAAAAAAACCTTTTGGTACTCTTTCATTTTGTGTGACAGATTTAGGTCTCCATTGACATGTGGGGGGCATAAGGTATTCTATTTTGGGTTGGAGCATTCATACTGTTAAATACCCTGCAATCATTAAAAAAAAGGCCAGCGGGTGACAACTTGCTCAATCCATAGATAATACGTGATGTGATTAAGGTTGTCGCCAGCAGATTTCCTTAAAAAAAATGGAATTAGTTAATTATTGATTTTTGCAGCTGAGTATCTTCTAGTCAGACACATCGGCAAAAGAACTTGGATTTTTTCTGTTTTTTATTTCACTTGAAAGAAAATACGACAAACGGCCAAACAATACAAATAAATTTTATTGTGGTCCAGTTAGACATAACACACATCACGCACATTCAAAAAGACAAAGAGGGAACATGTGTCTAAATATATATATATATATATATATATATATATATAAATAAAAAAAATTGGGGAGAGAGAGACATCCATCAAGGAAAAGTCATGCTCAGTGTGCACAGATTTATGCCTGTCTGCTGTCTGCAGTTGTTGTTGCTGTTGTTGCTGCTGTTGTTGTGGTCGTTGTTGCTGCCTCTTCCGTTGTCGATGTAACAGTCAAACGGAATTAGTTGCGCTGGTCAGCATCCATGTACATGTGTCTTTGCAGTCTTGTTGTGCGGGCAGTAGTACCAATTTATGGGTCATTGTTATGTCTGTTACGCTGATTATAAGCTTATTTCAAGCATAAATTTCGCCGCCGTCTTTCCACTAGCTAAATATGTATCAGGAAGCGCATAAGACATTAATACGACTACTTAAGTCGAAGACAAACGTGCCAACAAAACACAATCGAATCGAAAAACAACAACAATATGCTCAGAGTGATAACAAAGCGACGAACAACTATCAGCAGCAGTACCGAACAACAGAAACCAATTTGGCAACAATGCCACACACACGCGCTTTAAAGCCAGTTGACGTAGATTTCAAAACCAGCCTTGGCAAATTCAGTGTGTGTTGGGCTGCTGCTGTGATAGAGTCTGCGACTGCTGTGTAAGGTGGTAAGGGTTTGCATAATAGTCGTTTGTGTATGGGTGTGTCAAGTTTTTAAAGTGTCGAAAAGTTTTCGCAGCGTCACCTCATATCATCAGCAGAGGAGAGAGTTTCGCTTCGAGAGAGAGCGAGAGAGAGAGAGAAACATGTCCTGTGTCGGGCGTGTTACAACTATTTGCGGCCATAACTTTTAAATAGATTTTTGAATCTGTTTTCAATTTTGAGTCAGCATACGCCTTTTCTCACTACCGGGGCTAAGCTTGTCCGGTACGGTCCAAGGGTGCACAATAATCGGGCATGCGGCTCCCTACTGCGAGTAGGAGCATTCATGCCAAAGGCAGTCAGCCAGCAAGTTTATCAAAAGCGTTGAAATTTTGCAGACCGCTTCTGCGGGTGAATGAGCTCAAAGGGCTTTCACTGTGCAGTGAAATCCTGTCTGGCAGGCAATTATACCAAAGCAATTTGCAATCTGAACAGTAGTAAATGTACGAAATATGTTAACTTTCAACATATTAACTATTTACGAACTTTTAAAAAATCAAAACTAAAATTTGAAAAAAAATTGAGTGAAAATTAATTAATTTCTAGTTTATTAAAAACAAATTTAATAAGCAAATTTCATATTTTGCTTGGAGTAAAACTGGGAAATGTTATTTATTCATCTTAGTTAATAAGTGCTGAATCATAGTTGTGTGCAACAAAATTGGTTGCCTGTCAAGTGTAAATTCTTAACTAAATACCAGAAAATATTTACGAATTCGAATCAATTTAATTGGAGCCAAAATTAAAACTGTAAACTTTGTGCATAGCATTTATTATTGTTACACACACACACACACACACACAGATACGTAACTGTTTATGTAACTCGCAGCAGGTCCTGCATGTCCGATGTCCGGCCAAGTTGCTACTTCATGATTTCAGTGAACGAAAGTATTCATCGAAACAAAAGAAAAGATTCTCAAAGTTTGCATAGCCATTGGTGTTGCTTAAGTATTTTTCCAGCTGCGCTTCAAGCCACACTATATTTGGCAATGTTCAGAGCAACAATAAGGGAACAACTGAAAGAACAGCATAAAATATTCCATTTTGGCCACACCAAAAAAATGGCTTTTTGAACGAAATGTGCAGAAGGCAGTGGCAAGTCAGACACATACACTCAAAAAGAAAAAAATAAAAATCGTATTAAAAGTTTTCTTGTTTTTAGAAATAATTTCTAAATTAATGAAAACATATTTCTTGCCACAACTCGACAATTACAAAAATATGGTGTTGTTTTTTATTTATTAGAAATTATTTCTATTATTAAGAAATGCAATTCTAAAAAGTAGAAATGCGAAACCTCAGCTGATAATTTTATTGTATTATTAAAAGAATTCAAGAATAAAAAAAATACCTTGAAAATTAGATATGTTTTATGCTAAATTTTAGAAGAAATGTAATGAGTAATAGGTGAGGAGCTCTTGGCTCCAAAAATATGAGGAATTTCTTAAAATCCAGTAGATTTTTTTCTTAGTGTATGCAAGAGGTAGTGGCAAGTCAGGGACGTAGTCAATGCGGCGAAGGAGCACGGCAAGGTTGGGCAAGAACAAAACAACGACCGGAAGTAAATGCTTCCGGCCGTCAGGCGGCCCTGACAATGACAGCAACAACAACAACAAGAACAACTACAATAACAACAATCATATAGGGGTAAAGAGATTAGGACTCAAAGCTTTTGGCAGGCAGCGTTCATCATAAATCCGCAGAAATTCACAGCGCCAACTGCCCGCAAAATGTCAAAGAAACGGAATATGACCGCATACTATTTTTGGGTCTTCGTTGGCATTGACAGACTTCAGTGCCCCACCAACCACTGAGTGAGGCTGCACATAAATGAAGTTTACATCTGCCAAGCTACAACCCATTTGTGACAAGAAAGCCAACATGAGATATTTGTGTTTCTATGCATTTTAAAAACTCTATTTGGCATGACGACCGCCTTAAACGTTGGCTTCTGCTCCTCGCTCTGCTAACTTTTTATATTCTGCTCGTCCATCTATAAAATCAATTTCAAAGCTGTCTTAATAAACTTGGAACACATGGCAGCGAATATAGAATTATATATACATATATATATTTGGGAAACAATTTGTCAATACTTTACTTACGGCTGTAAAGTGTAAAATGATAGAACCGCATATCTCCACAGTTTTGAATATAGAGTCACCAAACGTGGATGGTTACTTGCTGAGACCTTCCTTCAAAGACCGACATATATAATTTCAGGAACATCGGTCCTTGAAATCTGAAATGCGCATATCTTTCTCAATTTCCAAGACTAAGTCTAAGAGTCACCAAATTTTGAAAGTATACAAAAGTACATCTCACACAATTTGAAACCTAGAGCCACCAATTTTAAAAGATATAATAGTAGTAACACCTTTCAAAAATCCGCAAAATATTTTTGGAACCAAAACTTACTGCTTGGTGTGCATCCCCAGCCCAGTCGATGTATCCATGTCCGTCTGTGTGTCTGTTCTAAGTTGAACACCCACTTTTGGAAAAAGTTGTACGCTGTCAGTTTTAGAGCTGTCTTTGCTGGTGCTTGGCATTGTTTCGATCACTCATCGCTTAACATTGATAATCTGTAATAATATTATGTATGTAAACAGTTCAGTTCACAGACAGTTGTATAACGCGCAAAAGCTGAAAACTATTTCATACTCGTGGCAAAAATCAGAAAGCCTATAATTTCTGTAATTTCACAGCTTGATTTATTAAACTCGATTGGAAGGTAGATTACGACCGCATCCTAAGGTTAGTAAGAAACCCTCCTCGCCCCTTAAGTTCACAGAAATTCGTATCTGCTGCAATTTAATTGGCAGATACGTCAAAAAGAAGTGATTTTGCAATGGTGGAGGAAGGGCTATTCAATGCTGGAATACCACCATCGCTGGTATTAGAGTATGCCCCAGTCGGTTACGCCCAATTGCAACGTTCGCACTTGTTTATTTTGTTGATCAGGCATAAAAAATCTGATAATCGTACGTAATTTAAGCTTGCTAATGGACAGAGTTTTTTTGTTGTTGTTCGCAAAGCTGTCATTTTAAAGCCATGGCGTCAACCTAATGAAATGCAATAACATTTTTATAATGCCAGTGTCGGAATCGAGCATCTCCCCTATCCTTGAACATAACTCAAATATTTGCTGTGTGCGTTTTTTGTTGCTACGACTCTCTCGGCCCATAAAAATGTTTCAGCATGGCGAAATCTGAAAATAAATCGCTCTATTATGCTGTTGTCCAACGATGTAATGGCATACTCTCCGTCCTGATGTCTCGATGTCTCGATGTCCCAATGTCCCGATGTCCCGATGTCCTGCCGTTCAGTTGTGCCGTCCGTTGTGTCATGCTGCCGTTCCACGGCAACTACAGATACAGCCACAACACTTTATTGACTGCTATTTATTTATTATTTATTTGATATGCTGGGTGTGGCAACGGCTCCCTTCTAACCGTTGACCATTCTGTCATGTTTTTTAAGCCCTGCTCATTTTATTTTTTATTTATTATTTTAGCGGGCTACCAATCAAACAGCAAAAACAAAACAAAAAAACATTCTTGAAAGGGTATAGTAAATTTGAGCAAAAAAAAAGAGAGATTCCGAAGAAAGCGAAGAACACATCGATGTCGTCTAAAGTAGATATTACCAGTGAATATATCTCTCCATTTGTCCCCAAAATATACTCACATGCAAGCATCTATTTTTTAGTGCTGATTGAAGCACAGAGCCCCCTCCAATGAGAGAGCTTTAGTATATGGATATGCATCGTCCTTGAGAGCAGTTACAGGGTATATATTAGTCGATAGAGTAACATCAACTGCGTTTTTTTTGTTGTTGCCATGCTGTATAAGTTGCGGCAGTTGAGAGCTCTAGTTTAATTCCCGTCCGGAGGTCGAAGCTCAATTAAAGTTGTTTATTATGCAACGTGTTATAAACTTGTGTATAGGGTATTTCTTTGGCGCGCTCTCGCCTGTAGCACTCTTTATTGTTTTTATTTTTTTTTGTTTATAGTCAATAATTTAATACGACATCAGTTTTATGGTTTTTTTGTGCGGCAACTGTCGGATTATGGTGGTAAAAGGGCAAGGAAAGGAGCACCGGATGAAGGGTGTAAAGTTTGCCAGCTACTACTACACAGCGACACACACACACACATACACACACATACATAGAGATAGAGAGGGATAGAGAAAGAGGGAGACACACATAGGCAGACATACAAGCATAAATAGGCCTACTTGTTGACGAGGGCGTTGCAATCAATTTTATGATTGAGGCAACGCCAATTTGCAAACGCAATCAAACAAATAAACAAACCAAATGTCTGCAAAGACACCATCCAAGGATGCGGCGCGCTTCGCTTCCTATGTTATAAATTCACGTAATTTACTTGATTGCGCTCACCCTAGCAGCCTGAGCAGTCCTAGCAACCCTAGGAGTCCATAACCTACCAGTCTACCAGCCTCGACTCCCTAGCTTTCAACATTTCCAATTCAGACTCCAAGCCCAACACCCTGTCCAATGCTGATAAGCTGACAATGTGAGGCAATGTTATATCTACTCATACACACACACACACACACACACACACACGCATATATATACATATATACACATGTATGTATAGAGCGCTTATGTAAATGTGATATATTTATATACTATATACACACATAGGCACTTTAACTACATATATGTAGATAGGATGCTGATAATCGCATTAAAGCGCAGTAAGTAAGTCACATCCATCAGAAATTGAAGATTCATTTCAAGATTGTGCTTAATATGGGACCAAGTGTCAAGATACATGTATAAAAAAAGAAAAGAAAAGAAAACACTTAAAAGGCAAACAGAAAGAGAGAGCGAGAGAGTGAGAAGTTTTTCACACACTTGTGACACACCTTTTTAACATACACACATATATATATGTATATATATATATATATGTATGTATGTGTATACGTATGTGGACTATGGTTATTGAGAAGACTTCGGTGGCTATGTGGCATACTTTGACCCAAATTTGAAAAGTGAAAACTAGCAACGCGTAAACATTAAACTTAATTTACATTTTCATAGGATCTTAAGTAACAACAGTGCCATAAACAAACAATGCTCGCATCTAGTTACAAACATGTGTGCACACACTCGCACACACACACGCACACATACACACACACGTGCATTCATATTACCAAACGAACCAGAAGTTTCGCAAACAAAAAAGGAACAGCAACAACAAAAAAGAAACCAAAAATAAATGTTAAAACAAAGGTACAGAACGGGCTTTTGGTGTGTAAAGCGAAGCGGAAACTGGTGCTTTCATTAGCGGAAGTCGTCCAACATACACACACACACACACACACACAGACACACACACACAGATGTATAGGAGAGCTTCGAGTCTTTGGAAATATAACGCATTTTACGTAAGCGTTTCACGCCTTGACGCTCACAATCGACCTCACCACTTACCCCACCTCGCAGACCACAGTCTTGTTATGATTCGGCTGATTGGGTTTGCCTGGAAACCGGTCGCTGGGCCTTTGTCCCTCTGCACTCTGGCTATTATATTGATAACAATGTTTAAATATGCGTTCCACTAAGCTACTTGTTATACTCTGCTCGAACATCAGAATAGTCGCATTGGGTATGATCAGGTTTCAGCTGTAATATCTATCTCAGGCCGAACAAGAAATCAGCCAGTCAGCCAATTCTTAGCATGTGTATGTATGTGTGTGTGTGAATATATTGAACGCGACCATAATTAAGATGCGTTAAGGGGGTATCTGCTAGTCGGGTACGCTTGTGATGCTGAGCACTTTTACTTGTTACACGCTGTGTTGGGGAAGTGTTGGGGAAGCAATGTCGCTATTGTAGCCAGTGCCTGTGCAATTTTCTCTGTTAGACTCGCTTCTCAGTTGCCGCAGCCCTTATTTATAACGTCCATTTCCAGAGCTTAGCGTAACTGGCAGAGTTGCGCATAGCTCAGAGGTAGCAGCGGGAGACGCCGCACAATGGGGAATACCGACACTTTATGTGGCATAAAGTCATTTCTAAAAAGTGTTTCAAGTAACGTATTTTCATTAAAAAACAAGAGAAAGAAAACATTTTAAAGTACTTAAAATGTAATTCCCCCTGACAACGGCTTAAAAACCATTTGTGAAGCAACGAATAACAACAAATTTGTTATATAGGATATTTTGTATGTTGGAACACCTCTGACCACGCCCCAATGAATTGAAAAGTTAAGGGATTCCTCAAAACGATTCCTCAGAAAAGTTAAGCGATTCCTCAATCCTCGTTATGAATAGTTTTTGCTTCAAATTTCCATAGTGCACCAGTTGATGACAATGATTATTTCGTCCATGTGCTAAGTGACACTGAAATAAGTAAAACCTAAAATGATAGCAATAACTGCAACAGGACTAGGTGAAGTGTTGCCGGAGATAAGGATAGGGAGCGAGTGAGCATCGCCAGTAAACAAAGACAAAATGTCATTAGGATATCCTCGTTTGGCATTGCCTCTAAATTATGTCACGTAATTTGGCAGCATTTATATTGCGCTTCTACTTTCACTTTGTCATTATCTGTCTCCTTCTCTCTCCCTCTCACTATCTGCTACCTCTCTCTCGCTCTCTCTCTGCACTCTCGCTCCCCCTCGCTGTATCTGTATTTGCTCATTTCTTTTGCACTCCGTCTGCATTTTTTGTCTAGCTGCTTCAAATATTTTCATGGCTTTGTTTAATTTAATTAAAATATGCTCATGTCCCATAAACACCAGTGGCATCGCATACTCACAACTTGTCCCGGGTCTAAAGTGTTAAGCTCTTGTTAACGTTTTGCTGTGCATTGACCTACAATATATATATATATATATATACACATACATACATACCTATCCACACGACAAACAGACAATGTTCTCAATTCACTTCCCTTCCACCAGATTGCACATCAAATGTTCATTTTTATTTTCATTGGCTGTTCTTGGAATATTATACAAACACTTATTTCTATTATTGAATCCGATTGCTCTCAAATTAAATAAAAAATAAAGAGCCAAACGAAAATAGGAAAAGTTCCACCCTTCAAATTGTCAATTGTAATTCAAAAAACTTGTGCGAAAGCGCAAATTAATTTTTTAGTCGGCTGAAAATGTAACAAGTCGGAAATGCTCTCGTTGAAGCAAATATTTACCATGGTTAAGTGCATATATAAATACACAGATACACACCAAATATTGAGAGACTTTGCTTGTTTATTTATTTATTTAATGTCGACCAATATCAGTCGACACAAAAAAAAAAAAAAATAAAAAATACAAAAAGTACAAAATAAATTAAGTTACATTAAAATAAAATTAAAATGCAATATTTAGCTTAAAATTGAAGAAAAAATATATCAGAAACTGATACAAATTTCTGCAATTACAGCAGAAGGAAGGTTATTGAAAAATAGGTCAAAAATCACTGGTGACAACTGGGATAGGATATATATCAATTCTATTGTCCATCCGGCAATCAACATGAATGTAGCTTAAGAATTAACTTACCAAATTGTGTATCAGGGCGGAAAGGAACAGAGGAAGCGCACTTATTTTTCATTGAACGGATTATAATTCAATTGAGTTCGGATAACGATTTTAGTTGTCACGCGTGTAAGCGAAATCGGTGATGCAACAGGACTCGTGGACAGAAGCCAATGCAGTGTTGCAAGTTGAAGCTGATTGTCATCGGGTGTCTTTGGGTTTCAGGTGGGGTGGGAAACACACACAGATACAAATACAAATATACTCGTACATATGCATATACACGAACTTCATATAACTAGTGCTGAGAAGCTCAACTGTGATTAATAAAACTGAACTTGCAGCGTGTGAACACTTAAATTCAGTCCCAATTTTGTATACGGGCCAAGGCAAATGCGGCCCTCGGATAATTGGATGGTGTCCAGAAGCCAGTAAAAGGTTGCTCATTTAAGTTAATACAATGGAAAATTAAATACAATATTTTTGTCTCATTGAAGTATCTTTTAATGCTTCCCTTTAAGTATAATCCTCAACGACCGCACATTTTTGGTCCCCTACAATTGCAGACGCGATGACTTGTCGGCTGCTGCCTCTTACTCGCACTCTCCCTCTCCCTATCTATGGTCCTAAATCAACAACAGCTCAAACTTCATTATCTTTCTTTGAGTGTGTGTCTATGTGTGTGTGTGTGTGTGTGTGTGTGTGTATGTGAGTTTTTGTGTACTTATGAGCGCTTTTCCGCACGCTGCCTAATTTTCATAGCATACTTAAGGGCGCCTTGAAGCTCGCGCTCGCGCTCGCGCTCGCTCAGCATAAATTAAACATTGAAATTAGTTTTAGTTTGAAACTTGTAATAGAAAAACACAATACACAAACGCACACATTTGTGATTCTGGTTGCTTCTGTGAGTGTGAAAATTTCACTTGCGACACAGCTGCGTCAACAGCGTAAAAATCTCTATGGACCCACAAATGTAAATATATTTGTTGGTATGTGTGTATGTATGTATGTATGTATGTGTATTTGCCCGCGCAGGGCAGTTGCCACTTGACACACACACACACACACACTATATATATATATATATATATATATACATATCTAAATATCTATTTTGATTGTAGCGCATTTGCTTTCACAGCTCTTATTCTATTCGCATTTTGAAATTGCATATTTTATTAACAATTCCTTTTGTATTATTTTTGCGCGCTCTCTACACCATTCCATACATACATACATACATACAAGCAAACACAGACACAAAGACACAATGGTGTCTATTATTTAAATAAGAAGTGAGAGTGCTTTAGTTGGCAGTGGTCGACTAACTACATACCCTATCCTTCGTTACTAATCATTGATCATTGAGAGGAAACCAAAAACATCCAAATAATGTAAACGAAAATCCACTTTCATTCCAAACATAAAATCGAAGGACTCATAATAGCAAATCTTTGGGAAGATGTCTCGTTGCATACTGTTGCTCGCACATATTTACGTGGCATTGTGATACCCTTTGTATACAGTTTTATTGGGTACTGGGTATAAAAATGTGTTAATTTCATTATATTTTTCCATATTTCTATGCCGAGGCAGCAAAAATATGTAAATTTTCGATTTGAGAGCAGAAAGAAAAGAAATGTCTGCGGAAAAATAATAAAATTTTGTAAAGAGCGAAGCAAATAGCGACCACAACAATAGCAATAGAAATAGAAAATAAAAATACAAATAATTTCAATATGATAACGATAAAGGCCAAATACCTGTTTGTCATTGAAAATACACGTCTCGTAGATGATTTTCAGTCAGACAGCAAATGATTTTATTATCGCTATTGACAGTGTCGCCAAGTTAAGGGTCGTGGCTCAAGAATCTACAATAGACTCATCGAGCGACTAGTTGCAAATTAAGCAAAGTCAACTCAGTGGAGCGGAGCGCTGTGTAAGTGCTGTAAAGTGCCCAACAAAATGACAACAAGGACAACAAGCAACTGACTGACTACAACCTTCTGGCGTAAGCGGGAAATATTTTTTCTGACAGTCTCAACTTAAACCGGTAACCCGGTAACCCACTAAGCAAAAAAAAAAATCAAAAAAAAAAAATGTGTAAGCGGCGTTTAATAAAGTTGAGCAAACAAAGGATATTCGTTTCGCATAGTGCGATAGTCTCAAAAGCCACTTGTCGGGAGTATACCCTTTCCTAAATGTTGGTGTCTTATCTTTGGGAATGTGTTTGTATATAGATGTCCAATATGTAGCAAAATATTAAAATACAAACTTGTCTCATGTAGATGACAGACGAGAGATTGCCTTCCATTAGCAGGGGGTCTTGACAGAAATAGATGACGACTGGGAAGCGAAATGAAGACGCACCTAAAAATGAAATGTCTTATGCCTTCAGGCAGACAACGCCGAACAGAGCACACGGCACAGCACATCGCACTGAGCACTGAGCACTGAGCAGAGACGACCCAAAGCAGCCGGCGCCTCTTGATTGATTGATTGATTGATTATTGGCGTGTTTGATTGATGCGTCGCGCCCGCTCGCGCTCTGATTGACAGGATGCGGGAAGCGTTGAAAGCGCTGAGGTGTGCTTAGGCAGCTGTGCCGATATTTTCTCTTTGAATTGTGTCTGCATTATGTCTGACTCCGACACTCTCCTATTACCTATTACTTGTCTACTATGTGGCAGTTTGTTGGAGGGCCATACGGAGGGGGGTAAGAGCCCCCAGCAGCCTCGTCACGATAACTGCAAAATTGAACTGTGTCTCTAAATGGCTTGTTTGAACGCCGTTAACTGCTGTTGTGTTGTATGAGTGCGATGCAGGTGGAGAGGGGAGCGGAGGGGAGTGGTGATGGGAAGCTGAATGGCCCTCATTCACAAATAAGACTTTGGCTTTTAGATGAGACAAGAGCTGGCGTTCTCCTTCTCCCTCTCTCTATCTCTCTCTCTCTCTCTCTCTCTCTCTCTGTCTCTTCTCTCTCTAAAGATGCGGACAAATAAACTTGGCCAGCAATAAGACAAACAAACACTGATAACTAAACAGATAGACTGACAGACAAACAGACAGTCAGACAGTCAGGCAGACAGACAGGCAGACAGACAGGCAGAGAGACAGACATGATAAGCGGCTTCGCGCTTCGGCTTTAGCTGCGTCACCGAGTTGCTATGCTCTGCGATGCCACGCCGTTGTTTGCGGCAAAGACAAATACAATCACACATAAAATAGCTTCAGTCAACATGCTGCAGGCGATAGGCGTGTGCACTGTGGGTGTCCCGTCTCACCCTCAAACACACACAAATCCCTCCCACACATCCCCACACTGGCAGACAGACACACATATATCATTCTTTAAAAAAAAAAATGGAGAAAAGCGAAAACAAAACGTACATACATACAACATACATATATATATATATATATATATATATATGTATATATATGTATAAAAATAAAATAAATAATAAAAGCAAGGAGCAGCAGCTGAACAAACAAAAAGCAAAAGAGAAGCGCAAATGATATCGACAACTTTGCTGCCAGCAATGCTTGTTGAAAGCGAAAGAAAAAACCCCACTGCCAATTACATATATATATATATCTATATATATATATATACATATATATACATATATATATATATATATATATATGTGTATATAAGGTATAGTAACATATGCTATGTGATTTTTGGCAGTTTAAAGCGCAGCTTAAATCACACCACAATCCCATCCCCACCCACCCACATACACACACACGCACACACACACACATACACAAGCACAAACACATTGACAGCAATGCATTTCAAAGACTTTTTTGGCGCATAGCGACTTCTTCAAGGATAAGTCAGATAACATCGTGTGTGTCGGCATCCACTCAACCAGGACATGTTCTCTGATCATTAATGGACTGACTCCCAACCAGGGGAGGAAAGGGCCATTCAATGGAGCCTGGGTGGCAGTTAAACATTTGTTAAGTCATACGCTTCATTCGTTTGCAATAAACATTGACCGCCTCGTTGTGGCCTGTTTATCGTCAACGGCTCATTGTGCGCAACAAGTGTTAATTTGAAATCCCTTCCCTGTAAAGAAGTCATACTAACACACACACACACACACAATACACACACCATGGTTGTGAGCAGCTGAATGACAATGCAGACAATGAGCCGAGCATTCCTATGTGTATGTACACTGAAAAAATATTGTTGTTCTTCGGGACAATAAAATATGTGTGAACGTTAATTTCTTTGTATAATTCACAGTTTCACATTTGGCTTTATTTTTCAGCAAGAACCAAATTTTGCTTGCCACGAAATTTGAACGATAACGATAACGATTGGATTTCTTTTTAAAATTGCTAGTTTGTGGCTGGAATTCTTCTTCATTCTCCTTCTTGCGAAGTGCTTCTATTCTATTAGATATAGTTGACATGAGTTTGCGGCATTTATAATTTATCACCTCCTCAGCTATTTTCCTGTCCGTAAATGACTAAGTTTATTTAAATGAAAGACTGTTTCGAAACAATTACGTTAACAAACGTAAAACACTTGATGTTTCCTTAATAAAAAAAAATAGTTTAAGTACTCAAATTCTTGAATCAATGAATTCAACAAAACTAAACCAGCTAGAATTCAAATTAAAATTTTTAAATTAACCGCCCAGAAATATCAGCACTTAATTTAAACAGAAGATCAATGGTTGTAATGATTACTTCTACTTGATTGATGATAATATTTATTAAGCATTCCCATATATATTTTCAGATTGAGTTTGAATAGAATTGATTTTTGATAAAACGGTAGAAATTCAATCGTGTCTGCAACGTAATTTGAAAGAGCGTTTTTCTTGGAGTGCACTTAGAGCATATTATAGGAGTGAAAGTAAAGAATGAATTGCAACACAGAATATAACGCCGTTGGCCAGCACCACCTCAACCACTCACCCACCCACCCATCAACGACCAGTGAGCCACTTATGATATGTACTTATTGCCACGCTCACGAAGAAGAAGAATTTCTCTCGCTTTATTGCCAGAAGGAAGTCAGAAGGACTGGCACCAGAACCGAGCAGCTGAAGTGCTCATCTTGTGTAGTCGTGCATAAAGTACCTTAGAACTTTCAAATTTGAGTGATAAATGACGGGACGATTGACCTCAATAGCAGCGGGTAGAATTATTATAACTCTTATTACATATATAACGGATTGTGCCGGCGGACAATCACTTCACTTTGGTTATGATAAGCGCCACAATACATTTTGCACCATTGATATCTTTAGGTTTATTTATTTATTCAACTTATTTTCAAAGGCCTTTGTACACACAATGTGTGAGATGAATATACATATGGGAAGAGAACATAATTTGAATCTGATTCAAGTTTTGTCAATTATTTTGTTTGGAATCATTATGCAACAGATACCAATTTACAATTTATAGTTAATTAGTATATTTGTGTGTTGAAAATAACCAAAATAAACAATTTTTATTATTTTGTTATTCATTAATATTATTATAAGTTGAGATACCTTTTTTATTTTTTGAATTTTGAGTTAATGAAGAGTTCAGTTGATTTTATACCTTAAAATTTAATTAAAAAATACGGTATAATTACCTGGTCGCAGAGTCTACTATTTAATTAACCATTTGTGTTTGAGTAAGCGTAAAGTGATGAATATTTCTAAATTCTTGGTCTGTCACAGTTATGTACGTCATTTATTCATAAATGTTTAAGAAGGCGTCAGTCTGTTGGACTGGAGAGACAATTTGATTGCGACAGAGACATCTGTGGGCACAGAACAAGTATGTGAAACAATATATAAATTTATATTTATATGCTGTGTTAGGATTCTGTCAACTTGGACATAAACATAAGTATTCAAGGTTTATTTCCTGGGTCGAGGATGTCTGCTTCTGTAGAATGATGAATAAAGTTTATGTTAATACTCTTTGCAAAATAGGATACTATATTTCAGCCTGGCATGGCAAGTACGACGAAAGTGTCAAGATCGCTTTGGCAATTGAAGCTGATTCAGAATTGAGATAGAACGTTTCTTGTGCTGTTGCAAACATTTACACAACTTTTACAAGCCATTTATTACACATTTTTAATGGCTACTAGGTATGAACAGGCATACAATTTTTACTGTACATTCCAAGGCATTTAATTGCCTGAGAGGGTTGTCCACGCCCACTTAACCACCTGCCTTACTGCACACACGCAGGCACACATAAGCACACACACCGCACAGACACACCGCACACACACACACACACACACCCAAGGCCAAAAGGTCGTAGGTTACAAGGGTTAGACAGCTGTTTGTTGTTCGTTACTCGCTCCTCGCCTGACATTTGAGCTGCCAGGGAAAAAGATATCACGCATTTAAACCAAACAAAAACAGGAACGTGGCAGGTGCCTCAACTACAACAAAAGAGAAACACACAACACCTCCCCTCCCCCCCTCCTACACATCTCACACACACTCACACACACCTCATGCCAAGCAGAGTATTGCTAGTACACTCCGCCACCGCCATTGCCCACTCTCACCTCCCTTACCGCCCTTACCGCCCTTACCGCCCAACCCCAAACTGGCAACGTCAGCAACTCGTTGTGTTAAGCGTTCGCTCGGTCAGCGGGCAACGCTTTGTTTTTATTGTTGTTGTTGCTGCCACTGTTCTGGCTGCTATTTATAATGTCTACCACCCACCATAGAACCGCTCACCCTCGCCCAAAAAAAAAAAAAAACACAAACACAAACACAAAAATACATAAAACACATAAAAAAAAGTAAAATGAAAAAGGAGTAAAATGGAGTTGAGTGTATGTACGGGCATGTAATAGGAAGAGGAAGTATTTTCCGTCCATGTACAGCAATTAAACTTGAAAATACGTTAAGCAGCATCGAGCATCGCATCAAATTTCGAATATGCCATGCAACAAGTAATATCGTGTTTTATTTCGATTAGACTCGGTGAGGCCATTGTTTAGTTTAATCGACATCAGTTTGAAGTGCATTAGTGCGAAATTGATTCAATTGAATTGCCTGTATTCGAGAGTGGTGTTTCACACTCACACACACACTCAACCGCACACTCGACGCTCATCCATGAATATAGGCTCAGAGGCCATTTTCGTTAATGGTGCGGCTTTCGTGTAGTGACGCAATTTTGCAAAAAAATGTGGCAAAACAATTTTTGTGGCAGCCGATGCGAAACTAGCACGGAATTTAAGTTCAATGCATTGCAGCACCAACTGCCAAAAATTGTAGTTATTGTGCAGCATCTGCAAACGACGGCACAAGTGCAAACTGCTCAACTAACAGATACCCTTTAATCTCATAATTCGTATCGCGATCTTACTTTTGCCAACCAAACAGTTTTAGTTATTATTATTTTAAATACGAGTATAACTGGATCTGTATACACTTTTTGGGATATAGAATTTTTAAAAATAGGAAGACTAGATTACTCTTGATGTAAGCCAACTTAAAGATATTTCATATACTCAAATATATAATATATTTATTGATGCATATTACTCATTTTTAATTTCACGCATTTATTCAACGAAGGCTAAAAGTAATCAACAATAATTAAAAAGGATTTACAAAAAAAAAACTTCAAGTGTAATTGGTTAAGTTACAAAATTAAAGTGGATTAAATTACAAATGTAAAATCAAAATAAATAAAATACAATTTTAACAGGCTCAACATTTATTGCAAGGGCTTGTGGAATCCAAAGAAAACTATTCAGGTAAAAATAGGATCAAAAATCGATATCATATTTCTATTCGATGTATGGTGCATCAAAGGCAGTTATTAAATGAAAAGCCTTATTTTGTGCAGCCACAGAACTGCAAAGAACAGCTTATTGGATTTCAGATTGTTAGCTCTGCAAACCAAGGCTTTACATGCCATCTACGTTTGCTGTCCGAATTCACAGTGGTCATTGTAATGCAAACAAATTGCAAATTGCCTTGAATTTAAGGCGCTCAAGTGTACAAGTGAATTGTTGACGTAATAAAGCAATTTTATAGGCATAAACACTTACAGATGCGGTTGCTACATTTGTTGGAAAAATGCTCATAAATATATGGAAATGTAAATATATGTATGTATATGTACACGCAGGCATGCTTGATGCATATATATGTATGTATGTATATTTATACATAAGTGTGCATGAGGAAACAACGTGCCACGAAAGCCGCGGAAAAGCGAGAATAAATAAATACATTTTACAACAATTTCCACTCGAGATGCGTATGAAAATCGATGGTTATCGATTTTACCGACTCGCAGCCAGGAATACTTTTGACTCGATCTATAAAAGGAGGTCATCAGACTCTAGTTCTAAATCTGTATACGTTTTAAGTGTTGCGTGTGTTGGCCTTTAAAGCGTTCACACCAATATACTCTGTTTTGTTGGGGGAACAGGTTATAATTATGTAAAATTGTCGTGTGGCTGAAATCCACATAAGTATGCATTTAAAAATAATTTATGGACGGCGTTGGCCATCGGACGAGAAAAGGCGCGTTTAAATGGACATCAGACAAAGTGTCCTTAATGAGGCTCAACGCAACAGCGCAACAGTGTGGCACAGTAAGCGTGGCGTGGGTACAGCTGTAGCTGGATCTGGAGCTGAAGCATCAGAGTGCAGTCATCCATGTCAGGGCGCGTTCGTTATATCTATGAGACAGAGGGAGATGTGCCTAGAGAGTTGGAGAGACAGAGAGAGAGAGAGAGGGAGAGAAAACAATATGCATACTGACCGAGCGCGTCACATGGGGTTTGGGGCTTGAAGTGAACATACAGACACAGATACAGACACAGACACAGATACAGAGACAGATACAGAAACCGAACGAATGCGTATGCACATATCTTGATGCCGATGGCAAGTTTTGTATTTGGCTGAGGGAACCATCACTTTAAGCGCATGCTAATTAAATGAGAGTGATTAATGGCATTCCATTTAAATTTCTTGCTTCAATATATAATAACAATAAGCTGTATTTTAATTAACTCATCGACGATGCTCCGTCAGAATTTCAATCAATTTTCAGTTCAAATATTAAACAGAGCTGACTGAGTTGCAAATAGAAATGATATTTAATGTTTGTTTTATTACAATCTGATAAGTAAATTGTGTTGTTCTCTTATCTTATATTATTAATGTGTATAATTAAGTATTATAAAAGCTCCTGGTATGTTTATCCAAATCTAAATGAAGCTTGGGCTTGGCAAGTCTCGATACTTTTCTCTTGTAATATTATTTTGAAAAGAGAATGGTGGCAAAAATGTTTTCGTAAATACTTGAAACTGTGTGGACTGGGAGGAACAGGCACATAACTGTTACAGGACACAGAGACACTAAATGTCTATGGTAAACAGCAGACGAGTTGTGTCCCTTGGCCACTTTGGCGCAGCATCTCTCGCTATGGCTGCCTGATAATGGTTCAATTATTTTTCCGCCCTATTTAACTGCAAGTAAAACGGGAAAGTCGAGATGTAGACACCGCTCCACCGCATTTGTTGGATAGTCCGCCCGTCCTTCTCAGCATCAATGGGCAAGCAAAGGCAACATCGTCGCTCGTTCCGGACATGTTGAACAATTTTCCGGCCATGGACCACAGACGTGCTATACATTTGCTCCGCTCTGCACGCTCGATGTCGATGTCGATGTTCTATATTGACTTTGCTAACCGCAAAAATTTGTCACACGTCATGCAGCCACGCCCCGTTTTGAGAGACCACAGACACACATTCACACACACACACACACACACACACACACACAGATATAGACACACCCCCCACACACACACACACACAGAAACACATAACGATGTGTGTGCATATGTGCACATCTGTACATACTTTTGGACCCATTTGGTCGTCGGGCCAGGAACAAAAGCTTTTTATATCCCGCATTGTCAGCTCGTTTAATGTGAGGGGCATCATTCGCTTTGGCGCTAAACGAATCCTAATGGATTTTAGCCTACGGGTCCGACTTGCCAGTATGGCCCGTATGCGTATTGAGTGCTCTGTCTTATTTGCTAAACAAAATAATGCTAAGCGCAGTGGAACTTCTTAAATAAATATTTGCTTATGCTTAATTTAAGTTAAGTTCTCCAAGTGGACCACACTTAGAACCACTTTGCACCAGCGCATCGCAATAGAGCTTGGGCCCCCATCCAACAATGAAAGATGTGCCTAATTTATTTTTATTAGTTGGTAGCTATGAACTCGGTATGACAAAAACATCAGCAGACAGTAGACAATAAATATTGTGGTTGGCACCTTAAACGTAATGCGAAATTCTTGTCAATGAAAAACCCAAATTAATATTAATAATTTATATGAAAAACAAAAATATTAACAGCCAGTTTCGGCAGGGCCGGAGTGCACCTGCTCAAAATTTTTTATGATTATAAAAGTTGGGCAGAGTACTCCCATGTGACCTATTTGATAAACAAGTAGACAGTGGACTATTTGTGATTAAATTTTGAGGGACATTGAGATAAGCATGTATAATGACAGTATTTTTCTTACAAACTATATGATTTATCCTCACTGCGTCGACTGCATTATACTCTGCTGCCAATTAGATTTCAGGTGTGACTCGGATTCTACGACTCATAGCCGACTCTGAAAAATGTACGCACTTCCTGACCAATTTCTAAATGTGACATATCATCGCAGAGAGTACACAAATACACTTAATGTCAGAGCTAGTTAGAACGTGAAGGATTTTCAAACTCCATGGCACTCAACATTAATTAGCATTTATGCAACGGTTTTATGCTGGCGGCCAGCGCAAGACTCGGACCAGGACATGCCCACGCTGCGGGCTACAATTCCAAATGACAACTATCAAATATGTAAGCGAGGACCGAGGGCCGAGTACATAGCGCCGAGAACCGATGACGATGGCCTCTGGGCCAGGACACAACTTGTATATCTCAGTTAAGCAGCTCGTGGGACAAAAGTGGTTTCTTTTTCTGTTTTTTATTATTTCTTTAGCACAAACCGCAGCCCGGAACAGCTAAAGTTTCAGACATGACAGCCTCGACGCATTTTCTTTTTTGTTTTTTGCACTTGTTTTTTTTTTTAAATATCTTGTGAATACTAACAATTCCTCGTCTTTCCAGAATATTTTTCTACTAAATAAAATTGCTTGTCCATATTCAAGTAGTACATATTTATGTATATGGCAACAAGAGACATCTGTGCCTTTTTTAAATTAGAAATTCATCATCTTTTGTGACATCTGATCACGAATACCCTATATTTTCATCCTGACTTGGAGTTTAATTTTCTTGTACCATTTTTGCCAATTTCTTATATTGATTATATATATAAATATACCAAAATATTGAAATGCATTTTTTGTGAACTTAAATTTGATAATGTTTGAATGTTATTTGGGAAAAAGTGGCGGCAATCATTGATTAAATATATAAGAAGCATAGTTTCCAAAATGGAACTTTCAATTGCTTTGTGTTTAGTGTGTTAAGTTGAAAAGTTTTCTCATTGAAAACTGTTGTTAAGAAATCTCATCTTTGGAAACAATAATTTGATAGCATTTGTGTGTATTTGGGATATGTACGGCATTAAACACTTCAGAGTCATTAACTTCCAGCCTGGGGCAGGTAATTTAATTGTATTTTTCATTTCACTTTTTATATCTCAAAATAGCATTTTTATTTTTATTATTTCATTTTTTTTTGTTTAAATTGGCGATGTAGTGTTATAAGGTGGGCAGGCCTAGGTGCATAAATCATTCTGCTAAGCTCAGAAAGTTTAGTATATCTTGAAGTTATTGATTAATGTTAGAAAAAGTAACTTTGTTGTTGTTCCCCAAAGAGCAATATACGAGTCCGATGCGACTCAAGCCACGCATGTCTCTAAAAATCCGGGCGGAGACCCTAAATTATTATGACCGCATGCAACCCTTTTGGCTCATGCCTGGCCAAAAACAATCTTGAAAAAATTTTGGCCAGTAGGCGAAACTAAATTCGTCGCATTTCGTTTCGCAGTCTTGCGTAAAGTAAGCTCCGCATCAGCACACATACATACATATATATAAATATACATATACACATATGCACATATGGGACGACCATTTTTGGATCTATGCCCCCATTCACAGTTTCCCGGCAAAGTTGGAAGAAGAAGCCACAAGCAGCAGTCCGGGCTGAGCCGCCCGCAATAATCAAGTCGAATGTGTTGACAAGTTAATTTGCTTAATTTGAGTATGGCATGCTATTTATATTCTGTGCCCAAACCGAAAATGAGTGTATTCGATGCCTTTCCTTACTGCCGTGCATAGATGTGTGTGTCTGCGGGGGAAGAAGCAAGACAGAGAGGGAGAGAGAGAGAGAGAGGAAGAGGGAGAGAGAAAGAGAAAGTGGGGCCGACATATACTGAACTTGGTCGACTGATATCTTTTGGAATTTTGGAATTAGAGTCACCAAATTTGGTGACCCGTTTGAAGGATAAATGGACATTATTTTTACGATTTGTAAATGCGTGTTTTGGTTTCACAGCAGTTACTTGTTCGTCTATTCTCGACTGGGAACAGAGTATGGTGCAGTCGTTTTGGTTGGACAGCAACGTATTAACTTCTTTTAAGTTCATGCCGAGCCCAAAAGCCGAGCCCGAGCTGCGGTCTCCCAAGGGCCGCGTTCACGCCCTGGGCGCGGTCCTGGTACGGTGACAGGCGCGTTTCATCATCATCATGATGAGAGAAGGAATGGAGAGTGAGTAGAATGTGGTGAGTACTCTCTACTCAAAATAAGTGCTGCACAGACGATTGCCTATTTGGCGTCCTGCGGACCTTTAACACTTCAAATTGCAAGGAATTCATAACGAGGCACAAATAACACTGTTCCTACATCAAGTTAACAAATTGCAGAAAAGTTGAAAATATGGAGAAAGAAATGAATCAACTTTGATTAGTTTTTTGTAACATTTAAAAAACAAGAACGAGAAATTGGCATGGTGTCACATTTCAAAGAGATCTAAATTAGTCGAAGAGGCCAGCAATCTTGTAAAATATGAAATATACAAATTCCTGAAAAGTCAGGAGGCAAACACAAACAAATCAATTTTCTTTTATTCACAATCTGCAAACAACAATTAAAGATCTGATTGCACAGTTTAGTTTGCACAAAACTAGTCAAGATTATTGAATTGCGTTAATTTTTATAAAATATCTATCTATCTATCTAGTATTTACTTGCATTAGAATTATATAAAAAATGTGCTTTATAGATTTTAAATGAACAAACTGTTAATAGTGCCCCAATGATATTTTTTAATGTTAACTAGTTAGATATCGCTTGGGGTCTGATCTTTGCTATTAGTGACTCCTATTATACACTTTAGCTTAACTTAACTATCTAACTTCGAATTCATAAAGCCGCATTCGCACTAGGCTTATCATTTGAGCAATTATAACTTACAGCGAGATGCTGGCAGTTTAAGGACCTCAACCCGAATTGAATCACAGCCAACACCAAAATTGTGTGTGCCAAACAACCATATATGTATATATATTAGCCGCGATTGGGGCTGGCAAAGTTGCTAGCCAGACACGTTGCCAAGAGTTTTGTGCGTGATGTTGGCCGTTTTTTGCAGCTTTGGTAGCGGCTGCGTATGGCTTTCGGCGTAATTCAGCTAATAAAATATTTGCAATTGGCAAACACACTCAGAGTGTCATATAGACGCAAATATCAATTTGCAAATATCGACAACACATTCGCATAAACAGCGATGAGTATTCAAAAGAGTATATATACGGCTATAAGTGAAAAGTACAATTCAGGATTAAATTTGTGAATTGTGAACGCACCGACTAAAATCGTATTAGCAGTAACATTCATTTAGTGATAGCTTGTGGAAGCTATGGAATTAAATTGAATTACTAATGCTTTCGCCTACGAGATACTCCTAACTTGGGTGTCATGCAAGAATAAGTGGCAGTTATTTATATCTATATATGTATATAGGCAGATTGAGTACTTTATCAATTTGCTGCTTGATTTAGCTCTCAATAACTCCAGTTTTGGGCAGCCATCACATCTGAAAAATCGAATCTAATTATTGTTTGCAGTATGTTTCTCATATTTACAAATAAGTTTAGCTTGAAAACCCTTAGGCACAGATGATTTGCGTAAAATTTGATATTAAACACAACTTTTCTACTAAGTTTTGGCAATTTTTCGTAGGCTAGTAAATGATGGGGAAAAAAACCCAGATTGATTGCCTTTTTCAGCTGCTTAGAAAATGCCTATGGCTTGAAGGTGTGTGTGTGTGTGTGTGTGTGCTTTAATGTGGGTGTGTGGTCGAATATGGGTGAATGTGCCTGTTGATGCATTTATTTTGATTTCGGTCAGTGGACACAGCTCATTAAAATACTTTGATTTCCATTCGGTTTTTAGCGTGTGGTGGTGTGATGTTCAGTTCACTGTAAACACAAGTGTATTTGCATATGAATGGCTCTTGTTCAGTGCATGATGCCATTGTGTAGGGCTTACAGTTATTGGTGGCTAACGACGGGCACTTTGTGTGATTTAATGCAAAATAATGGTCGCTCGCCACACAAACGGTAGTCCTTAATTTAATTGCGTTGAAAATGGAGACGCATATATGTATATATATATATATATATATATATATGTGCTGAAAAATTAATGCTATTAAGCCGCGTTGGCAGAGAGATTTTAGCTGTAGTTGATTGAGTAAATTGCATAATAATAATGATGCTTGGCAATATGCGATTCACCTGTGGGTGTCTGTAATTAAACCGAATGTTCCATAATAAAAATAGTCTGCAGATGGCTAACGTCAGAGATCGATAGAAAAACGCAGGTCCAAGTTTACATAGGCACAGGCACAAGACCCTCGTTATGGCTGACGTTGCTGGCAACTGGCGTGTGGCAAGCGGCAAATGGTCGATATTCGAAAAGTTCACTTGGAGAAAAACGCAGTTCTCAATACGCGAAAAATGAATCAAGCTTGCGTTACAAAATCAGTTATTTATATATAAGCGAGTCAGTAGCGATATCAGCGGAGTATCGATATCTGAAGAGCATCCAAATTGAGTCAATTGCAGCCAGCGATTATGCATAAGTTCAAACCAAAATATCATTAAGCATAAGCATCTCAGCGTATATTAATTATAAAAAGAAAATAGACAATGTAATAGTATCTGCATCTGGCTAACAGAAATACCCAACTTTGTTTCGCAGTGTAAGCCGGCAGTTGCGTGCAACTTCCACATAATGTTTTGCATTTCTGTATGCGCTACGTGCGTGATTGCAAGTGAGCTCGAATCAAATCCTGGTTGCGTTGGCGGTAACGGTCATTAAATGAAATAAATGCAATTTCTTCTTTGAAAGCCATCGGCCGCAAAAGTGTGCAGTAGTTTAAACACACTTGCATTCACATTTGCACACACACACGCTCGACAGAGTCGCGTCTGAACGTGATATTAACTTAAAATCGACATATATATATATATATGTATATATATATTGATATATATGGAGTGTGCGACTCCTTGATGCTGTCGCTGGGCGTGCAGCATCACAATGCAAAATACCAATAAAAAGCAAATTAAATGACACCAACGGCAATCAATGCAGTCGACGCTAATGTTGTTGTTATTGTTGTAAATTGTTACTGTTACTGTTGCTTTTGCTGTTGCTGTTGTTACCTTGGCTGTCGTGTTAATCTGCTTCCTTCCGCCGTATTTACGTAGCATATTTACGGAGTACGATGTCCCCGTCGTAGTCGTCGTCTGGCTGAACGGTTCATACGCGCAGCGCGGTGGCAGGGCAAGAAAGAAGGCAACAATGTGGTGATAACATCAACATTAATACATGCAACGCCAGCAGAGTTGCACAGTAGCAGAAAAGAAACGCTGAACCACATTTGTGCACTCATTTGGATGCCATTTAAATATTGGTAAAAATGATTCAATAAAGTCACATAATTAATTATTTCAATTTACACTTTTCACAACACTGCATTGTGTGTTTTTTTTGTCTTAACTCTTTAAGTCTTATCAAGTATTGTGTCAGGTATTCTCTTACTTAATTTAATTACATTTTCTACGTGTTAGCTCTCTGAGCGTGCAGAACTGTGGTAAATTTCTCACATTCCACAGTTTCAGATATCTGGTTTGTTTTTCCTCTCTCTCACACTATCTTTTTTATCCAATTTATTTGCTAAATAATAATCAATAATAAATAAATAAATGCCTGTTGAACTGACGGCAGTGGTAATATGTACATATTGCCATATATTAATATATCATATATTGAAATATTATATATATCATTGACTATATGTTTGTATGTGTTTATATTTGAAAATAAATGTATCTAACATAAAATAAATTACAGGTCATTATTATATAATTAAAATTTATCAGATACGCATCGGAATCCAGGCATGTGAAATGATTCAATTTAATGGGAGAAATTTTATATTTTAATTTTACCACCAATTTGTTGGACAAGTTGAAATGTTTATTTATAGCGACTTGTGTATTTTGAATTTATGCAAAAAATCCAAGATAAAAAATTGAGAATACACAAACGGATTGCAAGGGATCGTTGCATATTTATTTGCCTTTAAATGTTATAATTAATGTGTGCACAAGTAAATAGCTGACAGAGGGAGAAATTGGTAATTCTATCATTAGTAAATATATATATTTCTGACGATATCTGTTTTTCCGCTTTCCCTCCCAGTCGATGAATATTGCCAATCACTCCTGCCTAGAGTATTTTTGCAAGATAATAAGACTTAGGGTCCAGTTTGTTATATGTGTAAGCTTATGTGAGGCACACACAGATCAAATATATATTTTTTTTACCTATTTGTGCGAATTTTTATGGTTGTGTGCAGCGGGAAATGCGAGACTGAGTGGAAGGTATGCCCCAATTGGGCAATCAGGACACGAGCACTCATATAGTGGTCGGTGCTTAAATGTGTACACTCTGTTACCGAAGGTATAAGAGTATATTAGAACTGTTCAATTTTCAAATTAAAGCTTGAGACCTGAAATTTGGAACATCTCTGACCAGCTTCAAGCTGGACTTACCATATATGGTGAGTATATTGTTGTTTGGTGTTTATCTTCAAATATCGCTCAAAAAGATTATTCAATGATCGATTCACGTGCCACCTCAATAGCGCGTGCCACCCCACCACCACCCACACATCATGTGTATCAGAGTATTCCGCAATCAGTTACGGCCGATTGTAACGTTCTCACTTGTTTGTTGTTTGTATTTTTCTCGCGCTTATCGTTAATGCGAAATTTATGTTTTATGTACCGTTAGTGCTGATGTTGCTACCAACCAACAAGCAACTGCGCCCACTCCTCATATACCACCCCCCCTGTTCACGTACTCTGCGCATATTTGTTAGCGAAAATATTTTGAAGCACTTCGGAACTTCGCTGAGGCAATATGTATCTCCGTGTGTGCGTGGATGTGTGTGTGTACCTGAAATGGATGGGCACATATTGGTATTGACCGAAAGGAACCAGCACGGAACGGAATCCGCACACAGGCAGACAAATAAATTTCTTAATGCTGCACCTGCTTATGCGCCCAAAAAAGCGCAGCATGAATATGGATAGGCAAACATGTACATATATAAACATATATGTATGTTGATGTGGGGAGCGAGCAAGAAAAAGGAAACAAAGAAAACGTAATAATTCTGAATGTTAAATGGAAGAGGCAGGGAGAAAGACAATTTGGCTTAATATAAGAGGTATAACCAAAGACCAAGCACAACTGATAAGCTCCTCGTGTCAAATTGACTACTTGCCAATCGCTTATGTAATCGATGTCCTTTCAGTTATCATCAATTTGCTGTGGTAGGCAAAAGAGGAACTGGTGGCTTGTTTGTCATAAACGGATTTGTGACTTACCAAAAATTGTTGATTTTTGTATTTTAGTGCGGTCAACAAATATTTGGATATTTATTTTGTGTGCAGGTTGCTTGAAATGCACAGACTTCAAATCTGCACTTATGTTAACATTTTCTATTGCATTTTTTTTTATTGTTTTTTTTTTAATTTTTTTTTGTTTTTCCACGTAGAATAGACAATGAATTTACCTTGACAACCTAAGAGAAATGTGAAATCACATTCATGTGCAAAGGGCCTTGTCAAAGAGATAAATTCTGTAGCTAACCACAATTTGAGAATGTTCTGCGTGCCTTGCCACAAATGTGGTCGCATCTCTACAATATTCGAATTGTGATGGAGCAGGGGAAGTTAGCTGATATCAGAAATATACTTTAGATGTGTATTACAAACAATTCAGACTGTCGTCTGTAGGATTAACCGCTAACGTTGATTAGTTATGCGTTAACTTATGCCTAAACATATAAAACAGATTCCAGCTCTGTAATAATTAATAGTAATTGTGGACAAAATACACAAAGAACCATCATTTTGTGGCCATAGGCTGTGTGGGTTATTGGTCGCTTTGAAGCTGCTAATTTAATCTGACTTTGTTGTGCACTGTTTTATTTAATTTTCAATTTATGTAATTTGTTTTAATGCGATGCTCGGTTGCCCAAAATTTGCCGCCGGCATTTTTCACCATTAAATTCGCCAGCGTCAACTTTGCCGTTAAAGTTCGCATCAGCGTCGCCATTACATTACACACACACACACACACACACTCACACGTACATATAGACTGATTCGTAACTGTTGCAGGCAGCGAATTCAAAGTTGCTGCAATTCGGTGCTGCGCCAGCATTAATCGCTAGCGGCGCTGCGCTGCTCGTTTGTCAGTGCTTGTATGCATACAAAAATACACACATGCATATAAAGGTATGAGGAGCACTGTGTGTGTCAATAGCTGCCAACAGAGGGCGCCATTAAAATAGATAAACACACAATTTTAAATGTGGGTTATGCCGATGACTGTGGGCCACATAGGACGGTTTACGCTTACTTTTCGAGTGCGAAATTCTTATCCCGACTTGCAGACAGTATTTATTAACTTATTTCAATAAATGTGCGATATGATCTCGGAGCTGCTGTCCACAAGCAGAACACAATGCTTGAAACTGTTCCTTCTTTTAGTTGGATCATTCCGAAAGATGACTCACCTGGTCGACTCATATAACGGAAAAACGCAAGCAGCTTAAATTAAAAAAAAATAAAATAAATAACAAAATAAATCGATTGGCAGCTCAGTCTCGAAAGTAAATTATGATAGTCCTCAAGCCAGTGAGGACGTATGCAATACAGCTCCCAATATCGGAATACTTTAAAGATACCAGATTATCATGCTAAGAGGTGGTACAGGTAATCCTTGAATGTAAGCAACCTTGTAAGCAATCCCCACAAAGACTTAGACACGAAATTAGCAAATCATCTCAAAGAGAGTCTAAAAACCCATGAAAACCTCCCGAAAATGAATTTATTAGATAGTAAGGATATCATGTTTTGATAGTGATTGATAGAGTGGATGAAAGTATAAGCTGAATAGTTGCAATAGCTTTATACATCGAGAGTATCTGCTAGTCGGGCACATTGAACAGAGTACAATTACATTGTTTTTGGTAGGTGCATAGGTGAATGATTTAAAAATAAAAAGGAGCCATTTGCTCCGTCACAAGAACATTGCACTTTATTGGCTATTACTGGGAATCGAGGCACAAGTGTGGTCGTGCCACAGAGCAATGCATTGCTCATAAATGGTACATATATATAAAGTGCTGTCGGGCAAAAGCACATCTTGAAAATTGGCCAGTTGCAGTTTGCAGTTGCGTTCCCTCCTTTGCTGCATTGCTATTTATGGTCACATGACTCGGACTTGGACTGTTTTTATGTAGGTATGATTGTATGTCTGTAGTGCACACACACACACGCACACAAACGCACACAAAAAAACACACACACACACACTCAATGCAAAAAGTTTAATTTATTACACTGTTCCGCTAGCCAACATACCCTTTTAGGCCACCTCGGCACACATTTCAAGATTGTTTTGCACGCTTTCTTTCGCGTTTCTCGCTCGGTTCGATTCAGCACTCTTCTTTTCAGACTTTGTGTCTATTTTGCTACCCATTAAAATAATTGCAATAAAAGTGCATCATTATCGAGTCAGTCGATCTCCACATGAAGACCGGATTTTTCTTCATTTTTTATCCGGGCGCTACAAGTTTGCAACATAAATAAAATTCAAGTAAGTCAAGCAAAGTGCAAATAAAGCTTTAAAAAGCGACAGCTTACGTTTTTACAGGGTGTCAGCAAGTCAGTCTCTCTCTCTCGCTCTCTCTCCAGGAAAGTACTCTGCTTTGGCTGTTTTTGAAAAGTACACTGTTGGCTGCACCAGATTTGATACCTCTGCAGTTCTACATATATATACAAAAACCCTCTCCATGCCGCTGCATCTTTTTCTTCACTAGATTTTCAAGCAAAATTTATAAGTTGCGCGTTGCAACGTTTTTTTTTTTTTTGTGATACTCTGCTCTTACAGAACAAAAGAGTACATTATCTGTTTGTCGGCATGAGTGCAATTTGTTGGCCACGCTCTGGAAGCTGGATTGTGCCATGTAGTGTGAACATCTATATATCTCGCCGTATATTAACCACGAACAGTGTGTGCCCCACTCGGATAATACCGACAGCAATTGTATTACTTGTTTTCTAATAGAAAAGCAATTTAAAATCAAGACATTCCCTGTGCACTTCAGTGCAAGAAGATATATATATATATATATATATAGCATAAATATATAGCACAGATATATGTATATTTACATGTGTGTGTGTGTGTGTTTGTGTGTTTGTGTGTCTGTGTTCGCATTATTGGCTAAGCCTACAGAACGACTCGGTTGCAGCTCTTTTTGCCAGAACTTTTCGCCTGCGCATCGTGGATAGATTATATACTCTTCTCTTTTATATACTTCAGACATACATACATACATGCATACATACATACATACATACATATATCTGTAACGACTGCCAAAAAGCATAACGCGACTTTTGTGATTCACACAGGATGTGTTCATGGCATCTGCACACATACTCATAATATTTTTCTTTCTTGTACCCACTGGCCAAGCAAATGTGAGCATTTCTTTTTATCGGATCTCGTATTATTTAGGTTAATAACTAACGAAAACAAAAAACGTCCATTATTGTTTTTGTGACAAAATTAGTTGACGCCTAAACTTTCCACTAGTACTCCATTTTCCTCTTATTAAAGTTGAGGTTTTAAATGGTGTAAGCCAATGTTCTTTTACTTTTGGTATTCGTTTCTGGGATATTAATTATTTTTATATTTATTTTTGGTTGTTATGCTGATCTACTTTAATATTTGTGCTTGTGTGGCAGTCGGCGCTGTTCCTAAATAAAGTTTGTACTTAATTGTGAAGCTCGTCTTTTGACGATTCGTGCATCTAGCAGCTGCAAGTAGCAAAATAACTCGGGGCAAGTTAGCACAAGTACATAAAACTACATATATTAACTCGAACGAAAAATGTCCCTTCAATATATGTATGTAGTGCGTGGTATAAGGACACTCACAGGTAGAGCTTGGCTTAGATGTGCCTGTGTGTGTGGGTGTGGATGCGTGCCTGGGCGTGGCAGAGTCTGCCCTCTAAGCCTCAAGCGCTCAGCCTTACAAACTGCTGCACACTTCAGAATCGCTTCAGTTAAACCACTTAGTTTAGTTTAGTTAAGCAAAAAGAGACAACCCAAGCAGACCCAGTGGACTCTGGCTAGTTGATTTCCAAATACCCTTTCACAAATGACTGATTTGCTAGGTGCTCAGCACGCAAAGAGAACGTTTCCCCGTTGCAAAAAGATTTCTTTTGCGGCGGGTTTCATTTTGTTTTTAATTTTTCGGTTTTTTTTTTATTTTTATAAATTGAACATTGACTGAGAGTAGAACTTAGTCAGTCAAGTCACTAAAGATGCGCCATAAACAGCTCTCCCATTTTACTCCATATATATTTTTTTCTTCTTATTTTTTATTTTTTTAAGGAAATAGAAACTTAATGCTGTGGAAATTGATGCGCGCATACAAGCAGACAGGGGCTAGGGAGAGTGGGGGGGGGGGGGGGGGGGAGTGACGAGGGCTGGACAAGGACAAGTGGATGGGGTCAGCGGCCATGGTCTATGATAATTTCATTTAAAATGTTCACTGTAGCGGATGCAAAACCACCTTTAGCGCACTACTTGCTTACCTGGACACACACACACACATATATATATATATATATATACATATATATGATATGTAAGTACTTTATACGTTCACATGCACGGGGCTTATATTTATTTTTGTTATGGAAAAAAAGTGAAGCGATCATCTTAAAATAGGTTTAATCTGCATGTTTGGCTACATGACTGGTGAAGATAATTTCATTTGCAGAACGATAATCTGGAAAAAGATGCGAGTGAAGGACTGCTCACTAAAGACCACAATGCCCGAATTTGAGAAGGGTGTAACACCCGGAAAAGGGAGAGAATATATTAGTTATTAGATTATAATGAATCTCTTGATTCCCTCAAAAGCAAATAAAGCCAATATCTCCCAAATTTAAATGGACTTTTATTCAGAGGTGGTCGAGGTGGGAGGGAATCGAGCATTATCTTGAACAAGGTGTTATGAAATATCTAACCAGAAGCACTGTTATATATTATCGATAAAATACAGGTATGCATTTTGTATACACCCATTTAGCAGAATGTGCAGTTGTTGAGCGTCAACGGGGCAGAATAGAAAAATGTTAAATTGAATTTTGAGGTAGGACTATGAATTAAGCGGACGTGTTGTGTAATTTACACAAGAGAGTTTTATTTTTGACAACAGTTCCTACATAACCTGATTAGATTTATTTATTATACTCTGCTTAAGCATACACAGATGAAATTAGATTTTGGGCGTACGTTTTATTGTGATTGTAGTTTTGTGCAAGTGTGTGTGTGTGTGTGTGTGTGTGTGTGTGTGTGTGTGACACAAATGACAATATCATTGCACGAGGAGGAGCATGATTTCTGGACAGAGCCAGAGACAGAGACGAAGGGCCGATGCCAACTGCGAATTTGAAAGAATAGTAAACGTGTTGCACGAACTTGGATTGGCCCGCTGTGGTAGGTAAACGAGCCGTGCCAATGACTCATGACTCTGGGAACGTGCCTAGCTTCTATGATTGGATAGCTGTTTCCCTGGCCCAATCCTGCGGTCAACTTATTTGGCTGCCACAACTTATTCACCACAGAACTACTTATGTATATGGTTTCGTGCATTGTATCTGAGAACCCCAGCAAGCTCAAGATAAGTTTTTTCTTTTTTTTTTAAGTTGTTGATAAATGCTTACATGTTTGATTTAAGTAGAAAGTAAGAGTGCTCTAGGTGAGAGTTTTACATTTATGTTCCCAATCGAGCAATTTGCGTTGATTTATGGGATAACTAAAAAAGTGGTGACAGTGAGTTTCTAAGTGTAATATTTAAATATGAGTCTAATAAAAAATAATGAATACTTTATACAAAATGCGAAGAGACATAAAACTATGCCACAAAGGGGTTGAATTTAGATTGTTTAAAAGCAGTCCAGCACAGATTTGTGCCCAGTGCGAAATGTAAACAGAAAAGCAATTACGTAGAAAATGGCTTTTTAGACTTTTGTAATAGTCGAATGCGTTGAAAATGCCAGAAGCAAGGAAAATAAACACAGCAAACAAAAGATCAATTATTTTAAATCAATTTTATCAGAAGTTGCAAAATGTTGATAGTTTTGTTGCTCAAATGCAGGAAGGTTCTTCCTGTCAGCTGGTATCAGAGTAAAATCCAAGACATAAATATACCGGCAAATTTACTTAATAATTATAAATATATACCTGATAGATAAAGTCAACTGGTTGTCATGCGTAAATTATGTTGGCAAATTTCGGAATCTTTAACCGAATTCTTCGACTTTACTTACCAGAATCGGAATCGGAATATAAATTAATTTCGGTTTGACACCATGATCCGCACCGAATCGAAACAAATTAAATGAATGCCAAGGATGGTAGCATTTTTTTGCAATACAACGAATGGAGTGAACATGTCAAGATGTCGTCTGGTTGTCTTCGAATGACAAACATTTCAATTAAATTCCAATTAGGAGAAAGTCGCAGAAGGACGAAATGGCACAGAGAGAATAACAAGCAGAAAATTACATCAGTGACAGTAGGGCAACAGCAACAACAACAACAACAGTTGGAACAACTCACAAAAAACATCAGAAACTAATTAAGAGTGTTGCCATCGACAGCTGAGGCAACGTTAATATCTAAATGTGCTCCGAAAATGGGTCTGTGCATTAGTTGCCAGCACGGTTCCACTTTCCACGTTCCAGTTGCAGCTGCAACTGCAACTACAGGTAAACCTCTCGACCTCAATTCGTTACTAATTCGGCGGTCAATGTACCCCTCATTTTATACAAATTCTCTTTAGCCACCAAAAGCTTTACAGAACTAAAAAGAAACTGAAGGTGAGCCGGTGAAGCAGTCTCTGATGCAAAACTACGTGCTTGATTTTTGTAGTTTCTTCCTTCACTTCCAATTCGGCTCGTGCCACGCCTTCTGTTTTTGCTGGTGCTTCTGCTTCTGCTTCCGCATCGCCTTCGTTTTCGTTTTCGTTTTCGGTTTCTGGTTCCACTTCCTTGAACATACGGACGTGACAAACGAATGCCACCCTTGATGACCACTATTTGCAGTCATTGAGTGTTCCAAGGCTGCCCGTTAAGGCCTCCAGCCTGAAACAGATTCGACGGGCTAACGAAAACAACAACAAAAAACGAGCAATTTGTGCTGTCCAATTAAATAGTTTTAAGTTAATTAAGTTAAAATATGGCCAAAAGGATGGAGATGGCGCCAAGAATACAAAAAAAAAAAAAACTTATCATTGCAGTACCGAACATTAAATACCCTTGCGAACATATAGCATATTTTTTTCGATTCTGATACGTGGACACACAAAAAATACAATTCAAATTGATTTAAGAATATTTAATTGTGATTTGGTGTGGTTTATTAACCAACTTTTCATATTTTCAAAACATTTTCGTTCATTTTGATAGGCAAATGAGAAATACACTACTATTATTGTAGGTGGCCATTTCTAGAATACTTGATTATTTTTATTGAATTTAAACTAGTCTAAGTTTGTTGCAAAGAGATTCCCAAGTCGAATGCACTTCATGAAAAATAAAACACTTTAAAAATTCAATTGTTTTTTTTTTTACCATTTTCATGTTTCCGATAATATTAAATTTAAATGTATGTTTTACGAGAGTTGACTTTGACATGCATATGAGATAACTGGACTAGAAAATACTAGCATCCCAGAGCCACTGCACGTTGCAAGTAAGCCAGTGCAACATGCCAGAAAGATTAAGTACTTAACTTTTAAGGCTGGTCACATGAGAATTCAGCGACAACATTGCGAAAAACCTGATAGGAATATCACAACACAAGTGAGCCGACGGTAGACAGTCCTGCCAGAAAACTCTTGCAAAAGGATATTTTAATTCCTGCACTTTCAGTAAATTTGGATTTCGACACACGAAGTTGTTTTTTATGGGCCACTGCGATTGCGGCAAAATGGCAAAAAGGATGTAAGTTTAATCAATTAATTTAATTTCAATTCAAAATGTATTTTACATTGCCATAATTTAATCGTAGCCAGGAAATATATCTATATATAAATATACTCGTATGTGTATAAGTCGGTCATTTAAGTTATTAAATTGTTTGCCTCTCACTAGACTGGCCCTTCTGCCTGTCTAATGAGTCCCCTTACCGATGTACGAATGTGTGTGTGTGTGTGTGTGGGTGTGTGTGTGTGTGTGATTGTGTATGGGTGTGCATGAGTAGATGCTGCAGAGACACTTTTGAGCCTCATCGCGCGTGATTGCTGTTTCTAATTAGTTTTCAATATAAGTATGTGTGCTGACTGCATGCATAAGCAAACTGACAAATACGCACACACACACACACACGTACACACCCACACACACATGTGACAGAGTGGAGGCAGCTTATGTAAAAGCAAACCCACTCAAATGCTAATTAGCATGTGGCAGGCAGCCATAATGTCAAAAAGATACATACACCTCCATCCCCTTCATTAGGGTCTTCGTCATCGATCTGCCATTAATGTCACGGATTGCCGATCTTAATAACAATATTCTCCGCACACTCTCTCAATGAAAAGTGTATTATAAATATCCACTGTTATTTCTGATTAAAACAATGAATTAAGTTATTGTACAAGTTGAAGTACTTTTTGGAGAATAATAATTATATGAGCTAGAGACATTCATATTATTTTGTATTTTTGCAGAGCTATTTATTTATTCATACCGATACTGAGTGCAGAGTAGTTCTCAGTTGTGAACTCTTGGCTAGAGCGCTCTTTGCTGTTATACTCGTATATTAAATTTGTGGCGAAAAACAACTTTTTTGCTGACATATAAAAATTATTGAGGCTAGTTTTATTGTCATCGCTTAAATAATAAAAACAATGGTCGCCCATGCCATCCTGCTAAGGGCTTAAATATCTTGTGTTTAGCTCAGCGATTTTTTCAATTCAACCCCAAATAATTCGCATCTATTCCACTGCCAGTCCCAGTCCCATTGACTGATAGACAAATTATTGAAATGGCACTTGTGGCGTTACTTTGTGGCACAAGATTTCACAGTCGGATAACTTGTCATCAGCATTTGTCAGCTGTACTTATGCCTAGAACCAGCCAAAAGCCATAGTCACATTTGTGAGTATAGAAAACCAAATGAACTTTTTTTCTTTCTGTTTTTGTGATTTAGCATAGTTTTTGCGCTTCGAAATGCTATTGCATTTTTAATTGTAATTTCAATTGGCACGCGTCACTTGCACTTACTGCAAAAAAACGCCCATTGTTTTCAGGGTATCTACATTGAAATACGCTCTTTTGACTGTTCTATCAGTAGCTAGGAACAGGTGGCAAAAAAAAACTGGACCTATTAAATGCAAAATTGTAGATTTTTGGGAATTTAGCTCGACGTCCACATATGGAAAAATAACCAAAACCAGGAAAGGGACAGTTGCATGCCGCAGGCATACAAGTTAATTACGGTGCAAACATTTGGGCCACGAAAACAAAAACACGCCCTGCACACATTTTTTTAATTAATGGATGATGTTGATTTTGGCGTTACTAGAGCCTTTTGCTGCCAAAATTGCTGTCACAACATATGTAAGCTATTTTTCCGGAAGCTTATTCAAAATAGCCCCACACATTTTTTGTCAAATTATTTTGGCGCTTTAACCATATTTCAATGCGTAACATGTATGTTATTCATGGCTTTATTTAAAAGATATACGCTTTCAGACAAGCCGACTTGTATTAATGAATTTAAATTGATTGCCTCTTTAGTTTCATTTTCATCATCATTTAATTCATTTACACCTGGGTTTCGCTTGTTAATTATCACGCACATCTGTGAATAACTTTGAATGTACTGAAGCGACTGAAAAACACGTAGTTTTTTGACATTTTTGGCATAATATTCCCTTGACACCAAAGCACTTTATGATATAAGTTGCTTCAACAGGAACCATCTGTCAAAAGAGATGAATGTTTTTTGTTGTTGTTTTTATTTAAATACGTGAATTGCATAACTGCCTTATACGGATTATAGTTAAATCTTCTTATTTTGCATTTTATGGCATATGGCAAGCATTCAAATGAACTGCAGCCAAGAATTTGAGCCATGTTTTCAGCTGGGAGAAAGTTGCTCTATCTATGTACGAGTATGTGTAAAATACGTATATAAACACATGCAAGCCAGCGGGCTCCTCAAAGTACTCCTTCTTGTTCTGATAAGCAGTGTGTGAGCGAGTGTGTGTGTGTATTCCTAAGTTATTGAAGTTGATTGTGGCTGTTGCTGTTGCTGTTGATGTTGTATTTGTAGTTGTAGTTGTAGTTGTAGTTGAAGTTGTTAAAGTTGATGTTGCTCGTCAGGACACTGGAGGCAAAACCACAAGCTACGTGCACGTTATGCGTGTTGATTGAAGTTTCCCAGTGAACTAAAATACGCACACAAAGACACTCTTCCACAAATGTGTGCACATGTATGTATATACGTACACCAAATATGTAAATGACTGAGTTGAACGGCTCGCAGAATGAGAACAAGATAACAGCGAGACCAAGACACAGCAACCAATTAAAGCGAATTTAACAACTACCGCACTGATCTAGATACATACATTACTACTTACTCATACATACGTGTTCTTACAGCGGGAAGAATTGATGTGACAGAGGATATCCAAGAAGGTGACTCAACCTCATTAAAACTGTGAAGTGTTCGTGTGTCTACCAGAAAATGGTTTACAAAAAGCGTATCATCAAATTGTCGAAAGTTTGTGTATGCTGAGAAAAAAGCATCTCCGATTTCAAAGCAGCTTTTTAGAGTGTGTGGCTTTTTTCCCTCTTTTTATTACGTGTACTATTGGCCTCGACATATTTTTTGTTGTTACGCTAAATGCAGCACTAACGACGACACTTCACTCCCCTTTGGCCCTGGTGTGCATGTTTGCATCCTGCACTCGGTGGACGACAGTATCGCTCATCATTTCTGCTGCCACACGTTGAACACTGTAGGGCGTGTGAGAAACAAGAAGAAACCGCATGAGTTGGACATGTGGATATGATAATGAACACTTTTGCTCTCCTTGCTCCCTCATTGTTATTTTTTTTATTAATGTTTTGAATGGGGTTTTTTGTTGATGACTTGTTGAGATCCAGCAAAATAATTAAATTAGGTAAATTTAACAAATGGCTGCTAACTTCCATTAAAAATGCGTTACATATTCACCTATTTTACTATTCGTTTATTTAATCAGGCATTAAGGCAAACATTTTCAGGAAAAAAAAAAATATACTACAAAATTAATATATATATTTAGAGCAAAATGGTAAGGCTCACTTTTTATTTTCAGTAATTCTTTAAAATAATAATGGGAATATTGTCAAGGTGACTTATATGCGAAAGCTAAATAATATGAATAATAGCTGCCCTATAAATGAATCGCCAAAAAGGGCATGAAAGCTAAATGCTAAGGGCTAGGCGAACAATGAAGAACATTTATACTCGGCTATATAAATATATTTTGTGATTTGTGTCGTTAACGAAGCTAATTGTTAAAGCTCATGCTCTGCAATTTGAAAGTTAAATGAAAATTGTGGATTGCAGACTGCCGATTGTGGTCTAGCAAAAAAAAGAAGAAAAAAGTAGAGTTCAGACCACTTTTGTCTTATTCACGTGTCCCATTTTGAACTGAAGTTGCAAATTTTTCGCATTACTGCGACAAATTTCAATATAAACAGCTTCAAATACACAGAGACATACAGACATACACACACACACACACATACATACATATGTATATATATATGTATGTGGTATGCATAAAAAGAGCAAACTGCATCAGTGCGAAGGGCAGAAGTGTGGGGAGCAGACGAACGGAACGCTCCACATACGCAGTGACGCTGTCGCACTATGTAATCGGCGATACTCAGTGCGATTGTGTGTCTATGTGTGTGTGTGTGTGTGCGACTGTGCAAGTGTATGTGAGGGTATCTGTGTGTATTCGCACAAAGTCCAAAGTAGGGCATGGCACTTAATTGAAAAACTTTTATGCGGTCGACAACGCAGCGAACAACGACTTGGTAGCACCTTTTACGCCACCATCGACACCACAAGCAAACCCCTCTAATTTCCGCATACCTCATGTCCCCACACACACACACACACACACACACACACACTCACACACTCACCATTCACATTCCAAACATATAGACACAACCATCTGGTGGTTCTGAGAATCACTGTCCTTGCCGGGCCAAGTCGCCATTTGGTCGACGCGCGGTGTTAGCAATTCTGTTGCTGCTGCTTTGATTTTCACATTAAGCCCGGTTTCATCATTTGCAAAAATGACATTTTATGAATGCAGAGCGATGTGAAGCAGTATAGCAAAAGCAATTTGCATAAGCACCACACGCACACACTTAGTGTTGGATTTCCTAGATGCGAGCGCACAGTTTCACAGCGTATACAAATAAGATAACGATATGCAGGAATCACACTTTTTATTAGTCTAATGACGCGACGCACTCGGCAGTCTGAAACGGAGTGGATACACAACTATTGTGAAATTAATATTTGAGTAAATGCGAACGAACGGACAATGCAAGTCTTAGGATAAGCTAAGCGAGGGTTGCCAGATTGTTGCATTGCAAACATTTGAGTCACATTTGCAACACTTAGACTCTCCAAAGGATGCGCTGCCTGGAGTAGAGTGCACCAAAGTCACCATCATTGCTAATGGTATTTATGCTTTTTTAAATCTTTCTGGAGTGGATCGAAATACGCATATTTGTGTTAAATACAGCCTATGCTTAATCGAACTTGAAATTGCTTGTTTAATTTTCCACTTCTGTCAATACCTGATTGATTGATTCTTTCTAGTTCGACTCACAAGCAACAAATTGTTGTGTTACGTATACGTAATATTTTGCATTTAATACTTGTGTTTTATAAGTGATTTGTCGTTTGAGTTGGTTTCGAATTTATTTACATTTTACTGCGGTTGATGCCCACAACTCCGGCTGCGAGAAGCCATCAACTAAGATTTTCTGTTTATTTTATTTGCAGAGGAAAACATTCAGCGACGCTTTAAAGAAAATAAATACAATATTTCCACAAGAATCCTTTGTAAACAGTATTTTGTGTTATTTATACTGTATATCGAGCATATGTTTGTCTGTATATAAGAATAGGTTATGAGAGCAGAGGTCCCGAAAGACAACGATAGAAAGTAGAATCTGTGAGAGACTGATAGTCTTGACCGAAAATGAAATTAGTAATCGGATTCCTTTAAAAAGTTCACGAGAATGTAAATTTCTTTTTTTTTTATTTTTTTTTATTTTCACGAGTTCATATTGTAATTCAACAAATTTTGTGTTCAAATTGGAAATATATGTGATTAATCTTATTACCCTTTAACCTTTTCACCCTTTTATTCGAGTCCAGCAAATAATTTATATTATTTATATTTTCTTCTTGCACTTTCATTACAATATTTATGATTTGCTATGAACTTGATTGACTGACTAATATGATGAATTTTACATTTGTACTGAGGTAACTATAATAAAAATTTAAGTTTCATATGAGTGTATATGGATATTTTTTTATACATTCAGAGTAAATTCGTATTGGGCAGAGGCACGAAACAATCCCAATCATTTTGAGTGAGTCGTGTGCACCAGAACAAACATGTACAAGTATATACATATGTACATATGTGTGCATGGGTTCTATTTTCAAAATTCAATTTATATCGGATTGTTAAAACTCTATTGATATTGTGTTTTGTGGATATTCAATTTCATTTGTAATAAAAAAAAGGTATATTCTAAAATTTAGCACAGCCTTGCGCAGAACATAAAACAATCGAACTGAAACTGTGAAATGCAACGCATACAAGTGCTGGAAAGTGACGGTTTAACGGATAACTTTTTTTTTATTGTTTTTCAACTCTCCGTCTGTCGGACAAGTTGAAATTTTTGTTTAGCACGACTTATAACTTTTGTATTTTTACATCGAAATACATGAGTGGGCTTAGACCAATGCATTTGTTTCTGTTGTTTGTTTAGTTGAAAACATTAACATTATTTAACTGCACTTTTCTTGCTGTACAACTGAAAATATTACGGATACGAATCATGTAATACTATACTAATAAAAATAGCTTGTACAATATTTTGAAAAAAAAAACACGTTAAGTTTAAGTCAATGAAAAGGCTTGCAATCAAATCCAATGTGCCATGTTCAGATTAAGTTGCACATTTTTGGTAGTTGAATTCAATTGATTTTCTCTATTTCTTTTGCCTCCGTCTTCCTTTCAACGTCCACACACAAAACGTTTCCAAAACCAACACATAGACACACAATTTTCTCAGTCAATGGGTTTTCTCTATTGTAAATTTTCACCGTATCCATTTGCATTGATATTTTAGGAATTTCACGGTGTCCACACTGGAAACATTTTGTTATTGTATAAAGCTCTAAGGCTTGGGCCACAATTTAAATACTTGGGCATGGTCAGTGTAAATCAATCAGTGAATCAATCTGAGCTTTTTGTCAGTCAATCAGTTACTCAGTCAGCCGTTTAGTCGGCAGATGGTTCGCTTTAGAACTGCTTGATGGGCACTTATCAAAGCTATAGCGAGGCTGCCACCACCGTTATCGACAAATAACCACCCAGTGCTGCAATCACGCATACACACACATTCATATAGACACACACACACACACACACACACGCACACGCACACAGACACATTCGCTCTGCTTTCTCGAATCGCAACGAGTGCAATTTTCTGGGCCGTTTCGTGGCACATTTGTGGAAATTGTTACGAGAAAATGAGGCAACGCTAAAGTCATAATGATTTGAATGCCATAATATGCGCTTGTAATAAAGCTTACTTGTTTGGGGTCAGAATATGCGTTCTTGTGCTGCAGTGCACATTGCTCATTGGCTTTTAAAGCTTATGCATCTCTTTAGTTATGCTGTAACAGAAAAGAGTCACAGATAGTTAGATTTATGCTCCATATTTCCACTAAATATAAGAAGCTTCACGATTTTCCATATATACCCCATATACTATGTGGATAAATCTGCATTTTGGGGATGTTTCGTGTTATCTCAGCTGAAAACATGATGTCCCCAAGCAATTGAAAGAATACAAATTCACCTGTTCCGAGTACTTGACTTAAATAAGTGAGTGTATGTGGCATACACACACACACTCACACACACATGGAAACACATAAACGCAAAGAGCTGCACATCCAGCCTTTGAGTAAACCGAAAGGATGCTGGCGGGAACAAGCGAACTGCAGACTGCAAACTGCAAACTGCAAATAGAAACAGCAAGTAACCCGGCTGTCCGACAGTACATACATATGTACACATACATACATATGTTTGTTTGTATCTATCTACTTGCTGGCACAGACGTAAACACCTTGTTGTGTGGTTGACAACACATAATAAGCACATGCAACAACAACAAAGGTCTCGGTGTATATACAAATCTCTAGGTAAAATAGCCAGCAAACTTTTGTTCGCATGTTAACAATATAAAAACACAAAAGCAATGTTATTCTATTTGAACAAGCGGACGCATAAGTAATTTCCAGACTATGACAATATTTGTGGGCAAATTATACAGAGAATAAAACAATTTGTGTGTAATAATTTTAATTGAGAAAAGAATATATAATAGGCTTAGGGCAGGCGAACTTATAAGTTTAATCATTGATAATTTGGTCCCCTGAGTTAAGTAAACAACTAGTAAAATCCACTCAAGTTCCAGTTTCCTCCGATTGAATTTTATTTTTAAAGTTGCATATAATACAAGACAAGTTTCGCATACTTAAGTAGTTCGAAAATGGACGTAGAACAGTTAAATGCAAATTGTTTCACCGTTTTTAGGGAAAATCCACCCTAAAGATACGAAATTGTTTGGCAAAAGTTTAATTTTTTCCCTTCAAACTTATAGTCAAAGCTTTGCCGGACTTGGCAAAACTCGCGAAAAATTTACGAACAACCAATTGATATTTCGTCTTGCAAGCAAAACAGAAATTGTTTATATAACTATAAGCATAAAATATGACTTGGCTAAATATGCTTCACCTTAATATACAGTTTACGCATATATATGTATGTATAAAAAAATGAAGATATTTAATCGAAGTAATACAACGGGCCCAACAGTTACAAGCTCATAATTTATTTATTGCAGTTGCAGTTGCAGTGCCTGCAGCCCATTTCAGAGCTTGCTCAAGTGCCTCATCTGATATCGGCCTTACAATCACAACCTGCCAATCTATGTATATCGTATATATACTAAATATACTTGCTTGCTTAGTTGGCTGCAAACAATTTAAATTGCATTTTGTATTGATTTCAATTAGGTTCAGTGCGCTTATTTGTAGTCTTTTGTAGTGATGTTGTAGAAGCCATGTTGCGTATACGCCTCGTTGCGCTTAAATTGGCTGTCAGTTGCTTAGCCATTGATTGATTGTCTAATTGTTTGTCTTTGCTACATGCACACGGCAATTGAATAGCAGGTCGAAAAGTTCGTCTCGAGTTTAAACTTTAAGCTTGAACACGGCAACTACGGCTACACCTTGACACACGAACTAGCTGGAGTTTATCATTGATTCTGTGTTGTTGATTTCAAAATGTGATTTTAATGTTTTTTTAATATCGTCACATGTACACTTGCACATACACTTGCACACACAACAGATGGCCAGACAACAAATGATAAAGTGAAATAAAAGTAGAACTTGAGCATTACGAACTCACAAAAATGTAACACAATAAATATGTTTGTGTGCACTTCTAACAGACGCAGACTGACAAACGCCCAACTCACATCTTCGACAAGGGGGTCGCCTCTGGATTTATTGGAAGCCTGCTTGTGTCCTTAAATGTATAAGCTGCTTACACACGTCTATTGAAAACCGGTTAGATCGGAGGTGAACATTATTTGATTGACAGTGGGACAATCAGTAACATGTTCCGTTGATGACTGCAGTGGGTCAGACTAGGGCACATTTAACTTATGTCAAGAAAGTGTTCGTTTTTTTTCTCCATTTCTTTTCAAAAAAAAAAAAAAAAATACTTTAATATTGCTTTATTTTATTTTTTTTTGTTGTTCTTATGGACGACAAGTGAATGTTGTATAGGCCAATACAGTAGGACTCTTTCAAAAGTTGTTTTTTATTTTGCAAGATTTACAATTGTAATTTGCATACTTATATTTAATTAGAATTTGATTTATCAGCTGCCTTTAGGTTAACCCCAATTTGCATGCGGCAGCTGCTTTTTGGCGTCCAATTACCAACTATGATGATGAAAACAAAGCAGAAAGCAGAGAGCAGAAAGCCAGGATCAGGGTGGTGATGCAGAGGCTGCTCTATTTGCCCAGTGATTCCCAGTGGCTTGCAGCTTATTATCTCATTTATTTTATGGTCTTCCCTTGGCTCGACACTGGACGGCAACCAAACTGAATGAAATCAAGCCGTGTAATGAGCAAAAGCTATTCAAAACTGCAGCTTTTGACTGTCCACAAAGAGAGTTCATGTTGGGAGTTGCCAAGTTGCAAAGTAGCGAGTTCTGCGATTTGAGCTCATTAATTTTCGTTACTTGCATGTGGCAATATATTAATTTTAATTAAATATGTAATTGTGATGCTCCATGGCAATTGCCATATGTCGCTGCAAGCACAATATCCTTGTTCATTTTATGGCTTGGACAATGCCTGCAGGATATGGATGTGCAAATATCCTTTAACTGTTGCTGCGGCTGCAGCTGCGTCTGTGGCTGCTGTTAATATTTCCATTGTCCGTTTAACAAACAAATTTTCCTTAGTGAATTTTTATGTCAGATTTTGGTTTTAGTTACATTTTGCGGTCTGCCGCCCGCGTATCTTTGTCAGTTTATTTGTTTGTTTTGCCACTTGCTTTCGGAGCTATTTCGGAGCTATTTCGGAGCTATTTCGGAGCTATTTCGGCCCAGCTCCGTGTCATACCCTCTCTCTTTCCAAAAGGTAAATGTGTATATAGGCCTTTTGCAACATCCGTCAGACATTCTGTTGGCATAAGCAACATACTCAATCTCCAAACTGCAATCATACCTAGCAAAGCATTAACACATATACAACGATAGATATTGCAGACCTGAGGCCTTAAAGCATACTATTTGCGCTGAGCTTTTCAATCATGAAGGGTATTGCGCAGTTGGCTAAATCCGACTGCAGTGCTCATGGTAGTTTTGTGTAATGGTTATAAAGTTTGCCTGTTTGTTGAGGTCATGCCTGTTTTTAATTGCAATCTGTTGGGGGCTTCGAGAGAAAACTTGTTTTTTTTTCTTTATTTTATTTTATTTGGTTTTTAGAACGCACATATTTGGCAATAACCAGGTATTGTTCAAAAATATACGAAAAATAGGCGAGTGAGTTGGCTTTAATTTTAGATATACATATACACAGAATAAACAAATAATAGTACGTGGCGAATAAATAAAATGAGTACATTTATTTCATCACGAGCCTAGGGGACTTATAGCCATCGCCTCTGCAATTAATTATGGGTTAGCTGGTCGTAAACCAATAAAATAAATCCACAAATAAATGAGTATCTGGTGAGAGCCATCATAATTTGATATTACCTAAAAATCGACGTATTCATTTCGACTCGTTATCAATTGCAGAACTCTTTTTTACCATATCAGTTCGATTTTGCAAAAACTGTTAAACACGTCTCAAATAAATTTTCGAGCAGGTCATTAAAAATGAGTTTGGAGTCAATCGGTTGAAAGCGCAAAAGTTTACACAACAGTTGCCCAACCACCTTTTGAACGTGGGGGAGGCGGTTGGGAATTTTTCCCCACATCGGTAAAGCACTTTATCATTGATTTGTTACGCAGAGCTTTTGTGAATGTGAATTTGATGAATACTTTTTGTATCAGTTTGCAATGGAAACGGTGAATTACACTTTCTAACAAGAAGTGCACTTGTGAGTAGTGAAAATACATACATAAGTATATTGATCATTGAATCTATAAAATATGCCAATTTGCTCAGGTCGTTAATAATGATGAAATTTTGTAATACGCTGGCCCCAGATGTCTATGAAACAGTTCCTTAAAGCGCTTGTGCTTTGTTGGTTCATCTCTTATGTCGAAAACACAAATGACATTTGCGCAATGAAGCTTAATGCATTTAAGAAGTTTTGCTATTCTTTGGCTTTCTCAGTGAAAACCGTTTAGTTAAACAGATAAGAATATGGGGAGTATAGACAGCTTAGCTGGAAGATGTCTCGTATCCAAGTCTAGTGCGACCCAAACACACATTCGTGTATCACTTAAGAGCATTTTTAGTAGACAACACCTACACACAATTCTAACCGGCCAGCATGAGACAGGGTGATAAAAAATGTATAATCTTTTTAGGGTCAGGAATGGCTGAAAGTTATGTGCATACCCTTTTTTGTACATTTTTAATGGGTACACGGTTTTTGGGCTAAGCATCCGGTCGTTATGCAATTTGCAGAACAGGTCCTTTGGCTTACACTACTATGAACAATAGTTGACCAGTAAAATAAAGTTTGCATTTTAAATCGGTAGCACAAATCGATAAATTTCACATTTTTAAAGCAATGTCAATGTTCATTTAGTTTTATTTTTATTTTTTTTTGTTTCTGTATATAAATATATTTTTTAATTTTATTGAATGTGAAGCGATAGGAAGAAAACAGACAACTAAATGGCGTTGGTTGAGAATTTGACAGCGGTGCTTTTTGGGTCAGGCCAAACTTAAGATACAAATCTATAATCAGCAGATCCCGGAAATGCCGAGGAGTGACGTCATAACTGAGAAGCTTTATTTACCATTCCCAATAATAGAAAGAAAAAATATCAACAAACATAAAAAAAAATGTAAATAACAAAAGTAAACATAAACAATAATAATACTTGTAAACAAAAGTTAAAAAAGACAGATAAAAAGACAAAAAGATAGACCCGTATTACCTGCTCGAAGCCAGAACCATTTGGGAATTACTTCAATGAGTTGAACAAAGCACGACAAAATATGCAACACTTTTTTCTATAAATTGTCATTCCGTCTGGCAATGCAAATTTCAAATGTAATTTTATTTTATTTTATTTTATCAATTACTTTGCACGTTCTGCGAATAGAAATCGATTTCCGAAAAAAACAATAATAATACTTGTAAACAAAACTTAAAAAAGACAGATAAAAAGACAAAAAGATTGACCCGTATTGCCCTGCTCGAAGCCAGAACCATTTGGGAATTACTTCCATGAGTACGATGAAGAAAGCACCACAAAATATGCAACACTTTTTTCTATAAATTGTCATTCCGTCTGGCAATGCAAATTTCAAATGTAATTTTATTTTATTTTATTTTATCGATAACTTTGCACGTTCTGCGAATGGAAATCGATTTCCGAAAAAAACAATAATAATACTTGTAAACAAAAGTTAAAAAAGACAGATCAAAAGACAAAAAGATAGACCCGTAAGAATCATGGATTCAATTTGTGGAAGGCAACGCGTTGTGTCAAGCGGCAGCCACTCAGGCGGATCCCCATTATGCGACCTGACAACACTTGGTGTCGATCGGATGCAGATATTGCATCGGCGTTTGCGGACGAGCTGCAAAGTCGCTTCACGCCCTTTGCACTAGCATCGCCCAGCCAGGTACAGGACACTGAAGCATTTTTAAATGCAGATCTAGATCCTGTACAACCGATCACCCCTATCGCCCCTACTGAGGTCCGCTTACAGATTCGCAGGCTTAAGTCCACTAAGGCCCCTGGCTATGATGGCGTTGACGGCAGAGTTGCTAAGGCCCTCCCAGAGAAGGGAGTATTGTTCTTGGTGCTACTTTTTAACTCCATGGTTCGCATCCACCACTTCCCCACTCCGTGGAAGTGCGCTGTGGTTGCGATGATTCCGAAACCTGGCAAGCCAGATAATCTTGTCTCGTCATATCGACCGATAAGCTTGCTGACCACTTTTTCTGGGGCACAGCCGCAAAATCCTGGATTAATCAAATTCAAGTTTTGCAGAACAAGGTGCTCAGAGACATCTCTGGTGCTCCACCATATGTGAGCAACAGAACTCTGCACAACGACTTCGCATTACCGACAGTCAGTCAACAAATCAACAGACATACAAGTCGGTATAATGACCGTTTGCACAACCACGTCAACACTTTGGCCTGCACACTTGGGTAAAATACAACTCGCAGGAGGTTGAAGCGCCTCCACACCAGCGACCTGCCACAAATGTAATATTTGATGTTATTTATTAACTGCTAAAACCTGTTCTATGTTTATGTTATAGATTGTAATTCACTGCTATTATTCATTCTGTTTCAAATCAATGTTTTATAGCCTTTAAATAGGTTGATTAATGTTTAAAATATAACTGTTATATAAAAAAAAATAAAAAAAATGTTTGCAAAAATTTCTGAAACAGTTTGATTTAAATCTTTGGAGACTAGAATATGCCTACCCAGTCACGAAGTTGTTTCATCTTTTTCTGCTATTCTTAAAAATTATTTCGTTCATATGATGATGATTACTGCAACATTCTTACATGCGTATTCGACTACAAGTATGCAATGGCCGAATAGCCAATTAGCGATTCTTCGATAGGGTTTTCAGCGAGATTTTCTAATGAATTTTCGATTTCGCTACTTTTTTCTTGCAGCTTCGGATCTACAAACAACAGCTGAAGAGTTCCTATGAACAGATTCGCAGCAACAATGTCGTCAAATTGGATTCTGCTGCTAGGCATGCTAATTCTATTGACAGGTAAGTTTTTTTACAATCTCCAGCAGTCGAAATGGGAAAACGTCGCTTGCCGTAATCATTGGCTGATACTGCCAATATGTGGCAAGGGGTGTTAGGGGCAAACGATAGTACAAGTCAATAATGCTGCAGACACGCTTCATGGGGGGATTTGAAATTGCAGCAGCAGACCGAAACCTGGCACTGGAGCCGCTGTGCCCAAAGTCAGCAGAGTTACTCTTGCCACTCAGCCTTTGCATGCGCGTCACGTAAAAACAATTTCGTTTGTTCTCGCGGCCAAAGTAGAATGAAGCTGGAGCTAAATCTGGGATTAAGGCTGTGACTGGCCTTTAACCTAACGGTTGTTATTTAACCTATTTCCCCGCATCTGTCGCCTGGCCATGCTGAAATTGTTTTATATCATCTACACTTCCGCTGACATTTAAAATAACAAGCTGAGAGCGTGCATTGATTATTGGGTCCTGACTGTGCTGTTCAGAAATGATGGCATACTTTAAAGCACCATATGCCGCTGCTTATAAACAAATATACACGTCTATAATTATTTATTTATTTAAAATATTATTGAGAATAATTGATAATATTGCATTGGGCGTTAACAAACGACTTATTGTTCCCATGGCAGCTATATATAATCGTGGTCCGATCCGGTATTCTCCGACCTATGTACTGTCTTTATCAAAAAGGCGGATGTGTAGGAAGTTCCTCAACATTGAAAAGTGTACAAATGTTAAAAAATAATAAAATACACAAAAAATTGCACAATAACCAGCAATAATAAAGAATGCAATTAACTGGAATATAATGCAAATTTTAATAAGTTTGGGTTAACATCAACTCGTATACTGACTGTGTTTTCCATTTGCATCTATGCGCCAAATATGGCAAATTACCGTTACAGTCGCTGTGCTCATTTGGCATCTACAAGCGCTCATTAATAGCTCTTTACCAACCAACGCCAAAGCACGGCGCGCGCTCTTGTGTGTGTGTGTGTGTGTGTGTGTCTGGTAGTCCTAATGGCTTCTGGCTGAACCGCAATCTAGTCCTTCGCTGTTTGGGTGTGTGTGTGAACTGTGTGTGAGCTGTGCTGTGGCTGCGCACTTTGGCCAAGTTAATGTACAACTTAACTACTGGCAATCAATAAAATGTCAAGGAACAAAAAACAAAAGAGAAAAAATTCGCTTCCTGAGTAAACTCAGTTAAGGTTGCCAGGGCGACATTTGACTTTAATTTAATGTGCCTGATGGAGCAAAAGATAAAACGACAGCCCTTTATGGAAATACCAATATAATTGCTATTTAGGCATTGAATCATTTGCTTGTCGCTTGGCTGAAATCAATGATATCAATTTGACATGGCTGTCCTTAGAATTTCAATTCAGAGCAACATTTTTTTTATTATAATTTTTAATTAAAATGCAGCAATGCGCAGATTTTACACAGTCACTGTTGCATGAAAATGCAAAATTTGTCGTTCACTTGTGAATTTAATTTAAGTAAATATACAATTTTTTACGGCCTTCTCTGCTATCTTTGCAAAATGTATGTATGTATGTTCGTAGCATGTGTAAGCGTATTGTTTTAGACAACAACGAAGTGTTTTATTTGATTTTTACAATATCTGATTTGGTTGAGTGAGAAATTGCTTTAAATTTTGTTGCCGGAGCACAATTTCTGGAGCAGACTGAGCATATAGCGAATGTTGCAAAGTGCCTTCAGTGTCGAAAATAAGGCAGGAAAGTTCGTGACAAAGTCAAACAAAAACCGAAACCAAAACATATTGATAAAAACGTCGCGGAGTCTTGTTTGTGCCGGAGTACATTTTCTATAAAGATAAACTTGACTTGGCACAATGTGAAATCTCTTATTTTATGGCAAAGTTCAGTTTTCACTTTAACATATACCACTACGCGTATGCTTTACCCAATTTGCAGCATTATATTAAAAAGTTGGTCGAGAGAATACACGCACCAATTACTACTAACTTTAACTTGCCACTCAAGAGCAGCCGAAATGTGGATTAAAGCCATTAACCGGTTACAAATAGCCCATCCAGTTCACTTTCAAATCAATTCAAGCAGTCATTTTATAATTCCTGCATAATCAAGTCCTTAATTGTATATGCAAAACTAGGAAATCAATAAATTAACATGCAAGCCGCAGACGGCAAGTGCAATAACATATGCAACCTTAATAGGATGGTTTTGATTGTACAACTTGAAGAACTTCAATTTGGAAGAATATTTAAATCAGGTGTTGCGAAATTACCCATTTTGCCATTAGGTAAAGATTATAATGAGCTTAATCTTTCTTTTTAATATAAATATGTAATTATGCTAGTATGTGAATCCTAACTGAAATCAACGGCCTTCGTAGTCAAACTTTGTAGTAGCCAACACATGCTGGCTAAGAGGCCCAGTCGAAGCACAGACCCACTGAAATATGGAAGAACCATTTTATAGCAATGATGTATTTTTTCTCTTCATGCGCGAATAATTTGTTATTAATTTTAATTACTGTAGGTGAGGATTTGGTACATTAATATTATTATCACATTTGGCGTTCTATTTTAAATTTAATTAGCAGAAAAGACATGAATAACTCTTGCATCAATTATGCAGAGTCCATTTGACGACCAAATAATGGCAAAAAAGAACTGTTGTTTGCACTTCTTTTGCTTTGTTGTTGGGATTTATATCAGTTATGAAAAATAATAAGTTAATTGAATACATGTTTTACCAATTTACCAATATCAAAAGCGCACAGTAGTTGCGGCAGTAGCAGCAGCCTGCAGCATGTTTGGTTCATTTAATTTGACTGCCACAACATAAATCAGCCGTCAAGTAATGCTTCAAATGTCCTGGGAGTCAAGAGTTAGAAGGGAAAACGCCATATTTCATGCCGTTCAGTTTCAGCTCAACATCCAGCCAATGAGTTAAATTGTTTTTTTATTTTTTTATTTTAAAAATGAAAGATGCCACCAAAACCGCCAAGTGGACTTGAGTCAGGGACAACTTACTGACTGAGTGACTGCCTGTTTGACTGACTAACTGACAAACTGGCTGACTGACTGAGTGACTTAGTTGAAATGAAAAGACGCCGCGCCATTAACAATAGGGCATGGGATTTCAAAGTTCGGGCTCGTTGCGGGGTTGGGGTTGCGATAAGAATAATTGGAATGTCAGTTTAGATGCGCGCACGTGAAAGTGAACACAAAGCGACACAGCTAGAGTCAACCCGCAGCAGCAGCAGCAGTAGACACTCTGTGTGTAGTTGGTGTGTGTAAGTGTGGGTGTGGGCGTGGGTGTTGATGTAGCAGCGGGAGCAGCAAAAGCAGCAGCAGCAGCAGCTCAACATGTTGCAGCCAGGCTGGCTGTGTAAAAATGGTACAATAGTTGCAACTGCGTCGTGGCGGCGCACTTGGCTGAACAATGACATAAACCTAATGACAACCAGATGACGATGACGATGAGGAGCACGACGACGACGATGATCATCATGATGATGATGAGGATGAGGATGGCGGCCTCAATGCCTTCGGTTGGCAAGCAGCGGCAGCTCCAGAGGCAGCACGGCCGAGAGATGGTTGGATGCCACTGACAACAATGACAACGCTGACATGCACAGACAAAAAAGGCAAAGAAGGCAAAAATATAAAAAAAAATCGTTTTTGAAATCAAAATTTGACGCAAGCTCCGGTGTCCAGAGCCGCAGAACCGCAAAGGACAAGCATCCGGAAAAGTGGAGTGACACTCGGGGACTTCACTAAGGATAACTAAGCATAAATGCCGGAGCATGCTGCGGTCAGCAATATGCGAAGCGCCTATCAAAAGCCAGCAGCAAGTCTCACCTCGAGTGTGCTCGACTAGAAGTTACCCAGTGGCATATGGCCAAACTTGCACAAGTATCGACTATATGAACCAACAGCGTCAACCCAGCGTCAACATTATGAACATATTATTTAAACACATTTTCCCTATGATTAAATTGTATCTATTTACATTTACATAAAAATGTACCCACATTTGTTTTGACTATTTGACGGAATGCCAAACAGCCGGAAGACATAGAACCTTTTGTAATCAGATCTTGCTATTCATGTTGTCTGCCCTTTCTTTTGCCAGAGTTTCAGAACAGTAAAACACTTGACTTGACTTGTCGAATTTAAGCAAATTGCTATTGCGCCCTGAGCAGAGGCTGCACAACTCTTCTCCTGGATTCAAATGTTATTATTTATAATGGTTACCACAAAGGGCAGTCACCATACCAATTTTGGTGTCCCTAGCTAATATCTCACCTCAATTTTTACCGATTCTCGATGAAAATCGGAAAGAAAGATTTGTTCGCATATGCAGAAATGTCCATACAAATGGCACAATTGTAACAAACAAAATTGTGCACATTTTTTTCTCTCAATGGCTTCCAAAAATTTGCCTTCATTCCGATGGCAATAAGCCGATAATCCTCAGTATCATAAAGAACACAATTTGATAAATGTTTTCATTGAGATTTGATACATATACATAGATATCCAACCATAATCCTTGTATCTACCTCTGCCCTATTATACCCTTTTGATCCACTTACAGTGGGCACACAGGGCAAACAAAATCATGATAAGCGACTTGTTATCAAAACTGCAACTGCAACTGCAAAGGGCAATGGCAACGGCAGAGTAGGCAATGGGTGAAACGCCTGTCCATTTGTCGTTTAAATTGAAATTGAAAACAGGACTAGAAATCGCGTCGAGTACTTGGGCACTCTCAAAGTATTGTGACAATGAATTGATGCTGGCAAGGACTGCAGCTTGAACTGCAACTGCAAGTTCAACTGCAGCTGCAACTGCATTTGATTGCCCATTTGTGCAGCTTGCGCTGCAGACTCCAATTAGTCTCTTGCGCATGCGATGTGGGCGTGGCTGGACGATGGGCGATTATCTGTCACTGACAGCGACAGCAGTGTCAAGTTGTATTCTGTTTTGTTGACACGCCTCCAGGCCGGCGCTAAGCTGTTTTGTTAATATCAAAGGGAAAACGGCCAATAGGAAATAGGTAGTGGAACAGTGAGGGGGTGGTGCCAAAAAGATAACCCGTTGCAGTTGCCGGCTCTCATTAGGCGGCCAACAGAAATATAGCATTGCTGTTGGTCTTCGTGTTGTTTTTGTTGTTTATTGTCAAAACATGTGCGAAGCAAATTGCTGACATAGCTTACGTAACGTACAACAGCTGTGGAGTGTGGGTGAGTTATAACTGAAACTTGCCAGCCCGAGCCGACAGCTTGTTTTTTTTTTTTGGCTATTTATGGTAGCCACTGACAAAGTACTTGATATGTTCAAAACAGACAATTACTACGTTGAGCTGCTGTCATCAATTGACTGTCGTAAAACATTTTCGCTTCGTCCTTCAGTCTTGCCTTGCACACTAGACAGTCTTTGTGGCATACTTTAACTTGTGCAGCATTTCTCAAGTTAAAGAAAACGTACATATTGGCCTCATTCGGCATTCGCTGAAGACTTTTCGGAGTGGAACTTGGAGCACTCACGGGACAGCAAGTGCAGGAGAACTCCGGCTTGAATAACAACTAAGTTCGAAAAGAGAAATTATATGCATTTGTAAGTTGATTCGATTTGGACAAATTTCGAGAAATTGCATGACATAGAATCATAATATTCATAGTCAAAGAATCCGCTAGTCAAAAGTCTAAATCGTATACCCATGAATTGCAAATATTCCCACCCATGACCAAAAAAAAAAAAAAACTCAATCATTCGTGTAATGAGAGAAAACTGTAATCTTCGGATTTGATACCCTTGCCAGACTTTGCTGATAATCTGTGATAGATACTGCTTGGTGGCGAAAGACGAATATATTCATAGCTTTGACAATTTCGACACATCTCACCGATCTGATTAAGAATATGTGTATGTACTTTGCGGGGTCAACGATGACTGACACAGATTTATAACAGCCTGGGTAACAGCAAAATGGGAGCAATAAACAACTTTAACAGAAATGATGAAAAAAGGCCAATTGAATATAAAAAATTGCTGAACTTGACACAAAACTCATTTGAAATTTAAATGGCACAAGCGCATCGAATTCCTTGAGAGTGCCTTATCCTTCCTCTGCTTCTTCTATTGCTTCGACTGCTTCTACTGCTTCTACTGCTTCTACTGCTTCTACTGCTTCGACTCCATCATCGTTTTCTTCTCTTTCTTCTCGCCATCATTACGAGTGCGACGGTGAGTGTTTGTCATTTACAAATGTCTGCCGACTTGATTGGCTGCCATGGCCATTAGGCAGCTCTTCTCGACCAACTGTGGGAGCTCAACATAATACATTCACATACATATACATGTATGCAAATAAGCTTAATTCCTGACCGACTCTGAGGCCATTACGCTACAGCATGCTAAAAATTGGCAACTCAGTGAATAATAATAGTGAACGTCGCATAAATTGAAAATCTATGCGGGGACAGTGTTAAATACGGAATTTGCTGCCTGTGCGTAAATTATTGACCAAAAACTCATGCCTGTCTGTGAGTGAATAAGTGAGTTTTTGGCTTACCGCATTGCCATTAAATGCTGGCATTTGAAATGGATGACAAAAAAAAAATAAGGAGAGCTGTTCGCAACATAAGTTGAGAGTGAATATTTTGTTTGGCATTAAATTTAAGTTTCATGTACATATATATAAAATTTAAGTTATAATATAATTCATCTACCAAAACTCAGCCATCGATATAATTTGGCATAGTTTCTTTGATGGCTAGCACAAATATTCTTTATAATTAACTTTGACTTTCACAGTTTGAATGCAAGCCAAAGGAAAGTTAAAGTCAAAGCAAAACCATGTTTAAAGCCAGAATAAGAAGCAATCTACGACACAAAATCGATAAATATATATATATTTTTTGGGGTATAAACTATCAAAAAAAAGAAGATAAAACATGGCCTGCATTACAACTTTTATAAGAAACAATACAAAAAAAAACCTTCTCCTTAAGGGTGTATGTGTAAAGAGAAAATACCTAACCATGAGTTTGGTTTGTATTTGTGGTCACGTAAAACTTATTCAGGTGGGAGAAGTGGGTGGCATCCTGCCACATAGCGTCAAGCTTTCATCTCTGCAAACCAGCCAGCTCAGTCAGAAATTGGCCATGACTATGGTAAGCAGTGTAATATCGATGACAATTTTATTTGCTACACTTCGTGCTCAACTGAGGGAAAGCCCGCCGCAATGCGATTCACATATAGGCGAGTCTATTTTATATGCTTACTGGCTGATAAGTAAAGTCACACATATACTTAAAGTGGAGCTTGAAATCCGCTGGAGCCGAGCAGCCGAGCAGCCGGGCAGAAAAGACGCCCATTCTCCCAATATGGAAAGCACTTCCATATATTGGCCTGAGCCACCAGGACAATCGAAAGCTTAGTCTAAAGTCTTACACAGCTCTGAATTGCCCCGTAGTACATTCTGCACATACATATATAAGATCACGCGTATACGCTTGAAGCTGTGGGCGCAGGCAAATGTGTCAAGGCCGATTACGGCTGTTGGCAAGGGAAATTGTTGTAGCTTGGGGGAAAACGTTAAAACATTACGGCTGCAATGTGGCAAGCTGCCACGAAGCAAGTTGCTGGAAAAAAAGAGGGAATCTCACGTGTTCGACCAGCTGCAGCGCAAGCGATTCAAAAGAGGGAAAGCGAAATGAAAACGTTTGCAACGACAACGGGCAACAGGCGATGGAATCGCAAGGTGTTAAGCGGTATTTAAACTGTGACACCAGAAGAGGAGGAGTGGAGGACAGATGCAGCCAGACAGCATTCGCTATCATGGCATCGTGCAGCGTGCATCTGTTATCTATACCACCCAAGCTAAACCATCCCCCAAGTTTCATATTGTTTTTTTTTTTTTCAATTTAAATGATGTGCTCCATGGGGAAGGAATGTTTCTTTTTAAACAGATTTTTGCACTGCTCAGTTTGCAAACTGGCAAAAATGTAAGAGCTTCTTCTATAATTCAATTTAATATTGGTTACATACATATTATTATATATAATTATAAATATGAGAAATTATCAATCTTCTTTGCTGGCTGAATGGATTTTTTTGATCAATAAATCTAAAATTCCACATTGAACTTCTACCTAAAGGAGACTTTTCTGGGAATGTTAAGTTATATCGTTAAAATAATGCAACGGTACTTGCCTCTCATTAAGAAATATATATAAATCAGCTCTGATAGAAAATCTTAGAAAGTCGCTGTACAATTTTAAAAATATATCTAACTTTCAGGGTGTTCTTTTTTATCTGTGAACGTTACGATTTCACAAACTCATTTAACATTTAAAATTTATCAGAAGAGATATTTTCTAAAAAAATTAGGTTTTGCATTTTTACATTTGGAAAATATTTTAGATTATTTAGAAATATTTTTCTGAAAACAAAATAAAAACTTTCCAGCTTAGATTCGATTGTCATTTTGCTGGGATTTTTCTATATTTTTTCTGCATAAATTAACGATTCGTTATAAGCCACTCGTAAATAACAAAATCTTCGCAACTGTTATCATATTTTGCAGGGGATTCGCAGGGTGCCTCGAAGCGATTCTTTACCGACTTCCTGCAGGACCTACCCACACCCGGCACAGGGGGACCCACATTTGATACAAACATTGCCACCAACGTAACCGGTCTCGTGGGAAAAACAATCAAGTTGACCTGTCGCGTCAAAAATCTCGGAAATCGCACGGTAAGTACTAAAAAAGCAGCTAGCTGTTCGAAATGCAGTTAATTGAATCTGAAGTATTCGTGTATATGTTTGACGCGCCAACTCAAAGCGAGACGAGGTATACAAGTTTTCATGGTGCCGGATAACAAATACCTTTAAGAAATTTTTGAGCTGAGATTTTTATATAATAGCTCTATAATATGGAAATCAGTTGACTTGATGAGCGTGGGTAAAATTGAAAGTACAACTATGTAACTGTGGAAGATATATACGATATAGATAGGCAAAAGTCTTATTATGATATTTGTAGACAACATTTTTTGTATTTGCTATCGAATTAACTTTCGCTGTATTGATAAAATGCATTTTTTGGATTGATCTCCGGGAAAGAGGTGAAAAAATGTTGAAAGTTACAAAGCTAAGCTGCTTTCGATAACGTTATTCACGAATTTCGTGTTCCATGCTAGGAGTGGGGGGAAAATATATGCACAGAAGTCAGATGGCCAAATGGGTGTTGCATTAGCAAAACCAATATGCTCATTTTTCATTTTGGAAAGTGGGTATTTAAATATAAAAGTTGTACAGCGAAAAGTTGTCGAAAGGCTTTACGCTTCACGGAATGCGACTGCAAAGAGTTGCTTGTTATTAGAAGAGGAAGAGTATAGTAAGGGCAGGGCTCTAACTGATGGCAGCCGTCGTCTGTCGACGGTCGACAGTCGACGGACGACGGACGACTGTCGACTGTCGACTTTCGACTGACGTTCACTCGGGCAAAAGTTGTGAGCCGGCTTCAACATTTCTCTGTGCATCTCACTATGGCTTTGTCTACTTGAAAATTCATTCGAAATGCGACCAGTTGAAGTTGTTGAGTTTGCTATAGCGCCAGCTGTTAAACAATTAGAAATTTAATTTTTACTTCGAAGTCACTGTACCAAATAATATTCAGGCCAAGTCAAACAGTTAACATTGCACTTTTTAAGTTTTTCACATCTGATATTCCAGCAAATTGAAATATTTTACATTTTGACTAGTCACTAATAATTAAAAGAATTAAAAATTAAAGAGGAATCTGGCTATATGTGGACTCGATGGCCCTAGTCATATTAAACATATTGCAGAAAATAATAAGGAAACACATGGTTCCATGAGAGGAGTCCTTAAAAACGGCATAGTTAGTTGAATGGAATAAAATAAGTGCTAACAGCACCAAGGACGTAACTAAGGGCAAAAGAAGGCCCTACTAAATGTTATGAACTATGTTCGAGGCTGTTTTTCATTAGTATTTCAAGGGAATTCTTAAATAGGCACAGTTAGTTGCATGGCATGAAATGAGTGGTATTGACACCAATACCTCGGTGTGGAGACATAAAGGCAAAATAAGAATGTAAGTTGAATTAGAAGCAACCATTCCAATTGTATGTATGTATGTATTTTTTTTAATAAACTTTAAGAAAACTTGTAGCGAATAAATATTGTTCTGACTGTATATATAAATAATAAATAACAAAATAAAAGAAAACGCTTGTCTCTTTATATGAGAAATGAATAATGCATTGTAGAACACAAATTAGGGAAAATACTATCAAAATTCGTAACAAAATTATTTTTTAAATAACAATCTTTTTTTTTCAAATAATATATTATCAACGTCGGACTAATCTATCATTTATGTACAAGCTCACAAAGAACATTCGTTATTTAAATTGAACCTTACAAAAAAAAAAAAAACATATTTTTCGATTCGATTAATAATGAAAAATGATCCCAGTTGGCTAAATTATACCTTTTGCATATTTAGCTTCTTGATGTCTGCTGTTAACTAAGTACATTGGCTTCCCCAATTCAGTACAGTATATTTACTGGTGTTAAGCGGCATCCATTGATGTTAATTAGCTGCCTAGAGAAGAGTAATTAATCACATGGCCAACAGTTTGTCAATTATAATGCTCCAGATGTCGAACTATTCGCAAGATGCAAGCTCATAAATAACAATTAACATGGTGGTCGATAGGGGAGTGAAGTGTGTGGAATTAAGTCACTTGTTTTATGCTAAGACGGCAATTTGCACTTTGCTCATGTCTCGAGTGTCGTGTTCCAATTTGCTCGCCATATTTTAACATATTTTTGAAAGCGAAGCAATAAATGGCACAATTAGTGGGAGGCCATTTAAAGCAGACAATTCAAAATATATTTGTATGTTTGTATATTTGTGGAGGAGGACGTCAATGTCAATTGTGATAAAATCATTTTTGATGTCGCTTTTTCTGAAGCCGAAAAAGAAAAACAGCAGATGTCAATATTCATCTGGCACAATAAAGCAAATTCAGAATGGGAAATGGTAAATGACATCTGACCATTATGATAACAACATTTGTTGCACTCTCCGATACTCATATACATAGTTACGACTTTTGTTGTTGTTGCAGGTGCTGTTGCTAAGGCTAAATTGATTTCAATACAATCAAATCGACGCGTCGTCAGGAAAGCTTATTAAAATCACATTCGTAGCAGCCGCCATCAATGGTTGCGATACGCTAAAGTCATGTTAGTGTCGTTTTGCTTTCTTGACAATAAAAAAAAAATTACATACATTAGACAAAAAAAAAAAAACAAGCGAGAACGCTGCAGTCAGGCGAACCCAACTGCGAAAGACTCTGATACCATGAGTAATACCAGCTGAGAACAGGTGCCAAAGAACAGGGTGGGTTTAGCCAAGAAATACCGATCTTTTAAGGAGAGTTTTAGTAATCTATCTATCGTCTAAGCTTGCCTTGCCTTTGGGGGCATGAGTGGGTCAAAAAAGTAAAAGATACAAAATTGGAATATTTTCCTAGTAACCTACTTTCCAAGTATTGAAACTGTAGCTCTTAAATTGCGGTACGAGTAGACATGGGTTTTTGAGATACCTTCGCTATCAGAGTATAAAAATCGTCATGATTTGCAGTGTGAGCTCTCAAAAAGTTAATTTCTGAGACGAAGGTTGGCTCTTTCTTAAAGCGGAAGTTTAATTTCTTAATTCAAAAGTCGGTTTTTCTTAATGTAGAAAACACAAATCTAAATTCTCTTTAATATTTTATTTTAAGATTCAATAAATTTATTTGTAATATTTAAATATCCTTTTATGATTCCTTATAAGATTCAAGTTTTTGTCTTTTCACCTAGAGTCCATTAAATCTGGGTAAAAAAGTATCCACTTGTTTTAATGCTAAATTATGTATAGGCAAAAGGGAGTATCTGCGGTTTTTGCATAAAAAAACTGTGATTTTACATTTTTTGTACGATTTTTCTTTTCTTTGAGTGTAGTTGTGGTGATGAAAACGAAATAAGAGAGATATGCTGCTAGAGGTTTTGGGCTTTAGCCCCTTCTTGCTTGTCATTTGTGGTTATGCATGCAACTGGCCGCTTTACCAGGCGACCGCACATTCGAAGGCTTTCACGCCGCAAAGGTTTGGTCAGGTGGGGAGCGAGACGTCTAATCTCATTGCATGCACTTCATTAGTGTGTAATTGAAGTGGTGTCGTCAATTGGATTGCCAATGCCCCCAGTGCCATGTACGTCACAGAAGCTACCTCCACTAGGCGATGGGGCGATGAGGCAATGCGATGGGATGCGATGCGATGTGATGTGATGTGATGTCGACTGTCGATTGGAATTGAAATTGTTGTGGTTGATGCTGCAAGTAAATTGATATGTGTGGGTCAATCATACATACATACATGCATGTATGCGTGCATACACACATACACTCATACATATCCTATTGGCCAACACCAATTGAAAGTGCAATTTGGCGTGTGAGCCGCATGGTCCTGTAAACGTTTCTTTTCGCTACCGCTGTCTCTCCCCCTCTAGCTCTGGATTGCCCTTTTGTTTTGTCACAATTCGTGGCAGCCGCAGGGCACGTTCACCACACTTTCATATACAGACACACACACACACACACAGTCGTCGAGTCGATTTCCACTTTGACTCTTACTAATCCCAGCGTATGTGTTTTTTGTGTGCGTTTTTCGATGTTTTTATGCAGAATTCCCTGGCCCCTACCACCCGTATGCCCCTCTCCCCTGACCCTTGGTTGCCTGCAGTCACTCAACTTTTCGGGCAATTTTGTGTTTTTTGCCCCTTTGTCCCCAATTTCAAACATTTATTTAAATTTGTGAGCTTTGCATTTGCACTGTGAATGCGGCGCACAGCGCAACAGCTGCCACTTCCACTAGATTTGGTTGCCTACCCAAAAGGGAGCTAAGAGTAGCAGAAAAGCTAAATCAATAGTAAAAGCAGAAACCATTTCTCACAAGCTTAAATATTGCTCAATGAGTGCTGGCTCACTTAGTGCACTAAACGGAATACTTAGTGCATTCGTTAAATAAGTTTTAATACGCTGGCACGCCCATTTTTCCTCTGATTTTACGCCTTTTCTACTCATGTTGAGTGGCTCATTTAAAAAACGCTGTTAAAATAATCGGCAATTACTTTTATTTGGTTTGTTTCCTGCCAATTCCCACTGCCATGCCCACAAGCCAGGTGATTTTTCATTAAGTTGGCCGCCAATCTGGCGGCTGCGCAATTCTCTGTTCCCAGTCTAATGACGGCTCAAAGCTGTTAGCAATGACCCTTCTTGATTACGAGGCCGAAGCCGGGCGTGGCTATAATATTATAAACTTCCAGCTCAAGTGTTGAAGTAGTTGTCGAGGTAGTCCAAGTAGTTGACAAATAGAACTCGTCCATCAAAATGTGCTGCTTACGTTTGTGACAAAAATGTTCAACTTTATAATGGAAATGTCAAATCAAATCCAGTTGCATACCCCTATGGAATTAATATGCACAGATATTTAGAACATTTTTATTCAGTTTTGATATCTTGTATTTGATATTTTATATTTTAAATATAAATCGAATTACTCGTTGCTAATTTGAAATCTTTCGAATTGTTTTTTAATTTATATATATTGTACAAAAAAAAAAAATAAATAAATTGATCTAAAGAAGATGAATGGGGAAAATTATTTTTTTTTTTGCTGTTGATTAAAAACATACGTACATATTTTACAACAAATACATATTGTCAATGGGGAAATATTATGTTAAAATGATTATTATATTTTTAAATTAAAAATAAATAATTTAGTTGAATCGGGAAACAGGAGTACGTTGAAAATTGTTAATCAATTAATTCATTTTTATATATATTAAAAAAAAGAAAGAATAAAGTGTGTTATCGTCGTGAGTCTCATGACTCCGGATAACATAGTTATCCAGTCGATGGGTCAAAAACAACAAGGGAAGCACAGGACAATTTGTGGCACTCCTCAACCTTGGCCATTACACGCTCAGCGAAGTAGTACTTTGCGGAACATCGTTCCCATTTTCCCATTTCCTTTGCACCCTCTTTCATTATTGTTATCTCTTGGGTTATTTGTCTGCTTACAAGCCAATCGCGCTTTCGGGTATAACTTACAGATTGGTTTTGCTGCCAACATTTGCCAGTAAGTGCTAAATGGCAGTGCGTCTCTTATTGACTTGAATGCAAACAAACACAGACAAACACACACAAACACACACACACACACATAGACCCCAAACGGCTGTCTTCACTAGTTAGTTCGCTGCCATAAACCTTTGTGTGTGTGTGTGTGTGTCAAATTGCAGAGCTTCTGAAAGGCTGAGAGGCTGTGCTTAAGCCTGGCAGATAAACACTGATAGATGTAGTCACATAAACAAGTGAAACATACTTGTAGGACGAGTGTCTTCTATTGGCTGCTGGCTAAAATATGAGATACTTCTGAAACGGCTGTTTCTTGCTAGGATCCGGATCAACGGGTGCATAACCCCACTGGCTCGGTGCAGCTTCCTAAATCATTGTCATAACTAACGAGTGTTGGGGCGCCAAAAACAGCTGCCTACCAGAAAAACTGGGATAATAGATTATTTTACTTAGCTGCCTTTAAAAACGAACTGTTATAAAACAGTCTTCAAATAATTGAATACAAATTAACCAAAGATAATTCTCTGATCTAGAGTTTTTCAGAATTTAATTTTGTGGAATCTTTTTCTAAGCCCAGCTATAATATTCATTTTAAATGATTTATATCGTAGTGTTTTGAATTAATGCGCCAAATTAACCTTTAGCCAAATCTAGTCTTAACTTATGAGGTCGAAGTTAAATAGTGAATTACAGCGCCATGATGGTAATTAAATTTGTACATTTCAAATCTAAAATCCCCAAGATTGAAACGTAATTTAGAGAGAGAGAGAGAGAGAGAGAGAGAGAGAGGAACGGATATGGATATTGGATCGACTGGATATTGTCCTAAACAAAAATGAATATACTTGGTGGGTGTGGAGTTGTCTGCTTAATGCTGCCTGTTACATAAATTTGCCCGGCCTTATTATTTGTTTTTTATTCATTTTTGATGGATGCAGTGTAAACAAATAAAGGACATACATAAATATATACATACATTTATACCTTTACATCATGTTTTGTGTAGGTATATAAATGTATTTGTATATGAATATGTAAATATATTTGTACGTATACTATATGCTATGCTTTGTGCCGTGGCATCGTTTATTTTCGTCAACATTTTTTTGATTTACGTGCTCAGTGATTGCTCCGCCCGCTCCTCCGTCTCCGTCACCTTCGTGGCAGCAAATCCCATTTCCATGGCCGTTTCCATTGCTTCTTTCCTTCCACTGTGTAAGCCAGACCCAGAAACTAATGTGCCAGGTCAAAGGCTGCGGGCGAGACCACCCAGCCATTTAAATACAATTTCCCTGACGTGTACTCTTCCTTCCAGCTCCTGTGCTTCGGCTTGTTTTTAAACAAAAATTGCGTTACGTGCTTCGTGTTAAGCGTGTGATGGAGTCTGTGGGTGCTCCGGGTGGCGACAAGGGGGGGTGGGCGATGACTTGAGCGAGCATAGGGGCGGGGCCGTTGGGGGGGTGTGTTGGCGGGAGTTTTACGGCCGTGCTTATTATTATTTCATCTTGCTGCCCTTTCTCCTTGCCGTTGTTATTGTTGCTGTAGCTGTAGCTGTTGTTGTTGTCCTCGTTGTTGTTGTTCTTTTTGCTGTTGTCGTTGTTGTTGTTTGGTAGGTAATTTCATTCAATTTCGTTATGAATATTTCGCGCTGCAGGAAACGCCGACGCAAAAGGCGCCTCACTCCCCCGCCCCCCACCTTGCGTGGAGAAACTCCACCGTCTGGCCTCGTTAGCATAGCTATTTGGGTTAACGGTAAGTCAAAAGGCGATATTCATCCCGTCCCCCATCTGCTACCATTTAGCATTCGCCACTGGCCCTTTTCCGCTACCCATTCCGAATCCCATTCCCTGTGTGTGTCATTAGCGAGCGTTTCGAATCGAACAAACACTTGGCCATTTCGACAGCTTATTAGCCGGCCATAAATTTGGATATGTTCGATGTGGGTAACATCTTTGCCTGATGTGCCTCTTATGCTAATCCGCACGATATTGCAAAATTGTTTTATGACACTGCTGCACCGGCAATAAACATAAAAACTCCCATTTGCAGGCCCCAGTGTCTTATTCAAATCAGCCCGAAAGAGTTCGCAGACAATATAATATTTGTGCATATTTTATGAAGACAACAAATTGTTCTTCATTTTGAGAGGCCGTATAAATAATGATATATGTATGTAACATAAAACCTGATCAAACAGTCATGTATACCCTAAAGGGCCAAAAGAATGTAATTAAACAATGCAGATGTATGCAACAGGCATTGGTAGACAATACCGTCTATATTCTTGATCAGCAAAGGCGATCTCAGATACTGAAAACCTCATATTTAATTAAAGTAAGGAGATCCATATAAGAAGGCGCTGTGTTAGTTTCCTGACCGCATCTGATCTGCGTGCGGTATACGAGAACTTATATTGCAAGTTTGAAGCCTCTACCACATTGTATATAATCTAAATTTGAAGAATATAGTCTCTGAAATCTGCGTACATATCGATATACCAATTAAGCAAGGTCTCCCGTCTTTTACATATTTTTTGCCTGCTGTTCACTATAATAATAAACTTGCGGTAGCAAAAACACATTATCAGTGACAAAAGCCGATAAGCTGCCAATTGCATTGTATTCATTTTTAATACACACATTCAGTTTATTTCCGGCAAACAACATTTTTTTATGCGCAAACAGTAATGAGGTTGGTTTTTAATGTATATATAATGTATATATATATATATGTAGATACACACACACATGTGTATTGTCCTCTAATGATGTATGGATCTCCGCCCGATATTCAGCGGCATGCAAAACTCTTTATTCCCCTTTAATGCTGTCATTTTAATTAGGGATGCACGATGCTAAAAAATATGTGTTAATTATGATGCTGTTATTGTTATTGTTATTGTTCATGTGCGTTGCCCGCCGTCGAGCTTTGGCCCACTGTTTGAAAATAACCAAGCAAAAAAGTAATTGCACACTGAAGTGCGTATTGTATTTTTTGACTTGGCAATCTGTATTTTGACAAAACACAAGAAATTGTGCACTCTCCGCAATACAAAAAAGTACCAATTATTTTTTTTGTCACCATTCAGAAAATAAAATACAAAATACGACTTTTTTTAATGCGATTTTGAACCCTGTCCTTGGTTTGTTTTTATTTTGCCTTATCATATGTGTCCTTGGACTAGACAAACAAACCTTAGTCTATTTACGTGGACTGTTACATGATAAGAAAAATGTTACATAAGAAAGGCAATCGCATTAAATATCTTATTTATTTACATAAATTGCACATTAAAAGCGCTGATCGACTTGCATCAATACATCCAGAACTTAAACTTCTTTAACATACTCGCTTAAGATAATAATATCTTCTATATATATACATATATATAAATATATATAGATATATTTATATGCACATATTAACAATGAAACACACTGCAAGCTGCGCTGATTGTTTCCACCTGAAGAGATACGTATTACCCGAATTCTTAAAAGTGTTGAATAATGGTCGTCGTCATTGTACTACCTTTTCAAGTGGCTGGCACTTAAGAGAATACATGCAAACAAAAGACGCTAAGCAACCATGCGAAACAATTGGGGACCGTGCATCTGCCAAAGTCCTCTTCTCATACCCTGTACCCATTAATAATAGCCAAGAAGGGGTATCTCGCACCCAGAGAGCTCCTACTTGCTTCACTTGCCTTATAGTGAATAGAACACCTAATATTCTTGGTCGGGCTCAACAGCCGAATCGATAAACGATATATTTCAACATGATTTTATTCACTAAAATACTAGCCTTACATATGTAGCTACAATGATCAACTATAGATACGGTTATAAATATGTATTGTTCATTCTAAAAATTTGTTTCTAAGCAATAAAAATAGTGTTAATTTATTGCCATTGAAGGGTCTTAAAATAGTGTTCATTCTTAATATCAATTACTAATAGACATAAATGGTAATCTTTGACTTTTATCAATTAATTAATTTTTATTTCTTTTTTTGCTTAAGCTCGAAAACTACAACTAAATCAACCAGTCAAGTCAATAAACTTATTAATAGTGTATCAGTTGATATGCAAAAAAGTTTCTTAGGTTTAAAGTGATCTTAATGCAGCTTTGTATAAGAATAATCCGACAATAAGAGTAGTCGTTGACATATTTTTATTTTTCTTTATATTACTTATTTTTTCTTTTTTTTCGTAGTTCGTTCAAATTTGAAATTAATGTGAAACAAAGTTAAATGTTTACAGCCTAAAGTGTATACAACGGTAGAGTTTCTTAACAGAGGATAACAAGCCAAATAACAAATCGAGTCTTTCGTCTACCTAAAAAAATTAAGCTCCAATCTATCGTGCGTCATTAATTTATATGTGCTACTTCCACACAACACAGCAGTCATTAAACTCGCTGCCACATGTCAATTACATAGAATTTCAAATGCATCCGATTTATAAAATTGAACCAGAAGTCATTATACCTTAATTGCGCCAATTTATGACATAAATATATATGGGACTTTATAATAGATAAATTGAATGGGCGAATCAGTTGAAAGTGGTCATTGTATCAACACATAAATAATGGACATATTGAACCGGACAAATTTCTAGGGAATCGATGATTGTGAATCAATGAAATTTATTATAAATATACTATTTCAGGCATTCATATCAGTTGCCACTCGTCATTCTGATGGCATTTGAAGTGCATGAGCTGTAAGTGAGACGCAACCACAAGTCAGCACATGTCGCAACATGTCACCAAAATTGCAGCCGTTTTAATTATGAATAAATAAAGCAGACAAATCCAACAAGCCAGCAGCGAACAGAAAGCAAGAAACTGTCAAAGCAGCATTAACTGCTTGCATGGGGACGATGTCATGGGACGTCAGTGCGTATGTGTGTGTGTGTGTGTGTGTGTGTGTGTGTGGGCGTGTCCGCCAATTACATTGTATATTGCCAACTGGGGCTGGCAACTGTCATTCTTATGGCATAAATCATATATTACACGAGCTTGTCAGCGACAGTTGCTGTTTGCCCATTGTCCATCTCTTTCTTTTGCTGCTGCTGCTGCTGCTGCTGCTGCTGCTCGTTTTAATGCGGCCGTCATAAAACATTTACAAAAATTGTATAAACACAAATTGCTGCCGTGTTGAAACTAAAACCCAGCCAACAACAAACTAAGCTCAAGCCCAGAGCCCAGAGCATCCATTCACATTTCTCTCCCAAGTAAGCGCAAATTTCAAAAATGAAAAAAATACCAAAAAAAAAAGACAAAAAAAAAAAAGAACTTCCATAAAAGTTAAGCACACAATGGGCATTTGTTGCATTCCAGTTTGTGGGGTCCGTTCCATTGACATGATACTTTGGGGCTCACTGTCAGAGTTAGATGATTAGCTAAAGCAGTTGGAGCAGTTGGTGATCCAAGCACCTGAAGTTAGGGATGCGGCCATTCTATGCTGATGTTTTCCGCTTGACGCTGCCAGACGCAACTTTGCCAATGTAAAAACTTTGTGCGATGTCGCTTTGAATGTGGCTCCTCTTTAATGTCATATTGGCTAATCTGAACAGTGCTCAGCTCAGTTCTCGGTGCTTGGTTGAGCTGGAACAACAACAGTTATGGCCTGGCCGAATGCACGTGGCCCCTTTTGCAAATATTCAACGAAACATGTACGCGGTCCATACACACACACACACACAGACACAGAGAGCGATAGTGAGAGAGAGACTGAGAGATTGAGAGCGAGAGAGAGAGAGAGAGTCATAGACACAAACGGAGACACCCAAGGCCGGTGTGTGAAGTCTGGCTCGTTGCGTCCCGTTGCGCTGTAGTTGTGTCCTTGCCCAGACTCGATAGGCTTGACGTGGACGAGTGTTCAGTTGCAAACCATCTCCATCTGCGTCTTTTGTTCGTTTGGCGCACACTCAAAAATTGGCAAGACGAACTTTTAGCAACGTGGCAGCACTAAGGCGAAGTCGTAGTTGGATCAACCTTGTTAAGCTGTGCCACACTTGCTAGACAAGCGCAGCAGCAGAGGCAGCAGAAGCAGCAGCAGCAGCCACAATAGCTGACACTCAAGCTCAAGCTGAAGCTGTAGCTGTAGCTGAAGCTGAAGCTGCACCAGGAGCTGATGCTGATGCTGACGAAAAGAAACCTGCTGAAGAGCATTAGAGCCAAAGTTTGCTCTTAGCGAAGCGTTCAAGTGGAATAAGTGGAGCAAATGCGATGTTAAGCCCACCCAGAGCGAGCGGCTCGATAAAATCAACGTCAATAAACCTCCAACCCCACCTCCCACCTCCCAACTCCACTCCATAACCGTTCGCATCCTCAATATAGTCATCGCGTCGTCAAACGCGAAAAAAAACGGATAGCTTCTTTGACACGACAATAACAACTGTCACTGAGGTGGGCAAAAAATCAGATTGCCACAGGTAAGAATGAGCAAGTCAATGTTGCACGACGAGAAGATGTCCTGCAGACTTTTCTTTTTATTTTTGTATTTTTATTAAAATATAAATAAAATGTTGAATTTGTTTCTCACTTGGATAAAACTGATTATGTAGTCACTCATATTTGAATTATTTGTTTTATTAGTCATTTCGTCAACGGAACCCGGCTATAAATCGGACTTAGTTCGTCCGGTGAATCATTGTTGTTCAGTTCTGTGTGTTATATACTTTGGAGCTATCTTACTATACCCTCTCTTACCATGCATTTTGCGTACAGAGTATTAATGGGCGCTGTGGGGCGGCAAGGGGAGACGTGAAAAATATCAGCACAAACTACAATGAAATTGTCAAGCGGTGGGAATTCCTTTGCCGTTTGCTGCTCTAAAGAGCATTCTGATATTTAAAGAAATTTCATTTATTTGTAGATAAAGACAACTGAAGGTAACTGAGCTGGTTGAAAATAAAAAGAACGCAAGCAACTAAGTTCATGTATCGATGATGTTATCAGGTGCTTTCAAGATAAAGTTTCCTTAAGCACTTGAATAGTTATTGCCATACTCGTATTATGCGGTTGGAAAAAGGCAATATATTAAAGAGGAGTGTATTGTTTTTGAATAACCTATTTTAAAGTTAATCAGTTTGCAGGTATCTCGTTTTATGAGTTACAAAGGACGTTATGATTTGTAACTGAACTGAGCTAATCTGCCTAGAAAGAATAGGAATTGGACCAAAGTTTTTGGATAATTTTCAAAGTATCAAGGATCTTATGCCATAACCTAATCTCTTATGAGCCAATTCTTAGTTTGTGAAAATACACTAGAACAGGACAAAAACTGACCTGATTGTCTGTGCGCTTGCCTGTCGTCTGTCGCTTAAATTTGAAAACACGTTTTTTTTCTTTTATCTTGGAGTCAGACAACATTTTGTTATTACGAATTGGAATGCTTGTTTTTATGACCCGCAAATTTTATTACAATTGGATAATAAACTCGCAAGAGCCAATTTTCCAAGGTGTAAACCATAAGGAAAACCCGAAAGTGACCAATTTACGGTATATGTCTCTCTCTCTCTCTCTCTCTGTGTGTGTGCGTGTGTGTGTGTATGCGTGCATATAAGTATACTTCAGCCGTCCTGCACTTCTTCGCATGCAATTAAGTATCTATTTGCTAGTTGCAAATGGCAGCCAACTGGCTGTCACGTGACTGCATCGATGTTGGCAGGCTAACAAATAAGCGCAGAAAGTGGCCAATTACAGACCAATTGTTAACGCCTGGTGCAACGTATGAGTCAATATCGCACTTTGTGTAACAATATTAAATAAAATATGAGCAATATGTGTAATATTTCCAGTACAGACAATCGTTATGGCAAACTGGGTCGGCAACATTGGGAGGGTTTCACATTCAGTCTTAAGACAATTTACAAACAAATAATATTGTGTTTTCTTTGAATTATGGGTTTGGTGCCGCAACTCACATTTTGTTATTTTATCATTGTCTTTGGCTGGTGAGGTATTTTTTTCTGCACTTTTCTTATTCACATTGACTCCGACATGCTCTGCATCACAGTAATAAAATCAGTCGCTAAATTTATTAATATATTACATTATTTAATCAACAACTGTAATTCAGCTGCAGGCAACACTTCCAACTAATCATATATCTGCTTTAGTGAAAGAGTAGGCAAAGTCCACTTCGAGTAACCAAACAGAAAGTGCTAACAGGCCTCGGGTATTTAGTAATCTTTGCCCTGATGGAAAGTTAATGCTTAATATTCTATATTATTCAAATTGAACTACAGATGCTTATATGCACTATTAACCTGACATGCCCAAAGTAAAATGTAAATGTAGACAGAGGCTGTCAAGTCCGCGATGACAACAAAATACGTGAAATGACACATTTTATACAAAATTGATAAAAGTAAAAAACAAATTAAAATGCAATAGAAAAAACAGCTCGAATAGTAGATACCCTGAAGACAGTTATTAAAACACAGTATTGTTAAAATTAGTGTCATTAATATGCAAATACGTTTTTGTTGACTAAATTTGGGTTCGTTATCCATCTTAATTACAATTTAAGAGATCATTTTATTATTATTATTACTATTTTTACAATTGAGTCTTTTATTGCTTTCGGAAATCAATCTATACCGATAATACCGAAACGGTTGAAATTATCGATAAAATGAAATAATAATTAATGTGTTATACGAGAAGGGCTGCCTGTACATAATTTGGCGCAATTGCAAATCAGCTTCTACAACCTCATCCATTTTGAATGGGCTAATGGTACAAAGAGCTTTAAAAGAGTTATGGACTTATGTTGAGCATAAATCGTTGAGTAAATTCGAAGCCGATTCTATGCATCATTTCTTGTTGGAGAAAATATCCCACAATGACTTTGATCCACCGAGGATAACTGATAGTTCGGATACGATATACGATATACGAATGTTCGGTTTATTTAGGGAGTTCAGGTGCAGGGTATCTGCTAGTCGAACTGACCAACTAAAATACTTAAACCCCCTTATCTAAGCTAATGAGGGACATACTCTGAACAAATTGACGATGCCCGCAGCCAGATAAGCAGCCCCCTGTCCCATCTATCCCTTACTTCTCCATACATACCACTTGCAGGACATTTATTGACCGACATATATAAGATGCATAACAATGGCTTTGCGATAGCTGCTGGCGTTGGCGTTTAACTTGGACGTGTATAAATCATAAAAGGCCACATCATCTCCTTAAGCCTGCCACAACACAAAATACAAAGCAAAATATACGCAACCATTGACAGGCAAACTACAATATAAGCGATATCCTCGTCAGCCTAACGGGGAGCACTCTGCTAATGAAGACCCTAGATAGATACAGAGAGAGAGAGAGAGAGAGACAGAGAGAGAGAGCGACAGAGAGATAGAGAGAGAGCGGCTGATGTATGCAAAATAATGGGCAAGTAACACTGCCGGTCTCAGTGAGAGCCCTTGATTGGCATTCCAGTCAGCGATTCTAAGCCGCAGAAATATACGTGGGGATTAAGTGTAAAAAGTTTTAATCTTAAATCAACCAGACGACAGCAAATGTTCACAAGCAATTTCTCGTGCTAAGCAAATATTTACCCAATAAATTCCATTAAAACTAACAATTGGTTTACTTTTTGGCTTAAATGACTACCCAATATAAGCAGCAAGCAGCCTGACTGACACTAAAGGCATGCCAGCAACTTTTAACTTGGCTACGTAGTTTTTCCTGCGGTGACAAAAACCCAGCAACAACTTTAGTCGCAGTAGCAGCCGCAGTTCCAACCGCAGCCGCAGCCGCATCGAGTAAATGAAGAAAGAAACAAAAAAAAAAGGAACTTAAGCAAAATATAAGCATTTGTCTGTTGGGCGGAATGGTAGGGGCGGGGCAGGGCGGGGCGAGTCGTGACGATGCACGACAAGGATAAAACAGGGCGACTGAATAAAAATAAATAAACACTTTGCTTCTGCTGCTGTTGCTGCTGCTGCTGCTGTTGCTGCTGCTGCTGCTGCTGCTCCGGCTGAGGTTGTGGGTGGCGTGTGTGTGTGTGTGTGTGAAGACCTCGGGTGAAAAAAGTTGTTGCCAATTGAGCCAAAAGCAAGACACAAAAGGCCTGGTTGGCCAAAAACACATAAAAATATAAAAGAAAAGAAAAGAACACCTTAAAAAGTAATATAAAGCGACCAACAATTTATTCCAGCTGAACGCGCCTTTATTTATCTAAAAAGTAGTTAGGTGAACTTAACAAGCAAGTGTGCCCGGCAAGTGGCTGCTCAACTAGCAGACACCCTGTACCCATCCACCATCCACCCTCATCCATCCCCCTTACACTGTCACACGCATATACTGTGCAGACACCTTTATCGAATTAAAAAAGATTTTATTTAAAACTAGATGTACATTTAGCAAATAGCATTTAGCATTTCTTAGCATTTCTGCTAACGGTAATATATTAAACAACTTTCAGAGCCAGCTTCAGGCAATGAAATTAAAATCAATAAAAGATTCAACTTATCTCGAACAATCTATGAATGTACTTTAGAACTGGGTTATTCTTGAGATTCCGGTTCACAATGGTGGATACGGACCTTAGCTTGTAAGGCGTGTCTGGTCAGCACAACGAGGTCATGATATCAGGGGAGGAGTGGTGACAACTGATGGCAAATAAAACAACTGACTATATTCGAAATTAATTCCGCTTTTCTTTGGCGAATTATTAAAGCGGAAGGTTTTGCTTATCCCTTCTTAATTCCAAGATAAAATTCCTCAATAAATTAAAACATTTTTACTCTTTTCTTAAATTACACAGCATTTGTTTTAATTATTATAAATTCTAGGGTGTTAAATTTTGTTTTAATTAAGTCATTAAAAAAAATATATATAATAATAAAAAAAATAATATATAATATGAAATAGTAAAAAAACGTTGATACCATAAGTAATACCACCTGGTAACAGGTGGCACAGAACAAGGTGGGTGTAGCCAAGAGTTGCAAAAGTTTCCTCCTTCCTACCAAGTTAGGTAGCTGCAACAGTGAATTTTGGGGGCGTGAGTGAGCGTGAAATGTGGAAAGATTTTCATCCCGCCTTTCATATTTGGTAACTGCAGCTCTCAAGAATTTTGGGGAACGATCTTAGTAATGTACTTTCTAAGTTTGCTAACTATAGTTCTTAAATTGTCGGAGATATAGGCTTTTCTCGTTTTTTGTGAGAGAGATGATCTATTATTATATTATCGATTTTATCGATTTTCTAGGCCCTTCGTGGACGTAGCATTCAAATTTTTGACGTCTACTCGAATGCATTGCAAATTTGAAAACACATCCTAATCTCCTCGACAAGTACTAAGCATATCAACTATAGCAGATTTACCAAAACATTTCAGGATTAAGTCTTTTGCGAGCATGCCCCACTTAAATGCCAAGTGCTCAATGGAATGCAACGCATTCACTATCTTCACTGCATTGGCCTTGAGCCATCGGCTGAGTAATGCTTTCGGAGACGAGTTCGAGGATAAATGTTCGGTGGCATTCTGCTCTGATTGTCCGATAGCTGTAAAGTCTGGCAAAACTTGCCGCTAGCTGGGCGATTGCCTACGAAGATAACGGCGCTACTGTGGCACAATGCCAGTGCTCCTTTGGCGCCGCCATGCCGCGCAATGTGGACAAATCAATCTTGCTAGCTACGTGGATTGTAATTATTCTTAGTACGTTACTTTTTCTCAAAAGGAGTAAGTTAAACTTCCCCTTTGTGAAGCATGCCAAGATATTATGCTTGAAGAATATTGTGTGTATCCGTATCACAATTTCTAATCAAACTTGAGCAGAGCAGATTCCCGGCACGAGGGGTGGTCTCTAAAATTAAGATAATGATTACGATTTTATGAACGCAGGTTGCTGTTTGCTATAATATCGATGTAAGCGCTTTAAGTAAAATTGACTCCTTAAGTTGTTATTAGCTTTTGGGGCAACTGCTGCCAAACTGCTGCTGATGTATTATTACCGCTTTTACGCGCGCTTAAGTCACTCATCATCGTTTAATTGGCGCCCACAAAGCCAACACACACACACAAACGGACACACACACACACACACACAGATACAACCACTAAGAAATTGGCAGCAGAGTCTGCTACTCGGCAGCGAGCCAAAATGATAAATTGTTCGAGTACAGCAAACCTTTTTGCAGTTGTGGCTATTAATGTTTGGTAAGAGAATTTGAAGGAGTAAAAAAAATCTCATATATTAAGTGTTAATTAATGTTGCTTATATCGAATTTCTCGATGTACAGTTCTTGAGAAATGAATATGCATTAAACCGATCGAACGAACCTCAAACAGATAAGTTAGTTCCTCAAGTGCATTTTCGAAATCAACAAATCTGTTTTCAACACTTTTCAGCCTAGTTCTTAAACTAAGCCCCGAATAAATACATATTATATACGACTCAAATTCAATTTGCAAGAATAAAATAAATGTTTTTTCGCAGATTTCCGCCTCTTTGTTTGGATATACATATATTTATTGTATAAGGGACCTGTATTAATTTATCATTGATTTGCTGACTTTACTTTGTTTCAGGTCTCTTGGGTGCGCCATCGAGATATACACCTTCTGACTGTGGGTCGCTATACGTACACATCAGATCAGCGTTTTGAGGCAATGCACTCGCCTCATGCCGAGGATTGGACCCTGCGCATCCGCTATGCTCAGCGCAAGGATTCGGGTATTTATGAGTGTCAGATCTCTACGACTCCGCCAATTGGTCACCCTGTCTACTTGAATATTGTGGGTGAGTATCAATTAACCTGCGTGTGTGGCGACACACACACATATATATACTTATATATACAATATATATATATATATATATATATATATATAGATGTAGGCCGGGTAAAGCCTCTTAGCTGGGGGTTGCTGTCATTTCCCATCTGGACGCTTTTACTATTTGGCTACGGTTACGTGTGACTGATTTGCCAGCCACTTTTCTGTGTGTGGACTCTGTCTGACATCCAATCTGGCAGAAGTCGAAAGCAGGAAGTGTTGCTCGAAAGGAGCATCCGCAAAAAAAGCTGACCACTTGACCGTATCTATATCTTGGATCTAGCTCACTGTGTGTGCCACTGAGTATCTCTGGGTGTCTCTGGGTGTGTGTGTGCGTGGACCTCAACCTACCTCTAAAGTGTTGTTGCTGTTGTTGTTGCAATGTTTGTGTCGTTTTATGGCAGCTTTTTGCTGTTTGATGATTCCCCTGGGCACCATTTGCACTTTATGGCTTTTCACAGACCGACAACGATGCCGTCGTCGCCGCCGCCTCCTTTTGACGACACCCACGAAGGAGCGTGAGTCCTGGGATTTTTTTTAGCGTTTTCAACTTGGGGCGCTCTTAGCTGCTGTGCCTTTTAAGCTTGAGGTGTCGCTGCCGGGTCGACGGCTGCTAGCGGTAGATGCCCCGTATCATAAATTACAAGTTGTGCATTTTGTGGCTATAAAAACCAAAACAACACGTACTTATGCTCTACTCAAGTCAACTGAAGTCGATTCGAGTCGAGTCGAGTCAAGTCAAGAGTGTTTGCTTACACACTGTGGCATGTCCGTCTTAAATGAATTCTACTTAATTCGAAAATAGTATCATTTTAGTGCTTCATGGTGCGGCGTATAATTTTATTTCATTTTATTTTACATTTTATTTTGTGGTTGAAGCCCAAATTGCTGTTTAAATATTTTCACTTACATTTTTAAAAGTGCGCTTATTTCTTTTCGTCTTTTCATCTTTTTAATGAACAGCAACACATTTATTTAAATGCTCTTTCCCTCTAGAGCCTCCAATGCATTGTCTTTCTCTCTGTTCATTGTCTGACCTAGTCTTTATTCTTGTTAACCATAACATTTTTACATAGTTGATGAATAATAAAAAGTTTTCACAATAGTTCTTCACTCAGTCAATTGAATGCATTTTTCAACAGTTTTTTTTTAAGAGTGAGTGAGAGAAATGTATATATACATATATATATATAGAGAGAGAGAGAGATAAAGAAAGAGCAGAATTGGAGAAGAATTGGCAACACAAATAATGCAAAGATGTTTATTTGTATTTTCCACTGTCCCAATATTTGAGTAGTAATCAACACAGAAATGCTAACATACGAACATACGCACAAACATATGTAGATATTATGCTCAAATTTATATGCACTTGGCAAATACATTTGTATGCTTGTATGTATGTATGCATGTACATCTAGAGAAGTTCAGAATTGTAAGTTTATTTGTACATAGACCCGTCAGCAAGGACGAGGCGAGGCGAGGCGAGGCGAGGCGCGGAAAGTCGAGCCAGCTGTCGAGAGTGAAACAGACTATAAACATAAACCAAACCATTATTATAATGTCAACACAAACACACACATAATTCAACTTTTAACACTTCGCTGAGGCGTTTGGCAGGCTGACATGAAACTAGAAGGGGCGTGGTCATGCCTCAAATCACGTACAAACACATTTGCGGTTGTTTGCATGTTGGTTCCCCGCCTGCAAAGTGGAAGCTGCTGTTGGCATGTGTTGTGTGTGCATATCCATACACTCAGAAAAACCAAATCGCCATACATTTTAGTAAATCACCCCAAAATGACAATCTGCCTAAAATATAAAACATATGTTTTTAGAAGTAATTTTAAAATATTTGGAAAAATATTTTAAAAATTTAGAAGGGCTTGCCCCAAATCGACAATATCAAAAATATGACGTATTTTTCTATTTCTAAGATATATTTTCTATTATTAAGAAAAGCATTTCTAAATAGTAGAAATGCAACCTAATTCTTAGAAAAATCCTTTCTAAACTACAGAAACAAGTAATGATATTTACTGGCTAGGGTTTTATATTAGTATTTAGCAGTCGTCTGCATTCCAGGCAGAGTAGCTCAGCGTGAAGTATCTCAACTCGCGATCCAAATCCCCGTGAAATTACATATTCTTTCAAATTATTATGAACATCCGAGTGCTTATTATTAATAATATATACATTTGTAATAGAATGAATTGAAAACAACATCCTGGAAATTAGACATATTTTTTCTACATTTCAGAAAAATCCACACCGAAATTTAGAAATGCCAAACGTAGTTTTTAGAAGACAAACGTAAATTTTAGAAATTATTGCCCAAAATTTGGCATTTTAAGCCTAATTTTTTAGTGTACTACTAGTGTGTGTGTGTGTGTGTGTGTGGGTGTGTATATGTATGTATATATGTATGTGTGTGTGGCATAACCGTTCAACAAGCAAGAGGAGTACATTGCAGCTTAAGCATGCATATGCATATGTATATGAATACACTACATATGGTCGGTGGGATTGTGTGTGTTTGTTTGTATTAGTAACTGCATGGTTCACGCTGTCTGTGAACTCGTCTGTTCGTCCGCTCGTCCGCTCGTCCGCTCGTCTGCCCGGCTGTGTCGCGCACAATAGCAACAACAAATGCGATGTTCGTTGACTTATCGGGCAGCGGAGTGGAGTGGCGTGTGGTGTGTAGTGGAGTGGCGTGGCGTGGCATGGAGTGTCCCAGCGGGGACATGGGTGTTTTCAGCTTTTGTCAGGATCGTCGCGACGTTGATAAGAAACATTACGAACGATGGGGGCAAGCGGCAAGGAGCAGGCTCACAGAAGCACTTGGTGTGTGGGCGCGGGGGATGGGGGATTTCGGGGGTTTGGGGAGTAGCAAATACGATATGCCGACGCTGTGCAAATCTAGACAATTTCATGGCCACTCCACCGAAACAGAGAAAAAAGAAACAGAAATCGAAACTGAAACTGAAACTGAAACCAAAGGCGAAACAGATACCAAAATAAGCGAAGATTCCCAAAGGTCTTAAGCGAAATGGGACAAGTGACGTAGCACATGAAAGAGATGCTAGAAACTAGTTAGGACAGTTACCCAGTTATATAACGAATATGCAGATGAAGGCTAGTGCGGGAGCTCAACTCGCACACTACACACATTACCACACAACAACACACACAACACGCATAAACATATTACTTTATGTAGTTGTGCGTGAAAGGCGCTTAGGCGCAAAGAACAAACAAAAAAGCACAAAAACAAAATATAAACGAAACACATCTCTCTGGCTCGAGTCCAAAAAAAGAACAGAGTGCGTTGATTACTCTAACGAGAAACAACATACTCATATACATATGCACATATATCACATTTCTGCTGCAGACATCGCAGACATCGCAGACATATAAAATGTTTATACCAAATCTTAGCCAGGGGTGCTTCTCAACTCTCAAGGCACAGCCAAAATTAAAACCACCGGAGCTTGTTGAAAGGGCACGTCAATGTCGACAAAATGTTGCCTACATCATTTTTTTTTTTATAATTTTCTATTTATAAAGCCTGTAACACATGTCACAGGAATATCATAATTTGGACTTAATAACAAGTCTTTAACAACTTCATTTAAATCATTTTACAAATTAATATTTTTTTATTATTTTTCAGCAATAAATTAACAAATTAATATTATAAAGAAGTTTTTATACCCATTAAAAATGGGTATCAGAGGCATAAAGGGTTTCTGCAAAAAGTATGTAACAGGCAGAAGGAAGCATCTCCGACCCAATAAGTTGTATATATTCATGATCGGCATCAACAGCCAAGTTGATCTAGCCATGTCAGTCTATCTGTTCTGGTATAAACTCCGGTTGTCCAGTTTCGCATATGCATATCGATATAAACCAAACTCTTAAAGTCTTCCAGTTGCAATTTGAAAGTAAAACTATAACATGTGCTTAAATCAACTTAATATATTTAACAGATAGGCTTAGGGTGTGGCCTAGTCACGCACTCTTTACTTCAGCGCTATTAATTGTTTTTCAATATTGCAATTTAATTTGCAAACAACTTGTTTATTATTTTTTATGTGCACCCGAACATAACAACTTTTCTTTCTTTTGATAGTAGATAGTGTCACACGAATAATAAAAGCAAATTATGATTGCCACATGAACTGCCCACTTCACACTGTCCATTGCCCACCAGTTTTTCTACTTGTTGGGGCTTTGAGACAAAAATGCATCAGAGTACATATTTGCGAGCTGCCTCACAAAGCTCAATTTGCAATGCAATTTACATAATCAATTTAAACATGATAATGGAAATTTGTTCTTCACCTCATATTCATATTTGAATGCTAGAGTGAACTTTTAATTCAATTACTATTTATTTAATTTATGCGTGCATATATACAAATATTTATTAATGAACGCAAGCATTTGTATGTGAATGCATTGTGTTTGCCAATAAAAAAAAATGAATGCATTTTTAATGCTTTTCGAATCGTTGTCAATTACAGATTCCACACAGTCGCTGGGCTTTTACGCTCTAGTTTGAAACGAAAAAAAAAGTGTTTTCTATTGAGTATCTCTCGAGTTTAGAGCTAAGGTAACGAAGTAAAGTATTTCATAGTCGGGAGCAGCGGAAATGGTATTTTTTGCTCTCAGTCAATATCAAAGCTAAAGTTCATGAATATATGCGACTGCTGAAATGCCAGTTGTTCGGTTGTTGTACTGCTCTTTGCCCCATCAGAAAATCAGGACCATTTTACAATTGACATGCAGAAATTTGTGGCACAAAGGAATCCATGGTTCAAAGTCTGACAGCGACCAATAATCTCCTTAGGAGACAATTTTCCCTCCACAAAGAAACATTACATATCGTTTGCCTTGTCAATTGCAAACGTTGCCAGAGGCACTCGAGTAAGAGTGTATGTAATATTTACAATATCCGTCCGGTTGTCTGTTTGCAACATTTGAATTAAAACACGCGAGACACCCGCACTCCTGCTTCCACAGGATTGCGCTTTTCAAATCCTAAATTTCTTGCTATAATTAGAATGAGAACTTTGACAGCTCATTGGTCAGTCTTCATTTATTTCACAACTAAATCGTACCTCAGTTGACGTACTCATGACTTTTTATTGTTTATCAATTAAATTAAAATTTAGATGGTTTTTATTCTGGTTTGCTTTTCAGCAAAATGAAAAATGCTTTGTTTTAGCTTCAATCTTGTCTTGCAGTCAAAAGATTTCATAAGTGAATTGACGAACCCCCATTCTTTGCCAAGCATTTTTTAATTTAAAAGCATATATCTGCACGCCATCAACGAAACTACTCTAATTAATTGTCCGGTGCCAAGTCTTGGATAATACCTTATGAAGTTTTCTCATGTCGTCCAAATATTTTACATTGCTTGGTTGATACGTGACGGTAAGCCAAATATTATCAAAGTTAATTAATTTAAGAGGAAAACAAGCAAAAGGCAAAATACATACTCTTTTAACAATTCCTTCGTCTTCCGGCTGGTCTAAATCTGTCATCCATAAATTTATTGACAGATCTGGGATTTATGCAAAATAAACAAACATTTCATATCATATTTAATGTATTTAGCTCTGAAATCGAAAGCCAGATTGATATTGATGATTATCGGAAATATTTTGACTGGAACAAAAGGATGATCTAAGCAGCAAATGCATAAGCAATCAGCTTATTTTCGGGTAATGACAATAAGCCCCACGCTGACGCAACCAAATTAAGAGAAAAGGGGTCATCAATTCAGCTATTCATGGGATACAAACAGTTGCTGGGCCCAAAGATGAATGCGGGTATTTCCTCTATGAATGTGCGTATCTAGAATTGTGAATTTTTGGTGCGGCGCCGCATGAATGGCATAAATAATAAACCTGATGCATGCACACACACAGACATAATCGAAGCGCGTTTGATGGTTGCCAACTGGTCCCACGTGTGGTATGCGCAATGCTTGTTTGATATTAACTCCCTGACATTTCGGGCGTTGATTTGAGTGTGTGTGTGTGCGCCTACGAGTGTTTGTGTGTGTACTATCACTCGAGAGCCCGCAGGATAAACCATTCCTATTTGACTTTGACTTAGACTTTGGGTTTGTTTTCCCATCGGTTTTTCGCTTAGGCAGTGTGCGTTTCAGCCACCATACGACCGTTTGCTGCCTTTGCCTTTTGTTTTATATTTCGCCTGGGCAAACGAGACTGCTCTTTCAACCCCCTGCCCCACACATCGCCAAGCCTCTTTGCTCTTTTGCTGGCAAATGTAGCGGAAGCTTACAAAGAGCGAACATTGAAATCAATAAATTAAATTGTGGTAAACTATCAATTTGCCCAAGATGAAAACGAAAGCAGTACTCGGAATATATAATTACAGAAACATAAAATGGGAAAGCGATACATATTTTGAACACGCTATTGTTGACATTATTTAAAGTGTAGTGTTTTATTGATGATACTTTTTAGATTCTTTTTTTCCGCTTAAATCACATAGCGAAACGCTTGAAATTCTCATTTTCTTTCGTAATCAGGAGTATTCCTCAAATACGACGAAACTAAGGCAAAGGACACCTTACATCTCTCAATATTTTACACAGAATAACGTTTTTATACTTATCTGTCACCTATCACCTCTCTCCCAATGCAGAGCCCATCACTGACATCATTGGCGGTCCTGAGCTGCACATCAATATGGGATCCACCATCAACTTGACTTGTACTGTTAAATTTGCACCGGAACCACCACCAGCCGTCGTCTGGTCGCACAATCGGGAGGTGAGTACTTTGTTATCTACACACAACCAAAGCATTCTTCTGTTTTATCCTTAGAAATCAATGAAGGTCTCCAGATTGCATAACTTTATTAAAGTCAACCCGCTTATCATGCTTAGGTATTTATAGGACATAGTTTGCCCTTCAGTTTCTTTTTAAGTCAAGGGACGCTTGAAGTTTAAATAACTTTGTCATAGCTGAACCTAATTTCAGCTTAGAATTATTTAAAACATAATGTGACCTACAGTACAAGTATTTATTTATGCTCTTGTAATGGCCAACCACTTCAGTAAATTGTAACATTATGCGAAAGTTACGACACTTGGGAATTAATTTTGATATGGTCGTTTCAATAAGGGTTTCCCTACATGTCAAAATTAGTAAATCCTGCTCATAATATGTACGCTCTTAAACAGCGTACATAAATAACATGTTGGGTCTGGCCAATGTTTATTGGTACTGATGAAAAAAAAAAAAAAAACACCAAAAAAATAGCTAGCTAGACTAGCTGAACTCAAATAGTATCATTAATAAAAATTTAACTAACAAACCCATGGGGCCGTAAGCTGCCGCAGCAGGGATAGAGGCACTAGATATGTATAAGTATATGTATATTTTTTTTTATGTATGGATGAAAACAGTTCGCTGGGAAATAGCAGAGAACCTGCTTTGGCACTAAGCTGTTAGCTGTTTGTTTACTTTTGTCTAACGCTGGTTCTGTTATTCATTTCAGCTCATAAATTTCGATTCACCTCGCGGCGGCATATCATTAGTCACTGAGAAAGGTGTGCTGACCAGCAGTCGGCTCCTGGTACAAAAGGCCATCCAACAGGACTCCGGACTCTATACATGTTCACCATCCAATGCCAACCCGACGTCGGTGCGCGTGCACATCGTCGATGGTGAGTAGCCCGGTATGCAAAACCCTCGTTTCCATATTCAACCTTCCTTCATATTGCCGGAGCTTGGAACGTTGTGCGAGCAGAGAGCGCTTTAATCGTGGGTGGTGTGGGATAGCTGGCTGGCTGAGAAGTCGTCATCGTCGTGGTCAGCGGCAAGACAAATGTGCGACGCCCAAAAGCCAACTAAGCTTATTTGACTTACTTTGACAGACGACCGCGGCTGTGATTGACGACAACTTGCTTACTGCGGTGCTCTGCTCTCAAATCCAAATGCTACCCATTTAATTCAAGCTTGACCAAAAATTAACGGACGGACAGCTGGGCGTATGCGCAATATCCCTATCACTTGTGTGGCATTTCCTAGGATTTGCGTGGCATATGTATACATCTATATATACATACATGTATAAACGTACATATACGTCTATATATAGATATATTTATTTTTGTACTTCATATTGATTTTTAACAAATCAAAAGAAATCTAGTGCACTCGAACTTGCTATTTAAATACATACTTTTAATTAATCGTTATTTCTATGGCAGCACAATACTTATGTCTTTAAATATATCAGAGAAGGATCGATCTGAACTTTAGACAATCGACATAGTAAGGTGTGCTTAACTTAGTTAGAAAGTGAATTTATATCTCTCTAACAATCTTTGTTTGCACTTCACAATTTCAAAGAATTATTTTAAATTATTATTCCATTAATTAATTTAAATTACGACGATTAGTGATTTTATACGACCAACTCATGCAAAGCAAGATCCATAAATACATATAACCATAAGTGGAGTTGTTGGTTGATGCTAGTTTCTTTGTGCAAACGTAATATACCCCTGTGTACTTAATATTAGGGCATAAAAACGGTTAATTCACGGAAATTCCGCCACTGGCATTTCAATAGTTTCAATTAAAGCACTCAGTCTTATGCCCAACTTTGTGACACTGTGTTGATTAGTGCCAGAGATATTCACACATTTGCCAAAGTCGTAAAAAATTAGTTTTGAGCAACTTTCGGCATCAACATTTTCGTAAGTTTTGACTCACTTACGTCACATCTCTCCAGCAGTTCGTCGCTTTGCGTTACGCTCTCCACATTATACTCTCCAAGCCCCCATCGTCATCTCGTCTGTTCTTCCCCACTTCCGCTGTGGCCGGAAAAAAGAGCTTACAAAGCAAAAAGTTTAACAACTTGAGCGCAAATGACTTTGGCTTGTAAGCGGCTCGCTACAACAAATACACCACGGAATTAGACTAAAATAATAATAGCAACAACAAGCAGAAAAGAACCTCAGCAACCCTCAGCAGCAACTAAAGTGTCATCCAGCACATACCCTGTACACAGATCTGAATCATTCATTTCTGCAAATGTTCTCATGAATATTGTATCGATATTAATTCCGATATGTATCGATTTAATGAAGAAAAAATGAATAAATTTGTACTCAGTTCGATCTGAGCATTTAGCAAGCCATATTCGAAGTCTCTGTACACACTCCAGGATACAGGGTATGAAAGACAACAATATCAACTTCTTAAGTGGAGCAACTGCTGAAACTTAAGTAATTAACACAAGTTGTTTGCACTCAATGTAACTGACTAAGCAGGGAGGCAAACCCAGGGACTTGTCTGCAGGACGCATTTTACTACATTTCTCAGCAGTTCATATCATAAAAAGAATACTTCAATCGCCAGTACTTGATACCAATACCTAGTTCTAGCATACACATGCCCATTGCTCAATTATTAAATGACCTGATGTCAATAAAAACATAATTAAGTTTCCTATAAGCGTGCCTCGTGTGGATCTCATTAATAGACATACAATATGCTTATTTGGCTGTGATCTTTGCACTTTATTGCCTAATAAATCCCCATGCAATTATCTTGTCTTTAGTTTTATTGTTATACTTACATACTTGAATAATATATATCATTTAACATTGTTGATTTTTAACTGAATATTTTGGTATTTTTACAAGGGTTTTCGTGAAATTTACAAATCAATTTTTTTGAAATTGAATGGTGTTCTATATTTACACAACAGAACTCTTTAATTAGTCAGATATTTTTACTCAAATTACATATTCGACGGCAGTGCTGTCATTTTTGCATTTTTCCATACAGATCTCTTCTTTAACTTGAATTAGGTGAAATAGCGTTTGCTCCCTCCGAAAATCTATCCTTATCGGTCAATATAAATCAGCTAATGCTAAGGTATGGTTTGAATTTCTGTTAATTAGCGTAACATTTACAATTTATGTGGTTTTCTGTCTAAACTCACAGATAATTGTTAAACATTGATATGTTTTCAATTGAAAGCTGTTTACTATTAAACAAACACGACACTTCCAATTAGAGTTTCACCCCAAATGCAATTTAAATATTTAAATGGCTTTTCATTTAATATTTTTACAATCCAACTTTTCGCTTTTTTCTTTTTAATTTCTCACGTACTCGTATGAGCAGCTGAACCACACACATAAAAAAAGATGACAGGCAAATGTAATCTCCACTTTTTTGTTATTTGGAATTCCCAAAACGGGTGAAGTTCAAAATCTATTGACATGCCCGACTGCAGCCTGTGTTTCTATTGATTTCATTCGACCAGACTTTTTTTTAAATTTTTTTTTATATATCTTATTAACTTTTTTATATTGTGTAAGACAGAAATACATTCGACAAGCGTGCTTAAGGTGGTTAAAAAAAACTAAAGCAAGCTAAAGGACAATAAATATTTATATAAATACAATTGCTTATCGATATATTTTCTTAAACCTATCGATTAATAACTCAATATATGTATGTAAATATACTTTAAGTTAAAATAGACGTGATGCCACTTTGCACATATGAATTGTATTAAACAATATTTAAATACGTCGATGGATCTCAACTATCGAAATTATAACGACGAGTAATTGGGATGAGCGATGTCATAATAAGAGCACCACTGATTTGGAATATCAGCAAGAAGACAATACAGCAATAATTCTTTTTGATTATAAGTTTGTTTTATTTCATTGTTTTCATTTCATTGTATTAACCAATTGGACAATTATGTTTGTGCTTTAATTTTATCCATACATACCAACAGGAGCCTGATTATTAATAATTGATGTGCTTCTATGTCTTCAATTTCACTATAGGAATTATGTGATTCTGGGATATCATATTCTTCAAGCGAACACAACTCTGCTAAAGTATCTTTTGTCATTCAACATCCAAATCGATAAAGTTTTAGTTTCTTCCTACTGGAGGAACAATCTCTGAGAAACAGAGATTTAAAGTGTGGATTATCATGAAGACGATCATATTTAAAATGTTAATCAATTAGATACCTTTATATTTGTTTCAACTGTTAAAAGCCGGTTTCTCAATATTATAACTTTTAATATAGGATCTATTGCTAACAATAACATTTTCCCATTCATTACCAATTTTTTTTAATCACTCTGTCACCCATATTGAACTTTGGCAATATCCGATTTCAGGGACTATAAGAGCTTGAGACTTCAGATTTTTAATAGAAGTTCACGTATACCACGCACAGATCAAGTTTCTTTCATTTTTATCGATAATTCGTCTGACTCGTGAATATCGACATAGTAACTCTAATTCCGATACCAAACGGTGCTCAACGTATTTAATATTTGGCTTCAGGGAATCTCGTACTCGAGTTCTTGTTTGACTACAGCATTCTTACATGTTTTGCAACAAATTTACATATTTTCCCATAAGTTCTTCTTATTTTCACAGTCGACACCTTTGATCATTCAAACTAGCTTTAATGCTATGCAGGTTATAGGTTTTTCCACTTCTTCGACAATTTTTATCAATCTTTGGTAAAAATAAAGCAGTAATCTACCTACGCGATCTAGACATAAAAAGAAAAATCGAAAAATAGTAAATATTAAATAGCAAGTAGCCAAGTAGTGCATCAGTATTTACTGAGTAAGAACGCAAATATAGCCAAGCTGCTTGAACTTAAAGCCAAAGCGCTTACTGTTGGCACAATGTGGCATTTTGTTGCCCGCCAAATTTTATGGCGGGCGCAGAAGTTATTTTAGAATTAATTTTTCAAAGTGAATTCGCGTGAAGTGCGCATCGGTATGTGTTTTGTTGCCTCTGTGTGAATAGGAAGTAAGAAATATGTATATGAGCTCGGTTTTGGAGGGCACTGGGTATTTAGGTTTTCTTTTATTGCCGGCAATTAAATTAATAGACAATAAAGCTTTTGCATTTGCCGCCAGCACGCGCTCGCCAACGTTGCTGGCTTATGTTTTCATTTTCATTCTATCTTTTGTCCACTCAACGTTATTATTATTCTTGCACCGTATCTTTGCGCTCGCTAACTATACCAATTTTGCAGGCGAGCATCCAGCAGCTATGCATCATGGCAGCTCCGGTTCTCTGGAGCCACCGGAACTGCTGCTATTGCTGCTGCTCTCGTGCGGATTACTGCTCTTTCTGGAGTTCAACGGGAATGGGTGCGGGTCCGAGTTGTACATATCTCGTCTCCCGTCCACCGACCATTCCTCACCCACTACTACCACCACCACAGCTAATATGACAACAACAACAACAACAACAACAACAACTGAACTCGAGCAACGAAACAAGACCAGCACCAGCACCAAAACTATTGCCAATGCCAACGACATCGTCACCGTCATCGCCATTGCCAACGCCATCGCTCCGGTTAGCTGCGCTGAGTTGCAGCTATCTGGAAATCAGTTGGAGTACGGCATGTTGCCGTCGGCGACATAGCTGGCAGGCGCTGGCACAGCTGCCACAGTTGCAGTCTAAAAATGCAGAGACCCCATGGGAAGGACTTTCTAAGAAGCTAAGGACTTAAGTTTGTATTTTGTTATTTCGACTTTAAGATATGTTTATGATTCGAACCTAATACTATACTAGTGTATCGTTGGTTAATCTCGTTATCACTAAATTAAGAGGCCGGTTTGCATCAGGCGAAAAACACTGAAACGCAGACACTTTTATCAATTTTCTAAAAATACTATTATCAAATAACAGGAATTAAAAAAACAAAAAAAGTAGTGAAAATGTTGCTTGGTGGCAATGACGCAAGTTAAGCCAACTACACTGAAATGCACACAGACCCACACCCAAACATACCCGAACACACACACACACACACACACACACACCCACACATGAATACACACAAGTTGTCAGCTTACATAAGGGCTACTAAATGTAATTTTACTATTTGCCATAACTTAAAATAATTGTCTAAAGTAATTTGTGTTAGTTAGTGTTTGTTTATTCGTCTTGTCTACTTTGAACTCTCAACAGGTAACGTACGATAAGCAAGCAACTAGCAACACACACCTACACACTCACACACACACACGCACACACATACAAGTTAAGCTATAGATGTCTAAATATAAATACATACATACATAATATATGTATGTATGCCCCAAAGGGCATCGACTTTTTTTTTGTCGTTGTTTTATCTAGGCTAAGACCAAGACTATAGTAATATTTAAGAAAAGCGTTGCTGCAATAACTATGCAGCTTATGCATCACATACATACATAATATATAAACGACATACATACATATAGCTCATATATGTACATACATTGGAAATGTTTGAAATTGCATGCTGTAGAAACTTAAAATTGTTCTTCGGCTTGCCAAAGATTAAATACCCTTGCAGACAAAATTACCAAATAGGTTTTTTCTTATACAACAAAACCTTGCGAGTAATTCAGTTTTCAACCCATCGTTCTTGTTGCAGCTAAAGAAAAAAGGAAAGTTGTCCGCTATTGGTACATTTTAATGAAATCGACCAAACTCGTACGAGATAAAAAGCTTTGTATCCGACCGATTGTTCCTACTACGGCAATGACAACTTTGTGATCTGACCCGGCCGGTTTCAATACATATATATGTATATGTATATATATATATATATATATATGTGTATGTACATGCAACTTTTTTCTAGATTGCTTTTTTTTTTGGCTGAGGCACTATTTATATTTATATTTGTATATACTTTATGGATTTGGATTTTCGAAATGCAATCAATGCCTGCTATTAGTTATAATAACCACTGCAAGGGTATGAATATAGTGCACTCCTGAATGGCCAAGTATGTATAAAATGTAAGTGATTACTTTTATCATTTACTTATTTTTTTGTGCACTTATCGTAGGTAATTTAAATACCGTAAGTTTAGCGCGCGTTTTCATATGTAGCACGATTGCATATGTATTTGAGTGTGTAAATGTATTAATGTATTAATGTCGCTTGTAAGCCAAGAGAATTCAACACACACATGGAAAACATGATTATTGTCAGGATAAGCAACTACCCATACTAAATACAGCAATTTATAAGTACTTATGTAAGCGTTTATCTCGCACTCTTTCTCTCTAATTCTCCCTCTCGAACCTCTCTTCCACTCTCTCTCCCTTTTGTGGCTTTCTACTTCTCTATGTCATTCGGAGCACTTTGCAAAGGAGCAACGTGTTTTATATCACTTTCAATCTATGTCACGTAAAAACACACTTGCTCGTTTATTAAGTGTTAACTTATGGGAATTTGGCCAAGCTAAAAACAAAAAAAAGAAACGATGGATAGTCCCACCCCAAATTTGGGTTTAACCCAAACCAAGTCCTAGCCACAATAGCCAATTTATTATATTTTCAAAAATTCGCCCAATCGCAACAAAATGTTCACTCTACAGAAAGTACTACATACTAAAATAAAATAATGCATATATTTAGTACATAAATACAACATATATAAGCAAAACCAAATCAAATAAAAAATATTCAAAGCTCGAAAGTATATTTAATAAATGTGATGAACGTCTAGCAAATTTCAAGCTTATTCAATAAAACACTAAACAAAAAACCGATGACCAAAACACCAATGATAAGCGCGCGCGAGATAAGCACGGCAATAAATTATAGCACACACAGACACAAATACCATTTATGTATATGTATGTATAAGTTTCGATGCATTTCAGTGTTGAATAAGGAATATCCTTAAATGCTCTCTCCATAAGTAAAAAGATTTAAGAATTCCAGTCAAAAATAACTGGGAGGTAAATACGGTCAACCCAAAAGATAACTCGACTCACCAAACGCATTTCGAATTATTTGCATCCAATGTTTTCAGTTCAAAGCAGCGTTTTGGACAATATTCAAAATCTAAATTACTATATGCTTAGCATTGAGTATCTTTGAATAAGTTGTTTTCAAAAATGTGACCAAAAAAAGTGCAGACAAATTGATTTTCACGACTCCGCAATACTCTGTTCCCAGTGATAAAACAGCTAAGCACAGTTGAAAAATTTCCATCTATAAGTGGGAATCAATATTTTTGACAAGATATTGCATTAAGTCATCAGTAGTCCAAATTTTCTGCTGCATATGTGACCAAGAATATTGGTGACTCTTCTACCAAAAAATTTGGGCGACTTAGATTCTCACTATCTGTGAAGAGGAGGGGAACAGTCAGGAAAATATCTGTGCATTTTCTCAGAAGCGGATAAAAAAGAGCATAATTCTATTTAAGCCAATTTTAAGGTCTCTAGCTACTAGAACACTGAAAAACCCGCTTTCATACGGACAGAAGGACAGACAGTGAGATAAAACCAATTTGCTATTTTTCCCATCGGGAATAGAGTATATATAGAATGAAATAAATGACACAACTTTTTATTGTATGTATAAATAAGGTGAAAATAAAGTCCATGTTGAGAAAGCTAAAAACTTTAAGTATATACTAAAACACAATTAAATAATACTGGCATTAATATATAATCTATAAGCCATAATTTCATATATGTTGAACACAATATTTTTTTTGGTAGAATTAAACTCAAAAAGTATAAAATTGCTAGCAAATGCAGAAAAAAAATTTTAAAAAATAAATATGTATGTTTAAAATAAGCATACAAATTGCATAAATGATAAACAATTTAAATGTGGTTAAATAAGAATAAATACAGAATTCATAAATGTTTGCAAAACAGAAAAAAAAATTTAAAATACACGAAAAAACAAAAAAAAATTAATTCATAAATACATACACATATTCAGATGGCTTGCCGATTCATAAAACAAAAAAGTTAAATTCGAAAGAAATTTAAGAAAAAGGTAAATTTTGAATGAAACTTCTGTTTTTTTTTCAATTTAAATTAAGTGAAGTATTCGGAGAATATTATTAGTACTTAGGTTCGGGCAAAAATATAACATGAAAATGAATGAGAACAAAACAAACAAGATTTAAAATACAATTTCAATAAAAGTGTAAAATTACAGATAAATGTAAAAAAAAAAATGTGCGTCTTGTTTTAATAAATGGAAATGAAAATTATTGTTTATATTCGAGTAGGTGTGAATTATACGTAGACTATGTTTGAAAATATGTTCCAGATGGTCTCTACGATGGCTTACCAACTTCGGTTATCAAATCAACTGCAAATTCTACCTCACATCCCATTATTTAGACGACGGGACTTATATTTAAGTACATGTAAGTACACTAAAGTATATGTATATGTGTATATGTGTGCATGTATTTAATGTATACACGTTTCGCCTGCAAATAATGAGACTGTCAACTGTCAACTGGGCATTAACATTTTTGGCTTAGGTGTTGAATACCATCAAATACATACATACATACCTATACATTACACACATAGAAGGAAGCAGAATTAATAATGTGCTGACGAGGAGGACATTAGCTGTCAATTAGTGAGAAGCCCATATTTAAAGACATGCAATTAAATACATGAATGTGTTCATATTCATGGCAGTGCAGAGGGAAAGTGTGCTTTTTTAATGTGCCGAAACCCAATTTGCATTCTTATTATCTGAAAATAACACATACTTCTATATGCATAAATTAATTAATACGATTTTTTTACACGTTTCCTAAACAAATAAAGCGAGAATAAATAAAATGAAAAAATCTATATCTCAAAGACTTCAAGACCTTAAAACCTGCACCCGACCAACTATTATTGTACCGGGAAACGGGCATGGAGACTATCTGTCAATGCGTTAAATTAAATACATTTAAATGGGTATGCCTAAGTAACAGCAAATAAAAGATTTTTTCTTTTAGGTTTTAGTTACAGTGGACCTTTTGTGGCAACGCCCAAGCGGCAATCCTTTACGGATAAGCAAATAATCCACTTATAATTAGCAGTAAAAAAAGAGGGAGAAATGTAAAGAGAAAACGTTCCAAGTTGACAATAAAAACAACAACAACAACAGCAGCAGCAGCAGCAGCAGCAACAACAACAACAACAACTGTAGCAGCAAAGGGTGTGCGGGCAAGCGACCAAGGATAACAGACAGGCCGCCAAGTGGTTAATGTTGAGCAAATTATTAAATTGCAGAGCGAAAGCAGCGGGGGAGAAAAGGCGTGCGACTAGGCCATAAAAATATTAAGTAAGCAAGGGGCGTGTTAATTTATGGCCAACAAATATGTTTGGCAAACGTAAAGCGGAGGCGACCAAAGAACGCTGCCGCTACAAGGGTCACAAGCTGCCAAGGCCTAGTGCTCAAAGATGAGGTGGCGGTTGGAGGTGGTTGGGTGGCAGTGGTCATGGCGCGATGGGGCGGTGAGGCTGTATGCGCTTAGGCTCGCTTAAAAAGTTGTAAAATATGTTAAAATACTTGGACGGTGCTAAAAATTAGTAAGCATGCAAAAAATTAAACAAGCGTAAATAATAAAAGAAGCACCGACAAATGGGTCGACAAGAATTCGGGGCGCAAAGGACCGGCTAGAGGTGACTGGCCACATACAAGCAAACCAACAACATAGCTGGGGATACACACATAGAGAGAGAGAGAGAGAGAGAGAGAGAGAGAGAGAGAGAAGCTGCACTCCCAAATAAACTGAAACGAATTATAAAGGAACCCAATACAACAAAGGAAAGTTTGTCTGGTGACTCGATAGTTGAATGCAAACACAAATAAATGTATGTGTATTCATCTATATATTGTACAAGCAGACATTTATTTAGCTCAAAGACTATTAAGGACACATTTCTATAAAAGATTAAATACACTGCTGCATTGTGTTGGACGTATTCTTTCGAGTATTTCAAGAGTTCATATACATCGCACAGACAATTAACTTAGCGCATGGTGTGTCGTTCAAACCGAAGCCATCCCTAAGCAGCCTACGGGATGGATTATAGTGGAGGAGTAAGAAAATTATAAAGGATTATGTCCATTGCGGTGGCACAATGAGCCTAAACGTGGGTCGATGGGGGCTTTCTCCCTTTCTGACAGCCGCCTCAACATAACTTATTGCTAAGGTTCATCTGCAATCGATCGGGGCTCGTAGAAACAAATCAATAGCAAAGATGAACTGACGAACGACATTGCTGAGATGCAAATCGAGTTTTACAGTTCGTATGATTCATAGTTATACAAATAAAATCCAAGAGTAAAGTCTAATAGCTATTAAAACTTTACTTTTTATACGAGTATGTACATGGCTGTGCCACTAGTAAGTCGGCTACGCCCGACTGCAACATTCTCAAATATCTTTTATTTAGTCAAGAATTAATTTACATTTAAGTTGCAACATCATCAGGTAGGCTTAATAACAAAATATAAAAGTTTTGTTATTATCATTAGCTATCGGAATTCTATGCATGTGTGTTCATCGGAAAAATCTACATGAAAATAGTATTTTATTTTGACAATCGAATTCCGCGGCAATTCAACAATTGTATTCGCGGTCAAGAAAGTTTTTTTCCTCATTTGATATCATATTTGCAGACTTTAGACCCACTGTAGGCACGTTGTGAGGCAATTAAAAGCGGGTTCAAAGTTCAGTTCGGCACACAAATTATACGAGCATTTAATGAACTGTGCCACGCATACAAAGCATACATACACACACACACACACATACTGGCAGATACTTCACACATGTGACTACGTGCAGTCATTAAACAGGAAGGACCACGCCCTCACCACGGTTGAGGCAGCAACCTGATAACCTGGGCGCTAAGGTCACGCGCTGGCTTCAACAAAAAAGGTCACTCAAGCAAAATGAAATGAATAAATGTATGAGAGCTTTGCATAGGCATCTGGGCAGGGACGGGAAGTGGTGGGGGAAGCATCACTTTGTGGGGATGGGGTTGGGCACTAATGCCAACCGAATGGCCAACTAAACGCTTTATAATGTACGCTCCGGCCGCCAGGATTGAAACTTAATTGCGAAATTTTAACAAACACTCAGAGCAATAACAATAATTTTATCAGTATACACAAAGAGACACAAGGGGGCACAGCTGCATAAGAAGTAATTGCATACATATACAAACATATGTATGTCTGTATGTGTGTTTGGGCAGAATCTGATGGGGAGTCTTGTACCACCCACTGTGCCACTTTCAAGTCCCACGGTGCTGGCCAATAATTTATGCGCGACAGACTTAAATTAGAAACGTTTTTCTTGTTGCGCTTTTTTCAACACTATATCCATGTTATGAACGCAATAAACATGGCCCACTAAGGATGAGAAGGAACAACCATCGCCGGCGTAGCTGCTGTTGTTGTTGCTGTTGTTGTTGTTGTCGTTGGCCGTAGAACATTACTTCCTGCTGCTGCTGTTGTTGCCGAAGCGACAAGTGCACTTTATTAGCGCTTTCTCATTTGCCGCAGCCTTGGCCGAGGACGAGGATGTGGACTGACTGTGTGGCCGGCCTCCTTCTCGAGCCGGTGCCGCGTGTTCGCCTTTTGGCATAAACGCGATCATTAAAAGCACATTGACATGGTGCACAGTGAGCGACGAACTGCAATTTCACGCATACAAACACAGTGTCAAAAATGTCCGATTTTGTTCCCCACATTAATTAAGTAAATAGTAACTACATATGTATATTATCGATCAGCATCAGCAACAGACCATTTATATATATATATAAGCAGTCCATCAAATAAAAAACTATATTACAGAATATTTATCATTTGGAACAACAAAATATCAACATCAAGCTGTTATCATATGTATTTCACAGATACACTTTTGAACTAAAGAGAGTTCTTCTTATTGGCCTTTCCTACCTAGTTAATCGTTGTGTGTCATGTTTGTTGTTAAAATACTAAATGTTGAAGTTCATCAGTCAACATATTTCATGTATCTTCTGCACCAGTTCGCTACTTCTTCGTTCTTCCCACTTGCTCTTAAATACTGTACAACTAATTATAGTATATAATAAAGGATAAAGTATAACGTATATAAATATAATAAAGAATTTATTATTTTATTAACTTTCCTTGTATTTTTTATTGAAATATTAGATTTAAGTTCAATTTACTTTTTGTATCTCTCTGTGTCGACTTCTATTAGTGGATATTCAAAATGAAATGCTTAGCCAATTAATATGACGCATGTTATGTGAAGTAATGCAGTGTCCAATGTCTTTGACCTTGTTCTTGTCTCTGTTCTTCCTATATGAGAACACTCATTAATGAAACTCATTTGAGCTTCCCGGTAACTTGCGTCAGTCTTAAACAATCGATAAGTGTCGATTATCATCCATATTCATAGATGTCGTTAAGCGCCTAGCTATAAATTGTCTGAATGTAGATGCAAACATACACACATACACACATACACACATATATATATACATATACATATATACATACATATATAGTATGTATTACACATGTGCAGATGTAATGCTGACTCCCAACTGGGTCTCATTTGTTTTCTTTTGCCTATTTTCTCCATCAATGTGGCTTATGAATAATTTTTATACTTTGGCCCAAGTTAGAATTCCGGTTTAAGTGTCTGCATCAAATTTAGCAGCGCCATCAATTCAACTCAATGTTGGGGCCAGGCCACATTTTGTCCCGATCCCTGGTGCAGTGGCGGGCAGGCGAAACAATAAAAGACATAAAATTAATTAAATTAGGCATAAACAAAACAAAAGGTGATTAATTAACTAGAAATTTATACCGTTACATTCACCAGCAACTGGCATAAAAGACGTGCTTGGCCCCGAGGAGCCGCGTCCGGGTGTTCAACTAAAAGGTGGACGGATGACGCTAAGGGGAAGGGGTGCCGACTCACGACTCCCAACTGTCGACTGCCGAGTGCCGAGTGCCAAGTGCCAAGTGTGCGGAACCGTGCGGAGCACTGCGGAATGGCATTACGCCAGTTTGGCCATAAATGGGTTGCGAATTCTCTGCGCGATGGGGCAGCGTTGCTTGTGTGTATGTGTGTCAGAGTTTTCGCCAATGAGGCTACATTTTGCGCCTTATTTGCCCATTCATTATTATTTCGTTGCTTAGTCGTCCTCCTAACTGGTACTTGGTGCTTTTGATTTGGTTACTTGTCCATTGCGACTATTGTTTGTTGAGGCGCGGTGGACATTACCGCGATTCACTGCCCATGACGCCAGGCACTGGCAACTGGTTTTGACTCCAGCTGCGGCGCCGGCTCCGGCAACGGCAACGGCACCAGCTCTGGCATTGGCATTTCATTTCGTGAGCACGCTTTTAATTAATTTTAATTTTAAAAACAGTCGAAATGAGGAGAGCCAACGGCATTGACATGGGCAATGAAACATGATTATTACGGGTAAAAATGTGGGGTTGTTAAGCAAACCACCCACAAAGATTCTTACTATTGCATATGAATTTGGTTCACGAAGTGCAAAGTTCAAAGTTTGAAACTTAAACTTAAACTTTATTAAAGCTAGTTAAATCATTTCTAAAAAACAATTAGCTTTTCTATGAGTACTATGGACCGCAATCAGTGCATAAATTGTATTATAATAATCACAATTTAATGATTATTTCTTAAATTACTCATCTGCTCAGATAATGGTAATTATTGTTTGGTCTTACCAATCAACCCATGCCATACTGATTACTTCGTGGGTGAACAAATAAACCAGAAGTACGCTAGACGATAGCGCTTAAGATGATGATCACTTGTAGCCATGTCTACTTAGTTGGCTTATTGCTGTTGATGTTACTCGCGATTTGCCATTAGTTATTCACTCAACGTAGTTTTCCCATTTCATCTGTTGTGCGCAGTCGGCATTCCTGCCGCATTCAGGGTGCATTAGATGGCGCTTGCTTAGTTTATATGCATTTATGTTTTCCAGCAACAGCAGGGGTGGCCAACAGGCGTCCTGTCGCCAAAGCACATCGTTGTTTGCACTGGTTACGCAGAATGCGGCGCCCCTAATTACAGTTAATTGATGCCACAGAATAAGTGGAATGAAGGGAGAATACAATATAAGACGGGCCAGTGAGAAAACATGGTCAAGCACACACAAAGCGCGACACCGAAAACATACACAATTTTCCACTTTGTACTAATCAAGAACTCATTATCCTTCATTATGCTTTTCAAGTAGCCGTATGCAACAAACCATTTCCACTTTACGCAACACAGCAAATCCAAGTGGAAAACGCCCACCAAGCAATCATTCATGCATACAAAATGTAAAGCGTAACCATCGCTTATATATATGTATATATATATATATATATATATATTTATATATTTATATATGTACTTGATTGGAGGGCTTGCAAATTGCTTCTTTTTTTGTAAGCTAATCTCTTGATTTTGAATAGTTGTGTAGAAAGATAGATGAATATGTAAGTAAGTCTTCAATTAACAATTGCAATTACAGTAATTACTTTGAATACTTTTGTATGTTCCTGATAACTCCATTTGAGAATCAATAAGAAAAAGGTTGTACTGCGCTCACTACCACTCCCAAAAAGATAAATTACGTAGTTTACTCGAAATCGATATCAAAATATTTCTGGCATTTATCTCTTCCGCTATTTTAAAGTCATACTTGGAATATACATAGATTACCAGGAACCTTCCTCACAGATCGGTAATTCTTCGCTACAATCAGCCTGTTCCGTTTCACCTGTTGTCAGATGCTTGTTGGCATCAGAGTATTTTGCAGTCGCTAACAGCAGTCAGGCAACTTTCTAATTTCTGTGTGTTGTGATTATTACTAATCAAGTTAAGTAATTTAACAATTTAACTCCGCAAATTATTACGAAGTTTTAGAATATAATGTGAAAAAAAAATTCGTTGAGTGTGAAATGCGCAAACAAAAAACTTTTTTTGCGCTGGACGGAGAAGAGATCCATTATTGAGTGTTGATTTTTAAATTTATTATTTAAAACTTAGCGTTTATTTTTGATCCAGTGAAGTATTGAATCAACTCTTCTAAAAACAAAGGCAAATGAATAGCGATAAAAAAAAACTAACAAACATTCATAGGTACATACATATTTATTGTTTAAAATATAAAATACAAATAATAATAAAAATAAATAAATTATTTATTTATAATATATTTTACACATAAGCTTATACATGAAAATGCAGTTTTTTGTTTTAATATGTATCTCGCGTCGCATTTGATGACTTGGCGAGCAACTGACTCCAACCACGACTCTTGTATTTAGCTTCTATTGTTGTCGTTGTCGTTTCTTCTGATTTCACCTCGTGTCTTGATCATCTTTTATTAATTTTTGTATTTGTTTTTTTTTGTTTTTAATGGCAATTAAAGCGACCAGAGCTCACGAAATAATAAAGTTAAATACAGAATACGAAATAGGAAGAGTGTACGATGAAAATGAAGTAGCAATAAATAAGAAGAAGCAACGCATTCGCGAATGAGGGTTAAATGGACTATTTAGTTTTAAATTGCAAGCGATGGCTACTTATATTAGTAGTGACTGAACTTAATGCTTGGCGTCCTCCTCCTCCACCTCGGCAGCGACAATGGGTTCCAGCTGCTTGCCGGACTGCTCCTCCCCCTTGCCTTCCGCATCGGGTAAGACGCGCACCTCCACACGGTTGGAGGCGCCATGTACCTGTTCATGCTCTTCATGCACATCTTCATCGTCCAATTGCTGCGGGTCCACCTTCTGATCATCATGTTGCGTGTCATCGGAACGACTCTGCGCCTTATGATTCTGTGGCAGTGATGACGACGATGACTGTGGCTGCTCAATGGCCGTTAGGATGGATTGCAATAGACCCTGTGACAAGATCTCCTCGTGATTGGCAACTGGCTCACCGCTGGCTGCACCACTGTGTGGATTGCTGCCAGCACCGCCAACACCCACATTGTTTAGCGAGCTACCAAACTGTACCTGAAAGTTTTGCATCGGCTGGCCATCGGTTGCTCCCAACTGAATGCTCTGGGACTTTTGTGCCGAGATCACATTCAAACCATCCAGTCCCGGCAGCTGTTGCGGATCGGTTCCGTCGGGTAGTGCTGACACTGACGACTTCTGTGAGGCGTAGCCGGAGTGATCGTAATCGATTTCGTTGCCCGAGGGTGGTGGACCATAACTGTCACTGGGCCCGGTCACAAACTGTGTATGCTGCTCAGCGACTGGAATGCTCTGTGCGATGGCATTGTATGCACCCGGAGATGACGCCGAGATGCTGTCAAATTGCTGTTGTTGCTGCTGCTGGTGTTGTTGATGTTGCACTTGGTAGCCAGTGCTGCTTACCAAATTGGGACCATGACCGCAATCGTGCACAACAATCGTCTGTTGCTGCTGGTGGGGTTGCGGTGGTGGTGCCAGGCCTGGTTGTTGATTAAATCTCGGTGCCTGGTGTGCCAGAGGAAGTCCCTGCGAGTGGACAAACTGCTGCGTGTACTGCGACGAACTGAAACTGTTCTCCAAGTGTTGTTGATGATGCTGCTGTTGCTGTTGCTGCTGCTGATGAATGTGTGGTGGTGGTCGAGGTGGGAGATATTGCTGCTGTGCAGATGGTGGTGGTGGTGGTGGTAAGTAGTTAGGCTGTGGACCGGGACCAGGAGGACCAAACTGCTGCACTTGTCCAGGCTTCTGGTGAATGAACGCTGGTCCGTGCTGCGGCTGCGGCAGTTGCTGCTGGACAATGATCTGCGGCGGCGGCGGACCTGGACGATTTAGAGGCGTTCCGTATATAGCTTGCGGAGCTGTGGGTGGACCACTCAAGGCAATTTCATGGGCGGCTGGTGGAATGTAAGTGGGTGGTTGTTGCGCTGGCTTAACGCCAAATTGATCCAGATGCTGAACGGTGGCGCCAATCGACTCCAACAGACCGTTTGGCACAGGCGGACGATAAGCGACGGGCTTGCTGGGATGTCCAGCGCCAGGACGTGCGAATGGCGGTGGATTTCCAGAGGGTGGTCCATATTGGATGTTAACGTTGGAATGCGACTGCGAATGCGCCTGCGACTGGGCATGGCTACTTGTCAAAGCGGCAAAATGTGGTTGCGGTGGCGGTGGTGGGCCATAGTTGGGTCCGGGTGGTGCCTGTAGTGGCGGCGGACCAGCCCCACCAATAGTCTGGTATTTGTGAGCATGCACGGAACCAGGCGCAAACGAATCAGCTGGCGGCTTGGAATAGCTGTCTTCAATGGCTCCGACGGAGATCTGTTCGTCGTAAAGAATATTATATTTGTCATAAGGAAATGCATTTCTTATAGTTTGATCCTCTTGCTTTTTGAATTGAAACAAACTTAAGGCGACTGCCAGTTTATTTTTGAGTGTGGCATTGATTGCGTACCTGTAAAGCGTTGGAGTCAATGTGGTTGTTGTTGTTGAAATGAGCATCGCCGCCGGGACCAGTGATCAAGTTTCCGCCATCACTCTGCAGAGCAACGGCAACCAGCTGTTCGTCGGTGAGTCCATCAACAATGCTGCCACCGCCCGTGCTGCCTCCACCCACATTGTACTGGGTGCCAAGGATCTGACCATGACTCTGACTGTGTGCCTGACTGTGACTGTGGCCCTGACCCTGATTGACGTTGCTGTAGCCGCCCTGGGTCTCGATATGGTTCTGTTCGATGTAGGCACCGATCGGAGCTGGAATCGGTTTCCAGCCATCGCAGGCTGTGTGGAATGGTGCCTGGGAGCCACTCACGCTGTGTGTGTGTCCAGAGGCATCGATCTGGATCTGCACTTGCTTGAAGGGCGGGGGTCCACCCGGGCCACTGGGTAGCTGTTGACCACCGGGACCAGACAATATGATGGTAGTCTCGGGCGCCCGGTTAAAGTTCGCCGGATGCGGGCCGGGCAGATTGATGGGCAGAGGTGGTGGGCCATAGTTGGGTGGGGTATCGTAGACAGGCTTAGGTGGCAGGTTCAAGGGTCCCGAGGCAGGTGGGCCGTAGGAAGTGGCTGGCTGATGGGCTGGCTTGAATAGTTGGGCAGGATGTGGTGCAGGCAGTGGCTGAGGAAAATGTGGTTTCGATGGTGGCGGTCCGTAATGTTGTGGCGGTCCGTACTGTGGTGACGGACGATGCTGTAGCTTCAGAGGTGGCGGCGGTCCATACTTTTGAGGTGGTGGACCGTACTGCGGTGCAGGCTGTGGCGGGGGTCCATATTGTGGTGCAGGTGGGCCATACACGGGCTTCGGTGGTGGCGGGCCATACTCGGGTGCTGGCTTATGGTGTATATGAGGTGGTCCATAAAATGGCTTAGGAACTCCAAAGTGTGTCTTGATCTGCTCATACAAGCCACCCGAGAACGATGAGCCACCCCCACCACCTCCACCACCACCACCACCGCCCAAAAAGTTAAGTTTGGGTGGGCCATACTTTAAGGCTGGTGGGCCGTACTCGCGGAATGGAATCTGCTGTGGTACGCCATACTCCCGGTGTGGTATATGGTGCGGTGGCGGTGGGCCATACTGTGGTGCTGGCCTTGGTGGCGGTCCGTAGCTGTCAAAGCCGGCCTCTCGTCGCTTCAAGTCTTTGCCACTGAGCACAGCTTGGCCAAGGCCGAAGCTTAATGTCATCAGCAATGCGAGCCGGAGCACCATCTGAAGCAGAACGGACAAAAAGAAAAAGAGATGCAACGAATGAGAGAAATGAGGAAGATTGATTGAATTTCTATTTATAAATCACAATTTAAATCATTTTATGTAACGTGTATAAATCAGCGAGTGTAAATAATGATTACTTTTTTAATTGTGTAATTAAGTAAATCATTCACTGGGAATACACGTTAAAATAAATAAGTAGACGCGATGATTTGCTGTTAATTGATTTTCCTGAGTGGTAATAATTATATTTCGATGCCTATTTCCTAGCGAGGCTTAATTCCTCTACGATAGCCGCTTACTGCGATAGAACCATGACGTAAACAAGATTTACATTTCTTAAGCAGCGCAATTTTAAGCAAAACTTACATTTTGCTATTTAGATTGTCAAACGATCCGAATGCCATTTGCCATAACGCGGTTCTGGGTTTCACACCATTTGCACACTGTCGCTGTGTCCACGGTTGCAAACATGGCTTACGTGTGACCATAACTTGCTGTAATTGCAGCCGTCATTTCTCTCTCCCTTCTCTCTTAGCAGTAATTAGTCAGCGGTTGGCCAATCACACTACTGCTAGCCGAGTCTGGCGCTCTAATTAAAACTTAATTGAGGTACTGTCTTCATCGTCAAAGACCCCATGGCAGTCATATCGTAATCGTCATGATTCCCATGCCCCACGCATCATCGTCAATAAATGAACAATAGCAGAGCGTGCCACAAACAAAACAAGAAGACCAGCAAACAAATTATATATAATAAGCCAAATGCCCGACTAGGCTTATACACTGAAGGTCCGCATATAGTTTGAAAAATAATTGACCAAACGACTTGGGTACAAATTAAATTTAAAGTAAACATTCATTTTACATTTTAAAGCTACAGATTGTCTTCGGTATTATTTTGAAAATAAATTGTTGATTGCATTTGTTGCATGCGACTAGTTTGATACATTACATTTGTAACATCTGTGTAAATATGTTTAAATATTAATTTCAAAAAGTATTTCATGTATATTTTCGATTAGTATAATTCCCATTTACCAAAGCAAACAGGAATATTAAAATGTTTCTGGTAAATGAGATAACATATCATTTTCTGTCTTCTGCATTTGTTTATAAATTATAAAATCTGGTTTATCATAACTTTAATTGAAAATAAGCTTTTCTATTCACCTCAATCTGTCACTATCCGCTTTTAATGAAGCATATCATTAGGCTTGCCAAACTTAAAGCACATTTATATGCAGCTGACATTGTAACTTTTGTTTGGAAACCGAATCAAATGAACAAAGAACGTGTGACTGCTGATAATTTGTTATCTAATGGGTGTATGGAGACTAGGGCATTTCATCGTCGTCATTCCAAGCTTTTCTTGTGTTAATTCAATAAAAAATGCGGCAGGCAACAAGCATTATATGATTACTCATTCCATATTCGAAACACAGCGTGTGAATTAACCGTTGAAAGCGAGTGACCGGACTCAAAAGCACGATTACAGCTGCACGTACAAGTGCAGATACATGTATGTATGTATATATGGCATATAATACTAATTGGATGTGATTACATGAGGTCAATACAGCATTTCGGCTGCTTCTGATGGGCTATCCATGAGTGCGTTTTAGGTTACACATAACAAATAACGATCGAATGCAAATGAGTTGAGTAAGCAACAACAACAATCACAAAAGAGAGCAGGCAGGTGACAAGTAAAGTTGGTAGGGTTAACAGGTTGATGCTGAGCGATTCGACAGTTCCAACTTCAATGCCAATTCCAATGCTCAAATCAGTCAGTATGCCAGATATGAGGTCGTCTGCACTATTGTGTAACCAAAAGATAAACACACACAAACACGTATTGATAAACTTGCTTGAGTGATGATGCCCCTTTCTCCAATTACGGCAACAATTACGTAAGACGCACTATGGGCAATCATCTACTTAGAGTGCAGCTCGATGGCCTCCGCCACTGTGCATTGAATATCAAAAGATGTATCCAGAGGCAAAAGCAATAACAATAAGCAAAGCGAACAACAATTTGGCCAGCATTTAAATGTTATAAGCGCCCCAAGTGGCCAAAAGCGAAGAAGCCAAAAAGAAATGCCTCGTCCGAGGTAAAAACTTTCACTTCCCGTTAGCCACAATAACAAAAAACTGAAGTCTGCCGCAAATATGTGTATGCACATCAATGGCTCTCTCTCTCTCTCTCTCTCTCTCTCTCTCTGACTCTGCCTCTGTCTCTGTCTCTCTCTTTCTGTGTGTCGTCCATCCATCCAACCATCCCTCCCTCTGGGCCTCCATCCATCTGTTGTGAGGAGGATGAGTAGGTGTCACAAATGCAGGCAGTGAAATTACGCTGCTCATAATGAAAATACATTATACAAGAAATAGCAAACAATAAAGAGTGCCAGCAAGCATAAAATCATGTGAGATGCGGTTAGCGAAGAGTGCTGGCTGAAGGGGGCAGGTGGCAGGTGGCAGATGGCAGGTGGCAGGCTGGCAGGGTGGCAGGGTGGGGAGTTTACCTGTAGAGACGCCCATTGTCTGTGAAGCGTGTGAAGTGACCCGCATGCTGCCAGCAGATAGTTAATAGTAACGAAAAGTAACTAACCCAATTGTTTTTGTAGTAATCTATTGCGAGAGAGTCAGTCAGGCGGCCAGTAAGTCAGTCAGCCAGTCAGCCAGCCAGTCAGTCAGTCAGTCAGTCAGTCAATCGGTCGGTCTGTCGGTTGTTTGTCATATTGATTAAGTGATAGAATCAGCAAATGAGAAAATGGGCACAAACTTGACTTCACTTACTACTATTTCTACTACTTCTAATACGGCTGTCGACTGTTTGCTTGGCCATTACTTTAAGCAGCTTTCGTTCGATTTCTGTTCATTAGCATAGCCCACAAATATTTGTTATTGATGCTAAACAATTGACAAAACAACAGCAACAACAGACACAAACAAACGAGAAGTCGCAGCAATAACAACAAAACACTCAAAAACAAAATAAGCAAAAAAACAAAGTGAAGAAAAAAATGCAAGCTGCGAACTTTCACTCTCGTTGAGAAAACGATAATTTAGTTCGAAGATGAACAAACAAACCAAACGAATAATAACAACAACAAAAACTTAACATACAACAACATTTACATATATTAAATGTAAATGAAGACGGATGCCCACTAAATTCGAAAAGGAAGCAGCAGCAGAATCCCGAAAGGATTGCTCATCTCATTCTATAATCAAACCCAGAAACACTCCCATTGGTCCACCCACACCCAACCGCTTTTCTCCAGCAATCCCGCCCCATCTCCCTACCATTCTCATTCCCATTCTCATTTCCAATTACAATTCATATTTTCGTTTGGATTGGCTGGGCACAGCTGTTGCTGTCTGTCTGTCTTTCTGTCTTTCAGGCATTTGCTCAAAAGTAAGGCTCGTAATCTGTGTTAATTCCTTGCTAGCAGCAGCAGCAGCAGCAGCAGCAGCCGCAGCAGCAGAAGTGGCAACAACAAAAACAACAAACTCATTGAACAGCAAATACGAAATATTTATGAATCAATTTCGATCATAAATTAATTATGTGGACCCATAAAAGGCAGAAGCCTTCAGGCATCGTGTTGTCGAAATGAGTAATCTGCCCCTGGCAAGGATGGTTCACAATTCAGCATCAATTTTCATTTGTGTACATGAAAACCGAAAGCCCCTTATTAATTGATTGCATAGGTCAGTCATAGCGAAATCATATCGCAATCATTTACCAAGTGATAGAAACTTTTTAATTTCTGTTTGTTTTTGTTTTTTCTCCTTATTTGATTTTTGTTTGTGTTTTTTTTTCACTCCTAAGCGGTTCGTCATCACCATGACAATTAGTGATGGTGAGACTGTGACAGAGACAGTGACAGCTTCAATTAGCCACTTTCTTTATTTTGGCTTAGTTGTGAGCATATCCAACCAACCGACAACCAAGCGACGACCCCTTTGCATATTTTGTCTGATCCCAATTAGTGATGATTCTTAAAATTTTGTACCAGCTGGCTTGCTCATCGAAAAGCTGTGTTTTTCGCTGTGTTTAACTTTTGTATTAGCAGCCGTTCGGCAATCTTGGTAATTAATAAAAATTAAGCAAGATATTTTTATTGCCACTTAGGAACTTAGAATAAATTCTTTACCATTGCGGCAGCGCCAAAGATGCTTCCCAAAGCCGTTAGCAAAACTTATTATGCTTCGCAGCCGATTCGCCAACCTTATGCGTTACTTATTCCGCTTTTCGTGAGTTTCGTCTTGCCACTTTTCAAACAGCAACAGAAAAAAAAACAAAAACAAAAGCCAAAAACAAACAATTAGCAGATACTTTGCTGGCTGTTCACTGCACGAGGACGCGACGTATGTTCGAGTATATATAATTATATATATATATATATATATGTATATATGTGTGTGTGTGTGTAATATATATATTTATGTAGGAAGAAAAGAAATGTGTTTGGCGCCGCCTCGACACACAGTACTGCACGGAACGCGAATCGACAAGGTTTCGGCAACGGATCGTCCGTTACTTGTCACTCTCGAATTGAAAATGCTGCCGCACAGATGATAACGCCAGCTCATATAGGTAATAGCGAACGTCGGCGTCGTCGGCGCCGGCGCCGCAGCCACCGCAGCCACGGCCGTAGAGTCGAAAACTCGAAACCGAAAGTGAAGAAATTTTGTAAGCGTAAAAAAAAAAACAACAAAAAAACACGCACACAGACACACTCAAGACACTAAAATAAATACAAACAAAATATAAAAAAAGAAGACAAACTGACGACTTTGGAGTCGGCACAAGGTGCACGCTGAAGGGACCGGCATCCGACTCTGGGCCGGGGGCATGCACAGAGTGACAGTCGCAGCGAGCGAGCAAAGAGAGATAGTGAGAGATTGAGGAGGATAGAGATAGAGAGAGAGAGAGAGAGAGAGAGAGAGCGAGAGAGGTTGAGGGGGTGAGCGAAAGGGAAAGAGTCTTTTGTACGCGACCAGTTTTGCAACAACTTCACACAGACTCTGTGGCTTTTGCCACATGCTGAATGCAAATTGGCTGCAGCCACAACTGCAACTTTACCAGTAAAGATGTTTGTGTCACATAGTAACCAAGTTAAAGATTCTAAAGACTCATTCAGCAAAGACTCTGTAGTTAAATTGGCAACACAGTATATTAAAGATAATTGGCTTAAGTCCAACTTCTTGCTGCTTCTCACATTTTCCTATCCATTTTGAACTGCATTACCCAAAAACATATCTCACATAGTAAAAAATGATTAGAAAAAAGTGATTTTTTATTTATATGCATTTACCTTGCACTCTTTTTGAGGCTTACCATACCATGAGCTTAATGTATAATAGTGGCTGAAAATGGGTTGCATGTGCCACGCTGCTCTATTTTTATGGCTTGTATAGATGGAGGAAAGCCTCGTTGCATATCCGCTTATGCAAAGGTAAGGTAAAGGTGTTAAAGCGTGTGATTGTCCACTTTTGGGATTACAAGGAATTATGTGTGTTGTTTAGTAAATAGAAAAAAGCGCGCAGCATAAAAAAACGATTAATTTGTCTTTCATTGTCCATTTTCCATTTTCCATTTCTTTTAGCATTAAACTCTAAAAGCATCAAAGTCATACTTCAAGTTATACATTCGCATTCCATATTTTGTACATTTTCGCATCGATACAGTTATCAATAACTAGATTCCGATTATTAATACATTTATATCTAAGATATACGAGCAGAGTATCAAGTGTATGTGGCACGCATCAAATTGCAAGCACCTATAAAAAGTGACATAATAGCAATGCGCGCTTACGCGATGGTCAGCTTTGTGGCTAAGTGAGAAAACCTTTCCGGGGCCGCACACTCTTTAACCAGTTGCAATTGAAACTTTATGAATGTGTGCGTACGTACATATGTAAATACTGGTGTCGTGTTAAATTCTTTGAATTAATGTCATCCACTTAAGTTGCCCGAGGCATCTGCTGGTTAAGTCATATGACTTCATCATCTTGGCGCACCGAGCCAACAAGTTGCGCAGAGCAAGTTTTGCCTTCTGTTTTGGTTGGGGTTGGCGGTGTGGCAGGCGTAGGCACAATTTGCGTGCTTCGATTCGATTTCGCTTTCATTTCCATATTGGGCGGTGGGTGGTTGGAGGTCGCCACTCTTGCTATCACCGTTGCCGACGGTAACATCGAAGGCGAGCATGATTTTGGCTTTGCCTTTTGCCTCTGGCAACAGATTTATGGTTGTCATCATCTTCGTTATCTTTTGCTGCCTATACACATACGCACTTAAACACATACACACTTAAACACACACACACACACACGCAGACACTCATGCATATAGAAGACAGAGTTTTGGCATAAGCCTCAACCTTTGGTGGCTTTAAAGATTTTGTTTTCTGCATTTTTTAAATGATGCCCCTTGAAACTCGTTTACTTTGGCTTTCACCCTTACATGCAAAACTTGGTTAGAGTGTAATCCCAATATGATTTCAAAATTAGCTTTTAATGCGAGTAAATATTGCATGCTATGAATGGTCAAATTGGTTTTCATCTCATAAGCAATTTCCTCACACACAATCAACAAAATAAGAAAAATAAATACTCAACAAAAATAAATAAAAAATAAATAAAAATAAAATAAACCTACATTTAACATTGCAGTCTTAGTTTTCAGGTGATGACTCGGGCTTTAGCGCTGATATTTATCCAGTTTTGTAAGCAGCTGACTCTCCACACACACACACACACACACACACACAGACACACACACACATATGCACGTTCACACATTACATAAATATGTATGTGGACTGTCGCGGTGCTTGCATCAACACGGCTACTGCTGCCTCAGGCATTTTTTGACTTCCTGCTACTACTGAAGTTATAACATTTACGGTTTGGTTTCGTTGTCGGGGTCGGAATTGGGACTGGGACTGGGACTGGGACTGGGACTGGGACTGGGACTGGGACTGGGACTGGGACTCGGCCTGGGGCTGCGGTCGGTGTCAGGTCGAATCGGGTCGGGGCCACTGGTTTACCAGCATCAGCCACCTAACCAATAATAACAATAACAGCAAATGCAGCGACAACAAAAACAACAACAACAACAACAACTTAAAAACAGCATCAACTTAAGTATCTGCAAACATTTTGTCCCCATCTGTTCCCTTTGGGTTGTCATGCTTGCTGTAGGATTGCTTTGCAATTTTTTGCGCTTTTACTTTGTCGAGCTTAAAGTTGAGGAAACTTTCTTTTATTATATATATGCATATGTATATGTTAACAGGAAAAAAGGTTTTTTGATTATATGTATATGTATTATGCACGAGCAGGTATGCACGAGCCCTTAATTAATAAGTATGCATTCCTTAACAGAAATGGAATTGCCGAGAATTGAATGGCACTTATATAATATTCCATACCATATATAGGTCCAAAGGAATGCTCGGAGTCATTAACTCATGTAAAGCGATCAATTTTTTTAAAGATATTATTTTCAAATCTGAACATAAGCAAACCATTGCAATAATATTGTAAGTTAACATAATATGGTAAAGCAATAATAAATAAATAAACATTCCGTAAGCTAAACCCTTCCAATAACAAGATTATCTATCCCCAATTTATCTATAAATCTATTTCAGATTTATGTTCACTCACATTTTTGATCAAGTTCGATTACCAAATACTTGTAAGTGAATCAAAATGTTTCTAAGTCTTCTGAAAAGCATTCGGGATACTGGCGATAAATGCATTTTCTCTGAACCAGTTGCATTCAATTTGGGATACACAATATGTAGTGCAGGGTATCTTTAGGTCACAGTGATTTTAAATGTATTTTTGTTTTTTTAATTAGCGAACGTAAACTCATTAATGAAACAATTTGTATTTCCCAAGTCAACTTTAAGCAACCATAAAGCCGCCACATTCAAATTTGTGCCACATCTGTATCTATGTATGTAGTGTGTGTGTGTGTGTGTGTGTGCGTGTGCGTGTGTGTGCATATGCATGCCAAATAGAGATAATACGCTATCCAATGTCAACGCGAAACGCACAATTATTGAGAAAATATTTAAAGAAGTGAAATTGCATTCCAATGCTGTGAGACATTGTTGTCGAAGGTGTTGCTGTTGCTATTGTTGTTGCCGTTGGTGCCGTTGTTGCTGTTGTTGTTATTGCTGTTGTGTTCGCTTTCGTCGCTGGCTGCTGCGCGTAGGCCTCGCCCACATTTCAGTTGATTTCGGCCCCAGTTGCAGGGCCCCAAATTTCAGGTGTAGCCACAATTATGCGGGTCCAGTCACCGTCTCATATGCTGTGGCAGCACACAGTCTCCCCCTCTCCCACTCGCCCCACCCAGTTGCCGCGTTCCACTGTTGCCGACTCTGCTGCCTGCGTCTCGCTTAATGCGATGACGCAAATATTGCGCAATCCGCTTTCTTCTTGCCGTCTTTCATTCTCTGGCCATCGTTTCTATGACACTTGACGTTGTTGCTGCTGCTGCTGCTGCTGCTGTTGTTGCTGTTGATGTTGATGTTGTTGGTGCTGCTGCTGTTGTTGATGCTTTAGGCAATGGTTTCGGTTTCGGTTTCGACGGTGGCTTTGCATCCGCTTCTGGGTCCGTCTTTTGGCCAGCCCAAAGCGATTTGCAATTTGTCATGCCGAATGCTCCAGAAAACATTGATTTCGAGCACAATTGCTCCAATACGCATTGCCTCACTTTCACAATGCCGAACTGGCAGTCTGCGTCGAATGGAGACCTTTGTGTATTTGTCTTGTTGTTATTGCCAAGTCGTTTTAATTAATGTTAATTAAATGCAGACTTGCCCTGCATTCCTATTAAACATCTTTCATCTTTCAACTAATCAGTGAACCTTATCATCTCCCTCACATCTCAGAGAAAATACATAAGGAATAAAGAATAGAAAAATGTATAAACTAAACAAATATGCAAAATGTGTGTTCGACTTTTATCAATTTAAATAAGTCCACTTAGCCTATATATTACTCTGTCAATTCTAATTTAAATCTTTAAATTAATAAAATAAATAATAACAAGAATCTTGATTGACGCATTCATTTTACTAAAGAAATATTCTAATGAATATATGATATGTAATTTTAGGCCTAATTACGACCTAATATATTATTTAATGCACCCAAAATCAATTCAAGTCAAAATCTGAATCAACTGAAATAATCTTACCCAGATTGGTTATAAGACACACGAGTTGCTAAGTAAATCATATATTCACAAATACCCCACTTTCTAATCGACTTGATCACTTCAAAACAAGTGGAAATGTTGCAGCTATTAACATACAATCCTACATCCATATGTAGGCATTAAATAGGTTAAGCACGAGACACGGAATGAGGCAGGCACCTTCAGCCAGTAGCACGCCTAGTGCTCTGGTGAGGCAGTCAAAGTTAATACTCGAAATATCCGCATATAAATATATATAGGTATTTTGCAAGGATTCCCACATAAATATTATGCTGATTAGCTCGGAATTTTCACGACTTACTGCCTGAAAGTCAACCAGCATTTGCCATTTCAATTTGGGTGCCAGCATCTCATTTGCATTGTCAAATGCGTGAGGATCTGTTTTTGGCTTACGCGTCGTATCCAACACCGCCCCAATGGCACTTAGAATGAGAGGCGACCACCATTCCAGCCTCACCGCAAGTCTGCCAAAAATTGTTCATGCTTACGTTGCGTGAACAATTTTGGCAGCGAAAGAAGAAGACAACAGCAATGGAGCTGCAGCAAATTTATGATGCGTTGCGGGCGGCCATAAATTATCATATTAATCGTTAAAAGGTGTTAAACTCTGCTTCTCAGTGCGAGTCGGAAGCGAGTCGAACAACGATGCCTTGAATTATACACTGCCTCTGGGCACTCCGTGCCTCTCTCTACCACCATCTTCCACCGCCTGCCGTCCGTCCCCTTACCCCATCCAGCCAACCGTTTGGCATCTTCCGCATTTCATCTAGCAACGACCATCTTCATAATTTTTCGCGCCTGTTTGACTGTGTAGCAAGATAAACGATTTGTTCAGCAGCCAGCAACAAGTTTGCTAAGTCCCAGTCGCGAAGCACCTTAACTTTCACTCATTGCGCAAAATGAGCTTAGAAGTGACGCTTCAAATCGAACAAAACTAAATAAAGGCGGGTACATACACAAAAAAAAACAAAAAAAAGAAACAAAAAAAAGCACAAAAAAAGCACAAAACAAAAATTACACACATAAAAAGGAATGGCGAAAATGTTGTTTCGACGCGCACTTGTTGCACGATCCGCCTTATGTCATCGTCCCTAGACCCGCAGTAGCATTTAAGTAAATCACAATCGTTAATCACTTAAAATGCTCGACCTTACTAATCGAGGGCTTCCCAGAGTCGGGTCGAAATTATCTCTCTTTCTATCTGTCTTTAAGTTTCGCTTTGTGTTTATTGTGTTTAATTAACTTTCTCTAATCCAGCCAACGCCTCTAGCTGACTCTGTCTCGATTCAAAACTATTTTAATTGGATGCTAGTACGTAAGCACGCTGCCCAAATACATACTCCAAATCGTATTGAAATCTGCATGTAAATAGCATCGTCGAATTGGGTTAATATCAATCAATCCGATCGACCTGCTCATATCCCCTACAACTCCACCTTCCCTCACCTGGCTACCATGCGTGCGGATTCAATTAGTACTTATAAGCTTTGTTCAACACTCAATAATTCGAAATTCGAATGCTAAAAGTTATCTTGTTTGCCCTTATAAAAGTTTCACTGTACATATGCATATATGGGAGTTGGTCAACTTGGGTGCTGTTATCCGACGTTGACCGTTCCGGTATTCCTCAAAGCTCCAATTAAATTGATGGCTTCAAAAATGTACAGGAAAAAAAAAATAAAAACAAATTTGCAAAAGTTGCTTGTGTGCGTCGATGTTATTTGTTGAGTGCCAAACAAAAACATTTACCACAAGCAAATGTCGTGCTGAAAAATACATTTAAGTGGCTTCGTAGTTTTTCGCGTAAATTGTTTTTGGGCTGTCCTTGCCAAGTTACATATACTCGTATTTGGCTTCCGTTTTTTGTTCTTTGTAATTAATTTACAGGCTTATGTGCAATATTCTTCCATGCAATTTGGTTGACCTCACGGTACATCCTCATGCAACTCTCATTCGAAGAGAGGTAATCGAGTAACAACGATAAACTTGTAATGCAGCCGTGCCTCTGAGGACAGAATCAGGAAGTACACAGCAGGCGTTATCAAGCCACAAAATGTTTGAGTTAGTTTTGTATTTTTCTGTCATTCTGGAAGGCAGATTAATAATTTTTTGAGTGTGTGTGTGTGTGTGTGTGTGTGTGCGTGTGTGTGTGCGTGTGTAGGTAGGTAGGAACAATGGATGCTGTTTGCTCATTAAAGGAGCTATCTGGCAGAATGAGCGACATAGCTCGTAAATTTGCAAATCAATTTTACCCAAGTTGCAAATAAATATTTTGGCATAGTGCCAGAGGCAAGCTATGTGGAAGGCCCATAAAAACCAAAGGCTGACATTGCTGCTCCTGGTCCTGTTCCTGGTGCTGCATAAGCAACACCCACACAAAGCTGTAACAAATCCAAAACTTCTTTGTTATCGGTGACAGTAAAAACACCCAAGTGATGTGCAAATGCTCAAAGAGAACCCAGCGCGTGCTCATACAGCATACTGAATACATATATGTACATATGTATATGTACATGCATACATAGATACATACACACACCTATACATCATAGATTGTGGCTGCTGTTGCGAGGCACAAGTTGAACGTAATCAGCAGACAGGCAACTACATGTGTATGTGTATTTGAATATGTAAATCTGTATGGTAATTCAAATGCAGGACATGAAAGTCGGTTGCCAAAACACACATCGGAGATACTCTTTAAAATTGCTGTGCGTTCAGTTTGCCATCGACTGAATGCCAGCATGAAAATAAATAACTTCATCATTTTCAAATAAGTGGCAATCCTCATCTGGGTGTGTGGTCGCAACTTGCTCAAGTTCTCGTTTTATTGCCGTCTGCCTCACAATTACTATAACATATGTATATCAAAATTCTGCCATCGCATGTCAAAAGTTGGTCACATTGCAATATTCTTGTTGAAGGTTAGATAGCCATCACTGCAATCAAACGAGTTGTACATTTGCTGAAAAAAAAAAAAAAAAACTTGTTGAATGCTTTTCTCGAGTTTCTGCATACTTTTTCATAGTTTCGCACCAGAGCATCTACACACACACAGACATATATGGCACTGAAAGACCTTCCGTTTAGAGTTATCCAGTTTCCATTTGACATTTGCTATTTTGTCATTTTGTGATTTTGCTGGATCTTTCACCCTTCTTCAGCTTGCACAGCACCCTCCGCTTTTCCCATCTTTCTCGTCATTCCGTGTCCTATAAGCAATTAAGCCGAGTGCGTCTAGCTAAATCATTTTGCTATCCAAGAGATTGCAAGTTGTTGGGACAGCGTATCTTCAGCCATCTCTGAGACATTTGCATGCTTATTCTTTATTCTCTGTGCCGTTCTATTTTTTCTTGTCTTTTCTCGTTGTTGTTGGCCCTTCATTATCCTGAGCGTCTCTTCTTTTCGACTCGTTGTCACTCGTCATACAATTTTGCGCATTTAACATGGTTCTCTTATCAAAATTGTCAACGTTGCCAACTTGTTTATTGCACCTTAGCTTGACAAACATACAAACGCTTGCGCACACATACATTGTTTGTACTACATCGTTATAAACTTACGAAATGGACAAGTTTACGGTCCCACAGAAGTTCATAATCCATGACATCCCTCAGACATCACAACACCAACAGCAATAACAACGAACCACAAAATCTTAGCGACATGTACGACAAGTTTGGTTCGACATTGATGAAGTTTTTTGCCGAGTTTCTGTTGTTTTTTGTCTTGTGACTTTTTAGTATTTTAGAGAAACATTAAAAATAACAAAGCCCATTTCCATATTGTGTACCCATTAAAGAGCACACAATAAATTCGGACAGCAGACGGCATATCCAACCGAATAAGGTTTATAGATAGATATATTCTTGATCACTGGTTAGCTGTCTGTGCATATATCAATCCTATGTTGATCAATTATTTATCACGTTGTAGAATTCTGCGGAGGCTCCTTCTGGACGAGATATCTTAAAACACCAAAAATGTTGTATTGTTAGACTAAAAACTGGCACCAAATTGGTGTCTAATCAAGAGACAAATTTGCATTAAAGTAGGCAGTAGGCAGTAAGTTGAATAACTTGCTCAAGTGCATTACTCATTTCGTGACAAAATTATGAAACCCTTTGCAAGGGTATAAAAACCACTTGACTGATCTCGCCTCTTTCTTATCTTTTGAAATGTGAAAGAAAGGAATGCGATGGGATGCGACAGACACCCAGACTGGCACCTGTGAGTGAGCTTGTGTGACGTGTGTATGTGTGTGAATATATATGTGTGTGTGTGTGTGTGTGGGCTCAGTCGGTGACAACGATGATGCTCCGTGGAATACATAATGTTGCTTCCTCCTGTGTTGAATGTGGCTGCGCCAGCGGATGATACGAGTGACCTATTTACATGAGTGTCAGAGTCGTAAACAATATTGGAGAGCGAAGTGCGGAGAGATTAACGAGGCAATGCATGGAAATCAAGTAAAAGTGCTTTCGAGTCGAGAGTGATAGACTATCAGATGCCTTGCACTTACCAAAACAAAGTTTGCTTGTTGTTACACAATATTCAAGATTACCTTTGAAAGTCCGCTTTTCGTTCTTATCAAGAATATTTGTGCTTAAGCTGAATGGGAAAAGTTGGATTTGCCTCATTTAATGTGCCACAAGTTCTGCGACATGGTTATTAGCTCCCTCTGTAAAAGCCGAAGAGCTTAAGTATCGGTAGCACAAAAAAAGCAAAAGGAGCAGGAGAAGTTAAAGAGACGACAGCGCATAGTAAAATGACTGCAACGTGTGGTTGGAGCAGCGGTTGTTGCATCACTTGTTTCTTCAAAATACCCGACCACGTAGCGATCGAAGCGGCTCAACTTAGGCGTCCTAGATTCACTTTGAATACCCAGTAACCATACAAGCGTGGTAAAATGGTATCATAATGTTATCAGACGGTATGAAATCAGCAGAAGTTATCAATTATTCTTGGTCAGGGCGAGCAGAAGTGTGCCTATGTACGGTTATTTATGATCCAAAACTTAGCATAATACATCAGCACATAATATTTAGTTTGTTTTTTTTTTTTTTTTTTTTTGTAATATAATTAACTAATCCAAAAAGAGTTAAGAAAACTTTACGACTATTATTATTTTGACCGGCTCATTTTTCATAAATTTTGAGACTTTCGATTTTCGGTAATATTTTTAAAATTATCTCACTTATTAATTGTTAAATATTTACTGTAACAGATTTGTGAGACGAAAAATAAAAATAAGTTGAAATTTGTTTTTAAGTGTATTTATTAAATAAGAAATTTAAATTTATCGAAACATAATAGTTGCACTGCTATTATTTTGCACGGTGTCGTTTGACTAAGCGGAGTCAGTTAGATAAGCACAACAACTATCAACTTCTATCTCAATCTGAACAGCTGAATACAGGGTAATTTCAAGTTGGGCTCACACATACATGTACATATGTACGAGTATCTGAAATTATGACATTATGCGTGACAAGGTAGATATTTGTAAGGTGAATGGATATTATAGTACTAGAGCGAGAGAGAGTTGTATAGACAGATGCATCACAGCGACAGGGCCACATTATGTATGTATGTACAAACATACTTACATTGTACGAGTATCTACATACGTACATATGTATGTACATCACATAATTTCGTTGGACGTGGGTCGATTTGTCAAGATAACAAACGCAATGGGCACAGCGCTCAAAACAAATCAGAACACATAACATACAAACTATGAATATACATTCAGTTACACACACACACACACACGCACACACACACGCACACACACATACAGGTTAAGACTGGTCAGTGGCTGCTGGCGACAAGTAACAATAGAAATGAAATCAAGAAACCATTTATCCATTACTTTATTCACCTCTCTCTCTCTCTCTGTCTTTCCATCTCTCTTTCTCTTTATGTATCTCTGAGATTGCTATATTAAGATACTATACCTCAGATCAGCGTTCAAAGACAATTAACTGTCCCAAGCGCACTTCAGGCATTCATCAATGTATCAACAGCAGCTTCGCTGCCGAGCCAGCCGAGATGAAATAAAAATACTTTTACTTTGTATTTGGGTATTTGGTCATGGAGAATTTCGAGTTTCGCTTTAATGATAAACAAAAATCATTTCTTGTTCGTTTGTCTAATGCGCATCGCCAGAAATGTATTTTATGTCTTATTAATTTTACATAAGCGTTTTTGTTGTCGTTGTTACTTTTGCTATTGTTGTTTCTGTTACAGCTGCTTAAGCTCGTGTTTCCGCGAGTGTGGGAAACAAATTTGTATATTTGTATACTCGTATTTGTATGGATTGGATGCCCGATCTTTATGACGCAGCACTGGGTTAAACTCCGTATCGAAATGTTGAAAGATGAAACAATAAATAACGAAAGTAAAAGTTAAAGAGGTTTCCTCGCATCTCCACTGAATGGTAGTCATCTGCATTGCTTGGCCCGCTGCTATGTCATCAATAAATACCAGGGCTCCATTAACAGGTGCAACATTTTAACGTACAACTAACACTCAATTTCTATTCGAATAAAGTGTGGGAGACCCGAATACATACATGATAAATTTCGCCAATTGATTGTCTGTTACTTTTGCGGCACACACTTGTAGATTTCAAAAGCATTTGTTTGCCATCGTTTCGAGAGCCAGCAGATTATTTATGGCACCTTCCGACGCGTCGATTCAAATTGGTCCCAATCTCCAGTCACTTGAGAGCGAAAGCTAACGTCTCGAGATTAATACCAAAATCGTTAGCGATTTCGACATCGACATCGACATCGCCATCACCGTCACTGTCACCGTTGCTCTGTGTGTAAATTGTAACTACTGCAGTCGACCCACAGCAGCCGGCAATAACAGCAGCAAGAGCCGCATCCAGCACACAGCAAGCCTCTTAAGCCATGCCACGCCTACCAGGACCAGAACTATTGCGCAACCGCACAGTGGGCATCTTTCTAATACTTTGGCTGAGCTACTCGGTTTCAGCCAAGCAGCAAACAAACCCGGGTAAGTCGAAAGTTGATAAGCGGCAGCATTATGCGTTTATTCGGTTTGAAATGCACATAAAATCTCTACTTAGTGCACAGCCAATGTCTAATGTTTTAACTGATACTTAATGGATAGAGATCATTTTGCTACCAAGCCAATAATGAACCATAATGAATCTTAACTTTTAGTTAAAAATTGTAAGCTAACTTATATTTAAGAGCAATAACAGCTAAGGGCATCAGCTGGTTGAGTGTTCGCTTTAATTTAAAATCAATGATTATCGATTTTACAACTTTATTACGAAGTAAATATTTAAGAGAACTCGTCTCCAATGATTTTAAGCTTGTAGTCACTTTAAACATATTAACAATCGCAGAAATGCGCCACATTTGAATTTGATATGAAATGAAAAAACGAATTACTCGCAATTATTTTCAAGGTCGTCAATTTGGGAGACCGAGCTTTGGTAATGGTCTGGGCGTCCCATCGAATCCGGGATTAGGCTTTGGTTACCCCTCATCAGGAGCAGGACAGGTCTGCCCACTGTGCGACTCTTCCGTGTATACCTACTGCTCCCACAAGATGGTCCACGACGCTTGCTGCTGTGATTTTCCAGGTAATTACTACGATTCCACATGTACGCCTAATTTCTAATGACTGAACATTTTAATTTTTTACACGGCACGTACAACTAATTTGCACTTGGTTCCTTGCAACTTGCCGCTGCAGTGCATCAGCCCCGCCCGTCGCAATGCGTTTACTTCGACTGCTCGCTGCTGTATGCCAAATCGTGCTACGAACACGCCCTGATTAAGAACTGCTGCTGCAACAATCCCTACTAGCGAGCAAAGGTCAATTAGTGCATTGTTGCAGCTGTTTTCCTTTAATATTTATTTATTTGTATAGCTTAATTATTTAAAAAATAAAATTTCAATAATAATATTGCATAGACAAACACAGAAGATATTTGTTATTTTGCTGTGTATTTTGTAGTCATGTATTCGAGCTGGGCCTATAAATTATTAATCCGAGTTGGATAAGCCCATAAGTTTTAAATATAAGATTTCGAGTTCCATTTTGCAAAACAATACGTAATACTTTGTGTCTGCGCAGAAATGAAAACGAATCGATGCATAATCATTGCAATTTCTGAGTCGCAAACAACAACAGTAGTTAGTGTGGCGTAACAGCTTCGCCTTCTCCTTCTCCTTCTTTGCTTTCACATTTGAAAAGCATACACAAAAAAAATGTTCAAAAGGTCTTTCATAATCCAAACAGATATAAATTCAAATTTCAAGGCGCGGCACAAAATATCAGCATATTACGAGTATATACGAATTTATACTTTCATTTAAGACTGCAAATTTGGCAGCCACTTTGAGGCCGAAAACCCGCTTTAAAGCAGCCAAATACTTTTGGTTTGATTAGCATATGTAAATTACAATATTAAGTGGCTTCAGTCACTGGCGAACATGACCAGTTTTCAAATCCATCCATGCAACAGCGTCTCATAAATCTTGTCGACAAATAACATTTAAGTTATTCCTGCAAACAATTAATTATTATTAACTTTTTTTCATTAACGCAGATTTAAATTATTGCTGTTTTATAAGAAATTCGAAAATACCTCTGCATACGAAGAAAAAATAAATTAGCCATGTCGCTGCTAAGTAGAGAGGAGCGAAGCTCTCCGCGGAGTTCCCCAATCGGAGTATTTTCACCCTGGAGAACCGATTATTGTCGAGGGCTAAGTCAGCTGATGATAATACCATGACCAGGTACGAATATTTTTTGTATAAATGTGAAAAGTTTTGTGAGAATATCTTTATCAAAAAAAGATTTTTGTAATATTAATTTAATTTGATATATGTGGTAATGGTGGGAGTGGTCGGATTATCAAAAGGAGTGGTTAATTATCATACGTTTGGCGTCTTCTAATGCGATAAGTAACAATTGTGCAACTACATTTTTTTATTTCAAAAATAAAATTATCGATCTGGCTCACAGTGTGAATCATGTGAATTGTTGAACTTAAATATTTGAGAAAGCAAGAAAATACAAATTTCGATCTTGTCAGCCTTGAAGCTTACTGCCTCCATTTTAGAATGATCAAATTTAAAATGTGAATTTATGAATATTCGCAGCCAACCACTGCTACCCGAGCCCTACCCCCAAAAGTATGTTATTTGCCACCTGCTTTCAGCTGATTTTCCACTGTTTTCAGAGTATGCCCAATTCGCTAACGTTTCACGTCAAAGTTCCCATTCATTTCTGCTGCCTTGGAGTATGAAATACTTTTTAACCCTCAAGGGCCAAGTCCGGCTTAAGGCGGCCTAAGTTTATTTTCGCGCTTGAGAGGCCTACAAAAAGTCGTAAACAATTTTGTTTGTGTTTTGAAGACAATAATACTTATTTCCTGCAACCCATTTCTATATGTTTTTTTATTATTTTAAAAATTGGATTTAAGAAAAACAATTTTTTTTATTTTTGGCTCATTTCACCAATTATGAACGTCACATGAATGTAGCGCCATAAAATCGATTTTTAGTATTATCCAAGTTAGATAAAAAGAAAACGACTCAACAAAACGGATATTTTGAAGCAGATAAGCGAGAAATAAAATTTCATAAGATGTATACAATCTTAGTTAGTTGCGAATAACAAACCCGTTTCACTAATGATTTTACTTCATAAAAAAGTTTTTTCTGCGTATTCAAATGCGATAAAGAAATTATAACCCGACTTGAAAGTACAAACTACTTATGGGAAAGTCCTAACTACAAATGCATAATTCATTAATATGTTTTGAGGTACATACATCGATGTATAGGACATCTTCGATGGCTTACACATGGTTTCCGTCTATACTTAAGTGGTTTTTGTTGGCGCAACAATTGTCCAAGTTGTCAAGTATTTACTTGAATGTTGACGACCAAGCGTTTGTCGTATCGATAGATGTTGGATGAGAGAAGATTCAACTTTTTTGCTGCCTTGTAATAATTGTGGATTGGAGAGTTAGCAACTGTCCGGGCGGACAGTATATGTGTGGTGGGCCAGGGAAAAGAGGCACAGGGTATTTTAGAACAGATGAGTGCCGACCAGAAGCGGCAACAATGAAGGAAAACGGAATAATCGCAAAAGTTTTGTAATATTTTCATTTCTTTTTTCCTGTTCTGCTTCTGTTCAGATATTCTCCTACTTTCCTTTTCGTGTCTTTATTTCATTTTTGCTGCTGTTGTTGTTGTTGTATTATTTTTTCTTGTTTTTTTTTGGTCGCCGTTTGCACTTTTCTAACAACTTCGCTTCAAATGAAATCTTTAATGGATTTCAAAAGGAATATTTATTTTGACAATGACAATGAATTTTTTTGCCCTCCCGCGTAGCCCTCGACGCTAACACATTTTATTTTATTTATTCATCTCTCCTGCCTGTATTAGTGTTGTTTATGTGTATATTTATTCTCATACCCTTGCCGGGGGTATTTCAATTTCATCAATAAAGGAGTCAACGCAAACCCCGCATTAAGTTCATATAGCAAAGTATTTCCGCATTGTATATAAGCATTTATTTTATGAGTGTCGTTGATAAAATTAGTCAATAATCTGATTTGAAGAACTGTTTTTTATCTGTTTTTGTTTTGGCCAAAATGAGCTTTCGAGAACTGCATCTGAACTATCCTGTCGATGCAGTCAGTTCCTGTGTTTCTCAAAATAGTTAAATAGAACGACCTCTTACAGGTTTAGCATATATGCAGCTATATACATATTTGCACATCCACAAGGGTATTTCAATCTTCGGTAACCAGAAGTTAACTATTATATTTCGTCTTTTTTGTAGCTTTATTGCTGCTGCAAAAGTTTTTAATGGGCCCGCGTTGAAATTTTATCTGAGCGTTGAGCCATGTCGACGCTCGTCGACAGTTCCCCTCCCCAAACACCCGGCCCACCCCTTCGCTTTTCTTTATGAAGTAAAAACTCGGAGCACGTTTACTTCATAAAATACGCTTAATTAGAATTAGCATCGGAATTTGGCTGTCGAGAATGTGACGATGGAGCTATGTGAAAAACAAATCCCGTGAACGCAACAAACAAGTCTAACGCTAAATCTTTGTTTTTTTCTAAAAATGATACAGTCGCTTCACGTTGTGCCCCATGTTGTGCCCCAGAATAAATATATCATATGCAAGTATGTTTGTTCGATATGCGGAGAGGATGTATTTCGTATGTTTTCCTGAACTACTTATGCTTATCCTCCGGCCGGTTACACGAGCACACACATTTGACAGGATTTGTAACACCCCTTAATACATTTCTGTGGAAACAGGGTATGCGAAAAGCAGAAACATATAAAATATGTATGTGGTTAGGTTAGGACGGTCACTGGGATATTGTGTTGGCCTGGCATTAAAATAACAACACCAATGTGAAAAACTCACAGAAAATGACAATCGGATTGGAGCTAAGCTGTATTTTCTAGGTGGGTCGAAAAGTGGCTAGCTTAAGGAATGCGAGAAAAAAAGGGGGTAGAAAGAGCGTTTCCGTGTGGAAAATACTTTTGTCATCGAAGGGATAAAAGATTTGTCTTAAATACTTAACAGATCATTGGGAAGAACGACACTTTTCTAACGTGAAGCCACTTCTTTAAAGTATCTCAAATATTGACTGTATTATTAAATCATGCAACGAGTGTATCTATTGTATCAGTCACTTAAGTCTGTCAGCACACATACTATACACTTTAGTATATGTGTATATATTGTAGTTACTGTTTGGCAATAAATGTTCTTTGTTGTTGCGAAACTAATTAGACCAGAAAGTTATGCGAGCTGCAAATACGATGGCGAACCAACCTTAGAGCGTCCAAAATTGCTGACAGGCTTTTATTGCCATTCCATATATACACAGGGAAAAAAACGTGCAAAGTAAAATGAGCTTCAATTAAACATGTCATTTTTTTTTTTTTCTTAATAAATTTAAAGATATAAATAATACAAAGATTAAACAAATTAAATGAGTGGCGAGCTAGAATCAATTCAAAAAAGTTATGGCTTCCAAAATGAATTTAGTTTTAAAATTAGGGTTAGAATAGCTGGAAATTAGTATGCAGTAGAGTTAGAGTAGAGTCTGCATTCGAAATGCAACTTTGAGGTTAGCTTTTCAATTAAATGTATTCATAAAATCGCTAATCAAATCAAATTATAAAGAAATATTCATTGAACTACTGATTTCTACACTATTTGTTTGGAGTGTATGTATTTATGACGTGGCTACTCTCCTGCGGGCTACCGCCCCCAATCTCAGCCTCAACCATAGGCATAAAATTGCTGGCACTTACAATAACACCAACAACACCAACACCAACAACAACAACAGTAGCAAAAACATCAACAAGGCCATGATGTAGGAGTGCATTGTAGCCGAATGGCATTTAGTCTCTTTGTGTCAATTTTGTGCTTGCTGGTCACGTTGTTGCACTTAATTGCTGAATGTGGTCCGCACAGCATGCAGTGGGTGGCATTTAGCCCACTTTAGCATCCTCTGACCAATGTGTCTTCGCCAACTCTTTCCTAATTGCGAATAGTTTATAAATTACGTGCGTATCTCATTTTGGACGACAATTCGCTGGCCCTTTAAAAGGTATTGCAACTTTTAAATATCAAAAATGCTCACTATGCTGTAAACTTTATTTTTTAGCCACAAAATGAAACTAGGATTTAATTATTCAAAGGGAATTTTTTGTCCGGACTTTTTAAGCGTGTAGCAATATAGTTTTCAATTTGGTGCCTTTAACTTTCAGATTGCGTAAGATATATGGACTTATCGACTTTAATTTACAAATTGTGGAAGATATGATTTCTAGGGCCAAAAATGCGATGCCTCCTATACAAATTTTATATTGGTTCTCAAAGGCGAATTTCAACTTTTTTAGAGGCGGCGCAAATGGGCCAACCAAATTTGGTGAATGCAGCCTCGAAATTGTGGGAGATATGTGGCTTTATCGATTTCTACTTATCGATTTTTATCGATAGTCTAGCCTCCTAGTGGACTTAGCACTCCAATTTACACTTTGTCTGACGCAGGCACAGAGAAGTCTGTTTTCCAATTTTCAAGACTCTAAGAGTGTCGAAAAAAGATGCCTTCACACAGACGGACAGACGGACAGACGGACAGCCGGACAGCCGGACAGAGAGAATGACGGACAGTACACAAAACCAATACACAATGATACCATTCGGTCAAAAAGTATAAAAACGTTGACTGTTCTGTGCACTCAATAAAAAAAAAAAATTAAAAATAAAATATTCAAAGTGAGTTGCAAGTATTTCTGAGTCTCACATCAAAATGCAATTAATAAACTCACATTAAACTGTGATTTTTATCATATCAGATCTAAAGATTACGATCCCTGGTATTATCTATGAAAAAAAACCCTTTAACGGCTGATCTGTACGTAATGTTTGCTAGCCAGGGCACTCTCGACCAGAAAATTGTCAAACAATGTGACAAATTTGTTTTTGATTTTGTTCAAAGTTTACAGCTTTGTTCCAAACACTTACCATTTCCCAAAAATAGTATTAACAGGTTTTCATTGCGCCTTGGGTAAGGCTTTCGGCTTGGGTAAGGCAACACCTCATATTTCTCATGGCAGGCAAACTCAACCAGCCATGGGCATAAACTGAAATACCCAAAATACTTGCCATCCATATATCCGGGTCCGGCACTGCTGACACCCCACCGCTCCAAAATAGCAGCCAATACACTGAGAAGTTATTAGTTAAGTTTTTGGGTCTAAACACAGGCAGGAAGGCAGGCAGGCAGCATGTGCCTAGGCCATCAAAAGTGTTCGCTTTGCCCTTCCCTCGGTCCTTTGCTCCCCTCCTGACCAGTCTTCCCTCGTTGCCCTAATGTGTTTTCTCTGCTGAGATTGAAAATTTTGTACAAATTTCGAGGCTTTTGACTAGGGCCAAACGTTGACTATTTGCACAAAAAATATTGATTGTTGCATGTAAATTGACTTAAATACGGCTAGGGCCACACTCACGCACCCGCACACACACACACACACACACATATGCAAATACACATACACACACACACACACGCACACACATTCATAGTAGTTCACATGGACAAGAGTTTTTATCTGCTCGTAGATGGCACTGATGATGCTGCCATTTTTGGGGCTTGTTTGTTGGAAAAACGGGTCACACACATTGTCGTTGTTGTTATTATTGTATATGTATGTGTGTGTGTGTGTGCGTGTGTGTATGAGCGTATTTTAGTGCTGTTCTTATTGGTGTTGTTGTTGTCATACTCATTTGAGACACAAACGCACGCATCTAGCCTCAGTTTAGAGTGAAACTCTTCCTGTCGCAGTCAGTCCATAGGCATTTGCGCTCTTTTACCCTACCCCCAGAAATAGGTTTTAAATTTCGAGTATTACTGGCTCTGTTTACTCTACCCGACCAGAGAGTTGCTGGTATCTTTGTGGGCTTATGTGTGTGGGGCCGTTAGTTCATAATTTCAGTTTAGATCTCAAATTTATTCTTGGTCAACATGCTGATACTAAACTAGTTATTTCTCCAGCATCATTTTGTTTGTGTATGCTAAGCCGATAAAAGCTATTATTCAATTTTCTTCACATTTATTTTTACACTTTGTCTTCCATCGATTAAATTGTTTAGAAAAGGTATTTGAATTTTGATATGTCGCTAGCAATGCTCTTGTTAGCATTGATTTGACAGTTGCTGATTTTTGCGCTGCTCTCACTTTCAATGTACCGAAGCGTGAGTCCTTCCAAATTGGCTCTGCTGCATGTGGTAAATTTGTTGCCACAACCCAACTCTCTCTCTCTCTCCCCCCTTTAGCTGGCTGCTGCTGGCACTGGTTGTTGCTATAATTCGATTAGATTTTGTTTCAGATTACAGATTCAATTTAAATTTCAATCATGAATTGTAGCATTTTGCATTGCCTGCCCCACTCTGCCCCACTCTGGCCCGATCCCTGCCCGACTCAACCCGACCCGACTCGACATCCTAAGGTGCGATAGAAGAAGCTGACATATTTCGTTGAGCGAGTGTGTTGAATGTTTGCGGTTTGATTTAGATTTTATGGTTGTTAACACATCGTTTGCAGCACGAAACCGAAATCGAAACCGAAAAAAAAAACTGCCTCAATTCCTTTACAAGTAGTTCAGTTCAGTAACAGCAAGAAGCTATCTGGCTGGAGCCGGTAACTGATTCTTGCTCGAATGCCTTAAGTGGACTCCACTGTCGCCGCATAATCAGTTTCTTGTTAATTATAACTAAGCTCGAATGCGTATCCTTATGCCATCATAACATGCAGCTAGAAAGTTTGCCTGAAAATCTGTACTTAATAAGTCAACGGATTGTTGAATAACAATTCAACAATTCTGATAACACTTCAACTGCAGCGGTGTTTAACAGCTACAAAGCGAGACATGTTCAGGCAATTTTCGCCGCAATTTACCCACTCCAAATGAGGTACTTTTAATCACGTGCGACAATCAAAAAGCTACAACAATCATTTGAGGCATCGAAACTGTTTAAGTATTCAAGCATTATTTGATCTGTCTACACTAACCCCCTGACTACACTCACTGAAGTTTCTGAGCTGACCAGAGATGTTTTTGTTGTTCGTTATACATTTATGCATAGACATGCAGGAATCGGTTAAGTGTTGGCGTTGGGGTGCTAGCTTGTTTCGGAAATTATGGCTGCGTGGCGATTCCAATCAAGCAGCGATTGCAAGTTTATCGCGGCGAAGCCTCGCAACGGCTACTTGACGACCGAACAAAATCCCCAATTAAAAGCAAGGTACGAAAGAACGCTGCACCCAAACATAACCGACTGAGTAATACTTTCTACCCAGCTTAAAAATAAGCCTTCTCGGTTGAGCTGAGCGAGTCAACGATTCTTAAGTTGTGGCACTAAGCCACTTATATTGAAATAGATGTTAATCTATATGTGTTTCATTAAGGTCATCTCAGAAGAATACCTTCCAAATATTTAATTTTGCGATTTTATTTACGCTAGTGTACACAAGTAGAGGATAGCCAGCCAGCCAGCCAGCCTTCCAGACAACCACTGCATATGGCCAATATACACTTTTTTCTCCCCTTTGTGAGGAGGGTACAAAAAGAAAAAAATTGATAGAATGCAGCAGAATGACGACGACGACAACAGCGTCGAATGGAACAAAGCCGGAGACTGTGTGGTCAGGTTCTGGCTGAGAGGCAGTAAGTAAGGGCTTGGCTCGTTCGTCCTGTCTTCACTATGAAAGTTAAATTTTGTGGAAAGATGCATTCATGTGCATCGAACAGTGAATCCGATGGAGCTTGCATGGAGCCCCCACACCCACACCCACACGCCCACATCACACGTCGACGTCCACGTCCACACACGCCCACATGCCACGCCCACATTACTCCATCGCACACACTGACGCACGTACCTTATGTGCTTACATGTGTCGGATCCGCATCCGTTCAAGCTCTTACACACATCCGGATCTTGTGGCGGCATTGCCAATGGCAACATTTTATTTCTCAGCGAGTTGTAGCTGCTTAGAAATATATTAGGCGCCACCTCAATACCCCCCCCCCCCCCCCCCCCTCCTTTTTAACCCCGCTGCCCACAAACATTACAGCCCCACCACATATCCGCGAGTGCCTTTGGCTCTTATTTTGCGTTGGCTGCTGTCGTTGACGCTTCGCGGAAGTATTGAAAATATTGAATGCTATAAATCTGTAACCTGCCCCTTTTCAAACAGCCCCCAACCAAACAGCCAGACACACATCCACCCAGCAACTTTGACGCTCTTCTTGGCTGCATTAATCAGCACCGCATACAAGCAATAACAGCCACAAAAGCATCAGGAGCACCAGCAATAAATGACCCTACATAAAACAACGAGACAGAGACAGAGACAGGGAGAGAAGAGTGTGAGAGAGAGAGAGAGGCAGAGACATAGTTTCGATGCAACAACTCGTTGCATTTCAATGCTCCAGTTACCCGATCATTCAATTTCCAGTTCCGCTTGCAGTCCCAACTGAAAAGTCACAGAAAACCCACTGGCGGGGAAAAAAACCTTAGGTTTGCTATTGTCAATCGTCTCCAATATTGGTGATATATATATATGTGTTTGATATATATATGTAAGTGTGTGTCAGTGTATGCATACATACATATGTACATATGTATGTATGCATGTATGACACAAAGTGGTAACACCGCACTTTTTGTTAAGCTGCAATTTGTTAAAATGTTTTTTATTGAGTTAGTTGCTTAAGAGGAAATATTCATTAGAATAAAAATAATATTAATAATACTAATGATATTATTATTTGCAGCACATCGAATTGGATTTTGATGCACATTAAGAATAACTTTTGGGTAAGTGCGGAGTGGTCACATACAAGTTCAATAATATGAGGAATGTTTAGGAAGGGAGTTGTTCAGCTATGACGGCGATCACAATGCAACGTGCATTTGGATGCGATTGACTTAATTGACTTAATTGGAATTGGAATAAGGCCTGGAGTGCTTTAAATGCCAAGGCACATTTTTAAAGAAATTTAAAACCAACCGGGGTTGTGAGGCGGGGGGGTTCCACGCGAGCTCTGCAACCCAGGCAGGATAGATAACATGGCCAATGGACAATGGACGCCTAGCGTTGACGAATCATTCTTTATCAAAGTGGTACCAGGTTGATGACAGAAAGGCCTAGACAAGAAAAGGATGTGCAAGGATGGACAGCAATTAATCATCCGGCAACGCGTATAGGACTTTATTGAAGAGAAAACAAGCGAAGCAGAATGCCAATTAATTAAATTATGCTAGTGTCGAGAGTGCTGGTTCACTCAGCCCCCCTCTCGCCTTGCTCTCTGCGTTTCTATGTGTTTGGGCTGTTGCGATTGTGGTCGGGTAGCCTTAAGCGAGTGCTCACTGTAGTATCTGCAATTTAGCCAAGTGTTGTCTTATGATATATAACACACTCTCCAGCTCATACATACATACATACATATGTCCCTATGTTTGTCTATGTATGCTGTACTATGAACTGTGTAGGTACGCAAGAATGTGTTGTGTGTAGACACTTGGCCACACTTGGATAGACACAGAGCGAGTGTAAATAAGGAAGATAAAAGCCGACAACATTGGCGACTTGCATGACATATTATTCATTTCACTCGAAATTGACACCACCACTTAGAGCAACAATATCAAGAGCCATTATTCTTGAATGCGAGAGTTCTGCGACACAGAAAAGAGAGCGAGAAAGAGATACAGATAGATATAGTTATATCCAGAGAGACAGAGAGAGAAAGAGAGAGAGAGAGTTAGCAAGTTGGCGAGATTGAGGAAGCGAGGGAGATTACAGCTCCCCCCGCACAAGTGTTTGGCTGGCCATGTTTAAAACAAAAGACATGCCAAAGCATAAAAGATAGGCAGCGAAAGCGGGAAAACGATTGGGAAAGACAATTGCAAGAGGAACAGACAGACACAGAAAAAGATAGCGAGAGAGCGCGAGAGAGAGAGGGAGCGAGAGAGAGAGATTCAACTCCAGAAGAGAATGTGCTGCTTAGAAAAGGGGTCTGGAAGCCATTTACATATGCATGTCTGTTTGTATGTTTGCTTGTATTTATACATACATACATACATGTATGTGTGTATCAGCCTGCCAGTCTGCCATTGCCATTTCCGCATTGCCCCTCAAGCCCTCAGAGCACTGTTGCCTGAGCGACTCAGGCGAACAGGAAGAGAATTACGGAGCACATTGAGTCCTACGGGAATTTAAAGGTGTAAAGTTTGTGTAGAACTGTGAAAGTTTGTGGCACAAAAACAATTGCCTTGAATCAATTGTTGTGCACTTTGACAGAAGCAGTCAAAGTCGTTTGCAGTCAATTCACCTTTAATGTTTGCTTTTGTTGATCAAAAATACCGAAATGCTTCTAAATTTATAAGCATAAGTGAATTACTTAAAGGGATTCATTTCAATTGAATGAGTATGTCTTTACCCTAAATGTTATTGTTCTGAGCACTTCAGATCTCAGCGACATATTAAAATTATTTCTTATTTTATGAGATATTATTGTTGTACATTTGTCTGACCATCGTTTTAATTAAAATTGTTTTTTTTTTAGCTTACAACAATGTTCATTTTGATGATATTTGTTGTTTGTTTGTCATTTACAACCATTTTTGTTTCAAGCAATTCATTAGTATGCGACACAATGTGCGGAGTGCTGCGATTGTTGTTGGCAAATCATATTCATGCTAATCTGCTTGTCATATTTACGCTTGTCGATGTATGTCTGTCTGTGTCTGTATCCGTGAAAGTTGTTAACTAGCGGGAGACAAAGGCATAGAGGACAACGCAGGAAACAGCAACAACACAAACTACACCAATACAGTGACAGCTGTATTGTGTACATGCCCGGCTGCCTGGCTACTTGTTATCCTTAAGGCGAGCTTTCGACTCGAAACTCGACTCGTCTATTGACAAATATGCAATTGCAGTTTGCAGCACGTAGCGAATACAATAACACACGAGGCACGAACAGCGGCAAATGTAATATCAACAAGCATGACACATCAAGCACACACACACACACAGCACACACACACACAGCACACATACATACATACACACAGCAATATCCATAAATGTCCTTGTAATAGTTGGCAATAAATGCAGACAACATATAGGCGGAAATTGATGGCACCGCTGTACCTGGCAGCTGTTCCATCATTTTAATAAATGCCACACACATTTGTACACACACACACACAGACAAACACACGCAAACTCACAACAGGTACACAGAGTAATTAGCTGTTGTTTTATATGCTTGAATCGCATAATCGGGATATTTGGGAAACTACTAAGTCACACTAGCTTTTCGTGTTTAATTTGATTGCCAATAAAGATGACTTAATCTTCATAGTATTTACAAAGGTTTCTTTCAAATAGCACTAACGACTTCGCCTAAAATGTGAGAACATCCATCCTATGGCCTGGAATTCTAATACGAATCCTCTTTGCCCAGTTGCCCAAATTATTGGGTCACTAAGACAACTCATACATCAGGACGATTTCTGAAGATTTCCATTTGCAATTTAATTTTAAAAAAAAGAGTCAATCGATGTCAAAAGAAACATTTTTTTTTCAGTATTCTGTGTTTTTTATTTGTAAAATAAATAAATAAATTCGTACAGCAACTGAAAACTAATATAACTGGCGTGCACTTTCATAACTGTGGTTTTATTTAAATTTTCATTAATTTGAAGAATATTTAATATGATTTAATAATTTGTGAAACCGCCCGTATTCAATATATACTCGAAAATGATATCAAATAATTTATTGATATCTTGCTCCAGGCCGCATTGAAGGCACCTGTTAATGGCTGAGCTTTGAAATTGCCTCCCTGACTCATATCCTTTCATGTTATTTAAGCTGCTTACGCTCTCGATTGTATTAAGGTGAGAAGTATACCTCCATTAAATTTCGATTGCTATCACGGTAATGTTCTGGAAATGTTGGCATACGTTTCAATCAATATCAATTTCAATTACTTTTGGTTTGGTTAAATAATTATAAATTCAATTGAAAATGTAAAATGTAAAATGAGTAAAAATAGGAACAGTGACGTCATCGAATAGGTCAAGGTATTCGCTAAGAAATCACTTCAGTTCATCACTTCTTTGCTGATAAATAAATAAATAAATATGCATAGAGATCGACTCGGATAAAAGTCAGTCTGATATTTTTGCCCTAAAGGCTTTGGACAATACGACCATGAAAACGTCGGTCGTGAAAAGGATCCATCCTGCCAAGCTGTGGCGGTGAAGTGCTAAAGATTTATTTTATTTAAAGAAAATGTTTCCTTTTATACTTTATTTCCCAAAAGACTGCAAATGCTGATTAACACTAATATGAGAATCTGAAACAGTATTTCTTGTCTGCGTGTTTAGGAACTTAATACATACGTATTATTGAAATCACTTTAGTTTTGTTTTTGTTTATCAGTTTCCAAACTCGGCTTGAATGCATAATAAGCCAATGCTCTGCAGGTCACAGTAGTAAACAGCATGATAAGAGAGTTGGTCGGAATGGCGGAGACGGTGGGGATGGATGGGGAGGACGGGTGTCGATGGTGGGATGGTGGATGGTGGAAGTAGTCGCGCTTTCGTATCGACCATGTTATATGGCCCTGTTGAGTGCTGGCTATGAAACAAAATGCGTAGCACAAGGCGAATGAGTAATAAATAATCGATGCGCCAATAGGCCTAGTAAAATGGAGTCACAGCAGAACACAGACTGTTTCTATATTGGTGCTTGGTCGCTTGCATGTGCTCTGTCTGTTCTTCATATTCGGGAAATAAATTAAAAACTTTTTCAATTGCATTTTGTGTTACGTGCTGAAGAAACATTGCCATTCATGCACACAACTGTACATATACATATACATATACATACGTACATCTATGTACATATATAAGTACAGCTATAGTCATACGAACAGCGCACATGGAGCCAAATATTCTGATCAAACTTTGGCCGGATACGTTTAAGAGCCATTGTCTCAAAGTGTCGAAACGACAAATCACGAAAAGATTAAGCGAACTTTGCTCTCTGGCTGACAAAATTTTCCATCGAATTCGTCTGCTGGCTTAATCAATGTGCTTGCCAAGCTAAAGCAAAATTCACTTCAAATTTGTTCTAACTTCTTATTTGAATTACATGGATCAATGTGGTTTGAATTAATTAAATTTGAGCTATACGTGTGACCATATCTGTATGTATGTATGTGGTTACATAATTTCAGAAATTTATACTTAAAGTAAATATATCGAGCTTATTCGTGCACGATTTCAATTAATTTAACGGAAGCTTTGAAGCCAGCGTCTTTGGGCTGCTGTCCTCGGTTCTCTACCAAAATTCAATTAAGCTTATAAAAAATAAAAAAAAAAACCAAAAACAAAAAAAGAACTTGAAGCGCAAAATGTAAAGCATCATTAACACTTTCTCTTGCCTGTGTATGGCAGTCCGTGTAACTGGAGACTATAATAAAATTACCAACTTTATTGCATTACCACCGTTGTCAACAACGACAACGGCAATCACGGAAATGATAACGCTAGAGTTCCACTTGCTTCCGTTAATGCTATCACTACACAAGGAAATAAATGTGTGGGAAAAATTATGTTTTTCAACTTATCTTCAATGAAGAGTTTTTAGAATTTCATGCTAGCCTTTCTACAATCAAGTATAAAATGCTTAATGTATGTTTTAAAGCATTTTCAAAACTTCCAAATGAGAATCTTAACAAATACCTGCAATTCCAATCTGAATCTGTACAGAAAATTGTGTTTGCATACTTAGTTTCAGTATGACAATTGCTCAATGTCACAGAAGGGGGAGAATATGCAACCTCCCACGCACTTGAAGTAATAATCTACGAATTAAATCCAAGTAAATGGTTAAATGTCAATGACACCTCCTTCCCTAACCCCCCTCTCCCAATGAACATCATAGCCGCTGCCGTCTATCCTATTTGGGGTCTTCGCTGCTTTTGGATGCCACACACATTTCCATTTGCTGGCTTAAAAAAAATAAATAAATAAGTAAAGCACTGCAGGAAAAAAAAAGAGAAAAAAATGAATATGAAATGTCTTTTAAGCCTCATTCGGTTACTTACTGGCTTTTATCACATGAGCTTAAAGCAGCGAAAAATTCATAAAACTGTATCTAAATGAATACATACAATTTTCTCTCTTTCTCTCGTTTTCTTCCTGTCTTTGTCAGTATAATGTGCATAATTGAAATACATGTGTGTTCGTATGTATCTATAGGTGTGTGTGCGTGTGAGTGTGTGTCTGAGTGTGTATGTATGGTTAAATACATTCAAAAAATGTGCTGAGCGGCTTATGATCCTGCTTGGGTTGGATGGTGGTTATGCGCTCATTTAAGCAAAAGCTCCTGCACCACCGCTGTTTATCCGAACGTGTGTATTTGCATATTTAACTTTGCATTTGTTCGATAAGCTTTCTTAGTTTATTATTTAAACAGGAACAGTCAACGACGCGCGTCGTTGACAACGACAACCCGGTGAATAAGAATATAAATGAGAATCACTATGAGTGTGGCCATGTGTAGGGGCGGGGTGGGTGTTGAGGGGGGCATTGGAATATGGGTGTGAGAATGCGCATAAGAATGAGAATGAGAACGCGAACGAGAACGGGAACGAGAATGTGGGGACGACGCACTCGGTCCAGGTTATTATAATGCTAAGCAGCTTTGCCTGTTTGCCCCATCTTTGCCTGCAAGCGCGACTCTTTGCATTTGTGCATGCACACTAGTCGGCAAAAGTATTTGGACAACACGTATTTCCGAAAATCGGTAAATAGTTCCGCAAATAGTCCAAAATAAAAACGTACATAAAATCTTGAATTTAATTGAAATATCTCAAATGAGAGGCATTGATTTTCTAGTAGAACAATACCGCGTGCAATAAGGACAATCTTATAACACATTTGGGGATTTAAATTAAATTTATTAAAACAAAAAGGTGTGCAAACTTGATTAGAAGACGCGAGATTCCGATATCAGAGGTATAAGCATACTGGAAATATATTTGCCTGGGACTATATCCACAGCTTGAAACAGTCTGTGCGACTGAAAAAAAAATAGAAGCTAAATTAGAATATAGTTTTTATTGGCTCGTCATGAGTTGCCAGTTGACACATACATTTTTATTTGTAAAAAGTTATGCAATTTTTTTTTTAGAATTGTCAAAATGCTAATTTGTAAAAACAGAATTTTCGTTTGATCAGCGATGCGTATATAACCGCTAACACTAATTATCGCAAATTACTACGTATAACTATTTGGAATAATTAATTAAAACTTCTTATTTAGATTCATTAAAATTTATTAACCAAAATGTCGCAAATTCTGCCTGTCAAAATACTTTTGCATACACTGGTATCTGTGTGTGTTTTCAATGGCGGCATGCGACAAGTATTTAGCATGCGTAAAATTCTGTTGAATTTCACCGAAGCTATGACAATCATCCAACGTCAACCTCAACTTCAGCCTTAACCTCAAGCGGCGACCCAAGGTGTGCGTTATGCTCGTATGCAAATGTTTTAGAACTGCTTAGTTTATTAGAAAAAAAACACCTGCCTGCCTGCTTGCCGAGCGCTTCTGCCACAGTGTCATCAAGATAATGAATTACCATTTGTAAAGCATTGTTGTCAGCGTCGCTCGCACACACACACAAATACAAACACGTATGCATGTATGTATGTATGTATGTCTGTGCACGGATGCCTGTTGTTTAAACTACCTGGTTGTACATGTCAGCGGTGTGCATTGATTGAGCAGTTTTGCGATGTTTCCCGCGGGGACCCATTTCAGTTTCGGAGGTTTTTAACTAAAATTTTATGTACAATTTGCCAGTTTATAGTACTCAAAAATGTACATCGCTTGTTGTGACAAAGTTCTCTTTACCATATTGACTACTTAGATGAACAACAAGTAATTCTCACATCTGATTAGGTGTTTACTTTTATTTTGTTAGTTAGCAAAATCTCCATGCTTGCTATGCAAATAAGCAGGCTATAATATTGACTCGAAATGTTAATATATAATATTTGTAGCTCTCAAAGGAACCTGCTTATAAAATAAAAAAAAGGAATTTTGTATACTTCGTGAGAGCTTTCGTGTGCCAAAGACAGTTGGACTGCCTTCTCTTATTTAGTACTGTATACAACAAGTGAAAGTCGTCACAGAGCCCAACTGTTTAGCTAATTCTAATACTCTTTTTCCAATTTCCTTTACTCCTTTATGGAATCGTATATGCTTCTTTCTACCCCCCATTTTTAATGAGTTCAGTGAATTTAAATGGTTTGTGTGATGCTTAAGCTCGTCTTCGCTCTCGATTCCAGATTAAACATCTGAGTGGATGCTGATCGAGAATATTGATATGGTGATCAATCAACTTTTATAGAGTCGCCTTTTTACTTGCCTCAATCAAATACCCCGTTCTTATGAGAAGAGAAGAAATCAAATCAGAAAATAGTACGCAGCACATATTTGCCACAATTACTTAATGCAATTTTGTTTGAGTTATCTGTATTGCAATTTGACTGAATATTGCCGGTAAATTGCATGTCTGAACTGCTTGTCTGATGGTTGAAGCACGCTCCAATTGGGAACCTAGATCTGACATACATACAGCATACATACATACATACATAGATACATAGATACATCGATGTACATATTGTGTGCAATGTGGCACACGCTTAAGCGACACAAGCACCGATTGCTCGAAGAACTTCCATTGTTGCATCTGGCCCGATAATCGCAACAGATAAATGCAGCTGTAAATGTGAATGAACGGCACTTGCCATTCCCATGGCTGTCAAACTTGCAATGTTATGCAATTCCAGAACGCCCAACTTGAAGTTCAAGTCAGCGCCCCTGCCGCATACAGACACACAGACGCTTACCTGTATTACAATAGTACTTATTGGATGCACAACAGATTCAAAGAGTTGCATTGACATGAAAAACAAGTTGCACAGGCAGCTGCAACTGCAACAGCAGCAGAATAAGCAGAGGCAGGGGCAGAGGCAGCCACCCAAAGAACAAAATGCAAATGTGCAAAAGGCTTTGTGATTGACATTTGAACTGCTAATGAAGCTATCACATCCTAGTGCTTCAGAATGAACAAACCTGCCATCGTTCCGTTATCCTTGTTGCTCTTGTTGTTGTTGTTGCTGTTGCTGTTGTTGTTGTTGTTGTTGCCAACACTATGTGTGCATTTCGAATGTGTGTGTATAAAGGTAGATTAAGTGTTGGCGTCTGCACTTTGCACTTGCGTATTTTCTTTTAACAATTGCGAATTCATCAATTCGCTACGAAAACGATTGCAAGTTCGCAGATTGGGCTTTTGTTTTCGTACAACCAGCTAACCCAACCAGCTAGCTCCACACACCTCCGACACCACCCAGCGTCCTTTCCTCTTTAAAAATACACCCAACCAACACACAGGCATAGTTTAAGTCACATTGGCCCATGACTTCTTTAGCTGAAAACAATCCGAAGAATGCAAATTGAAGTAAAGCCGATTAAAACTGCAAATGGATTTTGTGTGTTTAATGCCATGTGCTCAAAAAAGAATTCTTTCCTTTCTGTAGTTTTGTGTATTCAGTGCTAAGATTTCCCTACGCTGGCTTAGCACCCAACTTAATTCGGTAAAGTTTTTGTAGGCCATCGGCTCGGAGTTGTGAATTGAATTGTGACTCAACAAGTCAACAAGGCGCCATTTCGGTCGCCTTTTGGTTTGTGTTGAGTAATTGATGGATTTATTTTTTTCGCTGACGAAGCCATTTCTCCTCTTAGCGTTTTGCCTCGGGCAAATTGCACTAAATGCAATTTTTATTTTTAGATAATAACATTTAAATAACATTCAGATATATATCTATGCCCGTTGCAGTCAGCGCTGCGCGGTTTTCTTGGCCACAAACCAGACAAGCGTATTGATTCCGGCAATATGTATGTATATACATATATATGGCCACATACATACAAGCATGTATGTGGAAATGGGCGTGTTTTTGGCAGCAACTCGCTTACGTGTAACGCCCACTTTTGACAAGCGTTGCCAAAAATTGCGAAACAAAAAATATGTTCATTTTCTCGGCTATACCATTTTATCCATTTGGCTTATATTGTTGCGATTTCGAGTGGAATAATGCCCCATAAGCCGGTATATATGAAATTGCACTTTTAGTCCATCGAGTAATGAAATATACAAAGCACTTCCATTTTCTTTTCTTCATTAAAGTGACCGAACGGATTGCAGGGAATGTGGCAAGCTCCTTTCAATCCAATTTCAATTATATACGATATGGACTCATTTTTCGGCACTTAATCGATCAACACTAGCGAAATTCGCACAGAAAATGTGAACAGCACTGGAACAATCAAATTGCATTTCCTTGAGGTGGAATTAAGGTGGTTTTCTTTTATGGGAAATACTGGAAATAATTGGCTACTGAAAATTGGGCGACAAGCTGCGACCAAGCAGCAATTTTGTCCTTAAAATACTTTAATCGGCATTCACTCTGCAGCACATTGGTTTCCCTTACTACCCCCTTGCTTCAATCAAAAGCGAGGCGCTAAAATATTTGCGTTTAATTTACCAACAATTTGTGTATTTGAAAATTTCAAACATGCGGTGCCCGTCAAGTGGCCGCTGGGCGGTACGGGGACCAGGGACCGTCGAGGGCCCAACACGGACCTGTGCCATTGGGGCATTTTGCCGCAAATATGCGAGCAGCTGCCGTCATCGTTGTAAGTATTCAAATTCCTGCCAAATTAAATCGATAAGCATGGTGTGATTCTGATCCCCTGCTGCCATAATCTGCCTTCCCCCTCCAAAAAATGTTGGGTAAATTTATGAATTCTGTTTCTCGTTTATTAATCAATTGTGCTTTTATTGTTTGTAAAACACTCTGCGCGGCTGTAATTGTTTAATTCCATCATATTGTGGGGCACAGACTGTGGCAGATTTGTCAAATAATAATCACGAGTGTCCATACCAAATAAGCCCTTGATCACAATGTTAGCTAATTTATTTTGATATCAATCTATGTAAATAAACCCTTTGACTTGACTAACCGAGTGATTGGTGAAATGAAGCTTCCAATTACAGGTGGCTCCCTAGTAAACAAGTGGTAAATGGTAAAATATGGGTCAAAGTTCATTTGGAAAACACTCAAAATTGTCAACATGTCACCTAAAACTCATCGTTCGACCGAAATTTGTACAACTCGAACTAAAAGGATACACTTTTAAAATAGTGGTTTTATTGTCATCGGCAACCGATTCTTATCGACTTAAGGGAAATGGATGCAGTTATCGATAAAATGATCTAAATAATGAAAAACGTATGGTAATCGAGTACTTTGCACCACTTTATTATATATTTACCCATTTTGAATGGTTTTAACGAAATAAAAAGAAAATAAATAAAGTGGCAAAGTTAAACGAACGAAATCGTTCCCATTTCTGCACAGTGTATGTCGGGGTTCACTGTGTGTTTGAGCCCGCTATGCAGGCCATTCAGAGTGTTTTGTGAGTTTTCTCTTGGCAGTCTCTGATAAAGTGTAAAAATGACACAATTAAGATACACGATTAACTTCCCAATGTCCCTCATATTTATTCCCATAAATATACACATATGTGAATTGTAGAAATGCCGGGTCTGCCAAAACTTTTTCAGTGCTGAATCCAATGAAACTAATGGTAAACGATTTTTGTGACATGCCTGTTGCAGGGCTGGCAAATCGATAATACTTTGCTATACCATTTAATTTTCAATCGAGAAAAGCAAATTTAATCTCAACAAATAAGGAATATTAAGTATAAAACCACAATTTTCAAATTCTTAAAATTGCATTAATGCCTGATCTTATTATTTATTTTTATTATTATTTGAATTTTTTTTCATATTTTTTTCATTGGTGTATTAAGGATTCAATATTCTTGAATGACAGATAGATATATATGGCTATATGTATATGAATAATACATACATACATATATTTTGCTCGATAGTAAAATATTATATTAATAATAATTCGTAGTTTTGATAATTTGATCGTAAATGTTCTAATCCGATTTACAAAATGCAAGTTTAATAAATTATTAACAAATCATAACAAATTGTAAAGAAAATTGAAAATTTAATTAAAATCGTAAATGAATGAATTACGTACGCTTTCATGAACCGATTTGTTATGATTTGATTCGATAAGCTACATTTCGAACATGTATAGGCATTAAAGCCACGTACACCGTGAATAAAGCACCGCATTTACCACGGCCGGGACAGGCACGGCTGCCGTCCTGCCACAAGCCGCCTTACCCCGCTAGCGGCACTAACAATACCCAACCTGAACAGGCCAGACCAGACCACCAATTGAACAATCCGGACAACAATAGCAATAATTATAGCGGTCAATGAGTATGCACGATTTCACAAATTGCATCCCCTTGCACTAACGCTAATTGCGCGTTGCATGCATTTAATAACCCGCAAACTTTGCCACTGCTAGCCCCAATGCCATGCAGCAGCTTGTACAAGCAGCTTGCAGGTCTATTTTGGGAATCCCCTAGCGCTGGACAACTGCAGTTCATGATGCTCATTTCAAATTGTAGATATGTATTTCAAATTTAAGAAAATAACTTCATGCATATATGTATATGAAGCATCAACAGCCGAGTCAATATTGCCACGCTTATTTTTGTACGCGCAAGAGAAATGACCGAAATGGACACCCAGGATCTGAAGTGGGAGGGTCAGAAATTTATTCAAAATGGAGATGATATTTTGGCAAGAGTTGGCAAGAAAATGTTTGCCATAACAAACCGTTAAATGACTGAGACACATTCAAGCAACTTGGAAAAGGGTAGAAATATATCAGCTTGGGGTACAACTGGATTCATGGAACCTCGAAGAAAACCAATTCTTATCCAATTTTATTAAAAATTGACGTAATAGTTCAACTGAACGCGCACGAAACTCACGAAAGATTTGATTAGATCGAATCCAGATAGTATCTCTAATTCCTGGCATCGAGTTATAGTCATTCATATTACATATTTGGGTTGTGGCTAAAGCCATGGAAATATTGTGGCCGACTGAACTTTCTTAGTCATTGTAGAACATCCGTCTAAGCCAAATCGAAACTCAATATTCGGGTATCAGCTCGTGGATGCATTTAGCAGCCGCAGATTTCTAAATAGTCGTGTGTGGCAGATGTACTTTGCAAGTGAATTAAGTGCTTCTGTATGCACTTAGTTTTCTCTTTCATGGGATTTCACACTTTCATATCCAACTATGAGCAATATTTTCTCTAAAAACACCTATTTAGCTTTACGCACAACTAATAAATAGTCGCTTTCTGTTTTATTTATTTTTTTATTTTTAGGTTTTCTTAGGTTTATTCTATCAGAAGTGGATGAACAACTACTTACCGCTAAAAATAACAAAATCAAATTCTTAACTAAAGTCCGACCTGCTTTAGTTCTGTTTCCAAGCAATTGTGATTTTCAGCAAGTTAAGGGAAATTCAAGTACATCGTAAATATTTCTAGTCCACAAATTGATTGATGCTTGAAGTGTGACAAATTTGCAAATTTACCACTGACCACGTTTACATGCCCATTCCACATCCACATCCACATCCACATCAACATCCAGGCGCATCTCCACCTGAACGCTGCATCAGCGCGATGACCGCGTTCTTATTATGTTAATTTCTGGTTGGCTTTCAGCTCACGTCGCCAAAAGCCGTCAAATTGTCCAATGAGGTCGCATCTTCTATTTGGCTACACTTTGTGTGGCCTATAAAGCTGAGCCAAGTATGCAGCACTTGGAGCAGCCTGGCAAAAACTTGTACACAACGCACTGAGTGGATTGTAATTTTTATACTTCGAGTATATTGGTTTTGTGCAATGTCCATCATGGTGTCTGTCCGTCGCTAAGAACGCACGTCTTGTCGACACCCTTAAATCAAGAGCCTTGAAACTTAGAATGTTCACTGGCTTACTGGCACCCGCGTCAAGGATGCCACATTGCCAACAAACTACCAACCTAATTTGTGCCTTTAACTTTAACTAAAATTATTGGAGATAGGTGCTCTTATCGATTTTTATCGATTTCCTAGACATAGCATCCCAATTTTGACGCGGGCACAGACCAGTATATGTTCAAAGTTGCAAGTCTCTAAGTGAGTGACGAAGAGATAGAATGACGGACACTGCATAAAACCAATATGCTCTTGATACTTTCGGAATCAGAGTATAAGCCGCAATTGTAGCAACATCAATTGTTAAATAAGAAGTGTTTAAGCGAAAAGTAAATAGTTCGATTTAAGTTCGGCGACTACACAATCTCCTGCAGGACTTCTGACTCGTGCTGCAATCTCTCGAATATAATTGGCAACGCAGTCACGCTGCGATAGAGAAAAAGTGGCCGCATCATTTTATTATTAATTCCAAAGCAGCAAAAAGCCAAAGACAAAGTTATTTTTCGGTTTGCCAAATTCGCAGCCTGAAGCTGCGGGGATTGCGTTATAAATAATACAGAGAAACCAAAATTTTCTATAATTACTTTCATTGCTATCTCTTAACAAACTTTATCCCAGGCAGCGCCAGCAATTAATGTGCATTTGTCTGGCAGTCAAATTTCAATAAGAATGGCTGTCAAAAAGAAAAAAAAAACAAAACAAAAACAAAAACAAAAAGAAAGAGCCATTCAACGACATTGAAACGGTGAAGGATGAATATCCAGCATTGTTATCCTTTTCATTCACATTTCGCTGACAAGTCGCTAAAAACAAACTGAATCACAAATTAGCCCTTGTTTCACAGCATGCTGGTCCTGCTGCTTCGTCCTCTTCCTCCAAGGTCGGCATTTTTGAATAGCCGACCGCAAGTGATCTGAGCAGCGGCGCGCCTTTGCTTATGCAAGGACTTACCAGCAAGCGAACTAGACTAGCAGCAAGGCAGCAAGGCAGCAACATGCTACATGTAGCAACATGTAACATGCAGCATGCAGCACGCAGCATGCGGTCGGTATCCCAACGACGCTTCGCTGGCAACAGCAAACTAATTAAGTGCATCATCTAAGAAAGCTACGCGAGAGACAGAGATAGAGACAGATAGAGAGGAGAGAGAGAGAGAGAGAGTTGAGACCAGCGACGGGAATTAAGAGTCGTTGGCAGCCAGCATTTAAGACTAACGACAGCGAGAGCATCCTATTCTCGCTCTCCCTCTTTTAATTCAGTTGGCAACGTTCACAACTGAATTAGACACGCCAACTTGAATTTATTGTTTAGTTTACGTCTTGCTGACGTACGCAGAACGCAATTCACAAATGCCGAAACAAAAACATGGAGCACAACAGTCAGCTAGTTAGCGAGATGGAAACGATGGTGAGCGTACTCGACTAGAACTTACCTCATCACACTCAACAACAAAAAAACCGTTATGAAATTTGTCAAATCGACGCCCTAAGAATGAAAATTGTGCTGAAAACTATAATCATTTTCTTGGTTTTGTATTCAACCAATTGACGAAACGTCTTCGACCCCATAAAATGTATAAATATTCTTCATAAGCAGCACCAGCCGAGTCGATATAGCCGTGTCCATCTGTCAACATTTTATGGTATTATACGCTCAGAGCGCACATGGCTTGGAGGCTATCTTAATGAATGTCGAAGATGGACCACAACAGAGTGCCGAGGTAAAATTATTTTTATAAATAATTTCTAACCAGAAAGATTTGTTCTCTATTTTCCAGAAATACATTTCGAAATGACAGCGAATATTTCTAAAAAGTAGAAATGTAAATTCAGAAAATAGCAGTGAAATAAGCACTTTCTACTGCTGGATTGGAATTTAGCTGTTGTCTGCCTTTGAGGCAGCGTAACCCAGTGGGCGAAGTCGCGCAACTCGCACACGAATTTATAAACTATTTAAAATTGTTATATATGAGAAATCTTAAAAACAAAAATATAATGATTAATAGCAATATAAGCAACCAAGTTCTGCGTAAGCTGATGTTGTCATATATCTCTATAAAATGGTCACTGGATTTAAGAAAAGAATAACTCTGGTTTTAAGAAATTTTGAAAAAATAAATCAATTTCATGCCAATTTTTTCTGAGTGTAGTACTTGCCGCACATCCAAGTATAATTATATATAATTAGTAAGCATCCGCAATTAATCAATTTTGAACAGTTTGCTTATAGGCAAACGTTACCAATTGGAAAGAGTGAATCTGTTCTACTTAGCTTTAAACACCAAATATGAAATAAACTCTCAGCACTTAATGCTCTTTACGCGTTTTTCTCGCATTCCTTCAATTGCGCCAAGAGGGGCAATAATGTTTTGCAAACGAACATTAAACTTTTGCCCATACCAGCCTAGGATCTCAATTTTCCACTTCGGTGCCTTTCGCAGCGCAAAGTGCAACTTGCTATGTATGTAAATACATGCACACATACATATATGTACATATGTATGTCGTTGTTATTGCCCCTTTGTGAATAGGAAAACACGCTTACAAGTCGCGTGCTTTTTGCAAAGTTGCTTGTGTAATTCATTTTCTGTAGTTCTGACAAATTTGGCATACATCGCAAATGGTAACTGTGTATGTCATCGGTAGGTAATATAAGAAGCTTAGACTTATAATACTTTACATGTGCAATATTTCACTTACATCACTCATAAAAAAATAAAAAACTACTTTCCCAAATGCGAATAATTGAAAATGAGTGAGAACTGAGGCAATAAGCTCATTATCACATTTTTATGTGCAAATTCTATGCTTGTGTTAATTAAGTAAATCAAACTGGAAAAGTTGCAAGCAATACTTCAATAAGGCATTTGAAAACCCCATAGTGGATCTTATGGCTTGTTAATGTAATTAAAATACTACTTTTTTAAGTGCGACGATCTCAGAGATTATCAGCTTTACATACTTTAAATTTCTAAAATTTGCATGTTTGTCTTTTTTAAACTTTTTTTTGTGGGTGGTGTTTGTTAACATTAAAAGACGCGAGATTTGTGTAGAGCACATTTACTCAATAATCCTATCTGAGCTCACTTTTAACATAATTGTTTATGAGTTGAATGAAATACCCTCTCACTTTTGATGTTACCAAAATTGTTGGGATTGGGATTTATTTTATTTATATTTTTCGATTTGGTGGAAGGAAAAAATGCTTTATTTAATTGAATTTGTGGGTGTGCAAATTCAGATGGGAATACAAGTGGTGTGGGGGTGGGTGGAGGAGTGCGTGGATGTGTGGTGTGTGGTGTGTGGATGGGGGGGTTGGTGTTGATGTTGGGCTTAGGATACGGTGCGTGCCTGCGGTTTGTTGTGCGTGCCACGCGAATAATTCAAAGCCAAAATCTGCTGCTGACACTGCCTGACAACGACAGACTGTAAGAGCAGCAACAGAAAAATGTATGTTGCAATAGTTTAACAACAAACTTTCATGTGCGCGTTCATTCGCATTCGTCTATGCTGTCGGTGTGTGTGTGTGTGTGTGTGGGGGGGTGTGGGTGTGTGCATATGTGTGCTGTAAGTCATTCAGATTGCAACAGTGTTAACCACAAACTTCCGATTGCATTTTCACACAAAGCAACCCAGCGACAACGGCAACGGAAGCTAATGGCAGTTCCAACAACAATTTTGCCGCTGCTGTTTTCTATACACAATGTGAATGCGTCTACATGTGTATTCGTGTATGTATGTATGTGCATGCTCCTGCAGAGTATAATAACTTTGGCACGTCATTGCTAAATCGTACCTGGCATACACATTGGCAGTCAATCCAAATCCCACACGATTTTGTTATACCTGCGTTAATATAAAGCAATGGGATCACTTATTTTAATTTACATATAACATATATTGCGGCCCTGGAGACCTCCCTGGCGTTGAATCGTTAATCCCATTTCTGACATTTGTAGCAGTCAAAAATAAATTATATATATTTTTGTAAATACGGCTGCTCAGTTTACTTTGTTCACAACGATCGAGCATTTCCATTTCAAGCTGGTGATCGATATCGACCAATCGATATCGATATCATATGTTAAGTATAAAGTTGCATGTTAATTACAAATGTCATGTTATGTTAATAAACTCTTGGCCTGTTGCACTATTTGACTCGGCGATTTCTTTAAGAATTAATTTTGGTTTTTGTTTTCCTTCACAAATACGAACTGAAAACTGTGAGTAGCTTCTAGATTTCCAGCAAAATTGACAGATAATGAAACATTAAATTTACATTTACATTTATTGTTTTAATATTATTCATGCAGCAGCACTTTACAGCACTGATTATAAATTTATCTGAATCCACAGGGAGTATGCATTATTTAATTCATTCTGGCTGCCGAATTGACATCACTACAATTATTTTCTCTCCCGTTGAGCTTAACAGAACTGCGAAATTTATTAGTTGAAATGTATTTGATATGATTTATGATATTATATGAATATACATCTGATATGTAATTAATTCGTTACTGCTTATGAGCTCATCATTCGGCAAATTGGAACATTGTTTTCCAATACAAAATTGGAAATGGGCTTACTATAAAACAAAGTCTAATCACGATTTGAAATATTTGTGCTTTGCGCTGATGGACAACTACACTCATCAGAAACAAAGACTAAATTATATGAAAACTTAGGGAAACATTCACTCCGGACAACACGCCAATCGAGAAATGCAACTCGAAAGTGACTAATTAGTCGATTAAATAGCTTATTGTTCAAACCGCTATTTCAAAATTATAATCGGCTTTCGTAAATTACAACCAATGTTCACTGAGAAATAAAAAAATCCACTGATTATTTCTATAGTAGTTAGATATTGCAAACTGTTTTTCTCTATTTAGTTGAAGCAAACACACAAATATATTTATAAGTAAATCAACAGCCCACGCGTGGTATTTGCGGATATTGGCCATAACTGGTGACTGCTAGATAAGTGTAAAGTATTTTCAAAACAAAATTCGATGGGGGACTAACACAAATATTGGAGAGTAAGTCAGGAGAACTTTTAATACAGACGATGTTTCGACCACATTCACAGCACTTACAAAAGCAGCACCAGTAGCCATTGGACGCCAAATCTCGGAAATTGTTTTGACGGCACAATTACGTTTGTAAGAACATTTAGGTACATATGTGTGTATACACACATATATATTTATTTTTCTCTGTAGTCACGTTTTGTGTTGCCTGTGGTCTTGGCCGCATTTGCTGCTGGCAGTGCTGCCAGTGAAAGCGTCATCTCAGAAAACGTGCATTGCATTTTGGCAACAGTTCTGTTGGCATTGTGTGTGTGCACAAAAGGTACTGGCATTTGTATGTACATACCCTCTAGGCTCCACCGGTGCACCACAAACGATTTAGCTGACTGCCACCACCACCCATGTATTTGCCTAATGATTTTAGGGACCAAGTAGCGCCATGCTGCACAAGAGGCGCCCTATCTGGGGTCCGCCAAAGATTACCTATGTTTCCACCTGCTGCTAACTATTAAGTTTAGCCCGGATAATTTGGTTGGCAAGAAACCTACTCATGTTAAAAATTTCGACTAGTGACTGCATCAAAAATATGCATCCAATAAAGAATTAAATATATCGAACGGGGATAACACATCTGACTTTAGTTTCACGTTTCACTTCAGGTGTTTAATAACATTGATTTCTAAAAAAAAATCGAGAAATATTTATGAGCAATAAAATGTATTTTGAGCTTCTTGTATTTGTGGATAATCCTGCCAATTGTTAAGCACATCAATTTGTATTCAAGTTGCCTGCAAAAGTATTAGTTGAAGCGTTTTCCCAGTCAACTGAATTTAGCCAAATTAAATTTGGTTGTTCGTTATAATTTTTATTGTTATTTGTTATTGAAGCGATTGCTTTAACTGTTTTTCATTTGTATTATTTTCTCGCGAAAATATCCTGGGCCCGTTAAAAATTGGTAAAGGGTATAATACAGTTGTACAAAATGCGAAACAGGCAGACTGACAGTGAACTGAATACTCCACATTTGTGTATCTGTTTAGAATAAGAAAGGGTGACACAAATGTATACGCTGTAACTTAAGAATAAATGCACACAGAATGAGTGTATATGCTTTTTTCAAAGTATTGTGTATAAAACGTGTACCAATTAGGGTAGGTATGGACCAGGGGCTTCAGGATATCAGCAAGTCGTGCTCAGTCGACTACAGCATTTTTACTTGTTTTTTTTTTGGAAATCGATTTATACTATAATATGTCTGACCCAACTACAGTTTTGATTTATGTGTGTAGAGCAGAGATTTTCTTTACTTCTCTCTCGCAGCAGCACAAATATATTACCTTTAATTAAAAACACCATTTGTCAATGCGCAAGGCACAAATGCAACGTATGTGCTATTTTACATACACACAAACTGCAAATATGCAAATACACCTGTTTACATACACACACAGTCGCGAATGCTTTCATATAGGGGTATGTGTATGTAAGTATATTTATGCAGAGTATGTGGAGGTGTTGCCATGCATCCAGCATCAATATTATTAATTGCTTTCAATTAAAACAAAATGTGCCAGCGGCCATCGGCAAGCCGATCCGAGCCAACCAGAAGCGGGTTGTATGCATTCTGTGGCAGGTCTTTGCCCACTGCCTTTACAATACTGCACAAAGCGCATAGCAACCAATTCAACAAAAGAACAACAGGAAAGTAATCCTTTTTGATTGCAACATCAAGGATTGCGATTCCCCTATACATGTACTGGAGTAAAGCTTCGAACCCCAATTTGTGTTTGGCGATATAATGGATAGACTAGACGGGATATTTGAGAAGTCCAATCCGTGAAGTTAACTAGCATTTTAAGACTCGGGAAAACGACAAACAAATAATAATAATAATATTATATTATAAAATGTTATTTAAATATTTAAAATGGATCGAACAGTTTAGTAAAACTGAAAATATAATCAATATTGCATGAGCAATTAGATAAAGTTGAATAAATAATCATTTAATTTTTCATGTATCTTTTATAATAAATCTCATACTTATTGCGGTCCCTGAGTATCCATATTCAAGGTCATCAACCATCAACCAAAGTCGTCTGCCTGCTTCTTTAGGATTTGCTCTCTCAGTCTTGAGCCAATCTTGATGACTCCTTGACGGCATTTGTATTTCTACTTCATGCATTACATACCCTACACATCGTGCAAAAATGAAAAACAATTGGTGTTCAACGACATTTTTATCAAGTTGAACAAATCAGTTTTCTTTTCACAGTTCACAGTAAAATGGCTAAAAATGATTAAAATCATCGTCATTTTATATTTAATCTAATACAGGTTGTTAATTAAGCTTGGTAAATATTAATTGATTAAGGTACAATGTTCGGTCTATTAGGGTATCCAATCGTCGGTATGCCAAAGATAGCTTGCTGTCTTGCTTGTTTAATATACGCTTGTCCCCTTGGGAACAAAGTATAATAATTGAATGGTTAGCCCAAGTTAACAAGCACGTATTTAGAAAGCCATACACATATATATATAAAATATACGTATTACGTATATAGGTATATATACATATATATATATATATATATATATATATGTATGTACATGGTGTGAATGCATGCTTGTACTCATAGACTGTTACTTCAAGTGGCTGCGGACGTGTGGGTTCAAGATGAGATGAGGTCGGATGGCAGATGAGGTGCTTGCCCGATGGCAGGATTGTGTTTACTCACTCACCAACAGTTGCTGCCCAGAGGCCACCGTTTGTTTTTCATGTGACGGCAATCAATCAATCAGCCAACAAAGGGCAAGCTCCAGAATAACAGGAGCCTTGAGCCTGGAGCTTGGAGTCAGCTGGCAAGAGCTACTCATGTGGTTGATAGCGTTCAGTCAAGTGGCTGTCACGACTTGGAGAAGACGCCAAATAGCACCTCAACTCCCAAGAACTTTGCGTAGCGTACTTCGAAGCCCAGATGTACTTGATAGCAAAAGGGTAAAAGATAGAAGATAAAACCAAAAAGATACCCCAAGAGCGCATTTGACAACCAAAAAGACTGAGAGCTTGTGGGCTGCTGCCAGCTGCCAGCTGCTCGGCACATACGTTTCTTGTACCGAAAGCAACCAACATACAAATATCAGTCCCACAATGCTACAATACTCCAGTGTTATCTCAGATTCCAGTATTCATATCAGATAGCATTAAACTCACACGGAGTGAATGACGTTGTGACTAATGATAGCGTTGCCTCTCGATGCTATTTCGAAAAATGCAAACCAATTTCAATTACCTGGTGCCACGCAGAAGTTTGTGAAATAAGCCAATGTCCTTTATCGTTAACAATAGAGTGCCAACATTACCGCTTGATTTAAATAAAATAGCTGATAAGCTTAATTTTATTTGTCTATGCGAAGTTAACAATACAACAAATAATTAAAGTATACTTCAGGGTGCAATAGGAAACCAATTTAAAATGGTAAAAAGGCCAATTAGAATTTTTTTATTTTAATATTTTTATTATTTATTTTATTTACTGATTCATTTCAAAAATGTTATAAAAACAAATTAAAGTATAATTATATTTTAAAAAAGCGCCCAGCATTGAAAGCTGTACAAAATTGACTGCCCGTCGTCGCACTCTGATGTCCTGTGGCAAAAAGTTTCGCAAACTCAAAATGAAATACTCTTGATGATAAATAATTAAAATAAGAATTGCTTGCATTGATAATGGGCAGCCCGATAAAGATTATAACATTTAGAATAATATATTTTTATATACATTGTTTAAGTAAGAACAGAGAAGCTCAAATCGGTAGAGTGTGCAACAAAAACTAGCAAGACCGAACCCAACTAGTCAAACAGTAAACCTTAACAATATTTGCCAGCTGGAAACCAAAATGATAAAGTTTTGTTTCGGTAGAAAAGCTGAGCTTGGCCCTTGATGAGCTTTAATGTTCAACTGACACATTGAAAAAAGCAATGGTCAAATTTGTGCTGATGCCTCTGTAGCGACCATGACCCGAAACAACTAAGCCCCATTCACCAGCCACTCTCTACACGCAACATGCTACACGCAACATGCTACTTGCAACATACTCGGACATTTGCCTTACTGCAACGGACCAACCACAAGGAGGTGTCCGAGTTGATGCGAAAAGAGCCAGAGCCAGAGCCAGGACAAAATGAGCCTGGTCAGGCCACAAAGTTCGGACTTAAGCGGCTCCGCAAACTTGCAAATGCCTTTGTCGAGGGCAGTGGGTTTTCCGGTAGGTCTGCTGCTGTTTCGGCTAAGCTGCTTAGCGGCAACTGGTCGTTGTCATTTCCGTTATTCACCCAGAGAGCAACCTTGGACCATTACAGGGTGCGACTGTTGCCTTCAATGCCACAATTACTCAATTAAGCTGCAAACTCATACGCAGAATGAGACAACCCAAAAGAGAATCCAAAAGAGAATCCAATTCAGAGAAGGCGAAGGTCCTAACTGGTCACAGACCTGACATTCTGTTGATTATGGTGTGAATAATTATTTAAAAGACTTAAGCTTAAAGATCTCCTCGAACTGCAGTCAGCTACATTTTGTGACAAAAAGTCAATTAACGCATAGCATTCGCTAAAAGCGTGTTAGTCGACTTGCACTTTTAAGCTGTGCACAATCAGTAGGCATTGAGTGCATCTGAAAGTCATAAAATTAATAACTCCAACTACTCTAGTCTTTCTAAGAGCACAAACAAAACGGCTTCCTTTTCCTCACACAGCCAGCGCAGGGCAAATTGGAAAAAAAAAAATACAACACGGTCTTAAGTAGCTCTCCGTGCTAAAAATGAGTTTATGCACAGCAGAAAAATCATAAAGTAAAACTATACTTACATTAAACTTTAATTACAAATTTATGAAAAGTGAGCGGAGATGAGATATTCCAATGGAAGCCAAGATAAGATAAGAAGTAGTGTTTTGGTCTTGGATAAGTTGTCAAGTCTCAAGTTGCTTTCGTACTTGTTAAGAAAGTTTTAAATTTAAAAACAAACATCTGTAAAATGAGGCGACATTCGTAGAACGTTTCTGGAAATATGTAATTATCTGATGACCGCATCGAATAGGCCAGCTCGGTCCGGCCCAAAACCTGACCTGACCAGACCTGAATTGACCTGGACGGACCTTACCCGGCTCGTCTATGGGCTTTTAATTAAAACAACCAACATAAGAGAAGAACAATTTGATGGAGGCGTCGTTGGTCACAGAATAAAGAAAAACTGTTAAAGCCCACAGAGATAAAGGAAAACAGCCATCCAACCATTTACGTCTTACTCTAATGAACTTTTCGGCAAATTTAGAGCTCAGTAATTTGGCCAGAGGGTTTGGTCGGTATGCCTTGCTTACGCTTAAGACAGAGACCAAAAAACAAAGGACTGCGGTCTCGGAGCTCAGGAAAACGTCTTCATTGCCTTACTGGACATTTGCCACGTTTCAAGAATTTTATTAATTTTCCATGTTTTTTGCGGCAATTGTTCATTTGTGGTTGCCCCGACATCATGGGGTGGCCTCTATGTCCTCTGTGTCCTGTGTGTCCTGTGTGTTCTGTGCGTCCTGTGTGTCCTGTGTGTCCTGTGTCTATGGCCTTTGCCTATCAAGCATTGCAAGTTTATATGCATTCATTCCAAAATTTTATATGCGGTAGAATTTCTTTGCATTTTAATGGAATTGTTTTCCTTCCACAGGGTCGACATTGACAATTTTGCCACATAGGACTAAAAGTATAAACAAACGAATGTGTGGGTGTGTGTGTGAGTGTGTGAGTGTGTGTGCGTATGTAAATGCGTCGGAATTCTTTAACTGCAAAAACCGAGCTATTCGCATTTTGAATGCCTCACTATATTTTATACAACTTTCAACATTTGCCCACATTATTGTTTTTGGGGCAATGAAAAATATTACCATCCACTCCTTGCATGGATAAATGGTATAATTATTTTAACATTGCAAAACATACGAACACTCACATTCCTCTGATATCACAACAATAATGGGCAACAAATATTTTGAGCTTGAATAGCCAATTGAAGCGACTACACAATACTCTGGTAACAACAGTTGGAAAACATTATGACATTGTGAACTTTCTTCATATTGGAAATGCTGTCTTTAATATCGGGTGTCAAGCTTACAGATGGTGGCTAGTGATAATACATACCCTATAGGATTGGAGATGCTTTCTTCTGCCTTTTATATAAATAAGCACAACTTCATTATACCCTTTTTACCCATTTATAATGGGTTCAGGGCATAACAAGAAATTACGACTATTCTGGGCACGCCAAAGATAACATAACCTTGGAGTCATCACGTGGAGTGCACCTGCTGACACTTCAAAGATCCTTGCCACCTCAAGGTACCAATACGCAAAAGGATACCGCAAACGAGTTTGAACTAATACGGCTTTCTCTCCCGAAATGATTATACTTTTCGTACCAGAATTGGAACTTAAGTTTATTTCGGTTGAGCACTCTACTTTAAAGCGATTTTCTCAATTTTTTTTAAACAGATATTTTAAAATTCAGTCGGTACTCAAATTTCCGATGACATTCAAATTGAGGGAGATGGTCACGCATTTCCGTTAATTATTCGCCTCCCCAGTGGACATGGCAACAAATTGGCCAACAAAAAAAACAAAGACAAAATGTGTGCAGTCTGCTATATGGAAAATCCACAATAATCAAATTAAAATGTTGAGGAATGAGGAAATGAAGTTGATAATATTTTATATTTATAATTCATTTGCATTTTGTTGATGCTTCATTAAAAGTTCATGCATTTTAGAATAATTTGTTTCATAATTGATTAGAATAAAACAAATGCATATTAAATAGCAATATTATTAACATTTAAAAGTGGTATAGCTCATATTTAAATTAAACTCTTTTGAACCTCTTTGAACAAACCGTAATCAATCAGAACATAATAACGTAATAAAGCAGCTAATGAATGAAGAATACTTAATACCCTTGTATTAATACTCTTGTATTGCATTATTTAAAAACACATCGAGATATTTTTGAATGTATGAAGGTGATTTGTCATACACAAATTGAAGAAAGTAATTGAATAATGAAGAAATAAAATAAAATAGATTTATTTATGTAGCTTTGACTAAAACCAGTCAAAACATTGAATCAGACTTTTAGTAATGTAATGAGTGTTGGACCATAGTACATAATTTGAATACCCCCAGATATGTACGAGTATATTATCATATAATCCGATTAAATTTTGCTCAACATTCCTTCAATTCACATTCTTATGTAAATGTCCTTTATCGTGAACAATAGAGTGCCAAAATTACCGCTTGATTTAAATAAAATAGCTGATAAGCTTAATTTTATTTGTCTATGCGAAGTTAACAATACAACAAATAATTAAAGTATACTTCAGGGTGCAATAGGAAACCAATTTAAAATGATAAAAAGGCCAATTAGAATATTTTATTTTAATATTTTTATTATTTATTTTATTTACTGATTCATTTCAAAAATGTTATAAAAACAAATTAAAGTATAATTATATTTTAAAAAAGCGCCCACCTTTTTTGAAACATAAGCTGTTTGTGACATTGATAATTTCAAACTTTTCAAAACACCGATTCGAACTTCGATAAGTCATCGCAAAATCCACATAATACTCGGGACGAATTTATAACATTCGAAACATACTTTACGAATGCTGTGTGGTACTTAACATTCTGTAGACATTCAAGAATGTACGAGATGTTGATTGTGCAAGAAGGCTATTAGTAATAAGGAAAGCAAAACAGTTAAAAAGGGAGCGAAAATAACGAAGGCAAATCTAGGCTCAGGCTGAGATTTTGCATTAAGTTGTTTCCACTTTTCCTTTTGAAAAACCTGCAGGAAGTCGTTTGATAGTGTGCCAGATCCTTGTAAGTCAATAAACTGGTCTTGTATTATACACTCGTTGATTGACGAAAAAAAAAACAACAAGACAATGTAAATGCAAATTGAGTCAACTGCAGAGACTTACATCCTATATCCATTCAAGTATTTTTTATTCGGGATTAATTAGTGTGCTTTTCCAGCATAAATATTTGATTTGCTAGTTTTTATTTTGTTTGGTAACAAGATGAATGACAATTCGGATCGGCTCACTGAACTGGCAGAAATAAGAATAGCAGCACATAGGACATAGGACATAGGCCATAGGAGACATGGGACATGGGACATGCATTGACTGTAACTAGGACAAGAACGACAACAATAGGCAGAGAAAAACATTTTTGTGCTCAATGGCACAAAAACCTATTTAGATAGTAATCAAAAATGCTATTAACTTTATGCCAAAAAATTTTACAATGTCGCTTCACGGAGTCAAACTGGCCGGGGTAAAGGTGGATTGGAGACTCAACTTGTGTGCGTTGTTGCTGTCTGTTGCCATGAATAGGGTAAGCTGGATAAAGGTGAGCTGGGCAAAAAGTAAATAAACTTTTCAATTCAATAGTCAAGAAAATCCCCACCATAAAAAAAAACAAAAGCATTTTTTTGTTTTGTGTTTTGTTTTTTTTTTAACTGTTGGTCAGCAACAGAATTGGGCGGGTGTCTGCATAAAGTGCGTAACGCCAAATATATATATACACATATATATACTATATATATTTATTTATTTACTATATATATGTAGAGTAGTTTTAGGCATGGGCAGTTGAACTGAAGGAACCTAGTTTCCTAGTTTCACAGGACAGCGGGCGGCTAGCTGGACGTGTGATTTGGATGCTGGCACGCGGGTGTCATGAAATATTTATGTACTTTTAAATACACAGTCCGAGAGATTCCCTCGACATACATAGTCACGCATGAGTGAGCAGAAGCTCGGGATTTGAGCTGAAGGACAGGATTTTATATGATAGTATAGTAAGTGGGTTGCTCTTGACTCTTGTGCGCTGTTTTCTTTCTTTACAGCCATTATCTCTGATAACCGTGCCTGTCGTAAAAGTCGTGAGCGACGCTGACTCCGACTAATGCAAAGCAAAACCAATTTAATTAAAATTACAACCTCATCCCTCATGCCTCAACCGGCGATGCCATATGCAACACTTTTCGCACGTAGTCCTTCGCATGTGGTCCGTCCAAGCTGAGCAACTGCCATATATGTACCTCCATATACATATAAACAAATACATAGATAAATACATATACATATACATGTACATATAAGTATATATATAAGTAAATATGTGTAGCAGCAAACGGGAATTGTGCAACTTCGGCTACAAAGAGAGTTGAAAGCAAAACACAGTAAAACCATGGACAAATTGTAAATATCGCAATGCGTACGTGTTGAGGTATGCGTACGTGTGAGAAGAACCCAATGGTTGGTGGTATAATGCTCCAACAACGCTTGCGAATCGGGCATGCCGTGTGGGCTGGGTTGCGTGGGGTGGACTAGAGTGCTGACTGACAGGTAGAAGCGAGATACTGGCCTGTCCATTTGCTGTCTGCGGCTGTTGTGCGAAATGGCATCGTGGAGGGGCTGCCACATTAGACCAAGGAAATGATTTGGCCTGCCCAAGGAGTGCCATTCCTCTGATTGGAGCGTCATTCAACGACCGCATCGCATACCCCGTACTGGCTTCGATTTGCCAGAAGGGTCATTTGGAATAATCCGTACCTCAACTTTGCACCATAATCGATCTACCTTTAATAATTAGCTATTAAAACTGATGTTATTAACGTAAAGCGTAAGCTGGATTTCTTAGAGATTCTGCCTCGTGTTTGTCCGGCATATCTTATTATTATTTATTTCGAGGGTACCTCGAGATAGTCAGTTTGGAACCTTATTTTCTCCCCTTTCATTAATGATCGCCCATCAATCTCAGGGAACTAGTCGCATTTTTACCATTGAAACTGTATGCCAAGACACAATAACTTATACAATATCAACAATGTTCCATTGCAACGTATTCTTACAGTTAAAGTCATCTTTGATCCCAAATCGAGCTTTAATCTCCATATTGCCACAATTGTGGATGAGTCCAAGGGTGTACTGGGCTTCATAAAGCCGAAGAAGAAGACTTCTCGGTGTTGTTTTCCTAAATAAGTTGATAAATGTCTTAATTTATCTGTTCCTCGTAAGCCTAATAGGAGCTTGAATCCTTATTTATAATTTTCAAGCTTGGACAATCCGCTTCGCGTAACGTGTAAATCTTATAATGGATAACTACCTCTTCCTTTAATTCAATTTTCAATTTTAACATGTCTTCATAATTATTTGAATTTCCTCTCTATTTTGTATTTATGTTTTATATTTTAGATTTAAATTTATTTTGTAAATTTCTCCAATTAGTTGAACTATTCTAATAAAGTTTAAGCCAATGGTTTCTTTTTTAGTTTTGGTTAATTTTATTTTAAATTTTTTAATTTTAATCTTTTAAATGAATTTAACTAAAAACGTTTTGCGACAAAAATAAAAAGGCTGATATAAATGGCATAAGCAGCTTAAACACTTATTTCACAGTCGAACGGATCAAAACCCTATCAGAATTCTAGCTATTCCAGTTGCCATTGTAATATTGACAACGAACTAAAGAATGATCTATTAATCCACATATTGTAGCTGTTAACTCTAGCTTTATATTTCAATGTAATATTTAAAAACAATTGATATATTTATGATTGACTTAACGCACGGCAAACATTTGAAATGTGAATGTGTGTATAAATGTGTTTTATTTAGATTGCACGTGTTGCACTTTCCATTTTGACGTATTAAAACCTTTTTATAGTACTTTTCTATTATTTAGAATTCACAGTTTTGCTGCCAGCTTTTCAAAGTGCAGGTTTGTGGTCCAGCGAATATAATCCTCGCCCATTCAGCTGACTGCTTCTGACCAGCATGGAAAAAATACATTTTGTGGGAATTAGTGAAGGTAAACAAAAACAGCAACATTTCGATTTCGAAAGTGATGCAAAACAAAAAAAACAAACAAAAACAAAAACCTCAAAATGCTTCTAACCGCTTCAATTATGACTAACTCAAAACATTTGCATTTTATCGACGGCCTTGAAGATTTTTGGTTTTTATCAATTCACGTTTACGCTCCAATTGCTATTTATATTTTTACCTATACGGAATTTGCATACCCTGTGCTTGCTGAAGGCATACGAGTATATTGGTTTTGTGTGATGGACTTGACTCATTTGAAGCCGTTGTACTTGTCTTAGGGTATTTAGCAGGCGGTTACTATTATACATCTAACGCTCACATTTAATCTAATTTGCATAATTGACAAAATGTGCAACAAAAAAAACAAACTTATTTTAATGAAAAATACAAATTTTGCTCTAAAAACTGCTTTACATTTCTATTGTCCGCAATAAAAGTTTTAAACAAAAACCTAACTGTTGACTACTGACTGTATATAAATTAAAAATCGGCACTAAATCGTAATGCGATGAAAAGTTTCCACAATGTGAAAGTGCATTAAACTTTCGGCAGACCAATTCCACTATCTTTCCTATATATGTACATATGTATATATGTATATGTATATATATGTATATATATTCTTTCGCATTCGGGGTTAGTGCATTTCTTATTTGATTTCACTCTTGGTGGCAACGATGCAGAAGTCGCGGGGCCTCTGGGGGAGTGAGTTCTGCGGGTTTAACTATGCGGATGGCTGTTATTTATGAACTTCGAGCGCCTGCAAGTATGCAACGATTATAATAATTTTAGCTTATAATGTGTTTTCCTCGCCCGCCGCCATTCGTTTACCGCTGGGAACATCGGCTGGCGTAGCAATTTACTGATTTATACGCACTTAACTGGCTTAAAGCATCCTGTCTGGCAGTTGGGCTTGTGTTTCAGTGTTGGCATCGCTGTCTCTACGTTTGCGTGCGCTTAACAGCTCATAACTCTTATGCATACCTTGTTAGGACTGCTCCTCGAGAAGTTCCCGGCGCCCGTCCCCCCTCCCTACACATGCTCTCAGTCTTAGTGTTTGGGTGCCAAGCTGCCTGGGGTTACACTAAAAAATGCATTGCCGTAAATCAATAGGAGCTATGCTTTTATGATTGGCATTAAATCTCTTGGTGCTTCTTGTTTGTCAAGGGTCCAAATTCACCTGAAATTACACTGATCGCACATATATGTTCATAATTCTGCCAACAAACAACGTATCCATAACGCTTTTTCCTATGCGCATTATTTTAATACCTTCTAGCCGATAAAAATGCTTAACAGGCGTATTGCAGTCGCTTTAAAGGTGCACGAGGCAGCTAAGACCCCATCATTTATTCGAGACTCTTTTTTTATCGGACAATCTTGCATAAATGACAGAAATTCCTTTTAAAAATAGATAAATTAAATACTATCGAATATTTAATAATGTTAGCTATTAATATATCTCGTTTAATTTTAATGATAACTGCAAATCATTTATTCAATTTATTTTCTGATCGGTATAAACTTTTCATAAATCAGAGAGATTCATTTTAAAAATAAACAAATTGTATAATCGAATATTTCATATATTTAATATTCGAAAAAGATTTTCGGTTATCAATAATTTTAATGAAAAACTGTACATCATTTATTCGACAGTTTTATCACAATAAAGCTTTCATGAATAAGAAAAACAATAATAATAAAATATAATCGAAAATTTCATAAGTTAGATACGTAATTTATGATAATTATTGCAATCAACTTGAACATATGTAGACATATTTAATCTTGATTTGTTCTAAAAATGTTTTACCTAATTCTGATTGATTAAAACCATTTAAATTACATAAGAATCTGTTCACATATAAGAAATCTGCAACAAATATAGTTTTTGCATGGACAAATTTGTGTAATCATTCACGTAAAGGAAACGCGTCATACAAACTATAATCCGCCTGAAAATACATGTATACGTTAACAGATAATCGAATTTACCCATTGACAAAACGCAATATTTACTTTTTGGGCAAATCATTGACTTTTGGCCCACGATTTTATATCCATGACAATGAATGGTTCACACAACTGGCTTACACGTATCCATAATGATAAAGTACTTAGGTACATAATGAGACAGTACCACCAACATTCTCTTCGTTTAAAGCCAACTCGGCGGTCACGCAATCAAATAACAAGTTCAACAAACAAACCACTTGCATGCTAACACACACGCACACACACACAGACAATGCAAATGTGCACACACACTTATGCATATGCATATTAATATTTGTATATTGAAAGCGTCGAATATCTGTCTTCTGGGTGGACACAATGCCCTCGATGTGTTGTGCTTAGACTAATTATTTACAATAATTCCAATTTGATTTGTTTATATATTGGGTAACGCGTTCGCAGTTTGTCAGGCACAAAAGTGGGCGTGGCTAATTGCCCTGAACTGCATAACAAACGGTAACTAGATGATATCCAGTGTCTGCCTTTTGGCATTTAAACTAGCCTCAGTTTAAATGGGGTCAGAGTGTAGAAGATTGTGAAATATATGTTTGCCAATCAATTTGAGTTTAATTGTAATCAAACGTTATTTAATAACTTACCACTTAAGCATGCATCGTAGTATCTAGTTACTGATGTCTGCTGGCTGTGAATTAATTCGAATAAATGCAAAAGCAACACACACAGAATGTTATTTTAATGCCAGCAACTTGAGATGAGCTAATTAAGCGAATCGCAGTCGTCCACTTCATCCTGATGATTATGCCAAGAGTAGCTGGCAAAATAAAGCTCATATATTTTGCCACAGCCTTAAGTACCCCACCACGTACCATTTGTGGCAGCAAACAAATGCAGCCAACAATTGTTGACAAGGTCCCTACGAGCAAACTGACGGTGGGTGGCAACTGAGGCCACCTATCAATCAAGGCCCTGACGATGCGTCGCAGCTGCAAAAGGCCTAAACAAATGACTAACGCAAATAAGTGACTCGGAAAAATACACGCAAATATCCAAGCAACCGGCTGATGAAAGAAATCTTTTTTACCTCCCCCTTGCCACTACTCATATCCCATCTCCATCAGCACATCACCTGGTTGGTTAATGTTTTGTCGATTGCGAAACAAAAAATCAACAAGCTTATTCTTTAAATGTATTTATATTTAATGTAAATAAGCTGAATCAATGAGAATGCACTTAATATAATCGAGTACGTAAAAAGAACCCGCAACCTTTTGGAGTATATACATATGTACATACTCGTACACACCAAAAGAACACACACACCCACAAGCACACACACGCTGTCAGCAATCATTTGGTTTTTGTCCGCTTGCATTTCTTTTGTTTGTATATATATTAGTAGTAAATATGTGCGAACTCTTGCCGATTTGTGCAACACAATATTTTGTGGCAAAAATATAAAATCGCACAAAACATTTCAGCCAAGTTGTAAGCGATTTTCTAAGCTGCCTGACAATTAGTTAAGCCTCATATGCAGAGGAATGTAAATGACACAGAAGAAGACGATTTTCATATTTCTGGTAATTAAGTAATTACTTTTTCTATACCTTTTAGTAATTTTTCCAACACTTTTTGGCTTTTTTTTTGGATCTGTGGCAGAAGCACTGCTTCATAAACCGGTCGAACAACGCGCCACGTCCAGCGTCACAAAGTAGCCCTGTTGTATCTATCGCCAGCACAGCCTCACAGTGCAACTCAGTCACCGCAGTCCACAATGCCACTCTGAAAACAGGCTTTACATCCCCTGCAACCCGGCAGTTGGCGCAACCACGATCAACCGGAAAAGCCAAAAACTGTCATGCCGCTGCACCAGTTCCTGTGTTAGAATATACAGTTCACCATTTACTGTGTCAGAATCCGCACATTTTTACTACTTATTTATTAGTTGGTTCTTTTTTCAATTTGCAGGACGTTCTAATAAATTAACAAACAAACAAATATTACCTAACCCGTTCTTTCTGTGCTATTTTTTTCAACAAGTCCCAAAATATCGAAGCTAAAAATAATAGGAAAGAAAAGAAAGCACGACGCGAATTGTAAGCCAAAGTTAACTTGCCGACATCTTAATTTTAGTCCGAAGTTCGAGATATTATTATGTTTTCTACGTACCAGAAAGACTGACATGGATATCTTAATCTTACAACTTAAAACTTTCGACCAACCGTTCCTCAGACATATTTATGATAGAGTCGTCTGATCCGTTGTAAAAATCTCTGAAAATATTTAAAAATAAAGTTATTATTATTCGTCAAATTTATGGAATTTAATTAAAAATATTTTGTTTATTTTGCCAACTCCAAGCAAGAGTACATTACTTGATTTGATTGAAAACATTATATTTTATTTGAATTTCAATGTAAACAAAGAATGCCTTTGTTATTAACATTGTTTTTTTTTTTATATATAACAGTTATATTTTAAACATTAATCAACCTATTTAAAGGCTATAAAACATTGATTTGGAACAGAATGAATAATAGCAGTGAATTACAATCTATAACATAAACATAGAACAGGTTTTAGCAGTTAATAAATAACATCAAATATTACATTTGTGGCACATTAATTTAACGCACTACAGTCCAGAGGTCGCTGGTATGGAGGCGCTTCAACCTCCTGCGAGTTGTATTTGACCCAAGTGTGCAGGCCAAAGGGTTGACGTGGTTGTGCAAACGGTCATTATACCGACTTGTATGTCTGTTGATTTGTTGACTGACTGTCGGTAATGCGAAGTCGTTGTGCAGAGTTCTGTTGCTCACATATGGTGGAGCACCAGAGATGTCTCTGAGCACCTTGTTCTGCAAAACTTGAATTTGATTAATCCAGGATTTTGCGGCTGTGCCCCAGAACGGAATTCCATATGTCCATGTAGGCATGATGATGCTCCTGTACACCAGCAGCTTGCTGCTCAAGCAGAGTTTGCTTGATGGCTTTAGCAACCAGTTGAGTTTCGTTTTTTTGGATCTACACGCAGCTGCAGTGATCTGGATGTGTTTGCGCCAGGTAAGTTTCCTGTCCAAAAACATACCCAGGTAGCGAACATGGTTCTCCTGAGGTATGACCGTGTTGTTGAGTCGGACAGTTGGACAATTACCATTCCTGAGCGCGAACGTGCAGTGCTGAGACTTGCTCCCATTGACGCAGATGTTCCACCGGTTGGCCCAAGTACTAAAACCATCCAAGAACCTCTTACGGGTCTATCTTTTTGTCTTTTTATATGTCTTTTTTAACTTTTGTTTACAAGTATTATTATTGTTTATGTTTACTTTTGTTATTTACATTTGTTTTTTTATATTTGTTGATGTTTTTTCTTTCTATTATTGGGAATGGTAAATAAAGCTTCTCAGTTATGATGTCGCTCCTCGGCATTTCCGGGGTTTGTATATTGATATGTATATTTTTTTTTTTGCAAACAGATTTTTCAGCCAATTAATGCAAATGCAACTAATTTAAATGCAAAACATCGTAGCAATAGCGCAAGCTGAATTAATTAAAATGACGCCCAAATGGCACAGCAGAGGCGTCTTCTTCCAAACGCAGACAAGGCGCTTTCAAAGCAGCAATATCAGCTGTGGACGCCATATTGTTAACATTTTGCAAGCCAGATGGGCATTCCATGCCTCGCCCTCAACTGCAACCCGACATCGCTGCTCTCTGCTCGCCACTCGCCACTTGGCACTTTCCACTTGCCGCTTGCCGCTTGCCGCTTGCTACTCGTCGTTGTTCCGTTTAATTTATTTTTGCTGCCTTGCACCGCATGCAAATGAAATGTCATAAAAATTGCAACGCGCCACGAAGTACCGTCGCTGATGGCAACATCAATGTTACAGCTACAACTAAAACTACAACTACAGATGCAACTGCAACTACATCTACAGAAACAACTACAACCAAAACTATAACTAACGCTGCCAGCGCATATTAACAGGCGGTATTATAATTTACTCATCAAATATGTAACGTCTTGAGAAAATATATTTTTGATCCACATCAAAAGTCTAGTTAACCAAGTTTCATATATTTAAGAAAATCGCCCTAGAAATATAATCTAAGAAACTAGAAAAATTCTCATCTTTTTTAATTAATTACTAAATAGAAAAAAGTCTTTTAATTAGAAATGTTTTTTCTCAAATTATTTTTAAATATATTTCTTAACAATTGAATACATTTCATTTGAATTACATTTCTAAACAGTAGAAATGCAAAGAGCTATTTTTACAACAATAAAATCCCTTCCAAAAATGTACTTTGTTATGTTAAAGTTTAGGAGGAAGAAATATTATTATTGCCGATAAATTTATAGCATAGAAAATACATCAGCAAGGGTATTTCATCTTTGGCATACCGACGATAATTTTATTTCTAGTCGTTTTTTTATATTTTAATTTTAATAGCGCAGTCATTTTGTTCTCTTCCTACTGCTGTTGCATAAATGAAAACGGGAATAGAAAAATGCAGTGAGGCTGCTGCGGTTGCACATATTCTGCATCCTGCTCGCCCTGGGACTGTGGCGAGGGCAACGGCAGTGCCAACGGACGCATAGCCAACGACAGTTTAGAAAATGTGCAAAGTATTAAATTTCAGCATCAGGCCACAACGACAGCAGCGAAGGCAACATCAAAGGGACTTGTGCGTTGCGGGCTGCGGACTGTGACATCACCCACCCAGGGCCACAAGCGTCTGGCTGCCTTCTGTTGCATTGTCCCATCGAAGATTGTTTATGTTTTCATATTGTGAAACCATTGGGAATGCTCACAACATACATACATGTGCTTCAGGTCACGGATTAAGTGAACACCAAAGCGGATACTGGGCATGCTCAAGGAATCTAAATATCTCTGCACACGCAGGCCCGACTGGTAATCAGGGGTGGTTATACAGAGGAAATCTCTTGGTATCGAAGCATTGCCTCAGGAAAACATTGTTTTTGGATTTTTGATTTTCAATTAATTTTTTTTTTTTTAACTGAAGAGATGGTCGCTTAAAATTATTTTTTAAGTAAATTAAAATAAACTCAAGCAAAAAGTCTGCTGCACTACACACACATTGTGTTATCTAACTAATTAGAATTGTATACCAATCTAATCAAATGATGCATGCAAGTAATCTGCTGACAAGAAATGTCAGCACTTTTATTAAACAAATATTCAAATATGCCGAATTATCGCACAGCCGATTATTGTGAAAAAACACGAGGTATCGAAACAAAAAAATCATCGATAACAAATCGCATGCTCGCAAAATAGATACATCGATGTGCAGTTTGCTACAAAAATGTCAAATGCTGTATGTAGGAAGTGGACTAAAATATTGTTTAATATACACAAAACCTAATGTTTTTACTTAATTATAGGAAACACACACAACAAAAGCTGCGCCCAGCAGTAGCAGCAGCAGCAACAGCATTAATGCGTCCACACAGGCCAATGCCATATCCGAGGAGCACAGACGCATTTGGGTGGGAAATTTGGACTCGCGCATCACCGAGTGAGTTGTGAACTATGATTGGCTCACACATGTTTGATATTTTAATTGTTCCCGAATTGTGCTAATATTTATATATATACATTGCCATTTGACAACTATCGGTTTCAACTTCTCAAACTAATGCAAAAATGCGGTGCCATCGACAAGTTTGACATGCTATTCCACAAGGGCGGCCCCATGGTCGGCCAGTCGCGGGGTTACGCATTCGTCACATTCGCCCAGAACGAGGGCGCCACAAATGCGCTGATGAAACTGGATGGCACCCATGTGGGTAGCCGTTCCATAGCTGTGCGTTTGGCAAAGAACATTAAATACGTAAGTGAACAAAATAAAAATCGAAAGAAAATCAAATCAAAATAATTATGTTATTATTCATCAAACATTTAGGATGATCTGCAAAGGCCGAAGCCTCGCATTGAGATTCCGGCGCTGGGCAGCGGCAAGCGGGAGGAGAAGATTAGCAAAGCGGAGGCGATTCGTGCCATTGAGGCGAAACTTAAGACACTGGAGCGACAGACCGATGACAATTTGGAACTGAATCCCATCGGACGTGAGCCAAACGTGCCATTTATTCAGCGCTACCAATTCAACAAGGATCGTGATACTCAGCAACGGACTGGCCCACATGGCAAATACATGAAAAATAAGTCATCGGCACCATACCACCGACAGCAGCAGCCCAAGCGACGCTGAACTCAAACTCATCTGAAGAAACTCAACATTCTATCGAGCACTTGCAAAAAATCACTCTATTCATTTAATTTATTAACATAAAATTAAAACAGCAAAAAAAAAAAACAATGGCTTTATTTGGGAGCAAACTTAAATTTGCCACGCATTTGCTCCGGTAGCGGCACGGTGCCCGGGCAGGATACTTGTCCGGGTATTTCGCAGATGCAGTGCCGTTCACAGCCATACCCAAAATTGGCCGGATTATCTTTACTCTCCGCCAAACGTGCCTCCGCGACCAGTTGATCTCTGGAATCGAAAAAAGGAAATCAGAACCGAGTCGCAGATGGTTGCTATTTTCTCTGCTTACCGTGTCTTGCCAACCACCTTGACCAAGTGCTCAATGATCTCATCCCGATTCCGAGTATCAATGTCAATGAGTATATCTCGACCATCGTCAAAATAGCAGCGCACAAACGGCGACGGTGTCATGTTTTTCAGTGTGATAACCTGAACATCAGGGTTCCGATATTGTATCTGTGGTATATTCCAAAAGACAAAGTCCCTGAGTGGGGTACATACGGGATTGGATTTGTTAGTTAGTCAATAACGCTACGAGATGTTTTCTCATCAAATCACCTGGCGCCAGCATGATGATTGCCGTATGTGTTGTAGTTGACGCTGAATATCCGCACCTTATCCTTTAACACCAGTTTTCCAGCGTTCAGATATTTAAGTGTGCGCCGTATTGGCTCTCGTCCCTTCATGAACGGCATTTTGAAGATTGATTAATTCAGCTTAAGTTAAAACAAATAATTTTAAGGCAACTTTGGCCGCTTGTGTAATTTCGGCAAAAAGACTGATATCGATAACACAAGAAACAGCTGACGCGTATCGATAGTTGCACTTTAACTCACTGCTATAGTTATTTAAATTATAAGCGCAAGGCACAAGAATCGGCAATTAGTTATTAAAATTGTATTATTTTTTTATAATGCTTGGACAAATTGTATGCTCAGCTATATTAAATAGCAATAGTTGAAAATATATGCACGAAAATATCGATATGAAAAAATGAATGTATTTTCAATAGCTTGTTCTTGTCGATCTAGTGATATTTATTAATTTGGAATTTTAGTTATTATTAGTTGTGGCAGCTGCTGTATAGTAAAGAACAACCTTGAGCTAGCTGCGTGAAGGACACAAGGAGAAACAAGCAAACATCGCAATTTGGTTATGGAAATAACGCTGGCACTGCTGAAGCCGCACGTGCTGCGTAACACTTATGCACTGCGGCAGTTGAAGACGCTGATTGCCGGCAACTTTGATGTCCTGCATGCCAAGGAGGTGCGCATAACAAAAGAAATATCCGAGTGCTTTTACGCGGAACACAAGGGTAAATTCTTCTACCAGCGCCTAACAAGCTTTATGCAGAGGTACGTGACAATTAAGAATTGAAATTCAAATATGTATTCATCTAATGCATTTTAATTCGCTTGCAGCGGACCCTGCTACGCCCTCATACTGCAGTCGGAGTCATGCATCCAAAAGTGGCGCCAACTCATGGGGCCCACCAAGGTGTTTAGGGCGGTCTACACCGAACCGGATTCCATTCGTGCTCTCTACGGACTCTCAGACACGCGGAATGCCTGTCACGGCTCAGACAGTGAAGCCTCCGCAATGCGGGAGATTGCCATAATCTTTCCGGAATTCGATGTGACTCGCATCCGCAGCAGTCAAGCCAATAACAGTAAAAATGCGTGATCCAAGCCAATCAATATTCCCAAAGAAATTGTTTGTGCGTCGAAAGTAAATTGTAAATTGTAAGTTGTGTTACCATTAGGAACTAGACTTTAAACCAGATGCACTCTATGCAAGCTTTCACATGTGCACAAATGATCCTTTGTACCTCAATTGTAATGGAAAGCTTTTCACAATCACAACAGGTATCGTGCTAGTCACATTCTATATAATATAATATGATATAAACATATATATATATATATTTATTGTCCTAGTGATCATTCAGTCAGATTACAATAAAGTGGACGGGCATTTGTTTTAAAAACTTTATTTCATAAATGTTTGTTATATAATACAACTTGCACTCCGTTGCAAGTACATACGTGTGTACATATAAATACATAAATACATACAAATGTATGTATGCGTATGTAAATAGAGAAAGAGATTTGTATGTTTTTCGTGTATTTCTTTTTAGGTTCTTGTAAATATATAGTTTGTAATAAAATTATAAAATTTATAAACTTAACAAATTATATGTATGTGTATCGTATTTATGTATATATGTATGTACGTCCTCCCCTCACTGCATAATTGTAATAATATACGCTATATTTATGTTCTATTTAGCGTCGAACAACACCAATACGTATGTCCTTTCTTTTGGTTGACCATATCATCAGTAAAAGAAAAAAAAAAAAAAAAAACCAAAATCTTGGTGCACCCATGGACGCCTGGCGCATGGGTGTTAGGTAGAATGTGATGGAGCACAACTCGAGCGAGACGGCACGATATACGCTGTCTTTTTCAAACTTAAGCATTTAAGGGCGATTCGCACTGATTTCAAATTATAATATGTATGCATCTCAGGGATCGCAGATCTTACGCTAAGTATTTGTTGTAGAATAGTTTACAACATTTCGATAAGCACTACCAAACGTAATAAATACATACACATTTGCATGTATAAATCTAAACGTTATTGTTCTTTTTTTATTTTTGTTTTTGTTTTTGTTTTTTGTTCGATTTGTAACCTTTGGTATCAATTAAAAGCATTATGCCTATTTGCAGTCCTACGATTTTCACAATTCGCGCGCAACAAACATTTGAACCGAGCGCCAAAGTTAGAAACATTTAACTGTAGTTATGCTATACTTAGTTTATGTTTCCATCGTTCAATGTCAACATTTATATTGCTATTTAAGCTGATCTCCATGGATTGATATTCACTTAATTCAATTAAATACAGAACAATGCAATTGAGAGCATGACAGCAGTGTGCAACAATGCAAGATGGTTTCCAGACAGACTTTAAAATACTTGTTTTGGTCTTTTGTTTTTGTGTTTTTTTTCTTTCTTTTTTGGTGGGGTCGTCTTTTTGTCGAAAATACGTTAATCCTGCAGTTGGGATCTGAGCTGACTTCACCTTATCTATGCACTTAAGTACACACACAATGGGAACTGTTTGCCATATTTGCAGTGGCTTAATTCATGAGCTCAATCAAAGACACTAGATGAATTCTGCATCGTTGGCCAAAATATTCATTTCTATTTCACTATAAGTAAGTTTTTTAACAATCATACCGTATATAATAAACCTATTATAACAAAAGGAATTTTCACAATAATCAATAGCAATAAGCTTAAAAAAAACTAAAAAACAGCAGAAGAAGAAGACCTTACAGTTCACATAGTATTTTTTAACCAGTCAAACATTTGCTCGTTTAGTCCTTAGGAAGTATAAATAAAATGCAAATTGTATAACTTCTAGTGTCTTTGCTTGAATGTACTATTTTTTTGACGATGTTTTTGTGTATTATTTAATTTATTTTTGAATTTTTTCGATTTTTTGGATTTTTATTGTATTGCATTGTCACTTTACTGACTGCACTCTGTCTAGTTAACATAATTCGCTAGTACTTTGCAAGAGTTAACACTTTGTCATTGCCTTGTTAATGAAGATAAGCATATTTGTACACAGAAATGTACATTTAGGTTATATTTTGAATGTAACCTGCACGTGGCACAAAAACTCCATCTGTATAATTGTGGGCGCCAACTATTTGGAATAGTTGTCAATCAACGACATACATATAATTTTCTTTTCTTTTTTTTTTTTGTTTTTCTTTTTGTAACTTTAAATATCTGTGAATGTTTGCTTTGCTTTTTGTTTTCAGTATTCTGGATTTGTTTTGCTATTTAGATTCCGCAGAACTAAGTACATATTCTCTCTCTCTCTCTCTCTAGCTATCTCTCTCCATCCGAATAAGATTGATTTGGTGGCTAACATACATTGCTGAGCATCGAGAAAGTAATTTTACTCAAACATGGTCATCGATGAAGTTGGCACCACTTCCAGCAGCAGCTGAAAGAACAGCGTCACCTTATCTGCAAAAGCAAGAAGAATGGAAAATATAGTATCTATATATATATATTTATTTATATATATATGCATATGAAGTATCTGGTGCAACTCAGTCTACTCACTCATAAAGCGAGGCGTCATCCCCAGTTTGACGAAGGGCACATAAAATATGAGGCCCGCAAAGATGAAGAGCAATGCGTACAAGTATTCAATGCGAGGCGTCTCAATGATGGGCGCTGCAACGAGATACACGGATATGACCAAGACCACAACGGGAATGATAATTGGCACTTTGTATGGCCGTGGATGGTTGGGTTTGGTGTAGCGCATCACGATAAGTGCCAGCATCGCGCCACCATAGAATATCCACGCGGTGAAGCTGAAGAAATCAATCAGCGAATCAATTGTGCCATGCAGCACCATTGCTGAGGCAATTAGCGACTGTTGAAAGACAAATGGAGCATAATTAATTGGATACAATTAGTTAGTAAGGTTTCAAATCAAAATTCTTCAACATTTTGAAGCTGCTCGTTGCTCGTCAACAGCGACTATGCATTTTCAAAATGATCCTTTCAGATAGCTTATAGTGAAACATATATTATTCATCTAGTCAAGCAGATACCCTGTAAAATCGGTAGGTCACTGAATTCTTTTTTACAGAAGTTCTACATTAGTTTTTTATTAGTTTCTTCTTTTTAAAAACTAAAAAAAAAAATATATAAGAAAAAAACACTTCTGCGTTTTTAAGAAATTTATTTTGAACATTTCGAGATTCTTTCTATAAAGAACATAATTCTCATTTTGAAGGCGATTTTAATTTTAAGACGATTTTCTAAATAGCAAGGCGATTTTTTTTCTGAGTGTACATTTACTTTTAACATTAATAGCAGCAACTCTTTCAAACAAATATTGAAAATGTTATATAGTCCATAGACGATATTTCTAAACAGTGAAATGCAGAGAATAATAATGAAATTGGATTTCTGGGCTGCTATGTTTGAGTTTAGCTGTTGTCTGCTTTAAATAGCGACTTTTGAAAGCCATTTTGAACATGGCTATGGACTTTTACAGCATTTTCAGTTAGAACCAATCAGAACGTGTATTATTTGTACTTGCACTAATTATATGGCCACGACTGTAGGTCTGTGTGTGCCTATTGTATTCTGAGCACTTACGTGGAATATGAGGCCAGGAGCCGGAGTCAGGCGACGCACGTGTACATAGGACAAAATGTCGAGCAGATGTCCCTCTCGACTAGCTGCAAAGCAAAGACTACAGTAGACAGAAAGGTTTAGAAATAATACACACATAAGAATGACGAAGAGGGAAGCAGGGAAGGTTTGGGAGAGAGAGAGGGGGAGAGGGAGAAACGGAAGAGATTTAGAAGGCTGGAGTATGTAACGTACCGTCCTGCGGCAAAGAGCGTACCGTTAGCACTACCAAATGTACTGATAGTGACGCTCAGCGGCATTAGCCAGGCGAGGACGCCCAGGATGCGATTGCCAAAGGTGACAGCGACCGCCTCAGACTCAATCATCTCCTGCGCGGACATTGCCGCCAGATACGATATATTGATGAGTGCATAGCACAGCGTCACCAGCGGTATGCCAATCATAATTGAGCGCGGCAAATTCTTGCTGGGATTCTTAATTTCCTCGGTGACGTAGTTGAGATTGTTCCAGCCATCGTATGCCCAGAGGCCAGTGTAAAATGCTGTCGCAATCGCGCCAATGCTTGGCATCGGCCCAGTAAATGCATTCGACAGATGCTGCGTACTTCCCTGGCAGAGCTTCCAAATGCCGCCGCATATAACAATGACGACGGCAACCAATTTGGCCGCCGTGAATATATTCTGCACGGCCATGCCCAAATTGACGCTGTAGCAATTCACAAACAATATCATTACTGTGAAAACAGAAACAAAAACCATAAACAATAAACAAAACAAAAAACAAAAAAGAAAAAAGAAAAGAAAAAAACGAAAAAACAAATGGATAGAAAGGATAGAAAAAAATGAACCAAATTAGTTTCGTTTTCGTGCTGGGCAAGAATTGAATGGGTATCGCTTACCAATTGCGACCAGTGCAACCATTTTGACAACACCCCTGGGTGGATCGCATTCCGTCACAAAGGCCTCAACCGCATACTGTGCAAATGATAAGCATATTATAGCCATTTGAGATGGCTTCAACACCAATGTCGATACCCATGAGAATAGAAACGCCGGCGCCGGTCCATAGGCGTCCATAAAGTACGCCCATTCCGCACCAGACGAGGTGTTCATTGTGCCAAGTTCAGCGTACGCCAGAGCGCCTACAATGGAATACAACATTTCGAATTATTTATACAAAATTAATAAAAAAAAGAAAAATAGAATATATTTTGTTTTAATGGGATCCTTAATGGGTATCACAAAGATATCCGACTTTTCTGGAACTAAAGACTTTGAGATTATAAGATTTACCCCATTCACTCATAATCGTATTAATTTACATTTTTAATGTTTGTTTTGTTTCGTGTTTGCTGACCTATATAATAAATACCATAACTTCAATACGTGTTCAGCTGGCTCCAGGTCAAGTGCTTTGAAGTGACTCATAATCAATGCACTGGAAATGTCGTTATTTTATTTCATATTCCCCGAAGATATTTAGGATGATAGCTGGATAGTGGCACCAGGTCTTGGACAATGATTTAGGCAAATAAAGCCCTTGAACTTGATTCATTTTTTTTATGATATAATCAGCAATACGAAATACGCGTCGTAAATATCTTGTTTACTGTTTCTTTACCGGATTATACAGAGATATAAACTATGAAGGTTGATATAATGACTGTCTTTGGCCCGTCTAGAAACCTGTGACTTGATTTATTCGTGCGAATGATAAACTTGATCGGAATGCATTTAGTTCTTGATAAGTGTCATTTGTCAATGATGGCAATGAATGATGAATAGCGTATGATGTACTTACCCAGCAATGAGAGGACGCCACAGGCAAGCCAAATTACGAAGCTAACTCCAACGGAACCGGTGCGAACCAGTAAACCAGAGGGTGACACAAATATTCCAGACCCTGAAAATAGTGCAAGACCCACTCTTGATCAAATCCATTGCAAACCATTCTGAATATGAATGTGAATGAGATGAGTAAGTGGCATAGGCATTTTTAAAGGACAGCAGCTGCTTTGCTTTTCATCACTTTGCTCTGCTTTGGTTGCCCTTTTGCGTCAGCAATATGTACTTATATATATATGTATATATATATATACATATATATGTGTGTGCTTATATACATATGTGTATGTATTGATTCGTCGCAGACTTCCGGCTGTCCGGAAGCTTTGAACCCACGCATCAATGTGAAACGTCATCAGCTGAAAGCTTTTTTACACAGGCCACACGAGTGTGTCCATTAAAAGCTGCACAGCCGCTTTCACTTAAAAGCTCAATAATAGTACCAACAAGATACGTACTTGCGTACACACATACATACATATATATATACATACATACAGTCAGTTGCGTGGTCTGGGCAGGGGGGAGTTGGGCGCGTCTGGTTAAGTTTAAGGATTGCGTGCCGAACTTCGAGATTGCGTGAGCCAAACAACGACAACGTCTAAGGTCAAATGTGCAGATGGATTCATTTTTAGCTTTAAACTAAACTTTTAAACTAATGCAGTATATATATACATACGTATTTATATACATGTGAAGTGTGTGCACTTGTCATATAATATTTAAGTTTGATTGCTATCCAAACAAATAAAGATTGCGGCAAGTGTTCATCAGAAATAAGTTTATTGATATAAAAAAAAACACGTAAGAATGCTCTAGCAGAAAGATATTCGGCTTAAAGATACTCTGTCCAAGTTCTGAATAGATCTAACACACACACATATACCATTTTAGCTACTTTCTAAAGTCGAAGCTGTGCAATTTTGCAGATAAACTAAAAACTGGATTATTCAATGGAAGGTGCTAACAAGGCCTAAGTCAACCCATTAAGAAATTTTTGTGCTCTTCGAAAACAAATTAATTTTATTTGTCACTATTTTCGGTGATAAATTAACACAATTTTTCGTGAAATATTATCTATATGTATACATTAACTTATCTCTTTTGTGCTGTGAGATATACATTTGTGTGATAAATATTGTTAACAAATTACAAATATTTGTAGTTGGCCTTAGTTAACATTTTCCTTTCTGTGAATCTAACTGTGGATAGTTTATTCCATGAGATCAACGAGATGAAATATATATATATATATATATATATATATATATATATATATATATGTGTGTGTGTGTATATTCAATCTTTTGCGTACTTAAAAACTTGTTTAAGTGAGTCGACGTGTGAGATTTGTTAGGCTCTCAGATAGGCTACACACATATATTAAGTATACGTCACTTACACTGTGCTAAATGCTTTTCTAAAGATGATTAAAGAATATTTTTAAAAGCTATTTTTCTCCATAGAAAGTGGGACGCAGTCAAGAAGAAGCACAAGCATTGCCAAAAAAGCTTAGCTTGGCACAGGATATTTACTGGTCGTAAATACTATCAGCCGAATGCAGACTATTTATGACATAAAAATGGACCTGATTTTGTTGGCTTTCACATTAATATTTGTAAGATTATATTGGATTACAGAAGTTTAAGCAACGTTCAGAAATTTCGCATGTTCGGATACATGCAAGGTACATACATACAAGGTACAAATGTTTCTAAACTTATGCACTGATATATATATATTTTTTCCCTTTTTTTGGGGCAAACGTGCCTCCAGACAACGCAAGAAAGAAAATGTGCTGATGATTTTGGTCAGGGCAATCGGGAATTACAAAAACAATCTCTTGACGCAATTCTAGATGGCCGAAATACGGTTTGTGTGTCACATTCGTCGCTCGTTGCTTTATCGCATATGCACACCCAGCATACCCTGTAAAATTTGTGGTACTTAGCAACGAGGGTGCAGTGCTTAGTCGTTGATATATTAATTCGATATACCTATAAAAAAAATTGTACTTACCTATCATAGTTCCGACAATTAAAGCCACCCCACTGAAGAGGCCCAGCCTAAAAAGCAAAAACAAAGAGAAAGAAAAGATTTAATAGTTTGATAAAGAAGGGGTAATTTGCTAAGGTTTATTAAAAGCAATATTTATAGATCGATTAGAGCATTTCGGTTATATGACAGTTATTTGCGATAAGGACCATATTGATAAATATCAATAATCAACGATTTTTATAAGGATTTTTAGCAGGATTGTGGTAAATGTATATATATAACTCCGATTCTTACCTTCTCTCGAGGTGAACAGTGTCGTTCTGCGTTGAGCCATTCCTCTCCAGCGGCTTCCGCATCCGCCCGGTCCCTGATGAGTCGGTCTCTGTCGCTTCGGGCCCTTCTGTCCCAAGAGACCCATTGGCACACATTGTCCCATTGCTCGTTGCTTTTGTTGGCACATTATGTCCTACACGGTATCATTTAAGAGTCGCACGTGGCAAATCACAGAACAAAATGCAATCACAGATTAGTTCAAACAATAACAAAATAAGAAAAAATTCTCGTTACAACAAAAATTATCAAAAGAAAAAAAAAACACTGTTTAAAGATAGGGATATCATCGGCGACTAGCTAAATGAGTGTCTTTTTCAAACAGATAAACAAAATTTATGCACAGTGTGGCTATTTTCGATACACATACATACATACATATGTACACACATACATACATACATACGTACATAGACATGTATTAGGCACATTTTTGGTTTTTAGCCTTGGCTAACGACTGTCTCACGCATTGGGCGGTATCATCAATAGCGGCACCCACTAACATATATATACACACACACGCACACGCAGACACAGACACAAACACACACACACACACGTACACACACACACTCACACAGAGAGAGATACATTAACCCACCTCTATTATCTGCTGTATTATTTTTGCATGCGTTTTTTTGCAAGCAAAATAGTTGTGATATTTTATCGCGCATGGCATGGACGGATAAAAAATAGCCAAAATTATTTCGCCGCGAATTTCAACTCCCAGCGAAGAACGAATACAACGGAACGAAAGCGAATCTGTATCAGAAGTTGAATGCTGCTGAGGCGGCAAAAGCGCGTGCTCAATGGGCGATTAATCGATGGCAACTGTTGGAACAGCTTGCTGGCGCCCCATAAAATACCGTTGATAAGCTAACGATGCGAGCCGAAGGCAAAAAGTCCGAATGCCGAACGGCAAGATGCTGCTGAGCAAAGATCTAGGCTCTCTCTCTCGCTCTCTCTGTGTCGGTCGGGCTCGCCGAGCTGGTGCTGTGCGCCGTCGGGCCCTGTGTACGTGATACGAATGCCGGCTACAATTTGGTATGTGTATGTGTGTGTGTGTGCAGTTTTCGTCGCGCTATATTTACGAGTCGTGAGTTCCGAGTCCTCGTTCGTTAATTTATTTCATTTTTTCGGCTAAAATCAGAAAATGTTTTGAGATTTTCGGCTTTTCTTGACTTTGCCGTTCGCCTTTGCAACTTGTTATAGATTTTTATAGCGCTGCTGCTGCTTGGCTGCCGCTGCTGTAGAAGAATATTATGCAGACACAAATTTAATGAAATTTAGTGAAGCGAAGGTGAACATATTTCTCACAATATATTTATTTAATTCTCTGTCTCTGCCTCTGTATGCCGCCTCTATTTATAACAGTTTTGTTTTTTTTTTTTGTTTGTTTTTTGCAATATGTACTTGTATGTGTATCTATGTAAATATGTTGACCATCGGAATGAAATGTATTTTTTTTAGTTGGTGGCCTTATCGTCATGTGTCCATTTTGTTGTTGTTTCCTTTGTCTGTCTGCGATGTTAGAGTTTCTGTAGTCGCCTCGCCTAGTTCGTCGCTCACTCAAAACTGCAACAGCAGGCAGCAGGCATCAGGCATCAGGCAGCAGGCAGTGGCATGTAAAGCTTGGACCCGAACAAATTTCCCACTCTCTACCACTCCTCTCTCTCTCTCTCTCTCTCTCTCTCTCACTCTGTCCAATGAATGGGGCATCAAGTACCTCAAATGAATTTCATCTTATGTGTATCTCAATTGTCAGCATATTAATAGAGACATTCCCCCAGTTAATGGTCATGTGTTGCAGTTACTTAGTCCATCGATTATCGATGATACGTCACAGAATTTGAGCACTCGCCGAAGTATCTTGAACTTTGCACCTCGCTTGCTAGTTGCCAACAATGTGGCATGTTCTGCTGAGCGATGTGCTTCACAGATCAATGTTCTTCTATTGATGCTGACCCAATTGTAGCTTTGAACTGTATTTTGCTCAACAGCAGAACAGAAAATAACAGAATCTGTCTCACTCCTATGTGCAGCTACGGACCAGAGTATATCTATACTCCCTCATATATATATATATGTATATATATATATATATATATACAATAAATAACAAAAGTTTACAAACATATATATGTGTGTATTTATGTGCCCATACACACATAATATATGCGCAGCAACTAATTCAAATATAAGCATAGGAAAGCGAACTTTTGTATTATTGTAAATATTATTATGTACCTTCGACACAGCAGAATATAAGCAAGGCAACAATTCAATTCTGCGAGTGCACTTAACGAGCAATTAAATATCCACAGATGATCAACTTAGCCATATTCCATATAAACTGTCAATAAAGAAACTTTTTTTGTTTTCTTCTTACGGATCCCAATATCAATTTATATTTACATTCACTCCGTTATAGAACGGATGCTGTAATAATATATATCTTTGGTGAATATTTGATTAACTTAAATGGAAATCTGTTAATGACTTTTTCTTTTTGTTTAAGTTGCAGTTTTTTTCAGTTTCTTCAAGCTGAGCAGCTTAGAGAAGAACTAGCATAGACGCTGATCTCAATACATGGTACAGGGTAGCTCATAGTCGCGTCCTCTCGTCTCATTTTTCTGTCGATATTCATTGTCCATGTTTCTGCCATAAAAGTCACGCGGAATTTATACAACACTCTTTTGACGTATGAACAACACCAATACTTTTCCCAAGTTTTAGCTATACAGTGTTAGATATTGGCTTCATCGCGAAAAGGATGGGAAAAGCCAAAGACAATCGCGATGAGATAAACAGTAAACAAATATGAATATTAATAGAAATACTAAAGTCACGCAGTTTTATCTACGGGGTTGAAAACAAAAACAAAATAATAAGAAACTGGGGAGAACAAAAACGATTTTTTTTTGTTTTCATAAGAAATGTTCTTTTAGCACCCAAACATACTAGAATTTAGTGAATGATCCCTAAGAGACAAACAGTCACGAATGAAGCACCTAAGTCAGATTTTAATTATCGAAACAAAGCATTTTTTTTTTTGATGTGAGAAAGAGTTGATTTCAAATTGTCTTTCTTCTTTTTCTTTCATAACAATTGACGTTCTTTCCAATGGCATTGTCAGAAAGCTTATCCTATCTAAAATCAGCACAACTTCATCAACGAGCGGCACAGTGGCAGACGATCTGATTCGCACGTAGACATAAAGACAAATAGACAGTGGGAGAGGTGTGTATGTGTGTGTGTGTGTGTGTGTATATATGTGCATGCATAGATGTGGAGCTATGAGTGTGTGTATGTGTGACACTGGTTAGTCGGTCGTACGATCGGTTGTTTTCTGTTCTTTCGTTAATTATTTAAGCAACTCAACCAGCAAAATAAGTAATTTTCCGACTGCGCAATGCTCTGTACTCAGCCTGAAAAACGTTAAGGTGTTTGCGTGATACTTAAACTGATATATATGTATATATATATATATAAATATATATTTACACACATATCCTTTTTTAGCATCGATTTTTTTTCGAGTTTATGGGTTGAATGTTGGCTGATATATAAATTGCGTATACCCTTGATTGACATTTGGCAAGTAACCCGCTGGAGTTATGCAGATGTATACACACACACACACATAACAGTTTTTACTGGACATTGGACAGCGGCTGACTTTGTTTTGGTGTTTGGGTGCTTGACATTAAGTGCTGGTATTACCTAACCTAATATCTATGCGAAACTGAGCTCCTCTCTCTCTCTCTCTCTTTCGCTCTGTCTCCTCCAGTTCGCCTCCACTTTCCATGCTGTGACGCAAAAAATCGCACTTGGCGTCGACTGCGAGCGTTAGCGTCAACGCCAACGTCGCGACGTCGGCAGTGACAGCAACAAAAACGAACGGAACGGCGTCTTCATCAAATGACTAATAATCACGCGCTGACCGCTGCTTCTGTCTTCTTTTTTTTTTGTTTTTTTTTATGTTTTGCTAATGCAAATGAAAATTTCAAATATGAAAGGCATTGTGAGATGGGTTAGCACTGCTAAGCGGACGAGGGGCACTATTATTGGCATGTGTCCAAATTAAAATAAATGCTTATTTTTTTTGTGTAATTGTTTCTAAATTTTTTAGATTTACAATGTGTTGGTGGCCCATTAAACTTCAAGTCGAGAGCGCAGAGAGGGTGAAAATTGCCTTAATCTGTGGCACAAAGCATGTACTTAAAAACAAGAAAGAAAAAGAAGATAAACCGTATGTATATATGTACATTTGAGTATGTATGTGTACATCATGGTTGCATGTACAAGCGTGTCAATTTAATTTATGTGCAAATGTGTCAGTCATGATGTATGTGCACGTGTGCTTGTTTGTACATCAGTGTTGACAAAATTGAATGAGCGAAAATAGCTGTTAATTGATATTTCTATCAAAACAAACTGCATAATAAAAAAAAACAATCTCAACTGCTTTTAATATTGACTAAAAACAAGGTTTGTGCCACGCTTTGCTTGATTGTTTCCTTTCTGTTTGTCGCATTACGCATTAAAACATTTGATTATTCGTTAGAAAAAGCTAAATTGGCATCACAAATTTATGCATGTAAAAACGGAAACGGAAAACGGAAAAGTTTTAAGCTGCAACACGCCTCTTTATCACATTTAAATTGATAGATCGCAAAGGAAACGATGAAAACCATCGATTTGAATAGTCTAAAGAGTTCTGAGTGGCCTGTAGGGAATATGAAATATTATTGCTTTGTAGCCGACCATTGTAGCCTCTCACTCAGACTGAGTGCAAGTATTTCTTAGGATATTATCGGGCGGGCATGTTGTATTATTACAGAAACCCTATACCACATACAGGCGTCGATATTTGAGTACAAGTATAAATTTTTAATTATTGCTCGGTCGGTTTCTATGCCTTCGCCTCGAATAGCCCTTGGCTCCGCTCTCTGATATTGGATACTGTCGAAATAATTTGTTCCTTAATTGAAATGTATCGTTTTCTGTTTATTTTGCATTTGCCTCTCGCAATTAACGAGAACTCGGCATTGTAACACACTTGCACACACAGCTGCGCTCAAAATAATAGTGTGTCTTGGAAATTGCTAAACAAAACCAAAACGTAGTTTAAAAAAATATAGTTCAAAAATGTTGAAAACTGTGCTAGAACACAAGCAATAAATACTGAATACAGAATTAAGCATTAAAAGGTGAAAAGAAAAAAAATATTAAAGACTTTAAATGCATCACAAATGAGCCAATCAAAATTACAGTAGTGGAATAATAGTGATGCATTCTCAGCAAAAGTACGTTTCGTATTAGAAAAAAAAATAGTATTTGAAATCATTGCCAGACGAGAAACCAATCATTTGTTGTCTTACAGCTTGAATTGAATTTTTCTTCATATTGCAAAAAAAAGCCATATTTTTATATGAGCCATATAATATAGCAGCATTTGAATTATTTTGACCGCAACTGTACATGCATGTCTGTGTGTGTGTGTGTGTACCGCTAGTACAGCAATTGCAAAGTCAATGTCAAGTTTGCTCAGCAGGATGGTGAGTGGGGGGCGGTGGGCTTATTGGTGTGGCTGTTATATGAGAAATGCAAATTGCTTACTGGCAATAAACTGCAGTTACGTGTTTCTTTTATTATTATTTTTTATTGCCTTATTGCCTTTCTTCTTTTGTCACCCTGCTTTTATTTAGATTGGAGCTCTTTTAGTTGAACCGGATTTGATTTTGTATCGATCTTTGAGGTTCAAATTTATAGATTTGGCATTTTCAGATAAATGGCATTTTTTTCCACAGTTCCGCGAGAAAACTCGATAAATATCAATATTCAATGAATATCTACACGTCCGTGTCAATTAAATATTAATATGCAATTTATAAACAGGACTTATTTTTCCCTTGTCCACCAATTCACTAAAGAACAGCACATGTGTTTCATTCCAGGTGCACAATTTCTACAGAGAGCACAAAGAACAACTTTTAAAGGTCGCTAGTTTTGTGTCTTCCCATTTAATTTTAACAACCATCAATAATTAACTATACATCCACTTACAGTTATATATAGTCATAACAAAGACTCGACATTTTACATATACGTCTGTCTGTGCATCTGTATATGCATTCCCAGGCTCGAATATTTACTGGTGTATTGGTATTTGTAGTGCTGTCGATAGACGGAATTAGCTGAGGTTGCATTGACGTATACGCACAGAGACACACAGACACACATGCACACATAGCCACATGTACATATACAGTTGCCCATTTGCTCGATTCGAAGCTTATTTCGTTTACCGTAATCTTGTCGGATTGTCAGCTCTTGGCACTTTTCGTCTTCTTTTGCGACCTGTTCTGCAAATCTTCAATTTTGTCTGTTTGACACTTGTCATATCGTTATCGTTATCGCCATCGCTATCGGTCTGGTCATCATTGTTTATATATATACATTTTTGTTTGTTTTATGTTTATTTTTTTTTTAATGTTTTTGCCGACGCGTCGGTGCGCCTTTCAATTTAACTCAATTGATTTTTATTTGGCTCGTGACGCACTAACTTCATAGCAAGCTCGCTGGTGCCCCCCCTTCCCACTAATTGATGATGATAATGATGCTGATGCTGATGATGATGATGACGCTAATGATCAGCCATAATAATTACAATGCGATAAATTCATTTGCTGAGCAATTCACAGTCCAGCTGCTGAGATCCAAAGACACTCGTAAATTGAAAATTCTAGCTGTGCGACTGCAAAATACAGAAAACAGAGAAAAGAAAAAAAATAGAAAAGCCAATTTCGTCACTTAATTTATTAAGAAATTTACATTTGAAAAGCAACACATAACCTGTTATCCCTCAGCAAAAAAAAAGAAGAGGAAAAAAAGAGTTGGTAAAGTTTTTTTTTTTGTCCAACAGCAGCTAAGAAAAGTTATCGTTTTCCTAACTCGAGTGAATTAAACAAATTTGTATTTTATATTTCGAATTTCGGGACGCACGCGAATATTTTTGTGAAATTGTTTCTTCGTTGTTGCTGTGCTGCGCAGCTATAAATAGAATACACAAGTCTGACACGAATCAACCGAAAAAATAAGACAGCGAGAGAGCTAGAGAGAGAACGAGATTGCCAGAGGGGGTGGTGGGTGGAGGGTTAACTGGGGTTGAGCCATCTGTCGGCAGGATGTTCAACTCAATTCTTGGTTGCGGTACAGCAACAGCACAGCATATACTTAAATAGGCAGTGTGTATGTGTGTGTGTGCCTGTGTGTGTGTGCGCGCGTGTGGGTGTTTAAAAGCGTCGAGGTTGTTGGGGGCATACATTTTAGGGGCTCGTCGCAACAGCCTCGACTTTGTGCCCTTGTCCGAGGGACATAATGCCGCAGCATGCACACTTTTTGGCTTAGGTCAGACATGGCAAGGCGAACACCCTACGATTTGTGGTCCTATCGCACTGCTGACTGCTGTACATACATATATAAATCCATACAAATATATACGCATGTATTTATTTATACCCCAAAAAATACAGCAAGTTAAAGAACAAGTTGATTAAGTGATGTAGGAATTCTTAAAAATTAATAAAAAAAATTAATAAAAATTAAAAACCCAATCAGACCACAAAATAGTTTGTGTAAAATGACACTTTCAATATTTTAGATTAAAGTTTATAAAATCTCTTAGGCTTATTTATATATATCATATTTATATATATTATATTTATATATATTATATTTATTTCTATTTAGTTCCAATGTTTTAATTGTAATTCGTGTCTTTTTTTGTGACTTTTCATTCATTGAGAGCAAAGTTGTTTAAGGACTTCTTTTCACTTGATAATTTTCTGGCTACAGTTGCTACACGTGGCACACACACACACACACACACACACACAAGCCTATATACATACATACATAAATATATATATGTCTCTATATATATAGACACTTTTAATCAGGGTAAGGACTCCTGGCCACCTGTTCTCTGCACACACAAAAAGGCACTAAAACCGGCTACAAGCAATATACACACACACACACACAAATAATAAATAAAAATATATTCCACACACACACACACACACACACGGAGTGACAGAGTGACAGCATGGGCAGAGATTAAGCTAAAAAGCTTTCGCTTGGCGCATGCGCCTAATTGGATGTCCTTGCCATGACATCCTGACTGAAACTGAGACTGAGTCTGAGTTGAGTAGTCGCAAGCAAGGCTAACAGCACGTCGCAGGCTGCTTTAGTGCTGCGCACTTTCACTGTCACATTGTCGCCGACGACCAGGAGCAGAAGCCACCCCAAAGTGTAGACGAGCAGAGCAGAGCAGAGCAGAGCAGAGCAATGCGATGCCAGCCAGCCAGAAAGGATGCCCCATGCCTAAATTATACTTGCCGGCTGCTGTCATACTGCTACCTCCTCTCCTCTCCTCTTCTATCTGAGGCTATTGTTTTGCATTGCGTTGTTGCTGCTACCAGTTAACCCTACACAACAAAAAATAAAGGGTCGCTCCAAGGTCCTCGAGCTGCCTGAGTGCTCCACTGATGAGCAGAGTACTTCAAACCAGACAGACTTCAAAACTTCAGCTTGCCTTATATGAACATGCGAACAATTCATTAGGAAAGAGAGGAAAGTTATTATTATTTGGAAAAACAATTAGCTGAATTGTTGTTTTCTTTTTGTTTTTGTCTCGCTTGTTGTTTCAAATTACTGCAAGTCATTTAAGATATAATATTACGATAAATATGCTCATAAATCAAGCTGATTTGAGGAGCGTTCAAATGCATCAACTAACATAAACTGCCTCTTACTATTTGTTTGACAAACAAACACAAAATGATAAAGTGCTTGGCACTCAATATTCTGTACCCTAACTATTTACCTATTCAATATTCTATACCCTAGCTATTTATCTATTTATTAGATGCGCATTTCATTCGTTTTTGTGTTTAAACTTTGAACCTGGCTGGTCTAAAATATTGCTTCTTTTCACTTCTGTTGCCAACTTAAGATTCCAAACCCGAAAAAGGGTTGGTTCTTTTATGTTCAAGCCGAAGCATCGATTCAAAACTGCTGCCATCGATTTCTATCGTTTCCAACAATCCACATTTAAAAGTATTATATTTCAATCAACTCTATGAGATCGGAGGAGCCTTCTTTGAACCTTTGCATTAATTTGCATATTTTGATGGAAGGATTGCCTGCTACTCAGAGCAATTCATTTGATTATATTTTTCATCGTGGTTTTCTGACATCGACCTCGACTTGTTGTTGGTGGCTGCTGTGGCACCTGCTTATTTTCATTCAGTTGGTTGGCTCAGTTGAAAACAATGCCCGGCAAATAGTCGTGGCTTATACAATGCGCATATTGGCTTACTCTCGGTGGTAACACGATGCCTGTGATTAAAACCAGGCGACAGTAAACAGACCGCAAGCCACAAGCTACTAATTGCGAAAGTTGTTCAAAACAAGCACAAAACGCAATAACAAGTGACAACCATCCAAATATTCTAGATGTATCTCTATATGTGTGTGTGTGTATGTATGTATGTATGTATGCATGTAAACATGTATGTACAACGTGAAGTTTATCAATTTTGAGTTGAACTGTTAAAGCTGTTCATCACCATCAACACATATCTCTAATAGAGATAAGACAAGTTATTTTATCTCTACGTTGCTGTCAAAAATTAATACGTAAATAATTAAAAAAAAAAACATTGTACTTATAATATAAAATTAATCACAAGTAAGAGGTAAAGTCAATCAATATTTATTAGCCCCTTTCACAATTTATTTATAAAAAAAAATAGTTAATGAGCAGTGAAAACAGTTTTCAGCGTTATCTCAAAATTGCACACATTTGGACAAATTACGCCTTTGAAGATTGTCTGGGAGATTGCCTTGAACATCCATTTGCCAAAAGGGGGACCGGCGCATTTTCGGAGAAAATAAATTTCAAGGCGATCGAATGTTCAAGAAATTGAACCATTGAACAGTTTTTCGAATATTTTCCGATCTTGTGACAGGAACGTGGCAAATAATTAAATGCCATAAAAATACTGTTTGAATAATTAGTTGCGCTGACTTAACAATGAACACCAATCAATCAGACAGTCAGTCAGTCAGTCAGTCAATAAGTTATTTACACACAACAAACGCAATTTAATATTTTCTGCGCAGTGCATTTTATAGAAGGATTCAATGATATAAAACTACTACATGTATATTTAGTTGCTCAAACTTAAAAATGACCTCCAATCAATCAGTCAGTCAACCAGTCAGTCAGTCAGTCAATCAGTCGAGCGACAACAATTTGATATTTGCTGCGCAGTCAACAAATTCCTTCGCTGCCTTTTTGGGGTACAGTTGAAGCCAAACACTGAGACAGATGCCGCCAACAATGTTGCTGTGAACTGTTGCGTAACACGTTGCACAGCAAGTGGTTGGCTCTGAAATCACGGCTAAATGTACATCCATCTGTGTACCTCTGTACGTATGTCTGTATGTCTGCTTGTGCATATGCACAAACATTCCGGCGTCAAAGCTAAAGCAATGTATAAGCACAATGCACTACAATTAGCATTGCGAAAGACATACACACATCACATACTCATGCATATTTGCTGTACATACATACATACATACATACATACATACATAAGTACATACATAAGTACATACATAAGAACACATTAGCTTATGTGCAATTTTAAATTCATGTTGCTGCCTTTGATGCTGATACTTATAGCAGTTGCTGTGTATGTCTGTGTGTGTGTGTGTGTGTGTGTGTAGGTGGATGGTGTTGGGTGTGGTATGGCAAGGGCACGGAAACAGTGACCCCGTTCTGTGGGTGTTGTTGCCACTGTTGCACGCATCGCGTGTCGCTTGCAATTGCATTAGGCTTAGCCAAACAGCTGTTCTACAGGCACACACACACAGGCAGACACACACACGCCATACGGCTTATGTACATGTGCATTATTTGATGTAGTACATACACACTCACACACGCACACACACAGAACACACACACATACATTGTCAGACAGTCAATGCACGAACATTCGTGCGCCAAATATTTACCCGGTATTTTTTGTGGCGTGTTTCGCGCATGCGCTCGATTAGCACTTCGACTCGGGCGTTTTGTGATTATCTCAGCCCGTTTAGGGTTTTTACTTTACTTACTTATTTACTCGTATTTTCGTTTTATTTATATTGTAATTTTTTTGTGCACGCCTTTGGCCAGACAACAGCTTAACAGCTTAACAATGGATCAACTCAAACAAACATAACGCATACGCACCGTTTGACTTCATTTATTTTTACTCATTTCTTTTCTACTCTCTTTTGCAACTGCACTGTAAACTGTAACTGTAACTGTAACTGTAACTGCACTTAGCACGCGACTAAAAAAAAATATGCACACTAATTTGCAAGCAAGCAACAAAAAAAAAGAGGATAATTGAGAGCCAAAGCCGAACTTGACTGCAGTGACATCATATCAGTAGTGGTAGTCGAAGTAGTTGAAGTAGTTGTAGCAGAAGCAGTAGTTGCAGTAGTAAGTAGCAAGTAGTAAGAGTTCCACCCACACTCACCATCGGCATAAATATGATTTGTGTTGCTTGGTTGGACATGCTGATACATGACTTGTTGCAGTGCACCACTTTCATGTCACTTTAAACACTACAAGAGAATGAAAGCGGACGCGTCTGGCTCTCAGTATTTATACATTAGGCGACGCTGCGTCGGCTGCCTCATCTGCCTCCGTTGCCTCTGCTGCTGCTGCCACACTGTTGTGTCGCCACGTCGTACTACGAATAAACGATTTTTACACTCAACGACAAAATTAACGCCTACACTGTAATGTAACTGCGCACATTACGCTCTGAAACGTTGAAGTTGCATCACATTTATGAATGCAAATCGGATTCTAAAGTCATGTACTTTAATTGTATAATCAGTTTTGCATTTAGACCGTATCTATTAATCAATAATGCAATCACCGTAAAGCCCATTTGCTTGACTATAATTGACTCAAAGCAAATCCGGCGCTAATGAAGAAGCCTTCATTGTAAGTTTTATTTATAGATTAAATGAAATTTGTTAACATTATAGTTAAATATGAATGTAATATTCCAGATACCATTATCGGCACAAGCTCATCAAACTGTACAGTTTAGAAGCCTCTTATAAATCTCATGTATAAATATATATATAATTTTAAATTGATTGGTGTCTGCATTTTATGCTTATAAGTATGCTAAATTTTGTATACTTCTGCTTGAACATATATATTGAATTAGGTGTATAAACTGTTTTATGCTCTTATCAGTATCGATTTTGCTGCACAGTGTTGGCACTTGCTTCTGAGCAGCTTTTCCCAGTTACTTATTGCTCTTTTCCTCGACGAGCTTTCGCCTGCCCTTCAAATCGAACTGCCAAACTGAGAGAGGCAAATAGCGAGCGAAAAAGGTGCGTAAAAAAGCCACACACACATAGTTAGGGAGAGAGAGAGATATGGAGAGAGAGAGAGAGAGAGAGAGAGAGAGAGAGGGAGAGGAGTCGTATCGTAAGCCAGCTACAATGGGGTTGATAATATGCACATTCAAGTAGCGGCAGGCGTGTTACATCTGTGTTCTGAACACCATTGTAAGCTTTTGCTAGCTGATCGACAGAACACTTTTACATACATAACTCAATACATATATATATATATATGTATCTGAACAATAAGCATGGATGTAACTCATAAGTACTTATCTCAAATGATGTATGAACTTAAATCAGGCCTAGCAGGAGTCGCTCTCCTATTTTCCACAGCAGGACAACGAGTTGTAACGGTATTTGTATCCGAACTAAGCTTCAAATTTGTTTTTTTCGATTTCCAAAATATACTTATCAATAGTAAATTTGACATTTTCGTGGCAAAGATCAAAAAATGTCCGACAAATGGTTGCACCCAACTATTTTGTTGTTCATTCGATTCTTTCATTGAAGACTGTAGAGAAGTTTTTTGTGAAGCCCCCATACGATTGACGAGAATTCGAAATTGAGCTCGTGAAAAGCCACTAAATACCTCGTATCATATTTGAGTGGGCAGCCGTTTGATATAAGAATATATCTGTGTAGACTGAAAATGTATATATATGTAAGTGTCGATGTATGAATGTATGCATGTGTGAATGTACAAAGACGCGGAATATTTGCAGTGTCAATCAAACGCTGTGCTTGGCAACCGCGAATGTGAGAAGTCTTTGGTTGCATTATTGGCTTACTCAAAAAGTCATTGAATTCTATTGGAATTTTGTGGAAAAATAAAATTATATATACATGTATAAACTCATAAATAAAATTGCCCTGAATACAAGTGGAAATTCGCCAACTTTTTGGTGCCTGCGTATATACTAAAAAATCAGCGTTTTTCTTTTCAGTGCAAACTTTTCTAAAATGTAGAGAAACAATGTCTAACTTCCAGAATGTTTTTTTACATGTGAACACACACAGAAAATATACCATAATATTTTATTTGCTTCGATTATTTTAATAATACCTTTGTATTTTCAGATGTCGGCTTGAATTTATACTTTTTAGAAATGGGATTGTCGATTTAGGAGTTTCTGATTTTATGAAAATGTATTGTATGTATAGATATAAAAGTGTTTACTGAGAGGGATAATTCGATATACTTCAATTTGTAATATAAATTTTAATGTTTAGTTTTCCAAATATTGAATTTAATTTTGTAACGAGAATGTTAATATATTAAACCGCAACCTACTTAACTGATTAATTTTCGGTTTATTTTCCAATTTATTTTTACTAATATATAAGTGTCTACATCAAGCAATATGCATATGATTCGTGTAATCTTTGCCATGATACATTTAAATTTGAAGGTGCTTTTTGAATTCATCACATCGGTTGAAAAGTGTGACCGTAATTTATTTTCAGCTCTGCCTGCAAACTTCATTAGAAATACTAGACATATATATCACAGTCAACTTAATAAGGACTTACAAATGCATTTTCTTTCTCAATAAAAGAAATTAAAAAGCAAAACAATTATTTCTGCACAACTTCAAATTATGCGGAATAGTAATTAGCCAATATATGAAATGTTCAAAAAAATACCAAATACTACTAAAGATGACTGCCACACTGTTGGTGATGGTTGCATTTACTTGCAAACAGTAGTATCGGTATTAGTAATCGTTATCGCCATCACTTTCGCAATTCGTTATCGATGTCGCTGCCTATGTAAATGTAAATACATATATGTGAATGTTGTAATAGCAAGAAAAAGAATAGAACAAAACAGGAGCCAGTGCAAGGTGAAAGCAAACAAAAACCAGCAGCAACCAACGGTGCATAAATGGGTAACTTTGTGAGCAGACAAAACGCAGACGTCGAGGAAGCCGACCACATCATCAACAATGCCTACAAATATCCGCCTCGCATGGGCAGCTTCTTTGGCACCCATTTTATAATGGGCGGTGAGCGCTTTGACACGCCCCAGCCCGAATCCTATTTGTTTGGCGAAAATGTCGATCTCAATTTTCTGGGCACGCGACCGACGGCCTTTCCCTACCCACCGCCGCAGGCGAATGAGCCAACCAAAACGCTCAAGAGTCTGGTCAACATACGCAAGGAATCCGTGCGCTTTGTCCGCATTCCATTTGAAAAGATGGCAGCCTACGCAGATGTTGAATTGTTGAAGGAAAACCGTAAGAAGAAGGCTAAGGAAATCAGCAGTGCATCCATCGAACAGGTCGATGGCAATGTACTCTGCAATATGGTCAGCCTCGATGATGATTCAGAGTCGGCGCTACCAAATTATTGCTATAATGTTGAATTCATATTCGATTCGGATGCCAAGTGTTCGATAACCATTTACTATTTTTGTGCGGAAGATGTGAGTCCCAGCGGTGTTACGATGACGCCACGCGAAGGCTACTCGATCACATCGGACACGTACCACTACGAGAAGGGCATCAATCAGTTCTTCTCGCAGCCCAGCCACGTATTCAATCCGATGATGATACCCGAGGATGATCTTCTCTACAGTTCCGGCCGCGAGCAATTCCCGGTCGCCATACACTGTGTCGTCGATGAGGGCAACGACGAGTGTCGCCAGTCGCATACAACCATATGCGTTATTGATCATCATCCAGAGACAAACAGCTATGTGCTGCGTGCGCTCAAGCAGAAGATATATGTCGATGGCCTATGCTATCTGCTGCAGGAGATCTATGGCATTGAGAACAAGGCGGTGAACAAGACCTCGCTGGACGAGGATATCGACGATCATGGCAGTGAGTGTGTCATCTGCATGAGCGAGACAAGGGACACACTCATACTGCCATGCCGCCATCTCTGTCTCTGCAACTCGTGTGCCGACTCTCTACGCTATCAGGCCAACAACTGCCCCATCTGCCGTGCTCCGTTCCGTGCCCTCTTGCAAATACGTGCTGTTCAGAAGGGCATCAGCACCCATGTGCTCCACCAGAATACGCCAACCTCGGCCGCTGGCGAGCACACTCCCCTCGATGTCCCACCCGGCTATATACCCGTCTCGCTCATTGAGGCACTCAACGGACCGCCACAGTATGTGGCTCGTGCCAGGTATGACTCGAATAACCAACAAAAATGAACGGCCATCTGGAGATTGCCAAAGATTCATAACTATGCAAATCATTTTATCCTCTTATCAATTTATTATAAAGAAAAGGTTCATTGGAAGGCAGTCAAAATATGTGGAAAGCAAAAACGGGTTTCGCTCAAGAACTCAATTTTCAACAGTTACGAGGTGTGTTCAAAAAGTATCGCGAATTTTGTGTTTTTTCAGATCTGGGGAATACGGTGGCTACGGCATCATTAGTGTGTTGTTTTTGGCCAAAAAGTCGCGCACAAGCAACGATGTGTGAGCAGGGGCGTTATCGTGGTGCAAAAGCCAATTTTTGTTCTTCCACAAATCCGGGCGTTTCTGGCGGATTGCTTCGCGCAAATTGCGCATAACTTGCAGGTAATATTCCTTATTGACCGTTCTACCCTGTGGCAAGAACTCATGATGCACCACGCCCCTGCAATCGAAGAAAACTGTCAGCAAAACTTTCACATTCGACCGAACTTGGCGCGCTTTTTTCGGTCTTGGTTCGTGCGGCAGCTTCCATTGAGATGATTGAGCTTTGGTTTCCACGTCGTAACCATAAACCCACGATTCGTCACCAGTTATGACCCTCTGGAGCAAATTTGGGTCGTCGCGGACAGAGTCCAACATCTCATTAGCAATGTTCATGCGATGCTGTTTTTGGTCGCAATTGAGCAATTTTGGTACGAATTTCGCGGCGACCCGTCTCATGCCCAAATCATTGATAAAAATCGAATGGCATGAGCCAATCGATATGTCTAGCTCCTCAGCAACTTCTCTAACGGTGATTCGACGATTGGCCAATACCATTTTCTCCACTCCATTAATTTTTTCGTCTGTTGTTGAAGTGCTCGGGCGTCCGGCACGCTCTTCGTCGTTCACATCTTCTCGGCCTTCTGAGAACATTTTGTACCACCGATAAACGTTGCTTCGGTCCAAGGTAGCTTCTCCGTATGCCACAATCAACATTCGGAATGCATCCGCGCACTTAATTTCGTTTTTCACACAAAATTTGATACAGGTTCTTTGATCCATTTTTTTGAATAGGTAAAAATCGAAGACGATCCAAAACACGTGCAAGCAAAGCAGCTGTCAACAATTAAGTGAACATCCAAAATGGCCGAGCTTGTCGGCATAAGTGAGAGACATGAGTACCAACATAACGCTACAAAAAAATCTAAATTCGATTATACGTAACCCGCGAAAATTCAAAATTCGCGATACTTTTTGAACACACCTCGTATATACACATTTATAAGCTCTTATGATCTAATCCAATCAATCAATAGTAAACTTAAGACTTCATGGTGAATATTCCATTAGTAGCTGCTACTATTCAATAAATGATCTGCACTTGTTCCGATGATGCACTTGTTTGTGCACCTTTATGAGTCACTTCTCATGTAATCCAAAATCCACTTAGAGCTTATTGGGTTTGTTATCAATTTATGGCTATTTGAAGTTATGGCTATATGGCTACATGGCTATGCTGAAGTTAGGGGAAACACCTGTCTTTGGTCAGTGTTTTATATTAAATTACAAGAACAATTAATTAATAGTTAGAAATTGAAGAAGTGTTACTTATTTGTCTAAGCCAAATGTTAAATTTGTATCGCTTAGGTCCAGTGAGAATGATGTGCCGGAGAGCGCTACGGTAGCCGCCTCAACGATGACCACTGAAGACATTAAGACAACGTCACCAATCAAATCGAGTAGCCAACGCCGGCCCAAGATCAAGAAGAACGCCTCGACTTGCACCACCACCAATGAGGTGGGCACTTTGACCAACCAAACTGGCGCTGGTTCCACACAGTCCGTTGTTGAAATTGAAAATGATCCGAAGAAGACCCCAAGCACCTGCACCTCACCCAAATCACCGTCAACGCCAACGCCAACACTCAGCTGTTCGCCGGAGAAGCAGGAGATGCACATTGTTAATGAACGCCACAATGGGCTCAAGTACCAGAAACGTAGCACTGGCAATCATGACGACGATGAGGATAGCGAGAATGAGAAATTGTCACCGCTGCTATCGCCGGGTAGCCGTGTCAATCATACATCCACCAAATCACTTAAGCAAGTTGTGGAGAGCCTTAGCGGCAGCGGTGACGAGGACAATGTGGTAACCGACAGAGATGACATCGATGCTGCTGTCAGCGGCAGCATTGGCAGCGGCGATGTTATCCAACAAGATGACAAAGGCTCCAGAAAGAGTAGCTCACTAAAGCGATCATCACATCGGCCGGAGCTATCGGAAGCCGGTTCACCGGCCAACGAGCCCGGCTTATTGGCGGCCAACTTAAGTGCCGAAGATTCGGACTACTATACACCCGAAGACACACAAAACACCATACTTAGTCCATTGTGCCCCGCTGAGCGGGCAAAGAGCGGCGATCCCTTGTGTGGCACTTGCGGAGTCGCTAGCCATGCCAACAGCGAGATGAGCGTGCTCAGCGCTGCTGGTGTGAGTTATAGCACAACCATGAAAAAGAATCAGAATCTGCAAAAGAAATCCACATCAGTGGGCAATATTGTTGGACCAAGTGCAGCAGCGCCTGTTTGCAGCGGCGTTGTCGAACTAAAGAGCAACAATGTCAGCTCACTGCCGGGTAAGCCACACACTCGCACACATCTCGCTCATTTCCAGTAAATAGAGTACATAGTAGTGAATCTCTTTGCTTTCGCAGATATGCTGGATAGTCCCGTTAGCGGCAATTCGGCGTCCACACGCAGCTCCAGCGACAGCTACTCATCCAGTTCATCGACCAAACAGTTGCTCAGCTCCAATACAACCACAGCCGCTGCCAACATTATTGTAGATGACAAGACTGCACTTCAGAATGCAGTTAATGTTTAAATCAGAACAAAATCCGTGAATACTCGAAGCGGCGTGCGTATGTATTTAAAATGCATATATATATATATATATATATATATAGATATATATAATGGGCTAGCAGTGTATGTGGACGCGCCTAATCTTAGTTAAATGAATGAACGCCTCCTCCTATTGTGCTATAAACTAAGGAGGAGCAAATACATACGCATATTTACCCAATTTCAAGTATACAATCTTAATTATTATAAAATAAATACGCATTTTGTTTTCGTTAAGCATAAGCAACGGTTTTAGTATAATATAAACAATGCGAATGGTGTACAACATTCCAAATGCATGCGGCTTACACATGACTTCAGCTATTATACGCATATAATTAAATAAACAAAATATAAACAAAAAACAAAGTAAGAAACAATGAGATTTTCAAGGGCTTCTACACATTAATAAAGTATTCAAATAGCAATAATCGCAGCTGAGTGGAACCACATTGGCTACGATATTGCCGCATATATATATACTATATATAAGTCTGGTTAAATAAAGTAATCTTGAAAGAAAGAAAACATTTATTTAAAACAACTGCACAACTTATTCACTTTACCCACATGCAAATCACGGACAAATATTTATTGGTCATTTTTGTAATACAGGAGATACACTTATATTGAGTCTACTTTAGTATACGTTATCTATGTCTACTAATTTCTTTCTTTTGATTATTTTTAGCTAAGGATTTTATCATCATTCTCTTTGTGCATTTATTTTATTTCTTCGTTCGCCATTCGACTTTTAAGCTTGCCGCACAATATTGAATAAGTCTGGTTACACTGACAAATCATCGACAGTGCGGCGTTTTATTTATCGAAAGCTCCAAAGTTTTATTGTCATTGCATGGTTGCTGTGGTCTACTTTATGAATTTGGAACAAATATTCCTTTATCGCAATTGCTTAATTAATATATTATTCGTTTCATGTACTTTCTTACGTTAATGTAATCGGTCGAGTCTTTTGACCACATCGAAATATATCGATAAGTTAGAAACATAGCAATTATATCGACTTATTTCCGCACACTGCCATCCTTAGAGGTCACATTTAGGCAACGTTTTGTTTACTTTCGCAATAATAATATTCACCTAGATTGAAACATATATGTTTAAGTGACATTTCAACCACAATCGAGTGTTAAGGACAGCCGCAACGAAAAGGGGTATGTAAAACGACCAAACCCATCCTTAAACTGAATTTTGTACCCGTTGCCATTTCCGTTTCTTGTTCTCGTTCCCCTTCCCGTTCCCGCTCCCGTTCCAATTTACGAGTGTGTTCTGTGTCCCGTGGGTTGAAGTTCAGTTTCCTAAGGGCATTGTCATAAATTCATATAACTGTAGCGTTGTTTGTCTGTTGACCGCGCCACTTATTGTGCCATTGATTTTTGTGAGGGTAATGAATAATTTATTTGATATTCCATAAATACATAAATCGCACCGTCTTGCTTCAAATGAAATCCCGGGTCCCGATAAGCCAAGAACTAACTAGCTCAAAACAAATGAATTTTTTATTGCGAATTTGTATAGAAAAATTGTGGGCCAAATGATTGCGCTAAATTATGAAATATTCAATACATTCAAACATATTATTACTGTACATTACACCTAGTGGCTATACATGCTGGAAATTTAGCTAAGCACATTTTGCTAATCGCGCTCATTATTCGCTAACGCTCTTTGGGCGCAGTACAGTCGAACCTCGCTACAGTGAAGTCGCACAGAACACGCAAATCATATGCAACTTTCTTTGTACTTGAACTCAATTCTATAGCAACGTTCGACTGTATAACAAATTTATATTTGACTAAAATTTGGTTTAAAAGCAAAAAAAAAAAAAAAAATTATATATATGTATATATGTATATCCAAACGAAAGTACATCGACTTATTTTCCGATATCAGGGAGCAAAACGGTCGGTCAAGGAAGTCGGGGGAATGTCCGGGTATTCTAAGCCTAAATCTCTACGCTGTATATGGAGGACACTCCAAGAAGTGAATTCACTTGGCCTTCGCAGCAGCAGCATTTGCCAGCGTTCGAGATTTGCGCTTTTTCAACTTGGTCTTCACCTTGCGCACCAGGCTGACCGTGTCCAGGGAGAAGCCTGCCGTTGATTTGTTCGCCTGCAGCGCGTTCGCATTGCGGTATTGCAGAATGTTGTCGGCGGCACCGTTGCAGCTGCCCTTGATAATCAGTCCGGCATTGTGCGTGTGTGTGTGCCCCATATGGCCATGGGTGTGGCTGTGGGTGTGGGCGTGGGCATGTCGTATTCGCCTGGAGACGCCAGCAGCGCCAACGGGTGCCGCATGATTAACCGTTGATTGCTGTACGGCTGTGACGACAATGCCACCAGTCTTAAACTTGCTAGTTGTGCGTTGCATGCCACTTGCCGTGGCAGAGACGGAGCCAGCATGATGATGCTGCTGATGGTGGTCGCTGCTCTTGTAGATCAAGCGCTGCATCTGTGTCATCTGATGATTGGCATTGGCATTGGCATTTGTTGTATTTGTATTGGCATTGGCTTGTGTGGCACCACCACCAGCGCTGGCATGCGTCCGAGAGAATCGCGTCACCAGCTGTGTCGTCTCGGCAATCTTGATCATGCTCGACTTGCGCTTACCCTTGCCGCTCACACTAGCTATATTCACGTGGACGACATCGTTGCCGCCGCCACCGCCGCCGCCTCCAACGGTTTTCACATTTTTTTTTGGCTTACAGCCGCGCATCAGAATCTGCGGCGGCTCCTGTGCATCCAGCTTAGCGCTGTTGCCGCCCATCAGTCGCCCATTTGATGTCTGCATTTTGCTCTTGTGCTCCTGCTGCCACATTAGCAGCTTTTGCGAGCAGGCACTAAAGAAAGAGAAACGAAGCAAAGAATTAAAGGCGAGCTAATCCAATTCGATCGAAGCACATGCTTCCCCATATATATATACGAGGTGTGTTCAAAAAGTATCGCGAATTTTGAATTTTCGCGGGTTACGTACGAAGATTGGAAAAACCGTTGGCACAAGTGTATAATATCTCGTGGGGATTACTTTGAAGGGGACAAAATAGATATTCATGAATAAATAAATAATATATGAAAAAACACCAAATTCGCGATACTTTTTGAACACACCTCGTATACTGCTGACAACTCAGCTCAGAACGATTGTATAGAGGAGAATTTGCACATTTGGCCGTGTTTGAGTTAGGGAAGTTTGACGTTGACGGTGACCTACTTGAACAAATCCACCTGCTCCAATTTGCGTGACCTGCGTGGCGCACCCATATAGGCGGGTGGCAATGTGGCTGAAACTGTCGACGCTGTTGCACCTGCACCTGCACCGACACCGGCACCCGCTGCCGTTGTTGCTAACGGATCCTTGCTGCTGCCGGCAAACATGTTGCGCGTTTGTGCACCGCCAGCGTTGCGAAGTGCTGCTGCCGCCGCTGCAGTTGCCATTACGTTTGCCACATGGGCATGGGTCTGGGATTGATGACCCTTGTACCAGGCAAGCGGTCTGCCATCGCTGTCACCGTTGGCACCCGTCCAAATCTTTTTCTTCAGCGACAATTTCAGATGTAAATCATCGGCATTGCTATGTCGCTGCTGGCCAAGTGGTATAAAGTTGCTCGGCACACTGCTGCAGGGTAGCCATGGATTACATTAGTCAAACCAATCTATAGTCTACAGTTGTGGGCATGGCTTACCGTCGTGGTGGCGCCTTGTGGATCTTCACGGACGGCTTGGCATCGTTAATAAAGAAATTGGGCCGGGCATGTCCGCTATCCTGATTGAGATTATGCCAGGAGTAAGTACGTCGGGCGCCAGTCGCATTGCTCTGGCTGTGCAGCTGAAGGCCTCCCTGCTGCTCGGGCGCTGTCCGTGGCGTCAGCTTGTAAACTTCCAGCTTTTTAACACCGCCGCCACCGCTACTCTTCGAGGGCGTGGTCACAATCAACTCGGGCGGCATATGTGCCGGCTTGGGCTTCTGCACCACCATATCGCCAATTTCCTCGATATATCGCCGCTGCAGCTCACTCTGGAGCAAGGTGTGACGCAGTGGAGCCACCGCTCCAAATGCCACATTGCCTGTGGGCAGCAGCTCCTCATCGTCTGTGGAGAAATGCAAATCAGAGCCCGGATCTGTCGTGGGCAAATCAAGTGCGGTGCGCACCACTTCGCCACGCTTCTTCAGTGGCTTACTGCGCACCCGTTGACGTCGGTTCTAAACAAGAGAAAGGTTTTCAAATTATTTAGAAATATTTTAAATATATATCTTCAGACTTTGCTATCAGACCAGAGCTTTACCCTTTTATTGGCAGGTTAAGCTAATTAAGAATTTCTGTATACTCGTATTTGCGCTGAACTATTTTTATACTCTGTTATCGAAGGTATGAAAGCATATTGGCTTATTGCGGTAATCGCAAAACGATAAACTGTAAAATCAGCAAATTTGGTTACTATTTCTGATTTACGACGTCATTCGACTATCGGCATCGACAACGCTACTTCACCTGGGATTGGTAGGTAAATTTCTTTGTAGCCAAAGGTAAAATCTGCTGCAATTTTCGAAATTGAGTTATCCAATTTGAAAAGCATATTTATATTTAGTCGAGACACAGCCACAAGAAAGTTACTTGCTACCTGTAATAATCAGAGTATTCCGTAGTCAATAACGCCCGACTCCAACCCACCCACTTGTTTGCAAGAGCAGGTTTCTGTTGTGGATCGGAACTGTATTATAAATATCTAATCCATACAAGCCGAAGAGCACTCTTCGATTCAGCATATTTGGTGTGTATTGTGTGTGGTGCACTGTGCATCTTGTGGTTAGCTACCTTCCTGCTGCGAAAAATAAAAATGCGTCGATTGGCCAGCCAAAGGCGCAGGTTGCGATTGATGCGCGTCTTGCGGTTGAATGCACCCCTTTTGCCACTTTCTGTGGGCATGTGCTTCTTTTTTGGCCTTAGACGCTTGCGGGCTTGAGTTGCATGCTGCTTCTTTGGTTTGGTGGACTGATTGGTCTCCGTCGTGCTGGCATCTGTCAATACATCCGATGACTGGGATCCGTTGCTGCCATTGGAACAATCTGTGGCCGGCAACTTTGTTGTGATCTGTGTGTGTTGGCGTGTCTCGCTACTTGCTGGCTTCTCGTTGAGACTGTCGCTGGGCGAACGGGGTCCAGTGGCACCGCCAGTCGTACGCTTTGTGCCGGCCACCTTGCCATCCAAATCATGACGACGACGCTTCAGGCGCGCCAGTGCCTTGAACTTACGCTGGAGCACCGGTGAAAAGTAGACTTGGTCCAAGACATGCATCACCTTGTGCATGCGACGCACGCGAAACTACAGGTGAAGTGTGTGAGGTGGGAGGTTTGGGGTGCGCTTTTTCTGGACGGACTACAAATAATATCCACATTGACCACTTACCTTCCGGATCTCGTGCATGACCTCGGGCGAACTGGGCGGCGCACGTATTGGCGCACAGCAAGGACCTTCCAGATCTGAGGCAGTAATCGAATGTTTGCCCTCATTATCGGAACTGGAACTGCAGTTGCCCTCGTCGCTACGTTGCAAAAGTATTACAAGCAAATTATGAGTTATTTGGGGGAACAATTTGGAGAGAAGTGGTGTTAATGTGGTAGTGGGTGGTAACAGTCGGAAAGATCAACCATCGACATTGTTCACCGTACTTTCCATTTATGGTCTAGGTGAAAGTAATTCAAAACAATTGTTCAACATTTCAGCCAACCGACAAATGTGTATTAATTTATATGTAAGATGTTTTTCGATCAAGCAAGAAAATAAATAGAAACGTGCAAAGTTTTTAGCATTCCATTTTATATAGCTAATTGAAAAGAACAAATATCTTTAAGCTTTAAAGTGTGCACCAAGAAATTTCGAAATAACGTCGATCTATTCCCATTAAATGCTGTTTTATATACCAATTAAATGTTATTGACATATTAATCATTGTCATAATCTTCCCGGCTTATATAATACATGTATAAAAATAACAACGACCAGTTTATACATACGGCGGAATTTATGACAAACATCTTATTTGTCGAACAGATGCTCACAACAAGCAAATAATTGTATATGCATTAAAACTAAACAACTAAAAATAAAATCGATAGCTATTTGTTCCAGGCACACAGATAAATACAGACACACACACACACATGCATACATATATCTTAATTGATGGCATGTAAGGGTGATGGAGGGTTAGTCGGATATATCCTACCTGGAGTAATCCGAAAGCGGTATGTTCAATGGTTCATCAGCGCTAGATCCTTCGCGCATCAGTCTTTCGATTATTTTGGAGCGTAGTCTTTCCTGTTGTTTGAGTAAATTTAAAATCTATTTTTAATGTTAATGCATTAGGATTAGTGAACTTTAATAAACGATGCCGAACAAAAAGAATATTGTTAAAATGGATTAAGTGTGTTAATACATTAAATTGGCAAAGCTGGCTGAAAACATATAAAAATCATGTAAACAATAATAGCCACACTAACTACGACAATTGTTTTTATTCAGTCAATTATTATACAGTGTACTGCATGTTGTCAAAGGCGAGCTACAAAACGTACTACTTAAGAAGGTAATAATAATAAAAATAATTAAATCAGAATATTAACGACAATTACTCATGTGCCGTACGGTGCTCTGCTGCCTGTGCTTATTGCTAAACATACATTATATATTAAACATACATACATACATATATGGCATGTATGTATATATATATACAAATATACACATGTATTTGCGTAGTGAAACAAATTTGTTAGAATTTAGATATATCGATTTAATACATTTAGTGCTGATGACTATTAAACCTAGGACGTTTTTGAAGAAAAAAAAATGAGAAAACCAGCGATTGGCGATAGAGAGCATTTAAATTCAGAACTTTGGCAACAATAGACATATGTATTTGAAATCTCTGCTTAGCGCAGTCTCCATTATCCATTATCCATTCTCCATTCTTAGTTTTTGATTATGTATTTTATATGGGGAGTAATCGGCACAACAGCAGCACACAACAACAATTTACAAATATACCCAAACATTCAATAAAAAGCGATTTGCTGGCGGTTTGTGTAGGGATGGTTGTCTGTCTGTCTGTCTGTCTGTCTGTCTGTCTGTCAGTGTGTACATGCATATGTGTGTATGTGTTGTGTGAGTGAAGGAACACAATTCTTAGGACACACTCTTCTCCACAGAACGTTTCACTTTCAATTTATCGCTTAGTATACATCCCTGATCGGCCATTTTTTGTAATTTTAATGCTTTCTGTTCGCGTTTCTCGCGTTTTCTTATCTTTTTAATTTGCTTAAATAGTTTAGCATGTCGCTTTACTTTGTTCGGGTTTTCATCACAATAGTCCAACAGCGTCTCACAAAATGCGCGTCCCATGTGCTCATAATCCTGCAAAATCCCGGTTAAAACACTGCTCTCGTGCCAAATATTACCTATCAAATCTTACCTGTGTGTTGAAGTGGGTGCCTTTGCGCGAGCCGAGCACAGAGCCGCCAAAGGATGCCTCAATCGTGTAGCTGTTCGTGATGCCCAGCATCCAAACAACAATGCGTCCAGTGCCCTCCTTGCTCCTCTGTATCTTAAACTTGCAGCTTTCGAAGGAGAACTGTCACAAAATGTCACAAAAAATATGCATAGAAATCAATTAAACAGCTGAGTGCATCGGGGGGACATTGACAAAACACACACCCGATCGGCACTGTTCTTGTGCAGCATCAATGGGAAGACCTGCTCCGTGAGCCTCTTCTCCGGATTACGCTTGTTCTCACAACCATATATGAATATGTTGTGCTTGCGTGAATGTGCGTGCATATCACAATACATGGCCACACCACATTCTTCAATCAGTCTGGAATTTGGAGTTGAGTTTGTAGATCTCTTGATTGGGGCTACGACTGTATTTATTGAGCGGCCTACCTTCTAATCATGGCTTTTGTATACCAAATTGATGGATATGTCTCTCGTATGACAGTTCGATATTGACGATTCAGGTCCTTGCCAGTTAGCGAGTTGCGTGTGTTGCCGACAATGACTCCGTCCGGATTTAGCATCGGCACCAGTTTAAAGATAAATTTGTGACGCAGTCGCTTCGCAACTGTCGTATCGCCTGTTATGAAGTCCATCAGACCCTTCATCATCCACGACGATGGCGTCTCGCTGGGATGCACGCGTGCCGATACCACAATTGATTTCTTACGCTGTCAGTTAATGGGCCACAAATGCAATTACAAAATTAGATCGATTTAAATTTGGTAATATTTCAAAATGCTCATAGATCGACTTTTAAAAGAAAAATGCTGATTATACGTAATAGAAGCAAGGCATCAAACCCAAACCAATTTATGTTGTGATGTTATCAAAATACCGGTATTTTGGCAAACGTGTTTTACTGTCTACGGTTACATATTGGTACCTTGATTTTCACGGTACGCTAAAAGAGATATATAATGGCAAATATACTAATAGATATAGAGATACAAATGGGTCGACTGCGAGCCTTTCCATGATTACGTTGAACCTGAACCTACTAAAAACTGGTAAAAGCGGTACAATGAAGTTGTTCAAAATTATGTTACATAATAATCTGCATATACTCGTATTCTTGATTAGCTTCCACACCTTGTTGAACTACCCATGCCAGTCTGTGTGAATATCTTATCTGATGTCAGCGAAGTAAATACATCAAATGATGAATATAGGTTTTCGTATACCAGCTTGAGCACAGACAGTATTTAAGTATTGACAAGTGTGAGGCGATTTTTATGTTATCTAATCATCATATTATTTTTTTTTAAGTTACTTGGAATTGTTGTGCAATTTCTGACTAATCTCTAAAAATAATAAAATTGTCAAACTAAAAACCGAAAACAAATTCAATTCAATTGCAAGAATGCCATAAAACGAGAAATATGAACTCTGCAAGCGTATATAGAATTCGTTCAAAGTTTCAACCGACTGCGATTTACTTGCAGTATGTGTGAAGCCACTTGAACTTACACGCATGTTGTCCTCGTTGCTGGATGGTGCCGTGACTGTCAGATAGTAGACATTATTGCCAGCTAGTGTGCGGCAGAGAAGGCGCAGCTTGCAAAACTTTGATTTGACGGGATGGCGCTGTATCTCCATGAGATAATCCTGCAAACGGATTATAATTACATTGGTTGACAAAGGAATGCGAGAATTGTGACCTTTACCTGCAAATCGCTGTAGGTGTACGGATAGCTATGGGCAAAATACACTGTATCATCGTCATGGTCAAACTCAATGGTGAAAGTCAGTGTGTAGCTTGAGTTATCCTCGTCCTCTTCATTGGCATTGGTGCTGCTGCTTTCAAGTGGTATATGTGGGATATATGGTGTTGAGCCCATGCTGATATATGTGTACACTTACTCGTCATCGTTGCGGTAATATGATATGTTATTGCCACATCTCCGCCAGCCCTCGTTCTTCTCTTTGGCACCCAGCGCGGAGTACATGACCGGTCGCATGCCATCGTTATAGAGGCTATCCGACTTAACCAGATTGACAATGGAGAAACGATAGAGCATGTTGCGGCGAGTGCGACGAACGCGAAAATAGAACCACTGCTTGGAACGGCTGGTGTAGAGATCGGGTCGCAAATAGAGCTCATAGTAGGTGGGTGTGATCTGCACAGCCTTCGCCAGGTTGCCGGACTCAAAGCGCGACTCAAACTCCAGGCTATCGTACTCCTCGGCGTTCATGGGATGGCAGTTGGTCACAAATTTGGCACCGCCCACCGCCGAGCGACTAAACTGCATTTGTGTTGGATCATTGGGAAGAGATGGAGATTGAAAAGATGTCTTCTCATTAATAATTATCTCTGGACAGGGCCTCGCATTGGGCATTTCATAGGTGCTCGTATTGGTGCTCGTATTGGTGCTAGTGGTACCCGTATGAGTTACCCCAACATCAAAGCTTGACGCTTGCAGCGCTTCAGTGCCTCGACGGCGATTCCTTGCAACAGCTGCCACCGCTGCCGCCATGCTCACGCAAGGCAATGCCAATGTTTTTTTATCATCGTTTGTTGCTGCTGTGACGGTTGTGTTTAGTTCTACTTATATAAAAACAAAAGTAAAACAAATTCTCTTTCTCAATGTGGAATTAGATGCCTGCACGAGCGAAATCTTCTGAATCCGTAGCTTGATCTGGTCACAAGTAAGCAGTATGCAAAAAATTATGATTACAATTACAAAAAAAAAATAAATAAATAAAAAATGTAATTTGGTTGTTTCGTTCGAGTTTCCATTTCTGAAGCATACTTCAATTGTGTAATATTAAAACGGAAATGCAGGCATTGATGTGGAAACGCCCTTATAGGGTATACACAAGCATAAATTGCTTGTCGCGTCGACTTCTTGTTATGGTTTGCAGCACTTCATCTTATTAACTTGTCTGACCATCAATCTAGATTAGTGCCGGCCAAGCCAAGCTTTTGCTCGAGCTTTCACATGCACACGAGAAAGCTTTTTGTGCTTTCCTGCGCTACGCCTGCATTTAGAATGGAGAGCTTTTCATTGCTCTGCACACACACACACACTATTGTAATTGGCCGAAACTAAAATATCAAACGAATGAATGGCAAATGCACACAGTGATTTCGACTCGTGCTGATCTCTAATTGACACTTTCATTGTTCATTACATGTGGCAAGCCTCAGAAGGCTCTCATCTCCCACTAGCGTATCCGTATCTGATACGGACCCAGAGCTGGTAGCTGGACGCTTGTCAGCGCCACCGGTCAGACGATCAATTGGAAGTTCACCGTTCGTTGCCGTGTCACCATCCGCACTGCTCTTTTTATGGAACGATTGGTGTGGACCACTTTCTAGAGCCACCTCCAAACGCGTTATGTTCGTTTTGGGTAGTTTGATTGGGGAAACGGCATATTTTATATTTTGTACCTTGCTTGAGGTGGAGCTGCCGGCGAATGTTGAGGGTTTCTCGTCGTGCTCGATAATCTTCTCAATTATCGCTTTCGATACCTTCTTGCCAAACTGACTGAGCACGTAGTGGGGCGAGGCCGGCTTGTACTCGGTGCTATTGTTCTTCCAAATATCATCAATTTCGCTGGCATCCTTGCTGGTTGACTTGCTGTCGTCCGAATCATTGATGGGAATTGCGAATCGTTTCTTCTTGGCATCGATAAGACTTTGGATGGCTAATCTCTCAATCGCCTCCCTTCCTTCCCCACTCGTATCGCAGTCATCGTCGTCGTCGTCATCATCATCATCATCATCATCGTCGTCATCCTGAGAGTTGCTCGTGGAGCGATCATCCAAACTATTTATGATCTTCGAAATTCTATTCATCTGGCCTTTTCCACCAGCATGTTGATTCACCCTGCGATTGATGGGTACAATTTCATTTCTAGAATCCGAAGAGTCATCCGAATCCTCGCTGGACTTGTCCTCTGTCTTGGCTTTGGTATTTGTCTTTTCCTGTTAGGTTGTTGAAAGTCAATTTAATTAGCTTTCCGCCCAAATGCCCCAAAAACCTTATCGCTGCCCTCCCAACTCTGTTGTGTGTGACTGTGCCGACAGTGCATGCTTTAAAGTATGGCAAGAAATATTGATGATGATTGCGATGATGATGAGTACTCACATAGTTAACAGCACTTATGGGACAATAGGTGAAGACAACGATGCCATTCTCCTCACCAACTGGACGCGGCTTCAGCTCATTGCCCGTTGGCACATTTAGCGGTTCAGGCTGCGCCGGCACATAGGGAATGTGTATAATACGATCCCCAATCACCTAAAAAGTGAAGTACACAATTCGAATTCAGTTCACTCAGAACGCATAGATATATGTCAGTTGTAATGAACTAAAAGAACATTCATCTTCATATGGATTTACATATGTTCAAAAGAGATTCGAAATCGATATTTATCGAATGACGCATCCCATAATCGAGAGGAGGGACTGACTGGTTGATACCCTATGCCCAGTTAACATCACAAATGTGAAGATAAGATGCCTAATAATATCTGATGAATCTCCTGAGATTTGAGTCACGAAAGAACGATTTTATCTGCTAACATCAAGATTTTTCTTCGAAGTTTGTTATCTGACGCTTTTGTACGTTATACTCAAAATTGTTTATAGTTCAAATTGATGACCATCTGCTACTGCAACTAAAAACACTTCTTTCGTCAAATTTAAAGTTATTATTTTATCTTATAACTTAAAAGAACTGTACAATTTAGGCACATATTTGCATTTACGTATTTGGTTAGATGGAATCACCAATATGTCAATGACTTTTTCAATCCTGGTTAAAGAAACTGAAGCGTTCATGCTTATAATTGATATAACGGCAGAGAATATTGCATGTGACCTATATACGAGTATATTAAATATTTATTTACTTAGTCGCCAAGCAAAAACTTTCTAAGAAAACCTGTAAGCTAAGCCCCAAAAAAAATACATAGCAGGGGAAACAAAAGTTTCCAATAACGACACCCGACACGTTGGGGCAATTTGATATGCCTACCGCGAGACAAGGGACAACGAATGGAAGGGACAATACTGCCTTACCGAAAAGTAATCTCTTCCCACCTACTCGGAGCGTTTCCAATATGCAAATGTACACAAACATATGGGCATACACTGAGCAACTCACCTGGCATTCTACCGGCCATCTGGGGGCCTGCTGTGAGCAGTCATTGTCCTTGTCCTTAGGCAGTGCGAATAGATCGCGTGGTTCCTTTAATCGTGCAATTGGTCTTAGTGTTTTTTCATCCGTGTTAACAACCAATTGATTTGTTTTCAGACCCTTCGATAGGAAACTGCCAAGGAAGCCTGCTGAAATAGAGATTAAAATTAAACTTACATATATTTAAATGTACAATATGCATTCTTGTAGGAGTAAATAATGTATTCGAATTCATGAATTGCCCAAATGCTTTAAAGCATTTTATCTGCAACTGTCAACTTCGTTTATATTGATTTCTTTCAGTGTACTCTGACTTGGTACCTTTGAATGACAAAAATCATAAAAAGGGTATTAAAAAAATATTGCGCAAATATCTGGTAAGTTAGAAAAGGAGACATCGATTTTTGCGCTTGAGCTTGACTCGCTGAAGGTAGTTTTTTATTTTTTATATACGAGTATATCTTAATTATTTACGTAGCTTATTTCGACGAATTTTTGGCTATATGAAGAAGCCATATGAATGCTGTTTGAAACGGAAGAATAACCGCCCAAAATTCACGTAACTTCGTATTTATTCAATCAATTCATGCGAATGACACCCCACAACCAATGCAATGCTTAAAGATAATCAACAAGTAAGAATGTAACATACAAAATTTGAATCCTCTGAAATAGATCATTTATCTGAGCTAACAAAAACTGTGCAAAAACTCCACATAGAGTATAGGAAATTTGTGAAATTCGACGGATTTTCTTATGACTGAGAAATGATACGATCATTTCGATAGTTAAAGGTTGGAAGCTGTGCCATGTCGTTCATATTAATGAATTAATTCAATATTTCTAGCTCGAGACAAAGTTAAATTTATGTATATGTATATCGTATACAATATTCAGCTTTATAGTACTATTCGAAGTATTTTTCAGAATGTTGAATGTTGTCTAGCGCTGTGCGCTGGAAAGCAATAAAAAAAATACTTCGATTAATGGGTTAAATGGATTAAGCAGTTTGCCTGTCGCAAAGAAATGAACAAATTGATAAATTCATGTTAATGGTTAAAGTCGAAAGTTTTTTGATTTTCGATTAGAAGTCATCGAATTTTTGTATACATTACGGAGCCGGTCGAAACAGATGCATATATAAATATATTTAATATACACAAATATCTGTATGTCATTGGAATATCTGTCGGAATTTCGGCTAATGTACACATACGAGTACACATGGGAGACAAGTTGTTTTCGAAAAATAAAAAGATTGATTATCCCATTGCGGCAAGTGCGAGTGTGTTTATGGTCTTAACATGTTGACAAACACTGGATCGAAATCGACTAAATCATTAGTATTGGCCAGCATATATCTGCGTGGGCATTTATACTTTGGCATCCCGACGATAATTTTCTCGTTATCCCCATTTTTCTTTCTCGTTATCCCCAAGTGGCTTACCAGCTGAATTCTAGCACAAAAAAAAAAAAAAAAAAAACGTTTGCAGTTGAAAAATGTAACAATTGGCAAACGGCAAACGGCAAAACAAAGGCAACTGTTTGTTGCCCAAAATTCTGATAAACACAAGAGAGACGAGAACCGCTACAATTTTGAAACGAGATGTATGGCCGAAAGTCTTTATGCCCACGTAAAAGACGCGATTCCGAACAGATTTTTGTTTTTTTAAATTTTGTTAAGAACCAAAATCAACTAAAAGAAAACAGAACAAAAAGAGACACTTCGTAGGTGGCACTTCGTAAATCGAGTTGCTATATCGGCTGATTTGATTTGTTATTATTGTCGTCGGGCGACGTTGCTGGTTGCGCGCTTTGTTGTTGACTAAAACCGAAAATCGAGTGAATGAATGTGAATGTATGAATATGTTGAATCTTTTCACGCCACAACGTCGACGTCGACGTCAATACATGCAGCTCACCGCTTGCCACTTGGCGTCTCAGCTCCTGCCCCCCACCCGGCCAACCCCCTTCCTGACCACTTCGTTCGTGCCGCAGCCATGGGCTAAGAAAACGAGAGGCGTCCGCGACGACAGTGGCAGCAAATATTATTTATGGCGATGACAGAGATAGAAATACCGAAACTGCAAAGCTTTCACTTCGCACTTGCTCTTGCCAAACTTGCACATTTGGCTCGTTGTGGGCGAGCTTCGACACTAACGCGGCAAACATTGCGAAGCTTTTGGCTCGCACTTGAACTTAAAAAGAGGCATTGAAACTAGAATGCGACGCACAGATCTCAGCTGAATACAGAGAAAGTGTGCTTCAATCTCAAGCGGAGCCAAAATGAAGACAACATCAGGTTGATCATCATATAAAAAACAAAAAAAATAAGCAAAGCAAAAAAAGTATCGCGTCAATTTTGGTAAATACAATATACGCATTTTGTGCTTGGATATGACTGAAAAAATATTCAAATTGTTTAATTCACACACAAATCACGCTGACTTAAATTGTAATTACATTCAACTGCAGCTGACATGAATTTATTCGCCTTTGTTAAATAGTATGTTTATATATGTTGGCCGAAAACATAAAAATATGTATAAAGACTCATTAAACTGCAGTCATCTGTTCGGAATCGGAATATAAAATAATACAACACATGGACAATAAACTGTGTCGATCTAAAGATGTCAGATGTCTGAACGACCGCGTCGATCTCAAGCAAGAGATAAATACAGCATTTTAAAACGCATGAGAGTCCCCGACAGGTAGATACCCTGTAGAAAACAACTGCGCTCCTGCACTTTTAAGCGCCACACAAACACAAATCTTCTACTACTTCTACTAGTTTTTTCACTATTTAAAATATTTCGCTAAAATGTCGATATTTAGTGATTATTCTGGAGCAGCTATCGTAAAAAAAAAAAGGGCTGTCAATATATATGCTGAAAAGTCAGATTTATTCTGATATTGGTGTTCCCCATTAAAAAGTCTCTGAGGCAGACAGACAGACACACCGAGGGAAATTGGTACAGGGTATGCAGTAACTAGGTCGAGCGTAGGCTTCTGTCCGCCACTGTGTTTGGAAATTTCAAAATTATAAAAATAAAAACGTTTTCACAAAGTTGCATATTCCGAAGAGCAGAGTCGACATAGGCAATTTTATTTATATGATTTTGGGAAAAGCCATTGCAGTTCGGATGAGTTACATTTCAAAAAATAGAGCTGGTCACAGTGCCGCAGTAGCCCATTTAAAATTGTGTGTTTTAGTTTGCGAGTTGTAAATATCATAATCTCTATCCGAATATTAAGTATACGCTTGTGAATCGCTCTCGTAAAATATGACTGGTTACAGCGCCAACAAATAAGTAAAACCAAACAGACAACGCTTTTATTGAGAAAATCTTTTAATCTCAGTCTGTCTCCCTCGATTCCTCTCACTCTGTCTTTCTCTCTCTCTCTCTCTCTCTCTCTATCTCTTAGATGCATTGAATTCATGAATTAAATTGTTGTACGAGTATGTTTAAATGCAATGGCATATGCAAGAATCAATGACATGATCTTTTTTGTCGGTGTGTCTATCAAATACTTGAACACTCCCTATTACTTAAGGCATTTTGTTTACTAACTTGGCGAAACATTCGGTCAATGCCTTGCAAGCTGTTCAAATTCCAAATAAATATATAGATTCGCAATACGGCGCATTTAAGTTCTTTGTTTGTTCAAGCATTTTCAAGCCATTTCTAAATGGCTATCAACTTTATCGAAAATTGTATGCCATTCTCGTATACCTTGTGTGTTCAATGACCAACCCAACAATGGCAAATAAATGCCTTTGCTGTCCGCAGTGCTTTAATATAATAATATTCGTACAGAGTTCAAGAACATGAACCAATTTTGGTCAGTTGGGTTATCCTATCTTGCTGGCAAACTATGTGGTTCTCATTTCTGCTTAGCATTTGTCGGCTAATGAATATTTAATATACACAGGCATTTGGTAAAGCGAAATAGCAATCGACATCAATTTAGTAATTGTGTTAATAGCATTGTTTGCCGTTGTCATAACAGCGCCAACAGAATGGTGCAATGTTGCACACATATCTCAACTTGACTTAACGCTAATTCCCTGCATCTTTATCTTGATCTTTATTTTAGCGCAGCTTTTGCCGTCTAGGACATAATCAACGACTAAATGTGAATCATCACCCAACCACATCGAGCACGGTGCCTAATCAGTTTTCCTAGAACAACGACTTTGTAAACTGCAACACTGGAAATACATTGATTATTATCCGGAACAGTTTCCAACAAAAGCAGCAATTAAATCGTGGTTCCCTTCGACAATCAATTCGTACAGCCAAAATCAAGAGAACCATTCGATAATTAAATGTGAGTATATATAAATATATATATATTAAGATATCTCTCTTTCTATAATCTAAGTTAGTCTATGAATTATATTTTGTAAGACTGAAATAAAATGTATATTGCACAAAAATTGCAATCTGTTAATATGAAAACAGCAATTTTGCTCAACAATTTTGGTTTGCTAAAGATGATTTTTAAAATTCAATTTTTTAAAATTAAGAGTTTTCGAATACTCTTAATAATAAGATTAATTATGTTACCCAAAGCAAAAAATCGGGAGAGATGAAATTTGCTCCGATCTAATTGGGCATTTATAGATACAACGATTAATTAAGGGTTTCACACAAAAGAATCCGCACAACCAAAATAAATTCTGTTTAATTAATGGAAAGAAAGCCCAACTGCACTTGTTGCGCTCGACAAATGCGATAAAAGTAGAGCCCATTACAGATACGATATATGAAAACCATCCTTAAATGAGCTACAAAAGCCAGTTAAAAGTAATATATTTGGTCCTACAATTTTTAGCGACAAACTATGACTCGTGTTAAAAACTCTCCAACAAAAATGATCGAGCACAACAAGATTATTGTCAAAGCTATTAATAATTGATTTTAGAGTTAAATGAGTAAAAACGTGCTTCGCTTATTTTGTAAAATAAATCACCACTAAACCAATAATAAAGTAAAAGCTGCTCATTAAACGCAATTCACGCACAATTATTGAACTTCACACACTTAATTAGCATCGAAGCTACTCGTATGTGGTACTTAGATGGATGTGTGCATGTATGTAAATATGTGTTCATTAGATACATTTTACCTCCACTGGAAGTTGTTAGTGTGCAGACGGGAAACAGCTGGGCCTGCAGAAACTGCACGCGACCGCCGCCGAATCCATTGAAGTCCATCATACACTGGCTGCGCCCGAAACACCCTGTTCCGACTTGTGGTGCTTCCTTTTGACTTTGCTGGTCAGATCATATTAAATGTGAGTCACTGAACAAAAAATAAAATAAAAAATAAATAAATAAAACGTCGAGTGCTGCTGCACGGCTGCCGCTTTATTCATATTATTATTAATATTATTTGTTTTATTATTATTTTGAGCAGTTGAGTGTGGCAAAGGCAGCTCCGTCTAAACTCCGTTTTGGCTCCGCTTGGCTTATGCAATAGCCTCTAACTCATTTTCACAGCGCGCTTATTAGCAACATTTTATGCGGCGTTTCGTCGCGTTGTACAAAATCAACTGAGCCGCTCTGAGCCGTTGACGTCGCACTCGACTCGAGCCCAAACTGTTATAAACAAATAAACAAAGCTAGTCGCTAGTCGCTATCGCTGTCCGTAATGCCAAGAGGAGCACTGCCAAGAGGAACGCTGCCATGAATTCAACTCACGCTCAAATTCAAACAATGCCAAATAAAATGCAACCACCCTTGGATACGGCAGCGGGTTGTGTCAAAGACTGCAGAACTACTGTGAAAAAATCAAAAAGGAAAATCACATTTGGCTGACCCGATCAGTAGGGCAAAAGAAAAGGCAGCGTCAATTGATACCATCAATTAATTAGTCACAAATCTATTGCATTTGTATTTTTTATGATGAAATGGTACCCTGTACACCGTACTACAGTGGGCATAACGAACTGGAGCCAATGCATGCCACTGGCAGCAGAAAGCAATCGCGTATCACTTAATAAATGTATTTGTATATTCCAGATGAGTTCAGCTTAAAAGCAGTTCTCGTGCGCCATACGCATAGTATGTTTATCGATAGCAGCGACTGTTTTCCGAATAATCGATTTTCATATGAAATAGCCACCATTTCAGAGATATACTCGTATGCATTATGTTGATTAGCAACAGAACTTGAATGAAGACAGCAAGCGTTGTAAACCCATGGGATACAAAGGGTAAATCACTGACGCGATCTAGGCACAAATAGCAAGATCTGTCTTGTTTCTGCTATCGCAGTTGATTCTTTTGTTGTTGTTGCTATTGCTCTTGTTGGACATATACCAAACAGGTGTCATGAAATTTGTCAGCGTCAGGCAAGCGTCCCAGCATCGCATTATGTCACCAAGAGCAGGCGGCAATGATCTTGATCACAATATTTATGTGTTTTCTATTTTGGCAAGTCGCCGTGACTCTCAAGGTAACACGAAAATCCCGTCGACTATCCTCCCTCACTCATTCACCAACCCGCCCGACACTGATTAGATGTTGCCCCATGCATTTATTGAGACTATACAACCGTATTTTTAACACAAAATACTTATAAATGTAAATTGCAATTAAAACATTTGTTCACGATATTTTATACAATGCGGCTGAATTTTCGACTTGCTACCCCATGCAAATTGGTCAAATTTTACCAATTTACAATTTATATTCACAAAACTTGCCACGATGCCAAAGATTATGGGAACAACAAAAACCACAATGTATACATATATTTTGTTATTCGAACAATGTCTTTAATATTTTGTGCTCCTTGGCAAACGTGAGTCGTGAATGAATCGTGAATGAATCGTGAATGAAATTCACGAAAAGCCCTTCTTTAGTAATAGGTCCAACCATGTTGTAGAAGTTAATGACTTACGCAAGTAATCACAAAAATACCAGAAATGCTAGAATTCGACTCACCCTTCGCGTAGTCAGCCAACCTCAGCGAGCATTCCAAGTCGTTGCATTGGAAATTGGCGCTGAGTGCATTGTTGGAACTGGTGTCGCCATCTGGGGCAGCAACAACGATTTTGGGACTGTTACTCGTAGCATCGTAATCACTAAAGGCAGAGCTGGAGCCAAGCGACACGTTGTCAGTTAGTAACGGGGACGATGGCAATGCCATCAATCTGGGATTTCGGGCATTGTGCAGGAGCAGGCGGCGTCTAGTGGCTTCTATGGATGCAATTTCCACAGTTGTGAGACAAATCTGACGGTTTCCATGTCCAATCTGTGCCATCGACAAGCAGCTAAACCCTGCTGCTGCTGCTGCTGCTGCTGCTCGATTCGGGGCAGGCGGCTGAGTCGTGGACGTTGGCGTTACGGATACTGAAGTTACCTGCATGCTCAACAGGCTGGGACATACAGAAAACAGAAACTAAAACGCGTCGTTGTTGATATTGTTGATTTCGTGTTTATATCAAATATTTATTGGCGTTTTATATCTGATATTTAGCACTTGCTTCAAGCGAATGTAGAAACAAACAAACAAAAACGGAAAAAAAAAACGAACTAAATTGTTAGTTGTGGCTGCCACATGCGTCGCTTTATAAAACACCAACGCCGACAGTCAGGGAGCACTTGGCTGCCAGCGACAGACTCGTGTCTGAAGCAACTGACAGACTGCTTGAATTTGGCCTAGTGGCGATGGCTTTCTGTTGCAGAGTTACAAAGTAAAAACCACGGTATTAAAATTATTGCCTGCTCTGCCCTGCCTACTCCCAAACTTTTGCCGATTCTGTGCAAGGCACCGCAAAAAAATGGTTGTTTTTCTTTATTTGTATACCCTCTATTTATATATATCCAACAAACAGAAAACAGGTAAATGGGGTAGAGTTACATGTTGGCATGTAACAGGCAGAAGCTAAAAATTGCCACCAAAAAAAAAAAATTTATATATATATATATATATAAATATACACGTTAGATATGTGCATACAAATGTGTGTCCTAACAACCTATAGTCTTTGCCGGCTTATTAAAAGTATAAGCTGGCTTAAGGTATTTCGATAAGCTCTGTTTCCCAGCAGATGATTAATGAAGAACAAAAAAATGAAGAATTTGTTTGGTGTGCGGAAAGATCCATATGCGATACTTATTTGCAAGTATTTCTTTTGTCTGTATTCTGTATTCAGTATATTCGAGCTCAGGTTGCAGGGTAACAAGCAGTCAATAGCTTTTGACTTGATCATTCTTCAGTTCGCATAGATGCGAAGGAGACCACCCCCAAAAGGGAGCCTCAACTAAATTGAAGGACGCCTGGTCGCTATTGTGATTAACATAAATTGCACACGACACGACTCAAACACAGCGCAAACATGTATGTGTAATATGAAAAGAGCGAATAGAGCACAGAGAGCATTACTCCACACTCCCTGTCGACTTTGAGCATATTGTTTTTGAAATTTGAAAAGTTGTATTCGCAGTGGTCGCACTCGTCAGTAAGCTCGACTGCTCGCACTGCAATTACCGTTTAAGTCGCTGGTTCAACAATTGCAGAAGCCGCTTGCCATCTTGGGTGCACTCAGCGAAAAGCTCGGTGCGAAATTCAAGTGAAACTACGCATGAAATCCCGACTGTTTTGTTCGTTCTTAAATAATAATGTTATAATATTTTTTGGTTATTTTATTCATCTTGAAGCTACGAAATTCCACAAATGTTCGTGTTTTTGCTTTCATTTGCCACCGCTTTGTCAATGCTCTTAGTGAAGCAAGTTTAAAAATTACATTTTACCATACGGGAATATTACATGCAGATGGATGATCTGGGACCCCATCGGGTATCCATAAATATATGCAGATGTGATCGAGACGACGAGCTGCTGAATCGATTAAAAGCGCATCTCTCTTCTGGTTGAGACTATTTCTAGTAAATGTTTGTAATTTGTTTTGCTGTCCAAGTGGCGTATACGCGCTTTGTTTTACGAAATATTGAAATACAAGCTATAGACAAAAATAGTTCAAATTGCTTTGGCGTCGTCCAACAAAATTGCTTACATACATATGTATATATATATATATATATATATATATATCGTTTCGATGCTAAAATGTTCTTTTAATTATTCATTCGACCAATTAAATAGCTTATTTCGAACGAAAATCATACGCTAAGCCAAAAAAAATAAATATATATATATATGTATAAATAAATATACAATTTAACAAATGACTTTCTGCAATTATGAAATGATCTCTACATATAACAGTTTGTTTTGCCGACTGACTGACTGTCTGACTGATTGGCAATAAGCGAAGAGCCAAAACCGTAAAAGCTAACGAACAGAATTGTTCACAGCAGATTCGTTAATGAAGTATATATATACATATATCTACGTATATATCGGATAGGACTAAGTCAGTGCAATATGTAGCATTTGTTTTCCATTGTACGATGACCGCTTCTAGAGACCATGCTGAACATTGTTTTAAATCGATCGTTCTCACGAAACTGAACACATTCCAGAATCAACAAATTTATAGCGGTGATTGTTTTGGGATTGGATCAATTTGCAATCAAAAGTAGCCGCAATAACGCCTTAAATAAATAATAATAATTTTATACTAGTTTCTCAGAAAATAAAAACCAAAGTTCTGCGAACAGCTTAGCTCACGAATAATTTCTATCATTCGTCAGTCAATCAGTTAACACAGACAAATGTAATAATAAACTGTTGCTCAGAACGAATTCTACAGAAAAGTATTTAAGGTTATTTTGACGCGTGCCCGCATTCAGTATACAATTCATTAACATATGCAAGCCAAATGCCACCAGCAAATTATTGTTGGCCACATTCATATTTATGCAAACCACAACGAAATAAAAACTAAGCCAACACGCTTCAATTAATTTGGCTTACATTGCCATTTTTATTTAATTATATATATAAATACCTATATGTATATATATCTGGCGCCAAAGACAAAGAAAAGAAATAAAAGTAAATTTTACTCGTAGTTTGTTGATGCGTTTTTCTTTCAGTAACTAGAAGAATTTTCACATTTTTAACAATTTGCGATAAATACGAGTACATTCTACATTTATATATCCATCCCGACCCTACGTTAGCAGATTAAACGAATTTTTAACTATGTACATTTTGAAGTACTTAAAAATGTTCCAGTAAGCATAATCGACTTGGAGTTGCCCTATACAAATCTATGTATGAAGTACAGTGACATTACTTAAATATATGCAACTTTAAATATATCCATTAAAATTAATTGAAAACTTTAATATTTAGAGATACCATAAAAGCCAGCAAAAATTGGTGGGCTGGCAAATTTCCGCTCTTTAATGTGTGTAATAAACTCTTTCATTTATTTTGGCGTGGGACTGAAGGCAACGGAGCTGAACATTGCAGATAAGTGTGTACTACGATCTTTAAAGGACGTAACTATTGCTTTAAAAAGGTGTTCGTTATGTGTTGTCATCGATTGGCAATTATCGATGTCATCGATTTCCGTACGAAGAAGCACAATTGTCATTGTATGTGTTTGGATGCAGGGCATCTCGCAGTCAGTCGAACATCGAATTTCCTCTTGCAGTTTCAGATAACAACATTTAGCTAGGCTACAAAATTATTTGCATGCTGTTCTGTTTGGTTGTCATATTCCTTTACAAATTGGCTACGTCTCTCTGTGTGCTCTTTGTGCCTGTCATTTGCTGTTATGCTGAATGGTTTTGTGTATTTATAGATGCGGCCCGCTTCCTCTACCCTGTCAGCTGTATTGAGGCGCGCCCAAGCCAAGCCAAGCCAAGCCAGGCCAGGCCAAGCCAAGCCAAGCCAAGACAATGACAGGGGGCGAGCATGCGATGGCCAACAACCCACAACATGTGATTTGTTATTGATATGCATTTAGAGCCAGTGCCCAAAATACAACACAAAATATTAAATAAAGGAGCTGGCGTTATTTTTGGGCAAACTTTTGGCATCAGCGACGTCGACGTCAACCGTCAACCGTCAACCGGAAATCAAATCAAAGCGAACCATAAGCCTGGATTAACTAGGCATTGCCTGTACTCGAATTTGTTTAGACGGATGGATATATTTAGATAAATGCGATTGGGCTGCAACCCAATTAGCGCAGTGTAGAGAGTCAAGATTGGTTCAACTTTGCAGCGGCCATCGAGTATCCATATATAGATAATAGATAGATTTAGGCACTTTCGACTTACCATCGCACTGCTTCTGATGCTGCGTCTCAATCTTTGCATGCGCTGAACTTGCCACCCAATTGTCCCTGACGGACTTCTGCATTGTTGCGCTGATCCGGCTCGTTGTCCACGATGTCAACCTAACTTAACCTTACCGATAATACACTTCCTGTATTTAGTTGCTGGACGAGTGCAAAATGTTTTTTGGAAACGCTTTCCGCACAAATTTTGTTCAATATTGAAATGCGTCTTTATAACAATTCGATTTTCAAAATATGCTATATGTATGTATATGTCCTAAAACGATATTAGCAAGCCAACCAAATGAACATGGCACACTTCATGATTTATTTAGCAACTATGACAAATGACAGAAAGAAATAATAATACAAATGTTAACATGCCAGGCCAAACTAGTATAGATTTAAGTGTTTCGCCGATGTAGAGATGGTTTTGTTAGACAACAGGACCATATCGACTACGTGGATTCCCTGAATCCCAGCTCAGATTCATTTTCTGCGAAATAACCTGTTGCTTGCCAATGTGGACGATTCGAAAGCTGACGGCAGAGTCTGCTTGTGCTTATCGTGTAATTTGTATCTTATTCCAATTCTACATACAACTCCATCAGCCATTCATATATGTATGTATGTATGTATGTATGTACATGCACAGTTGTATGTGCAAACAAATTTGTTCAGTTAAAGTTCAAAGTTCAATGCTTTGCTAACGACACGCACAGCACAGCACTTCACTTCACTCAGAAAGCAAAACGCAACTTCTTTGCCTATTGAGTGAAGTCCTGTCATCTACTCGTCCACCAAGCATGAAAGGCAACTGCACCCAACTAAATCCGTACTCGGCACACACATCTAAACTCTTGGTGCTAAACAATATATATACATATATATATATATATATGCATGTCACTGTTTGGACATGATTTTGGGTTTTAAATTGCTTTGAAATTTAAAAGCTATATTATAAGACTTTATGGAACAAATAAATGCTTTGCTATAGTCTTATAAGATAGTAGAAGTGCGAGGAACACTTAGTAGTAGTATTTGTATGGAGTTGGCTAAAATAGTTGTAAGCAAATCAACTAGTTTGTCATATGAATGGGCATCGAAGAAATAAGAGATGAGCACAGATCCTTTAATACGTAACGCATTGCAAGGATGATTGATGATAAATAGTTTTTCGGGTACTTCCCAACACTGTGAATGGGATTGACCAAAATTGCCACTTAGTGATTCATTGCATGAGTTGGTCTTTTGTGTGTCCTCGTGTAGATTTGATGTTGCAGGCAATATGGCTTTTTGTGGTTTCGTTGTCATTGGGTACAGAAATAGGCGTAAACCTATTAATAGATGTCGGCTACGTCAGCAGGCCAACTTTTGAACCGATTCCCATGTTTGATCAATAGCAGCAACAGCAACAGCAACAATAGCACCACTATTAGCAACCGTCCGCCCAATAAATAGCAACTAGCAAATACTTACGGACTTAGCGCTGACGACACAGTTACTAAAACAATTCTTCGAACTGTGGAACAGCAATCAATTAAATTATTCCCGTACTCAAGCATAACCGCATTAATATCAATCTCATTTCGACCCTGTTTCAGTTGATAACTAACTGCCTATAAAAAAAAAACAGAACACTGCCAATTATCAACTGACAATACAACAACAACAAGGACGACAACTGAGCAGGCGCAAAAATGGGCCGCAAAATAACCGTGGCGGTAACAACGCTAAACCAATGGGCTCTGGACTTTGAGGGAAATATGGCCCGAATATTGCAGTCCATATTGGAGGCCAAGGATATGGGTGCCAGCTACCGAACTGGTCCCGAGCTGGAGGTGTGGTAAGTGCCACTTGCCTGTACATACTTATTACGTAACATTATTATTTATATTTGACTGCCCCTCCACAGTGGCTACAGCTGTGAGGATCACTTTCTGGAGCCCGATACTTTTCTGCACTCATGGGAGACGCTCTTGGAGATCATGATGTCGCCATTTTGGTTAGTTTAAGTTCTACAAATATGCATGTGTTGTTCTGCTAACCTCTTTCATTGATTTGAACAGCGAGAATATGCTCGTCGATGTGGGCATGCCAGTGATGCATCAGAATGTCGCCTACAATTGCCGCGTAGTGTTCTTCAACCGGCAGCTGCTGTTGATTCGACCCAAGATGGCTATGTGCGACGATGGCAATTATCGGGAGTCGCGCTGGTTTACTGCCTGGACGAAAGCGCTACAAGTGGAAGACTACTATCTGCCGCGGCTAATCACACAGCATACGGGTCAGGAGACGGTGCCATTTGGCGATGCTGTAATCGCGACACGTGACACTTGCATTGGCTACGAAATCTGCGAGGAGCTGTGGAATGTGCGCAGCAAACACATTGAGATGTCTTTAGCGGGCGTTGAGATAATTGTCAATGGCTCCGGTAGTTATATGGAACTGCGCAAAGCCCACATTACCAACGATCTGATCCGGAATGCCAGCTTCAAGGCCGGCGGTGCATATCTTTTTAGCAATTTGCGCGGCTGCGATGGCCAGCGAGTGTATTTCAATGGTTGCTCAGCCATTGCGCTCAACGGTGAGATATTGGCGCGTGGCAAACAATTTGCACTGCAAGACGTTGAGGTCACGCTGGCCACCATCGATCTGGAGGAGATTCGGGCGTATCGTGTGAGTCTACGTTCGCGCTGCTCGATAGCCGCTGGTGCACTGGCGTATCCGCGTATTCGTTGCGACTTTGAGATGTCCACGCACAATGATATATTTAAGACATCGACGGCACCGATACAGGTGCCGAGTCATACGCCCGAAGAGGAGATCGCACTGGGACCCGCCTGCTGGTTATGGGACTATCTGCGTCGATCCGGCCAGGGTGGCTATTTTCTGCCGCTCAGCGGTGGTGTCGATTCCAGCAGCTCGGCGACCATTGTGCACTCCATGTGCCGCCAGATTGTGCACGCTGTGCAGCTTGGCGATGCGCAGGTTCTCTATGATATACGTAAAATCCTCGCCGACACGGACTATACGCCGGATAATCCAGCAGCTTTGTGCAATCGCCTGCTGGTCACTTGTTTTATGGGCAGCGTCAACAGCAGCAAGGAGACGAGACGTCGTGCATCCCAATTGGCCAGCCAACTGGGCAGCTATCACATCGAGATCAGCATTGATTCGGCCGTGAATGCACTGCTGGGCATATTCAATGCAGTTACTGGACTAACGCCAGTCTTTCGCACCCAGGGTGGCTGTGCCAGGCAGAATCTGGCATTGCAAAATATTCAGTCACGCATCCGCATGGTGCTCGCTTATATCTTTGCCCAATTGATGTTGTGGGTGCGCAATCGACCTGGTGGTCTGCTGGTGCTCGGTTCCGCAAATGTGGATGAATCGCTGCGTGGATATATGACCAAGTATGACTGCTCATCGGCTGATATCAATCCCATTGGTGGGATTTCCAAGTCGGATCTGCGACGTTTCCTGGCCTATGCCAAGGACAAGTGAGTAGTCAAAATCAAATTAATCAATAGAGAGATAATTATAATTGATTAATATTTTGCAGATATAATTTGCCAGTTTTGGAGTCAATTATCGAGGCACCGCCCACCGCCGAACTGGAACCGCTGCAGGAGAACGGAGAACTGGTGCAAACCGATGAGCAAGATATGGGCATGAGCTATGCCGAATTGAGTCAATATGGACGATTGCGTAAACAATTCTTTTGCGGACCCTACAGCATGTTCTGCAAGCTAATGGCCACCTGGAAGGGCGATCTTACGCCCAAGGAGGTGGCCGATAAGGTGAAGCATTTCTTTCGCTGCTACGCCATTAATCGGCATAAAATGACCGTACTGACACCGTCGGTCCATGCCGAAAGCTATAGTCCCGATGACAATCGTTTCGATCATCGCCCGTTCCTCTATCGGGCCAACTGGAGTTGGCAGTTCAAGGCCATCGATGATGAGATCGATAAGTTGCAGCCCATTTACACGCCCTCCTCAACACAGTTGAGGCCGAACAGCGATGACCTGCTGCTCTCGCATGATATCAGTACGCAGCGTTCCTCGCATATGGATGACTCCAAGCACTCGTCGCCGCTATCGTGTGCGTCTCTCGATGTTGGTGTTAGCACGGCTGGACTGCCCCATATGGATATGCCACCTGCATTGGGCAAAAAGCCAAGCGGCTACTCCAAGGTGCATGTGAATGTGCTTGGCAAGATTAAGGATCGCACTGGTATACCAGTCTAAGATTGTTTTGGATCGTTGCATAACTCCTGTGCCGGTTAGCACATTAAGTGTCTTATATCCGTATCGTACATTTTTTTTTCTAATAACTGTTAGATACTATTTGTTTTGTTTTTTTTTTTATTAGATATACAATTGTAAACTTTAGATACATTTGCCATATGAGCGGATATTTACCAAAAAAACTGTTGTAAACGCCGCTTATATAAGACCATTGGATAAGATTAGATTTCTAGTCATAGTCGTAGTGCATCTTCATCAAATTTTTAATAGAAATGTCTACATGCATTCATAGTACAAGCAAGCAAACCTAGTGCCCTTATTTCATTAGCAATTAGAAAAGCTTTCATACAAAAAGATTGAAAAAAAAAACTGTACGAATTATGACTAATGTGCTTAATCCAAATTTTGAAATAAACTTTATCTGAATATTCTATTTGTTTAATTATACGGAATGGTATTCGAATATAAAGCACGATAAGCGATTATAATTCAACTTTTACGTGTTTAGTTTTTGCCAGCTTACGAAAAATACACGTTCTTCAAAATATGTCGAAAACGTTTTAGAAAAATCGTATTCGCTGCAATACGTATTCTAAAAATATATGTTTTATTTATGTTCTTTTTAATTTTTTTTTAACCACTTAATAGGCCAAATACATTCATGTATGAACAAAAGCATTCATGCTGAAAAAAGTGCAGCTATACGTTAATGTATGTATATCATTTTATTTAGAAAATCGAGGACTATCAATAGAAAACATTAACATTAACAGTGAATAGAAACCCAACGTTATTTTACTTGTGTCAATTAGGCATTTTATTTATAATCAATATTTTAATTGAACAAATGTAGTTTGAATAAATAATATTCAGTACACATCATAAATATGTTCTCTACGCGTATCTCGGATCGCCAGACCTTCGAAGGTGTGTGCACGCACTCGCCGTAGACTTATGTCCGCCACTGTACTTACAAATACACATGTTCCGCAATACCCCGTTTGATAACTGTCACGATATGTGTGTATAATTTAAAATATATGCGGGCGTGCAAACGTAACACACATACATACATACATACATACATACGGACATGCGTGTAAATGTGATTATTCGTATAAGAGCAAATAGTTTAATGTAAAACTAAACAGTAGACGGGCTCCAATTGGTGTAGATGCATACGTGTTTACATTTATAATACAACATGTGTGCACACACACATACATAAATACAAACAAACAGCAGACACAGATGCATGTGTGTATGTAGTATGTACATACGTATATTGTGCTACAAATTTGTATCACTTTATAACCGCAGCTGTTCGTGTATTTATGTATTAATGTTTGAACAAATAGTGTGTGTAGATTTGTACACAAATACATGTACATGCCCGAGTTAATATAATCATTGAACATTTTGTCACTTATCAAGAGCGATTTCAGAAGCGTTGGCTTACATCGTTTTTGCAAGTCTTTATCAAAAACGATTATCAGCCGGCGCGTCGTCTCTTTAGTTATAACGCAGTCAGTTGAGTACATCATATGGAGGCGAGCACTCCGTGAATACCGCAACAATAATCATGTGCACCGCTGCTAACCAAAGCCAACGATTCGCTATATTGGACTGCGATGGTGGTAGTGATGATGCTTGGGCACTACTCCTGCTCCTCCATGCTGAAAAGTTTGGACATCTTCAGGTACTGGCAGTGACAACCACCGGCTGTGGCAATACAACCTGTGATAACGCCGCTCGCAACATGCGACGCATTCTGACAGCTTGCTCCAGAGAAGATGTGAGTATATTCATACATAGAGGAGCAGCAGATGTACGCAAATATTTTCATTGTATACAAAATGCATATTGCACTCTTGCAAAGGGTATTTAAATTTGTATAATCAATTCATGAAAATCGGTGCATACGAGGTGTGTTCAAAAAGTATCGCGAATTTTGTGTTTTTTCAGATATTATTTATTTATTCATGAATATCTATTTTGTCCCCTTCAAAGTAATCCCCATGAGATATTATACACTTGTGGCAACGGTTTTTCCAATCTTCGAAGCACTTCAAAAAATCATTTTTTTTTATCTTGTTCAGCTCCTCCTTCGATCCCGTCTTTATCTCGTCAAGCGTAGCGTAACGTCGTCCTTTCATGGGCCTCTTCAGTTTAGGGAACAAGAAAAAGTCACAGGGGGCCAGATCTGGGGAATACGGTGGCTGCGGCATCATTAGTGTGTTGTTTTTGGCCAAAAAGTCGCGCACAAGCAACGATGTGTGAGCAGGGGCGTTATCGTGGTGCAAAAGCCAATTTTTGATACAGGTTCTTTGATCCATTTTTTTGAATAGGTAAAAATCGAAGACGATCCAAAACACGTGCAAGCAAAGCAGCTGTCAACATTTAAGTGAACATTCAAAATGGCCGAGCTTGTCGGCATAAGTGAGAGACATGAGTACCAACATAACGCTACAAAAAAATCGAAATTCGATTATACGTAACCCGCGAAAATTCAAAATTCGCGATACTTTTTGAACACACCTCGTATTCCAAAACTATAAGGGTATTTGGGATTCTTAAAGTTTCTATGGTTTTCCACACTTTCCCCGTAATAAATCACCATCTCTATTTGATCAATTTGAGCAATCCTCCCTTCGAAAATCAATTCATTTTGAATTAATAACTAAATTCAAAACTGTATTCGTAAATTGCCTATAGTAGAACAACTATGTTGGACGACATATGGATGGTAATTGTAATCATTTGCTATATGTATGTGTGACAACTATCACTAGATCTTTTTTATCGGTTAGATTCCCATTTATCTGGGCGCTGTTGATCCGCTTGTGGGTAACATCAATGCGGACAAGAAGTATTTTCATGGGCGCGATGGATTCGGGGACTGCCTGGACGCAGATAACTGTGAAAATGTGTCCAGTTTTGTGCAGCCACAGCATGCAGTGACAGCTATACGGGAACTGTGCGAGAAACGACCGCAACAGATCACAATTATTGCAGTGGGGCCACTTACCAATTTGGCATTGGGCTTCGCTATGTATGGCGAGCAGTTTGGACAGAACATCAAAGATGTTTACATAATGGGCGGCAATTATCAGGGCGTGGGGAATTCATCACGCTCCGCCGAGTTTAATTTTCACTCCGATCCGGAGGCAGCACATGCCGTGCTGTTAAAGTGTCGCTGTCCAATCACCATACTTCCATGGGAACCCTGCACCAAGGAGCGTTTCAACATATCTGTTGTGAGTAAACGAGTTCAAACGAACTCTTTGGCCAATATACTTACATAGATATATATATATATATATATATATATATATATGTGTATATGTGTGTGTTCTATCCTATTTTTCAGAATTGGCGGCTGGAAGAATTTGGTAAACAAACTGCTGCCATCAACCACAATGCCATCGATATTCTCACACGGGTAGAATACGCACAATGGATGCCCCTACAGCAGTATGGATTCGATAATTGGAATCCATGTGATGCTCTGCTGGTGGCTATCTGGCTCTTTGAAAAGGAATTTGTGAAGAAGTCCAGCACTTGGCATGCCACCGTCGATCTTACAGGCACCCACACTCGTGGCCAAATGGTGCTCGATCATTTAAAAGAGTGTGAAAAGTTTCCAGAAAATGTGCGCATTATTGAACTGGTTGATGACGAATTCTTTAAGCGTATTATCGAATGGGTAGCTGGCTTGAACAATGCATTCGACTCAAAATAATGTCAATATATATTTTGGAGCATTAGTAATTACTACTTAGCTTTGTGTAGTACATGCGTTTCTTATGTAGTTTTATCAAATTAAAATACTGAGTTTATTTCAAATTCTTGATATTTGGCGGGCATCGCACATATCGATAGTAAATTAATCGATGTCCAACAACTAGTGACAATAGTAACTAGTTACTCGTAAGCACGAGGGTCGTGTAACGATGGTTAGTGAATATCGTCCATCTCTAATGCCTGATTCTGGCAGTCATAGTGGTCGTTTTCGTGTCGTTAAGACGCATGCAATTTGTTTTTATATTATTTTTCCAAGTGATTTCGGGCCTGGTGCTGCTCATAATTGTTATTCATTATATTTATTATATAATAAATGCAATTACCGGCGAATTTCGAAATTATTCAGTGTCAGGACGAAGACGAACGAGCACAACACCCACAATAATACGACCCAGCGCAGCGTTTGTCGACCCAGACCCAATTGAAACAACAAAAGCGATCAGAATAACAGAGGGCTCAGATCCCCTAAGGAAATATTGCCACACACTTTCGACCGGAAAAGCAATGCAAACAAACGATGATGCAAAGTTTATTAAAAAGTGAGTCCACTTGCCACTCAGAATAAAAACTAAACGCAATATGCGTACATACATATCTATAGACATATATATATGTATATATATATATATATATATATATATTTATATATAATGATGTTTGTGTGTTTGTGTATGTATGAACTTAAGAGCAAAGTAGAAGCAGTCCAAAATCGAAACCCACTCACCTTGTCGAATGACTAAAATATTTGCTACCACTGTTGTTATTATCGATTTTTTTGGCTTGCCTTAACGGTTGGTGCCCTACGTAAGTACATGCATACAAACATATGTACGTATGTATGTATGCGGAGACAACTAAAAGTTTTCAAACATAAGCAAACATTCTTGATCCATATTTAATATGCATATCGCAATTAACTCTTAGAATCGCTGGAACGATGAAAACTTATCATGCATTCTCACATTAAAACTTATTGTGAGTTAACAAACCATAATAAAAAAAAATAAATAAGAAGTTGCATTTAACAGCTTTCCACTCATTTTCCGACAATGATAGACTTTACAACAATCGGTGACTCACGTATTGATTAAGAAAACTGGGGCACTTTGAACAAAAAAAAATATATATATATAGTAAACTTCTATGTTCAGTGGGCAACAATTTTTCAGGCAGCCTTCAACTATTTTAAAAAAAAAAAACCTTACATATATAAATTAGTAAAGATTTGCCCACACTAAGCTTTAGCCGTTAAACGATGTTGTCATTGTAAAACCGCTTTGTGTTACAGACGCTGGAAAGGGGGCTGCATTGAGCCGCATCCCACGGATAAGGCGCTAATTGTCAATTACCAGCTGGAGGCGACCGTCTTTGGAGAACCCAACAATCCCATGATTGAGGAGAAAAAGGTTTGTTTTGTTTTTTTTTTTACTATTTATAACCGAATAGTAATGAATAGATTTTTATGGATATTCATATTTAAATCAATTACAGAACTGTCAGAAAATCATACGCTTGCGTTCGCTGACTGCCAAAACAGATCCAGCTGCCCTGGCTCGAGAAGTGGTGGACAAATGTGAACTTATACACAAATCGCAGTTAAACGACGTGGAACAAATTATTTTCTATCTAAAGAACCGCAAAGATAATACAAGCAATGGTGAGTGCCACATTGACAGCTTTTACCAAAAAAAAAAATCGGAATCCGTTATATGCAGATATTGCAGACAATCCACATACAAATAGCCGAAGATCGGCGGCGCTGCACACATCACAAACGCGATCTGCGGCACGATCTCATAGCAGCGTTGCGGCCATACCCAGCAGTGGCATGGGAACGGGTTCGAACGGGCCTACAACAGTACCCATACCAACGGCGGATGTGTCCATTAACAACATTGACGAGTATGTGGAGCTGCTTTATGAGGAGCTAAGTGAGCGAGTACGCGGTTCAGCCATGATACTGCAGATGGCTCGCAATCCCGATAATCTGGAAGAGTTGGAGAAAAATGGTAAGCACTTTTAATTTTGTCTTCTTTTACTTATCACAACTCATCGACTATCAACTTGTATTTTTGTAGAGGCCTGCCTCAGCGCTCTGTCCCGGGTACTGCGCGAAGATTGGCGTAAAAGCTTGGATCTATCCACGAACATAATATATATATTCTTTTGTTTCTCTACGTACACCAAGTTCCATCCTCTCATTGTGCAGTATAAAGTAAGTGCGAAGTGCTAGTTAAGTTTCTGCACAAATTTAATTGTCATCTGATCACCGATAACAGATAGGATCGCTTTGCATGGATGTCATCGACTATGAGCTGCGTCGTTACGAAACTATGCGTAATGAACTGGATATCCGCAAGCAGCCTAATGGATCGGCGCCATTGTCGGCCAAGGCAAGCAAAGAGAAGCTGAATCGTAGCACTGACGACGCCCTCGACATTATGAACGAAGAGAAACCGAAGGAGGTGTGTGAAGAAAAATGTGTATTAAGTGTGTTCACAAAATAATTCAAATATTTGGATATTTTCTCTCAGATGGAGCCACCACGTCGCCGTATACCAGAACTGAAACAGCGTCCCAAATCGGGTAATTGGAGCAGTTTTCACGGAACCATGTCCTCTTCGCTAATAAGAAGTCAAATACTCAACAGCAGCTATCATGAGGCGCTCTCTGCCGGGACCAATTCAAATCCTAATGCAAATGCTGTGGAACCCGTATATCCGGTTGAGTTGAAAGCGCAAAGCAACGAGTCTCTCGATCAAAACGATCCCAAAGTGAAGAAAGAAGAAATTGATCGACTGAACAAACAGCTTAAGATATTTGCCAAGAAACAAGAGCAATTGCTTCGCGTTGCCTTCTATCTATTGTTGAACATGGCCGAGAACGTCAAACTAGAAGAGAAAATGCGGCGAAAGAATATTGTTAAGATGCTGGTTAAAGCGCTGGATCGCCAAAACATTGATTTACTTATGCTGGTCAGCACGTTTCTGAAAAAGCTGTCCATTGTTGGCGACAACAAGGATGAGATGTACGCACTGAACATTGTCTCGAAGCTACCGCGTCTCTTTCAAAATGCGCACACAGATCTGGTGCAGGTTACACTTAAGCTAGTCTTCAATTTGTCGTTTGATGCAACGCTTCGACGGAAAATGGTTGGTGCTGGCTATCTGCCAATGCTGGTTATGTTTATAAACGATGAGAAGCATCACGGGATTGCCGTCAAAATACTGTACCACATGAGCCTCGACGACAAGGTCAAGTCGATGTTCACGCACACGGAGTGCGTACAAATGGCCACGGATGCCATCATAGTGAATCTCAATGTGAAAGTCGATCTGGATCTCATAGCGCTCTGCATCAATTTATCATTGAATCGACGCAATGCACAGATTATGGTTGAAGGCCAGCGGCTGCACAGTCTCATGGATCGCGCGTTCAAATATCAGGACGCACTATTGATGAAACTGCTGCGCAATCTATCACAGCACGAGTCGCTTCAACTACAATTCATCGACTACGTGGGTGACCTGGCCCGCATTCTGGCCATCTGCGATGATGAGTCATTCATTGTGGAGTGTTTAGGTATATTAGGCAATCTAGCGTTGACTGACTTGGACTACTCGCAAATACTACAGAATTTCCAATTAATACCCTGGATACGACAACTGCTGGTGCCCTGCGCTAGAATGGACGATCTGGTGCTCGACACTATCGTCTATCTGGGCACCTGCGCCTGTGATGAGCTTTGTGCGCTCCTCTTTTGTCGTGCCAAGGTCGTAATATCGCTGATTGAATTGCTAAAGGCCAAGCAGGAGGATGATGAGATTGTTCTACAGATCATTTATGTGTTCCAGCAGATTCTGCGTCACGAAAGCACACGCGAGTATATGATCAAGGAAACCGAATCGCCAGCTTATCTCATTGATCTTATGCATGACAAGAATGAAGAGATTCGGAAGGTATGCGACTATTGTCTCGACATCATTGCAATTAGCGATAGCGAATGGGCCAAGCGTATCAAGGTGAGCTCTACATTTATCTCCGATCTCTGATAAATACATTGTAACTAAGTACTTTCGTTATTGTGTTGATTGATACTATGCAGCTTGAAAAGTTCCGTAATCACAACTCCCAGTGGCTGTGCATGGTTGAGTCACAGCAGGATCGCGACAATGAACAAGACTACGTAGACAATAGTGAAAACGATAATGATATAGACACGTATATACGATCTGAGTACTTAGACAATTGCGATCTCTACAACAGCTCGAACATCAACGAGGCCGACAACGACACAAACAGCAACAATAGCAACAATCCAGGCAGTCCTGCCATGTCCACGTACGGCCGGCCTGTTAGCACGTAAGTAATGCAGTGCGATTAAAGTCGGTCTGTTCAAATGGAAAATTGGCGAAAATTGATCTTTCCACACAGCTACCGGCGCAGTCAGGATCTTGATGAACTATACAACATGACCTCAAGCTCGAAGTCACAAGGCTCCAGCCAAGGCGGCAATGATAGCAGTTATAGGTTTAAGTCCAACAAGTCGCTAGACGCTGAGGGCTTACATGATGAGCTGGCATAGTCAGATAGATGATAATGTCACCGAAAACGACTTTACTTACATCGCGAAATTCGGAAGCATGATAATTAGAAACAGTTACGTTATTTAAGCTTCTAGTTTCACGGCGTTTATGTGTAGTAGTTGTATAATACATGTATGCTGACCTATTCACTTGCATACATAAATACATACATACATACCATACATATATATATGATATATTTTCACGCTTATTAGTCAAAGATGTTACATAATTACATATATCGACGAGACAGCATTGTACTCAAGTCACTTGCAAACATTTGCGCACAGGCTACATGTGTATTACTTATAGATGCCTTGTATTATTGTTTTAGTTGTTTAGTTTGTTCTATTGTGTTTGTATGTGCAATAATAGTGCGAAAAGTATTAGAATTATTTTTTTTATTATTTTATTTATTTAATTTGTAACACATAAATATGAATACAACAAATTCAATCTGGTGTTTTATTCTAATGCTGCGGGAGCACAACAGACGACTCACACTTCGAATGCTTCAAGCTATCATCATTATAATAACCTTAATGACATTTAAATTGATATGGAGGTAGATTGTTAATTTGTCTCTATTTGTCTTAAAGACGGAACGACTTAAAGTCGGATGACTTTATTATGTATGTTTGCTGCAATTGAGGTAATCTGAATATTTAATTAAACACACCGCTGCTTTAAAATTATAATGGCTACGCCATACCATAATTTGTCTTAAGTATAATTAAATAGTATTAATTTTTCATGGTCAATCGAACTGTTTACCAAATTTTGTTTATATTTATCTATCTCCTTAAAAAGTACACATTCACACATTAAAATGGGAGCCTCTGTACAGTTTAAATTTACAATTGTTTACCCATTTTTATATGTACAGGGTAAAGTGTATACAAGAAACATTTCGATGAACTATTCAACCAATTAGATAAGAGACGAGGTAAATATCTGCTGCAGTATCTGCGGCAATTTGGTCAGGTCCATGCATACGTAACTCTGTCCAGCCGGCATATCGGTTTTGATTCTTGAAGAAATAATTCAGTTAGATAAATCATATACATATATATATACATATGCTATTAGTACTTACTCGTCGGCCTCCTCAGCCAGACTTCCAATGAATATGACATAGCCCTTGATCTTGGGCTCACCGCGCTTGAGGGCGGACGCTAGATCCTTGGGTGAAATGCCATATCGCGCCAAGTTAGCATCGCTTAGAACAACGACGATGCCATTATCGCAGTCAGGCTCAGCGCCCAGCGTGGAGCAAGCCTCTCGTGCCGCTTTTACGGTGCTGTCACCGGACCAGCAAAATTGCGAGTGAGCGTGCATCATGCGTATTACCTCAAAACGCTCCTTGTCATTTTTGGGTGGACTACCCCCATTGACAAAGGGCAGCTCCCAGCCTTCGCCGCTGTGGCCAATAATATCATAAACAATTTTTTTCTCATAGCCCTCAAATGCTTCCATGACCATCACCACAGCCTCCAATTGGCGATCTAGTCTTCCATCATAGCCATTGAATCTGGGAAAGAGTTGGTGTAGAAGCTATAAGCGGTCAATGGTAACTAAATGATTGGATTACTGTACTTACCTATACATAGATCCCGAGACATCTACGACAAGTTTCAGCCGATTGGGCTTTTCCTGGACATGATCCGCCCAGGGATTCGCCTCGGCGCGTCGCCTGTAAATGTTCTTCTCGCCGGTGATGCCCTCAATGAGGCGTGTATCATCAAGTTCACCATGAGTTTGATACTTTTCCCATTGGCGCTCCTTACTCTTTGTCTGCATAGCCTCCAAAATGGCCTTGAGCTGTTTTACTTGCCTGTGGTTGGGCTCGCTGAACTGCGCATACAATTTATGATCATGGGCAGACATTTTGATCTCTTGCAGCTTCTGCTCGAATGCTTTGCGGTTCATTTCGCGTGCCGCCCGTTTGATTTCCTCGGGAATATCAGCTTTCTCCTCATCGCTCAACTGGTGTACCTTGTGCCCCTTATCTAGGCGAAAGGGTCCACCTTTTCCGCCGAGACCCGCGGTATCCCGACCACCGCTGCCGCCCGCCCACGTATTGCCGCCAACATGAGGTTCGTTTTTGGGATCCAATTTGCCAAATTTGGGTCCAGAGACTCCCAGACCGCTGTGACGCTTCACAGTTAACTGGAGCTGCTTTTGCTGGCGGAGTGACTGCAGTTCGTTCTTTGCATATGCCTCAATTGGCAGGCCATGCTTGGCCAGCACCTGAGTGACCTGCAGCAATGCCTCCGGCTGGTAACGATCAAAGTCAAGCACATTGCCCACCAACTCGGACATGCTCTCTTCCGGATAACGCTCCAAGTGTTTCACAATGCTCACAACTTCCCGCGTCGAGTATGGATAGTTGAGTAGCCCCTCATCAGCCAGGCTGCGAAGCTCGCCAAATGCATTGACAAGCATTCTAAGTGTATTGATGGGCACATTCGGTCCATATCGTTGCAAGAGATAGATCTCCGATTCGGGAGTGGGATTGTCGATGGCATGGCAGCTGAAGACGTCGCCGAGCGCCGCAAAGAAATCGTTACCTAAAAATGGAAAGCCTGGTCGATTTGCCAGCACAATGAGCCGAAAATCGGCGTGCGTCTCAATGCAATTGGGTGTCGTTGCAGCTGCTCCATGTGGCACAATGCGACGCCCATCTGAAAGCACCATCTCACCGCTCTCAACCAGAGTGCGCAGAATGCAGGTAACATTGACGGGCGCCTTGTCCGCTTCGTCAATGACGAGCACATCGCCAGCTTTAACCGCCTTGACCAGTGCGCTGTCACCGTAGACCACTTTGCCATCGCTTAGCGACGATTGCACCGTCAGGCTGTGCACTGTGGTATCCCTGTGTAGCTGCAAATATTCGCGCGGACGGCGCATCAGCTGGAGCAGGCGATCGATGAGCTTGTTCTTGCCAACGCCCTGATTGCCCACCAACAGTAAATGCTCGCCGATTAGATAGTCTTGGAGCAGGCGCTCCAACAGCATTACATGCTGCGGCATCTCGTAGAACAGTGTGCTGGGCACCTTTGATTGCTGCGCCAGTGACATCTCGACCAATTGCATTTGTGTTTCGCCAATTTGCAGTTTGTTGTCCATCTCGCTGATTTCTCGGCGCTTGCCATCGTTATGGACACTTGGAGCTATGCCTGCCTGGAGCATTGCCTGCTCCAAGGCTGTACGCGATAACGAGGGCATAAACTTCATCAGGAACGTGTGCTGCAGTATTTCGTGGACGTTGTTCAGACTGCTTGTGGGATATGCGGACAGGCGTCGGCCCACTTTCAGCAGCTGGCGCGTTGACAGCGTCCCAGCTAAACCCTCAAGCAGTGGATCGGTCGAACTGCGTAATATTTGTGCCAGCGCCAGCAGCTGTTTCATCTCGGGCTGGACATGACCACACAGTTGCACAAGTAGCTCATGCTCTTCACTCTGCTGCAGTGGTCGCAGCTCCTGATAGAGAAACATGCTCAGCAATTCCGGTGTCAGCCAGCTGGGCGTACCACCACCCCGCTTTGGTGGCTCACCCAATGCAATGATGCGAAAGGACTCGGGTATAGCAAGCAGTCCACGTTGAGTTAGCTCACTTTGATCAAGTCCCTGATCCAAGAGTGCCTGATAACGATCCGCACGAAGTAAAGTGGTTTCATCACATAACTGTATCTCGCGATCATGGATTATGCTGCAAGTAGTAAATGAACAAAATTCAATATATATATATTTTGAAATTATACACTTTTTTGTTTGGTGGGTTTTTTGAATTTTTGTAAGATGGCAATTACCGTTGCAGCACTGACGCCGTGCTCTTGTGGAGTCTGTGAAGGCCATTGAGTATGGCCACCGAACCAGTTTTCGCTGCGCGTATTAATGGCGAGTCCCGCCAGATGGTGTCGCCATCGGCATTTGTGATGCGCTGCTGCACCAAATCGCGCGATGTCATGTCCTCATATAGCATCATCGGTTCAGGAGATTGATGCAATAAGCGCAGCAGCTGATTAATTATTGTCATCTTGCCAACGCCCTTCTCGCCAAGCAGACAGACATCGCCAACGGCATAGGATTGGAGCAGCTTTGCGAGTACTTGACGCTGATGCGGCAAGTCCACAAAGTTACCCTTTGGTGGCGCACCCGAACCACTGGGCAAATGTAGTTGAACACCATCGAGTTGCACATGGAGGATGCCATCCGGCAGTTGCTTGCTGGTAATACGTTCCACTTTAGGACTGGGTACGCGTTTAACTTGCAGGCTCGTAAGCAATTCATTAATACGCTGCTGCTGTTGTGACGTTAGCATGGATTGATAGGGATACAGAATGGATATGACATCTTGCAGGCTAAGCGTTGGATTTGCTTCCTAAGTGAGGGACGTATAAGATAAATAAGTGAAGTATTTAGCAGTGACGACCTAATTTTACCATCATTCCAACGCCTAGGCGAAGATTATGTAAGGGGAAGTCAGGGAGCTGGAGTGCATCGTCAGCTGTTTGGAGGGTCAATGCAAAGGTCAGCAGTTGTTTCAACTTTGGGGCGGGCACAGCGGGCGCTAGCTGCTGCAGTTCCTCGAACAGTTCCTGAAAAGTGCAGTGCAGAATGTTTCGCGATTGGAAACGTGAACGTAACGGTGGATCCAGCGGCGTGCCCTTATACTTCTGTATGGGAAGTCCAAGTGCCACTATGCGAAAGTGTTCGGAGACACGCAACAATCCCCAGTCTTCCAGCTGTTGTTGGCTGTGCGTCTGCCAGTTGTGAACAGTATTTTAAAGTATTGTTTATCAGTTAACTTGGCTTACACAAAAACACACACACACACCTCTAGCAATTTGTCGTAACGTTCCGGCGCCATGAGAAATTTACCACTTTCCAAATGCATTTCACGATTCTCCAGTAGATTGTTCAATACCGGCAGCACATTGCGTTCAGCATGCTCCACGCCATCGAGTACCAGAACTCGTCCGTGTAGAGCTGCCCGAACTGCCGGCTGATCATGGTATAGGGCTGTCTTATTGTGAATCTCACGTCGTTGTTTGAGATCGCTTTCGGTGGTGTCGCGACTGAGCGCCACGTATTCCAGTTCACGATCCGTCACTTCTAGGAATTGCATGACCAGATGTCGCCTCATTGGTCCTGGCGCGCCCAGCAAAAACATGTCCTGCTTCAGTGAGTCTTTCTGCAGCATCCATCGCAGATGGTGCAGGGCCGTCTGGGTCAGCTTTAGCGTTCCATCCGGTGCGTAATTAACTATGAATATCAACTCATTGTATAGATATATACATATTGGATATTGGATATTGTATAGTTAAATGAACTTTGATCTCTCAATCTCAGCTAAGCTTTACCATATTTATGGGGCACCAAATGTGGCTCCTTGGGCTTTACCAAGGGCATTGTTACATCACCAATCGTTATCTGACTACCATCCAGATCTTTGGCATCCCTGCTGCCTGATATGGCCCAGCCCCGTGTCCAGCCATTCCAGCAGCCTGTGTGACGCAACAGGTAACCGCTGCGAGGTTGAAAATTTGAAAGCATGGCAGTGGCTCACAGTGGATTGCAGTCGAATGAGCGAAGACCAATCGTTGCCGATTATAAGTCAAGACGTCTGACTTTGTTTATTTAAATACATATATTTAAAATACATACGCTTAACAGATGATTATCAAGTGATAACACAACAGCGTTGCCACTGCGTTAGCTTTATAAGAAATAATATCTTGCAGTGTTGTAAACCAAATTTTTGTTCCGTTTGATGTAGAGAAAAAAATTCTAAGGCATCAAACCAACATCTGTGATCCCATAAGGTATACGAGGTGTGTTCAAAAAGTATCGCGAATTTTGTGTTTTTTCAGATATTATTTATTTATTCATGAATATCTATTTTGTCCCCTTCAAAGTAATCCCCATGAGATATTATATACTTGTGCCGAAGGTTTTTCCAATCTTCGAAGCACTTCAAAAAATCATTTTTTTTATCTTGTTCAGTACCAACATAACGCTACAAAAAAATCGAAATCCGATTATACGTAACCCGCGAAAATTCAAAATTCGCGATACTTTTTGAACACACCTCGTAAGTGTGACACATGAGTACCAACATAACGCTACAAAAAAATCTAAATTCGATTAAACGTAACCCGCGAAAATTCAAAATTCGCGATACTTTTTGAACACACCTCGTATATTTTTAATATGCTGAATAAAATATATATTTTTTTTACAAATAATTTGGAACTGAGCGGGGACTCAAGCTATAATGGAAAAAAAATGTAAAACTGCTGCGAAATTGTACCTACAAATTTTGCAAATGAACGTCAGTAAAATAAATAACAATTGAAAGTACGCGCAATGAATGTATTTATCGAAAAGCTCGATTGTCCCAAATTATTGCAAACGATATCAAAAACTATATGTTGCCAGAACGAACAAATAAGCGTTTATCGAAGTGAATCGATTACCCAAAATGTTTGCAAGCAATATTAACAAAGTACAAATATCGAAATTTCATCGATATGTCAATTCTTAATTTTATATATTATTAGCATTAATCGATTCTTTGACATCTGTATTGCTTTCGCTGCTGTGATGGTAGACAAGGACTTGGACAGCGGTAATAGCATCTGCAATCCGGATAAGCTGCCGTTGGGCGACTTGAAGCTCACGCTAATCGACACCGATGGCATCCGGCGGCAAGTGCCTGCACTTGTAAGTATATAATTTAGAGTAACCATATCATGCATTTTTGCCAAGATTACGAATTGTGAAATACAAATATAAAACAGGATCTGCACTGGCTGACGCGGGACAAGCCATTTAACTCATATGTCTGTATACTTAGTTCGTATGGGCGCACCAAATCTGGCGTCGCATTGGAAGAATGGCATCATATCGCCGCCAGTTGTCTGAAAGATTTCGAGTTTCTACTGCATCTGAGGCATCACGAGTAAGTGCTAGTTCCTAACGAGACTTCATGCCAAAATTAACTGTTCTTGCCGCAGATTTTGGTCGTATATGCTGTATGACGAAGCGGCAATGAGTGCCGTTGTGACATTTCTGCAGCGAGCCAATCCCTACTATAGAAAGGAAGTCGAAAGCAGTACAATAGGGGAACATGATGCAGCCCTGACCAATGCAATGTCACTTTACGCCGAACTGCTTAATCGGGCGGTGCGTATACTTATGCGCCTACTAACTGCACAGGAATCGGCAACAGAGTGGATAACACCAGAGCACCACAGTTCCTTATTGTATGACAACTATTTAATGTCCGTGCCGGTGCTTTGCGATCTGGTTATTGCAGTCGGCGATGCCGATGCGAATAATTTAAAGATTCTCGAACAGATATTTGAGACAGTGATACGAATTCAGCCCGACTATTTAAAAGATTTGCAGGAGGGATTGGCTTTCTATGAGAATGCCTTCCTAAGCATGCAAATTCAAGTGGATAACGAGGGCTGTGAGGGCGCCGGTGGCGGCACACTTTTGGATCCCGATGCAGAAACACCCTATGACGATGTTGTGCTATTTGCCTTGGACTGCGCCTATACGCTGCGCATGCTCATCCAGCTGTGCCCAGAGCTGCTGGAAGCTTGTGAGCAGCTCAAACTTGTACAGATGTAAGAGAGTGTTTGTTATTGGTTGTGCACCAATAATATTAATCATCCATGATTCCATTCTCCATTTATATTCAGCATTGCCAACTTTTATGATCTGACCATTCCACTGCTGTACAGAAACATTTACCTCATTAATGCACAGGCGAGTTCATTGTGCTGGCTAAATGAGGCACGCCAGCAGTTCCTAAACGTTGTGCGGCGCATAACCCATGCACAGTTACAGTCTGGACACGGCAAACAGCTGGTGGAGCTGTTACAAGAATGCCTCTCAGCGCAGACCTTTGTGATCGACTATCAGCGCCAGTATCCGGTGGAGCAGGACATTGCTATACTGGTGGAGCGCTGTCCGAACATGTGAGACACTAACTCCACACCACAATCGTTACATACTTATTTTCTACTTCCTAAACAATGCAGCAAGAATTACAAGGTGGATTTTATAATAGCTGGCTACCAGAAGACACTTGGCTCATGCACCAGCGGCGTCATTGCCGAGAAACAAATACCCTGCAGTCTTAAATCTGATGATGAATATGGAGAGGCTAAAGCATTGCGTGCCCAAGCTGCGCTGCCAGCGGCTGCAGCAACAGGAAATGGTAATAGCGCTCGCGACATTGATCTGGAAGTGTTTGCTGTGCTGGATGTACTGCCCGATTTGGACATGGGATTCATTCGCCGGTTATTGCCGCGCTACGACAACAGCGAACAAGCGATTGCTGCTATATTGGATGACAATCTGCCGCCCGACCTGGTGCACGTGACTCGCCAAGAGGCGTTCATACCAGCCGATCCGCAGGACAAATTGCAACGGGAAACCGGTGTGCGGCATTACAATGTGCATGACGGTGACAAGTACGATGTTCTCACACAGGATAATCCGCAGTGCATTATCAAGCAGGGTAAGGGCCTGCCCGGAGCACCATGGAATGCCGAGCAGTTGCTGGATGACAAGCGCGATATTGGCCAATTGAAGAAGCGCTATGAGCAATATTCGTTAGTAGAGGAAACGCCACATGAAAACGGCGCCGAATACGATGACGACTACGATGATAGCTATGAGGCATTGAATTACGGACAAGCGCCGCCGGTTCAGAGCTTGCTGCGTGCCAAGCTGCAGCAGGCATCGGCTGCTAGCAGTGCGTACGAAGCGCAGGATGTGTCCGAAGATGATCAGGATGATGATTACGAGATGGCGGGTGGCGATGATGAGCGCAAAGGTACCCAAAAAGCAAACACAAACACCAAACGCAACGACTTCTGTGAGAATCCAGAAATAACACGCGCACGCTATCAACAACGCCAAATGACCAAGTACGGTCAGCGGCCCCAGGCCAATGTGGAGGGCGCGCCCAAGGGACAGGGTCAGACACAGCAAACCACACGCAATCGCAGCCAAAAGGAAGCGCACAAATCGTCGCGCGCCAATCACAACCGCAAGGCTGGTGCCGCCTTCAAGCGCAGCAAGGGCATGATGTCCTAATTGCAACAATCTGTGCTTAATCCATTCATATGTACGTTCCATCACATTTTCTACTTTTTGTAATTTGTTTAAAACAAAATTAAATTGTCTGTATGTGCGGTTGGAGGAATCACTCGCGACTATAAACATTTAAATAACATTTTCAGAAACATAAATTGTTAATATGTTTTGTGGCATTTTCCGTTTAATTCATCGAGTCTGCAAGATACATCCTATGGATATCTTTTTGGCGGAGTTTAGCTCGGCTCCTTCGTTGGACATCAAGTGATCGAAGACAACCTCGAAATGGAAGTTGTCCATTTTCCGAAAGATGAAATCGATGATTAGAACTGAATTCAGTAATGAATTAATTGCATATCAGCTGTGTATTCATATCAAATCTAACATTCTTTATATGTATATACGTATGTGATCTGTGCTGTAAAAGCTGCAGGAATAATGACAGAATAATAATTATAAATGTGGTACTTGCGCATCAAGGATTTAAAGTCATTAAATAATAAAACAATATTATTATTATTAAAGCAATGCACGATTTAAATACCTAAACTAGTTCCATTATGGTACTCACTTTATGGAAAACTTTGAAAACAAAAAAAATATAGTTAGAACTGAGGTAAGCCTTCGACTTCCTTACAATGTCTACTGTGATTGATACGTTTTTGCTTCCAGAGATGACTTACAAGAATATTTGCATAGTTTATTATTGTATTTATTATTACTATATATGGCTTTCTTTAATATTCAAAGATTATTAGCTAAAGTGTTGTATAATATAAAATGTTTGGGTTGATTTCGTAACTTTGGTTAATGCGTGTGTATTTCACAAAAATCTGCTCGTCGCCTTAAGTAAAATTTCGCTTAATAATTGGAGGAGTACAAAATAAAATGTTGTCTATGCGTGAGCATCGTCATAATTAGTTGGCAGTCGAGTATGTGGAATGCTGGTCCTCTTCCTCATCGCTTGGCTCTTTGGCACTTTCAGGAAACGGTTTGCACGTGTTAATTAATTCTTTTAAGCGCATTTCCACATGCTCATCCATGTACGACAGAATGTGTTCAAGTACAAAGCTTTTTAAGTCATTGCCTTTCTCGTCGTATACGTTATCCACGAAAATCGTCGAGTTAAAGCCAAAATTGACAATGGCCGTAAACACACGACATGGCTTTCCTTGCTGACGATAGAAGAATTGGTTGCGTACCAGTCTTTTTGCCTCCTCAGACCACAGGCGCTCCAAATTGAAGGGTGTCAGTCCAGTGATGCGTAGATCGTTGGCCTCAAAGGTAGCGTTTGTAAATTGCTCCTCGCATTCGAGCAAATCCGATTTTCCTATCAACACCAGATCAGAGCCCGCATCCAGTTGTTTGATTGTAACGCGATTTAGAGCATTCACCTCTAACACCACCACACGTTGATACAGCTTGTTATGTTTCACCACGCACAAGTCACCAGGCTTGGGGTCTAGATGCCGCCGTTGATTCTTCGACTGCTCATAGTGCAGCTGAATTCTTTCGCCCAGCTCGGTAACAGGTATATTAAGAAAATATTTGGTGACCTTGAATTTAGTTGACCGTACACTAAGTTGGGATGGCGAAAAGCTCTGTAATAAATAAGCACATTTACATTAATTTTGTGTAATGATGATGTTATAACTAATTGTAGGCATCTATTTAAAGTTTGAATTCTTTGCTTCAGTTTCAGCAACAAGTTGTGAACATCTTTTATTTAAAGATCTTTAAGAGCTTTAAAAATGAGTGTAAGGCTAATAAGACAACGATTTTACGATCCTATCATATTCATACAACTTTATAGCCTATTTATTAAACGGAAAACAGAAGCCGAAAGCGCCAGAAAAGTTAGGCTATCTGTTAATCACAAATAAATCAATTACAGTGATCCCTGCATGGACATTATTAACTTACCATTAGCAAATGGAAACTTATTGAGCTCTTTTTGGGATAGTCTTTCAGCGGCCTTGGCTCATTATCCCAGAGGAAATGCCGATACTGGCACGTGTGACGGTAGCAGTTGCCGTAGCGCAACAGCTGGTGGCATGCCGCCTGATTGAGCCGCGGTGTCCGATCTTCGAGTTGCGTTCGAGACGTTGTCAGCATTGACAGCCAGTAGTCGGGCGGCAATCGTTCGTGCTTGAACATAAAATCACAGATTAGCCAAATTTGTTCAAAATCCTGCAGGCAAATGGGTATTGTAGATGTGGCATTGCCGGAGTTTGGCTGCGAATGATTATTGCCATAAAGGATGGTGTAGCGTGCCTTGAACCGTTGCCAAAAGCTTGGAAATTTGAAATGCAGCAAACAATCAATTTTCACATCACACAAAATGGGTAGCACATCATCGACGACAATTAGAACACTGGCCGTGCGTTCCTTTGACCACTTGCTAATTAGTAGCTCCGTACCATTACCTAACTGGGCTACGGCTAAAGTATCGATATTTGAGGCAAGGAGTTGATTGCATAGTTTGAGCGCATCTGCTTTCCCGGAGCATGCGAGGACCACTCGCTCCTCTTCTAGGTTCTTTGCCTGCAACAATTTCAGCATATCCCGCTCAATATGTTCCGGGCTGGTTAACAGCAGTTCCAGCTTTATGCCACTGTAAGCCGTCGCCTCCAATGCATCTTCGAACAGGAGCAGCAAATCTGGCAATTTTGATAGTAGACGACCCATCAGTTTATCGGTCCATAGGCGCCCAACGATGAACAGCTGAGCATGGCCAGCCTCGAAGCGGAGTAAATCCAAAAGCCAAAGCATTACCTTTTCGCAATCCATTCGGCTAGAACGCCAGATCAAATCAAAATTGTCAAAGGCCACACATCGCAATGCAAGTGGGTTAAGGATGGATTTCAAATTGCTTAGCTGCAACAGCATCTCAACATTGGTAATGAGGATGTTGCTGGGACGTCTCAGACGCGCGGCGACCATGCTCAAATTGCTTCGATCGAAGAGCTTTACAATGCAGCAGTCCAGCAGTTTCATGCACCACATATGAATCTGCTCGCCTTGTTTAGCATTTGCACAGATGATTATGCTACTGGGACCAAAGTTGCTGCTGACTTCAGTGTTAAGCCGCAACGCCTCCTTATAGACCCGCTGGCACATCGACGGCAAATAGCACCAGGTTTTGCCAATCATCTCATTGCCGATGACGCACAGGGAGCGACCAGCAGCAGTATGTGACCAAGCATAGCGCTGTATGTTTTTCGCGTGCTCAATGGACAACCCCTTCATCGCATCCCTTATATGCGGCTCAATGGCGACCACATCATGAATTTTACGACAGAGTGTTTGTTCCTTCCGGCTCCAGGCAAGAATTCCGTTGTTATTATATGTGTGGACATTGTCAGCGCCCGTCTCCAACTGTTCGCTTGTGACCAATTTTCTTATTTCCTTTATGTCCTTAACAACAGTGGGTTTGATTTTGGCTATTGGCCCCAGGTCAGGCAAGGAATTTCCAGTCGGCATTGGGTACAATGTTGCTTTTGTTGCTACTTCAGATGGTACCGCTCCTGTCGGATTTTTTGTCGTTTGGTTCGCTATTGAGCACATCATGACCAGCACTTGTCTATTGTTGCCTGGCAACGAAGTGAGCGCTTGGAGGCGCTTTTGGAACACGTGTGGCAACGTCTGTGAAGAATGTACCAAGTAATTCACACAGTTGATTTTACCCAACTCTACTAGAAGCTGCAGCACATTATCGGATACAATCAGCACGGGATTGATCAACTGCCAGGGGTAGAAGAACACAGGTATGAATTTTTATCTTCCGGGTCTACGAAAATGAATACTTTTGCAGAAATAGTTATTGAATTCAACATATAATATTGTGATCTCAGCCAGCACTGAGCGATTGTATGAAATGAAATATGCATACAAATCTACAAATATTAAATTATCTTTATACATTCAAAATACAAAATATTTGAAAAAGAAACAAGAGAATCTCTCTTGAAGATCGATGTTTTGTGATAAATAAAAAAAAGAAAAAACATTAAAGCAAGAATTGGGCTTCTTACGCCGCTTGTCCATAGGCCGATGCATGTTCTTATCGTTGTTACATTGGACTCGTTGACCAAAAGACTGGCGACGCTGCGTTTCCCCAATTGCTGCATTAGGTGGGCTGCTTCATCCGACTGTTCGCAGGCGATTGCAATCCGGACAGTGTTGAAATCTTTGGTTTTAATGCTTGCGGCTAGGAAATCAAGACCGGCATCTACAGATGTCGGTGTCACATATTTATATGTAACACCATCTAAATGGTGTGTTGTGATCTTTACATTGGCGTTCTCATCTTTCTGCTCTGAAAACAGCTGTTGCTCTGGTTGATGCATGGCTTGCTCAGAATGCTGATAAGGATCTTCACCATGTGCATGTAAGACTCCACGTCCCACAATTTGTTTCAAGAAACTGCTGAATCAGTGATTAAAATAAAGATGATCATATTTCAGAGCAAAATTTGAATGCTGATTTAAAAAACAAAATATTAATAAAACTGTTTTTTTTTTCTTGGGTTTTTTTTTATATAAATACTCATTTGCAGCACACGAAAATGAAATACCTGTATAACTAGAAATTGTACAACTAAACTACATACGCACAAACTACTTTTGAAATCAAACGAGAGTCAAGTAAACAATTGAAAGAACGCACATTGAAAGCACTAATCGAAATTCTCGATTGCTTCATATGATTGCAAACGATATCAACCAATTCTACATTCATATAACGATCGTTCATCGTTCATCAACAAAGTAGAAATATCGAAATCGCTTCAATATATGTATTTTTTTTATATCAGAATCATTCGACTCATACAGTTTTGTGTTGATTTTATATTCAGTCCATTTTACCACAGACCTTTAAGTGGTGGAATTATGCTATTCTGCTGGAGCAAAAGTCCGCGCTTAATTCGTACTTTTGCTATACAATCGATCTTGATTGACAAGATACATTCCATCACATTTTCAGCTTTTTGTAATTTGTTTACAACGAAATTTGCCAATCTAGATGTTTTGTAATAGTATTCAATTCCTCCCTCCGCTGTTTAATAAAATCTTATGCAGAAACGTTGATTTGTTTTGTGACAATTGGATTTATTAACGCACATTTATTTTAAATTACATTATATGTATATATAGATTATATCGAATAAAGCTGCTTCCTTTAGGATTAGCGCGAAGACGCCTGTTGCTGCTGCTCCGTGTACAACACGTTAAGGACTCGCATCTTGGCGCTGTGGCTGGCCTGCTCGCACTTGACGTAGTTCGTGCGAATGAACTGCTTATAGGGCGTAATCAGCTGGTCGGTGAGAGACAGGTTATGGATATCTTCGCCACTGCATGGTTCCACATTCACCTCAAACTGGCAATAGTGACAGCGCAGCTGTGACGCCTCGTGTTCAAACTTGATATTGCCAAAGGAGCGTCCACGGCAGAGAAGACAAGTGTACTTGTAGCTAGCAGTACAGTCACCAATTTCAGGCAGCTCAGGCAGCACGGATTTGGCGCGATAAGCCCTGCAATAAAATATGATTGTTCACAAATGTGTAGTATAAACATATAAACATATATTGTGTGTCGTCAGTCAGTCAGTTAGTTAGTTTTAACCAATGCTGTAGAACAATTTACTTTACGGAAAAAAAACGTCTGCGTAAAAGGTGCACAAACCTAGAGTGGGTTTAATGAACTACTATTGTACACGAGTGTATTTAAATACAAATATAAAGTAATAGATGTCTGCAATTTGCACACATTTTGATCTATATGTGCATCTTTATATATATGTACAACATAATTTAACTGTAGGTGTCATATTACATGATATATATAATACTCGTATACTGATTGGCGCAATCACAATGTGAAACTTTTGTTACATATCACTGTAATGAATTTGCTAGTGTTTTATTGCACTCACCACTTGCGACAGTTGTCGCCGTGTCCTATCTCGCGGTTGTAGGTAAAGGCAGCTGCATGGCACATCTCGTGCAGCAGGGCCTTAACCATTAATCCTGACTGTTTGATGTTCTGCGATAGAACAATGCCGGATACACGCTGTCCAGCAGCTTCAATGCGATGCGTAAGGGCGCTAGGCGTGCTCATGCTGGACGCCCAGGCAATTCTCAGACGCAGGCCACAATGGAAGACCGTGTGGTTGAGCATGTGGAACAAGGTCTTGGCTAGCTGCGACTTGCACGTTTCGAACTCACGTTTCCGGAAGTTTAATGCAAGTGGATGACACATATTCAGTGGCGTTGTTGCTGCAACAGAAATAGACCAATTGTGATCATTATTGACTTTCAAGATGCGAATACGGCAACTACAAAAAAGTAAGCGATATGAAATCTGTGGATATCTATTTAATAATCTAATATTCATTTTGAATGAGTTTCATTCATTTATACACATTTCCCATTGGTCAATTTTCCTTACAATTTATTTTTGAATCTCGCTCGTTTTTATGCAATTGCTCTATCTCTTTTACTCCTACGATATGCTACATACATAACTTAAGAGTGTGATTTGGATTTGAGTGATGAATACTTGCATCTTAATAGTAATATTATAGGTGTTGATTTATTATTTAAACCACGAAATATTATCCATGTCTGTAGCTTTAAAATATGGATCGCAGTTAAGCTTTTTCTAAAATTGCATTATTCGAGTTTAATAAGGGATTACAATTTGAATTGGTAAAAAGTACTCACATTTCAGCGAATCGACGAAGCCGTATAATCCACTATGGGGCAATGTTGAACTACAGATTTTTTTGTGCCTTTGACAAATTTGTGCACGATGTTCCACGCTGAGCAGACCACTCAGATCGATGGGCTCCTTGATGTGTTGAGGCGTTTGACTTTCGAAATAGTTTGCATTGACACGTTGCACCATATGGTCAATTAGCAGCATTTTCATATCGTTCGTTATTTCCGAACTGGGAGATTTGGGATGATGACTCAATGGTCTCGCCAACGATTTTGCCTGTGGCGAGGGAAGCTGATCGTTGTTGGTATTTAAAGACCAGAGGCGACTGCGCTGCACGGGCGAAGGCTCTTTCTCATCCATCTGATTGCCATCAAGGTCATAGTTAGCCATTGGATTGTAAAGACGGCGTTGCGGTGCAACAAGACCCAGAAATTTTTGCAGCCGCGTCTTCAGCTCAGTATCACGCTCGACGTCCGCATCAGCCATTGGCTCAGTGTTAACAATGGCCACTGGCTGCATCAAATCCAGATATATGATTGCGTCTGTTTCGAGCATGGTGCTGCTGACATCACTGCTGCTACAGCAACTGCTGTGCATGGAAATGCGTCGCCCCGACTCTTTCTGCTCCTGCTGGCTGTAGTCGTGGTCACTTTCTTCGACATAATCCTCATCATCATCATTGTCATCATCGTCATCATCATTAATAGCATCCTCATTATCGGCAAAATCAGGATCATTCGAATCATCAGTGTCATCGTCGTGCTGTTCCGACGAATAGTCAAACTTATGGTCGATTCGCTTGCGCACAGCTCGTCCGCTGCGTGTGGTTATCACATCACAGCTTGGCAACCGCGACGTATCCGTCCGCAAATCTATATAGGAACGTCATGAAGGTGTTTATAATTTATGATTTGTGGGTACTTACATTGGTTCCTCGTGGCGATTGGGTAGCCGTCATGCTTGCGCTTCATTGGAGTACTTACAAGATTATCCATGATGCTATCAGAGCTATCAGCTATTGGAATATATTAGTTTGTATTACGGGAATAATTATTTATGATCTAATATTGTTTTGTTTACACTGAGATTGTTATTGAAGCGTATGTAAGAAGCAACTTACTAATGTCATTGATGTCGATATCGCTTTCTGTTTCTGGTATAGTATCAGTATATGAGATACTCAGACACTCCGATCCAAGCAGTGATGTTGAGGAGATTATGCTTGCACTTGATACACTCACGAAGCTAAAATCTGACGAGGCGCATGAAGAATCCACAACGACAATCGCGTCAGAGTCCGTATCCGTGTCGTCACTATTGTCCATATCACCTGCTGTTTGGGGCATTCTGCACGTGAGATCGTGAGTGCTGTTTGGCTCTTGGATCTGTGTGTGTGCACATAGTTTAAACTGTTGCTTGTGAGCCGACACGAACTGCTTTCGTCTTGCTTTTCAAATACTCACTGTACTCGTGCCATAATTGCTGCAATTCAGTTTCGGTTGATTGCTTAAATTGAGAGTGCTAAGTACGTCTATAAAGCTATCTTTAAGCGAAATTTCCCGAGACATTTTCATGCTTTTAATGTCTTCTCTTCACAAAGATGCCGGCGCTATTTAACTGCAGTGCTGCCAGACTGTTTTGTTTTTTGGTTCGCTCGTGAGTATTATTTTGTACTCATTATCGATTTTCTTATCGATATTATCGGATGCTTTGGCATCGCATTGTGTGTTGTGTTTCTTGCAGCACTTGTATTTTTGTAATCACTTTGATAATTTTGCATATTTGTTTGATAAACATTGAATCAAACAACACACAAACATCAGGATGGGACGACGCTCCATAAACACCACTAAAAGTGGCAAATATATGAATCCAACCGACCAAGCCCGTGAGTAGCACCTATCGCCAGGTAAACTATTCACTATACACTATATATCCTCCTACATCCAGGCAAGGAGGCGCGTAAAAAGGAGCTAAAAAAGAACAAGCGACAGCGCCAAATGGTTCGTGCTGCCGTATTGAAGAACAAAGATCCCTCACAGATTCTCGAAGAGATGGAGAAGATAGACGAGATGGGTAAGTGGCACCACCCACTCTAATTTTATTTTTGACAATCTACCCAATCATGATGATGATGTGCATCACTTTTGTCTCCTCCCCAGAGTATAATGTGCTGCAGCCATCGCCACTGAACGAAAAAGTGCTGCGCGACAAGCGCAAGAAGCTTAAAGAAACCTTCGATCGCGTCATGCGACTCTATGTAAGTGTGAATAACAGATTAGTGGGTAATTCGGAGTCTTATTTATTTATTTTGTTTTTTTTTGTGGCTAGCATAATGATGAGCCCGAACACTGGGCAGAACTGAAGCGCAAGGAGGTTGACTACGAGAAGAAGCGCCTGAAAAAGCAGCAGTATTATGAGAGCGTGAAGCATGCCCAGAGCGTACAGATTGATGAGATACCACTGCCAGCGCCGGTGACAGCAGCGAATGCCAGTTCAACCGGTGGAAATACACCCAATAGTGCCAATAATAGCAATAGCACCAGCAGCAACAGCAACATCGTCTTTCCATCTAGCGGCATCCGTATACCACCGCCGCCCATAGCGCTAGCTTTGTCACCATTTGCGCCTGGTGCACCGCCGGGTGTAACCAAAAATAGTGAAGGTAGCGGCGGAAACGGTGATGCACAGACGGAAAAAGCCAAGGATGATGATGACAAGGATTGGCTGGGTGTGCCTCCAGGTCCACCCCCAGATCTGTTTGCCATGTCTGAGCTTAACTCGGATGCCGAAGGCAACAGCGACTACGAAGGCGATGAGTCGACGGTCGCAAGTCCCAAGCTGCAGCAGCGCATGCAGAACATCGACGACTTCATGAAGGAAATGGAGCATGTACACAAGCGCAAGCATCGAAAACTACAGAGCGACACGGAGCACGACAAGGAACAACAATCGGATGACCCAGATGACAGACATGATAGCGCCTCAGACAGCAAATCACCTCCAAGCCGCCGTCGTGCCAGCAGCCACAGTAGTAGCAGCATTACCAGTGACGACGAAGACAACGACGATGACGACGATGCGGATGATGACATGGGCTCCGATGGCGATGAAAAACCGTCACCAATCATTACAACCAAAGAGACAACAGCCAAGGCAATGCCAGTTCCGCCGGGAACGACATCGGTGCCCGCACCGCCGACGGCGCCAACAATGCCTGCCATACCTTTACCGCCAAGTGCGCCAGCGCCGCCGCAGCTGCCGCAATTGCCGCATATGCGAGGCATTGCGCCGCCGCCAAGTGTAATGTTTAGACCGCCACCCATGCGACCACCTGGACCGGGTCTACCTGGCTTTGGGCTGCGTATGCCGCCTGGTCCACCGCCAGGCTCACGACCACCACATGTTCTTGGGCCAATGCCGCGTATGGGCATACGGATGCCTCCTGGGCCGCCACCTGGATTACCGCCACGTATGGGTGGCCATCATGTCAAGCACGTCAACGTGAGTGCGCCGCCCCTCAAAGAACCGGGCAAAGGTGTCACCACAATTACGGCAAAGCCACAAATAAGGTATACTCGACTCGAATCCATTTTTGCGAACCTGATCATTTATTGCCTTATCTTTTTATAGGAATCTAAGCGCAGACGTTACGCGATTTGTACCCTCTACGTTGAGGGTAAAGCGCGAGGATCAGCGACGAACGGCGAGGACCAAGCATTTGGCGGGCGCGCATGATGCTCATGGGGGTGACCGGGGCGTCCATGCGCCGCCGGAAGCGCACAAGCCACCCACTAAAGACGATGCCTACCTGCAGTTCATGAACGAGATGCAGGGTCTGCTGTAGCACAGAAGCTACTTTCAAATTGTGGCGTAATTCGATGATTGTACATTAATCGCATAGCTTAGATTCGGTTAGCTTAAAATTAGAAATTCACCAATGCAAATTAACCAATATTGATCTGGTCAAAAGTCATACAGTTTGCGTCGGCTTCAAAAAGAAAAAAACTACCAAACAAACAAGAGAGAACGCTGCAGTCGGGCGTAACCGACTACGAAATACTTTGATACCATACCTAATAGAAGCTGATAACCGGTAGCAAAGAACAGGGCGGGCACAAGAAGTACTGTCCAAGTTTGCGATAGATATAAGTAGCGTTTCTCCGAAGTTTAGCAATTATAACTATTAACGGAGAGTGAAGGGTGCAATATACATTTGGCAACATTAATTTGGTGAATGGCTTTAAAATTTTAGGGGTTGGGGCCTGGGCATGACATTTGCCGATCTTGAAGGACATCGCCAACAACCTATCAACCAAATTTGGTAACTTTAGCCTTAAAGTTGGGGGAGATATGTATGTGGCTTTATAGATTTACGAAAATCGATGTTTGTCGATTTCCAAGCCTCCTTTGTTCCAAGTTTCAAGTCCCTATCTCTAAGGGTGTCGAAAAAAGTTGCGTCCATACAGACGGTCAGCATAACGGGCATTTCCCAGAACAAAAACACCGTCGGTATCAAAGTATAAAAACCTAGTGTGTAAGGAGTCTTCAGACTGCAGTGCCGAAGATTTTTATGAATGCATATACAAGAATATTTTTCATTGAAATGTACCATTTTTTCTCCATTTATTCTGTTGTGGTCCTCGTTAAAGTATTGTCAAACATATGCAGCTATAAAGCATAAGATCGAATCGATTGGATCAGTCTGAACTTGGATTTTATTAAAAACTCTATTTATGTATTCATTGGAGTATTTTGTTTTGTTTTTTTTTTTTACATACACATAAGTACAGATTGGATAAATTCAGCAAACGTGAAATTTGGAAAAGAAAAAATAATGTAGGGGTTAGTCCCAAACAAAAGATTTGATCACAATTCTTAAATTTGGCCTCAAGACAAAGTTAAATATCCTTTATGTGTGGAAAATCCTTTACATATTTTAGCATGCAGTATTTGGTGTTTCTGCTGCTGCTGTTGCTACTGGCTTCTTCGCGGTCGACTTCTTTTTGGCAAATGGGCGCATCTCGATTAGATCAGATCGGAGCGCGCGGAAACTTCGACGCAGCGTGTCGGATACCTTTTTGGTATAGCTGGTGCTGTTGCTGCACATAGACAGCTTATCCTCATTGGCACTCGCGCTCGAGCGCGTCTCGTGCAGCGGACGCAGTTCGTCCACCTTCAGTTCAGCATTGCTGCTGGCATCCTCACCAAGCGCATTTCGCAAATACTTGCGATTGAAGTGTAACTGGGGTGTGCCCCACTTCCGTTCCAGCTCCAGGCCATTGCCCTCCTCGGAATCCGGTGTTGTTGCCGTCATTGATGATGATGATGCAGACACCTCACCGATCGCCTCCTTGTACGTTCGCGTTATAATCATGTTGGCGGGCACACTCTTGCCATTGGTACCCATTGGCACATTCCTCAGCTGCTGATAATCGAGGGGCAGTGCTGGTAGACTCTGCCGAGACGGCTTCAAGCGGCGTGGCGAGTTTACCGCCGTAACGGTCACCCGATAATATAGCATCTGTTGATTAAATGATGGCAAGAATGATTCGACTTGACGTTACTGCGTCATCATTCTCACTTACCTTATCGTCGGTCACGAATCGCGCCAATTCGGACAGGTTAATTTTGACACAGGTGCCGTCCATCAGTATATCCCTATCATATTCACTATGTACGGGAAACTTTTGGGTCAACAATAGCGCCTCGTTGTCCGGCTGCAGTAGCGTCACCTCGTAGGCATACTTGTACTTGCTCTCGCGGCGATTCGATGTGCACGTCATGGTGAATAGCACCTGCTGCTTTTCGTAGATCTCATAAAAGTTGAACAATTCGTCGTGCGCCTCGAACACATAGTAACCAGTGAGGGGCTTACGTCGCACACCCATATTCCATTCCAGATCCGCTGTGTTCGATTGAAATAGCTTGTCCGTGTGCTCCTCCTCCAGATGCTGCTTCCATTGCACTTCGCGGCCCTGCCATTTGCAATCACCCCAGACGCGTCCCATGAAGCACTTCATCGGCTTATAGATGCACTGCTGCTCGTGCCACGGCAACAACGCCACCGGCATCCTCACCGCACATCCGCCTGCCGCATGACTGCATCCAAAATGTGCCTTGGCGCACAATGCTTCAATAGTCAACGAACGTGAAGCAGTGAATCCCTCCTGCAATTAATAGAATTGTATTATTATTTACCAATAAAAAAAAAGAAAACAGAAAACAGACATCAATGTAGAAATTATAATTACATGAAATGCAATCAACAAAATACAGCTTAAAGTGGAGAAACATTTACAAGTGAAATTCGATTACTGAAATCGCAATGAATGGAACACATAAGCCACGATATAGAATTTGATGCTGATATATTAAAGCTAACTATAAACTTTGGGAAATTCGTTGTTTTCCCAAGGAGAAAAAAGTTTTGTATAAAAAGTGCCTTTCCAGTTCTTCTCGAAGCCACAATTTATATATGACAAATTGCCATGTATTTTTCAACAAAATTTTGGCTTTGTAATGTATTTATTTCTTATGTGTTCGGTTAGCATTTTTGGTTAATACTTTGCCACATTTAAATGTATACCTTAAAAATGTTTTTATCTTGTTTTGAATTTTTGTAGATTTTTCATTTCATAAAACAAATAAACATTTTCAAAGGAGAATTCATTTCAATATTATAGTGCAATAATCTTTAAATAAAGCGACTGCATAAAGAAATTGTAGTGACAGAAAATGGTGCAGCATTTAGCACTGTCAAAGGTGTAAGGGAGGTTCCACTGTACTTGCTGGCAGCACGTCATCGCCTGACGATAAGGAAGCGATGGCAAGATCGTGCTCGATATGGCTTACCTAACACTGACGTCAACACTAAACTAAGAGAGAGGCGTCGGTCTAGAGAATCTCGATCTATATCTATGTACAACTTTATCTACAAATGTATGCATGTGTGTGCGTGTGTGCGTGTGTGTGCGTGTGTGTGTTTATGACATACCTTACACAGCGGACACATGAGCAGAATGCGGGTGCACTGCTCACAAATACTGTGTCCGCTCTTGCAGAGCAGCACTGGTGCCTTCATGGGCCCAGCACAGCCAGGACAACGCAGCTCCTCGATCAGGCTCTCATAGTGTTTGGCCGACACGGTCGCTGCTGGCTGCTGTAGTTGATCCGGTGACTCTGTTGTTGTTGTTGTTGTTGTTGGAGTTGCTTTGTCGGCGGCTACTGCTGCTGCTGCGGCTGCTGTTGTTGTTGTTGTTGTTGTAGCTGGCGCTTTGCTTGTATCCGTGATGTTGGAACGCAGCAGCAGTGTTGAATCACCGTTCGTTAGTGGTGTACGTCCATCACCGGAGCCAGTGCTACGTGTACGGCTAAGCATTGGTGGTTTTGGTGGTGGCGACGTTGGTGATGTCACCGTTGCGGATGTGATTATCGATGGACTCGGCAACGTTGCATATTTCACATTCAGCGCCAAACTCTTGGGCGGCGCAAGTTTTCCCAGCGGCTTTACCGTTTCCCCATCCGCATCCGCATCCGCATCCGCATTCGCTTCCATTTCGTTGCTGTTCTCCTCTTTGATCTTATTGATGGTGCTCTTCAAAAAGATGCGTCGCTGCTCATTGATGTGCTCAATGGTCTTGAGCTGACCCATAATTTGGAGCTGCTCGCTATTGTCGCGAATGCTGCTTGATGTCGTTGTCGTCGTCTCCGTTGTTGTTGTCGTCATTGTGGAGGCGGCGGAGTTGCTGGCGGAGCTGTTGCTGCTGCTGATGGTGCTGCTTTTACCGTTCGCCTGCGCATGACCATTGCTGGCAGTGATAACAGTGGTGTCTTGGTCGGCGCTGCTCATGTTTCCTGCCTGCTTGTTGCCAAATAATTGTGTAATCGCGACTAGTTCTTGGGACACAGTAAAGCTCTCGATGCCACAGCCCCGGTTAAGTGTGTGTTTTTACTATATACATATTTATATACAAAGGTATCGCTTGTTTTGTTGTGTGTGTGTGTGTGTGTGCTGCGCCGTCTTCTATCTTATCAGAACCGCCTAACTAGGCTGCCAATCGATTTGAATTTTTGATACATATATATATACCTGCATATATACATGTATCTATCTATATACATGCATGCACATACATATATATGTATACATGCATATATTTATTTATATATGTAAATATATCTTTTCTGCGTGTCCAGTGTGAAATGCACGTCGATTTGCTTAGTTAGTAGCTCATGCTATGTAGTCAAACAGCTCCGACTACGTTCTCTTTTCAATTACCTTTCGGACGCAACTACGACACATTTGCACAACATTTGAACAGATTATTGCCATTGTCAATTTGCCACGTTTACCTTCGCTTTCGTTAAAAGCGGTTCTCTCTCGCATTTTGAACACAACCAACCAAGCAACCAACCAACCACCCATTCACCCACCCACAATTGCTGCATTTGTTCGGGCCCAAAACAAGGCCAGTCGAAAAGAACCGTTGAAATCATTGTCAATGTCAAGATGTCTAGCACGGCTTACTTGCGGTCTACGTGGTAAACACAACACATACGAGCAAACACATATTCGTCTGTAGGTTGTTGTAGGTGTATGTGGGAAGGGGTGGGTGGTGGTGGCATTGGATTTGACATACCATTCGATTGGAAATATAACACTAAAAAACTTCACATGAGTTTTTCAAACAACCAAAATAATAAGATAATTCAAATCATTGCAACACCAACTTATTTGATTGGCAACCACAATTTGAAGGATAAATAAATTAATAAAAATAGATTCCAACAACATTTTACAGTTTTCTGGAAATGCAATGAACACTTTCGAAGCTTTTGAAAGTTTAAATTACTTCAAGAAGTTGCTAACAGAATAAAATGTAATCTGAACATCCTCGTATTGTAAGCTGAATATCCTTTTGGCTATGACTATTTAAATGATATAATTAAAATGAAAGTAAGTTAGAATGACTATCGCTTGTAGACCGAAATTATTCTGTTGACATTTTAATTTTAGTTCGGAGTTTTAAATTTTATATTTTTGCACATTTTAGTCAAAAGTTAAGCTTTCTGTTTGGCGGCTGGCTGTAAGTTCAATATTCATTCATAAATTTGTGCACTTATATTGTATCAGCAAGGGTGCCATGTATCTCTGCACCTATCAGGATTCCACAACTTAAAAATCATCTTTCGACAGATTTTCGTATGCCAGCTATTTTGTGAGCTTGTTCAGGAAACCCTGGTATAAAATGACCTATTTAATACAAAGTATTTAAATGTTGTTCTCTGAAAAAAACAAGGTTTATAAAGCTTATCAGCTTATAAAATTACAATGTTGAGGCAATAGTTGAGATCTAATTGCTAGTGCAGATTATACAATTTGGAAGATACGAGTTGTCAACCTCAACTCTCTCATATACTTTTGATATCAGCTCTTTAGGTTCTCATCTCTGGTAAAATATGGACACATAACACACACGTGCACACAAATAGAACATGCAACAGGTGGAAACATAAATCCAACGGACATGTGCAAAAATGCTGATGTGAGTTTGGAGGGTTAAGCAGCGTTTTCAGTGGAACCATACCAAGATTCAAAATAAAAATAAACATGCCTGTTTCGGCCGCACCTTGCTTTAAACGTGCTGTTTTGCGAGTCTAACAACGCTGACGCAGATTTTAAAGCTTCCTCGAACATGTTTATAGAGGCAGTAACACAATCGTAACTCAATAAAGTTGGGATGCGATTATCATGATATGCCACAGCCCATTCATGCATGGAATGTGCACACAAATTCTTATCTATTTATATGTTTGCTTATGTAAATGAGAAGGGCGCATAGCCGGACGGGGAGCGGGGTGGGCATCTGCTCGCCATGCCGCAATGCGAAACTTTCCATCCAATTGGTAGATTAAAATTGTTTAAAAAATGCAATTCTCTCAAGTCCCCTTAACGAAAAGCTAGCTACGCCCTTGAAAAGTAGAGCCTCAATGTTACGCTGAAGGTTAAAGGGCTGCGTTGGCTTTCAATTAGGTCCGTGTGTTGGCGTGCGCGCGCAGCAGCATCCACCGTGTCCATGGCGATAGGCAGTCTTATGCTAACGGACAACAGTTGCCAGTTAGTTGCTGCCTTAGTTTCATTGCTACCGGGTGTTTAACGTTATGGCTCCACGGCATATACTCCACGATCTTAGCGTGACGGAGCAGCGTAGCTTTGTTGACTCCTTCGATATGGTAATCAGCGATTGTGATGGCGTCATTTGGCTACTTGTTGGCTGGATACCAGGTGCCGGCGATGCAATTAATGCACTTAAGAATGCCGGCAAATGTGTCAAATTCGTGTCCAATAATAGTTTCCGCACGGACGAACAGTATATGGAAAAATTTGAGCATATCGGTGCCGTCAATGTGCAGGACGATGACATCGTACACCCGGCAAAAAGTATTGTGCGATATCTGAGCTATATGAACCAGCCAGGATTACGCGTTTACTCGCTAATGTCGCTGGAAGCCAATGAAATGTTGCGTAAGCACAACATAGAGTATGAGTCGCTGGTGGGTGTGAAATACTCAAAATACATATCTGTATTGATGTTAATGTGTATGGAAACGATGTGTGATTGCAGCAAATCAAGGAGCATTTGACGTCAGCGACATTGGTTAACTATCTGGCCATTGAGAGACCTGTGGATGCTGTTCTCTTTGACATACACCTGGATATGTCGTACGTGGAACTGGCCAAGGCTATACGTCATCTCCAGTTGAACGAGAACTGCAAGCTGATAGCCGGTGGCAGCGATATTATTATGCCACTGGCCGAGAACCTCAATGTGCCGGGCTTCTATGACTTTTTGCAGCACATCAGTCGCTATACGAATCGCAAGGCAATCTTCCTTGGGAAACCAGCACCTATTCTGGGCGATATGCTCAAGGATATGTTCAATATACATATGCCTCAGCGATGCCTCTTTGTGGGAGACATGCTGGTGCAGGATATACAGTTCGGCAAGATGTGTGGCTTTCAGTCATTGCTCGTCCTCTCTGGTAGCCAGACCAAAGAGCAGATGATTGCCGCTTCACCTGAAGCGCAGCCAGACTACTATGCCGACAGCCTGGCCGATTTCATTCAGTTGTTTAAAAACGTACAGTAGCCGATGATTGTAAGCAACAAAACTAAAGGCCGAATTGCGCACATTGACTAATTTATTGTTGTTGTCATTGATGCCTAATCCTTTGAATATTCACAAAATATATTATACTTTCAATTGCATCACATTTACTATTTTAGATCTCCAGATCCTCGGGATGATAGAGCTCGGAGAGCAGACGATAAACATAAGATGGAGCATGACCGCCGCTAGAATGAATGAAAACCAAAATGAAATTAAAAACGATTAGACTAGCAATTTAAGAAGCACCTACGTATTGGATATAAAGAGTGTAACCAGTTCGGGTGGCACATAGTCAAAAATGGGACTGTAGACTTTGGCATCCCGTGCCGGTAGCGAGTCATACGCAATGACATCCTCTGCACAGCCAACCATATTAAATGCATCTTGCTCACACAAGTGCAATGGTGACAATTTGTACATGGGCGCCAACACAATGACCGGCACTGAGTAGTGCTTGGCAGCCAGGGCAACTGTATAGGCGCCACATGCAGCACGCAGCCCACCATTGGCCAGAACGCTGTGTGTGCCAATGATGACCTTATTGACGCGCGACATCATTGCAAATATGGACGCATCCGGTATTACAATTATCTCCACATTCTTCTCTTGGGCCAAAGTGGCAGCTAGATTGTGACCCTGCCAGCAGAGAGAAAGATTGATTAACATCGGATATAAACATATATGTATATATTTCAGTTGCGCTCAGGCGTATAACTTGTGGGTTGATGAAAAGGTTGAAAAGGTTATTTGTAGGTTGGCCGCAAAGTTAAGCTAGTAGCAATCAGAGACGCCATTCAAAATGAAAGCCAAATCATTTCGATATCTAATCTCCAAATGTGTATGAATGAATTATTAAATGAGTGAATGCAATTGTTGCATAATAATATAATGACAATGTGTAAAATTCGAATTGAAACTAATATGAAATCGATAATTAAGCTATTTCCGGCCAGCGTTGCTTGGTGTTGCGTACTCACCCGACAGGATGGCGCACATTCGGCCACGATGATGGTGAGATACAGTCGTTTCTTGATGGCCCGCTTCAGAAAGTTTTCGACGCTGCGCGAGTGACCAAGGGTAAGTATGATCTCGGACGAGTGAATGTGTTCCTTGGCTTGTACACTAATGTTCTCAGAGCTGGTCTCCAGCTCGGTTTCGACCTCCTGTAAATGATCGAGCAGTGCTTCCCGGAGTCCCTGCTGCGGCAATGAATAGTCGACGCTGACGCAATTCTCGCTGGTCTGCGTGACCAGCTTGTGCAGCGATAGCGATGCTTGCGAATCGTCCGCAAAGTGCTGTACCTTTGCCTGCAGCAGATCAAACTCCTCGCGTGTCATCTTCAGTATGCGACGTGCTATGTTCGAGGTGACGGTCTCCTGTGGCAGTGCTGCCTGCAGGATGCGCGATTGGGCGCGCACAATTTGCATGAGAGCTCTACGGAATTAAGAATACGGAGATATTATATTAAAGCTAGGGGGACGTGGCACTGGGCACGACTTACTCGGCACTTTGCCAGCTTTTGCTCATGATGATGTATTTGAAAATGTCCAGCGTCTTGTTTGTGATGCTGTAGGAGCCTTCCACCAAGCTGCAATAACATTTGCCTGTTAGTAGTTAATACAAAAATTGCCCGTCCAGGTACATTTACCCCATTTCGATGGCATGTATCAGTTGTGTAACTTCTCTTAACGGTTGTTCTCTCATTTTAAAACTGTTTTTTTTACTGTTAATATTGACGAGATAAACGATATAAATAACAAATTGCACAGGCAACGTTGGCTTTATCGGAAGCAAGATGCAATCGATGCCTGATTTGTTGTAAGATAGCTTGTACTCGATGTTCACAGTTATCGTTATCGATATTCAAAGCATATGGTTAATGATTGGTCACACCAGCAAAATAACCATGCACGATAAAGCTGCACGCGCAATATGAGCTAGAAAGCTTGTTTACGTGTCCCAATGCAGACTTCATAGCCAACAAACCCACGAAGACGCCACGCGAACGGCCAGCGGACAGTGCTAATGTCAATTGCTATTCGCCAAAAAGAGGTGATTCCCTTTTTTTTTTTTTATTTGAACTGAACTGTGAACAAATTTGGTTTAAATCACGTTTTGCCGGTTCTCTGATAAACAAGCATAAGCAAAATGAATATACACGGTAGGTGCATGTAAATATAATTAGTTAATGTTGACGACCACCTCACTAAAATGTCATTCTCCACACAAACAGTGAATGCCAATACGCTCAAGTACGTAAGTCTGTTAACGTTGACCCTACAGAATGCGATCTTGGGACTCAGCATGCGCTACGCTCGCACCCGACCCGGAGATATCTTTCTCAGCTCCACAGGTGAGGCATAAACGCAAATGAAGCGCTGTTGGTAAACAAATACATACACACACACACACACATCGAGGCACAACCAAATGGGTAATTAAATAGTAACTTTGGTATTCGAAAACATTTGCTTCAATTAGAGTTGCGACAAATTAGTCGCAGCTGATAAGCTCAGTGTGTACCGATGTATTTCCTGTGCGTGCATGTGTGTGTGTGTGTGTATATGATTTTGCGGTAACTGGTTTATTGTTTAAACAATTTGTCATACATGTTGTTGTTGTTGTTTCAGCGGTGTTAATGGCCGAGTTCGTGAAGCTAATTACGTGTCTGGTGCTGGTCTTTAATGAGGAGGGCAAAAATGCCCAGATATTTGTACGCTCGTTGCACAAGACTATCATTGCCAATCCGCTGGACACACTGAAAGTGTGTGTGCCCTCGCTGGTCTACATTGTGCAAAACAATTTGCTGTACGTGTCTGCATCGCATTTGGATGCGGCCACCTATCAGGTGACATATCAGCTCAAAATACTGACCACAGCAATGTTCGCCGTTGTCATTCTTCGGCGGAAGCTCTTCAACACACAGTGGGGCGCTCTATTGCTGCTCGTCATGGGCATTGTGCTGGTGCAGCTAGCCCAGACTGAGGGTGGTGGTGGAAGTGCTGCGGCTCCAACGGCGGCAACAGAAAAAATAACAATAGCTGCCCAGGCACCCGCCCAGAATCGTATGCTCGGCTTATGGGCGGCATTGGGCGCCTGTTTTCTATCTGGCTTCGCGGGCATCTACTTCGAGAAGATACTGAAGGGCGCCGAGATCTCTGTGTGGATGCGGAACGTACAGCTCAGCCTGCTGAGTATACCGTTCGGCCTGTTGACTTGCTTCATCAACGATGCCAGTAGCATCGTTAGCCATGGGTTCTTCCATGGCTACGATGTATTCGTTTGGTATCTTGTCCTGCTGCAAGCAGGTGGGGGCCTCATTGTTGCCGTCGTTGTCAAGTATGCGGACAATATACTTAAGGGATTTGCCACATCGCTGGCGATCATCATTTCCTGCATCGCATCCATCTATATTTTCAATTTCAATCTAACGCTGCAGTTCAGTACCGGCGTAATGCTAGTTATCGCATCAATATTCCTTTACGGCTATGATCCCTCAAGATCCATCGCCAAGCCAACTCCTACACACACTGTTCCCGCCGATGAGGAGAAGCTACTGCCGCGCGTCTGAGACAATCGCACACTGTATGCTCGTTATCCACTGCAAGCACATTTTGCCAATCGTATTATATTGTCGTAGCTCATGTTTTCTTTATTTTATTTTTGATGATGCCCATGTGATGATTGTTTCTGTACTTCAACTTGATATTTGTACTGCTTTTGATATCCACTGGAAGCAGTCTGCATTCCTACATGCGCTAGTATGTATGTCTGTGTATATATTACATATATATATATTATATTTAGTCCCCACGGCTCTGGTCAACATGGAAATAAAATTGTTGACTGCCAGTCCAATTGAAAAAAAAAACGAAATTCCTAATGTATGTCGAATAAAACTTAACAAATTTATAATAAGGCTAAAAACAACTTGAAGTGTTTTTTATTATGATTAGACCAATTATCAACTAGCGACAAATTTTGTATTTTATGGTTCTCTACACCTAGTAGTTAACATAAGGGATCTGGCATCGTTATTTCATAATAATTGTTTATTAATTATATACCTTATAGGTTAATCACTCTTTTCCATTCAGATCTTTTGTATTTGTAATAGATTTGTAATAATAACGAGATTGATTCTAATTAACGAATATCAACTAGTAAAACATAAACATTAATATATATGCTTGATGTGTAATAAGAATGGGGAAAGCATAGTGTGGATCTTCATTGATCCCAATTAATGAGCTTCAACGAGCATTTCTTCTTCAGAATGATAATAATAAGATAACATAACAAAAAAAGGAAGCTAGAAACTAACCATACCAAGCGTGGGTGAAATCATTGGTAGAATTCTGCAAGCGAACGACTATATCGTAGATGTGCAGGGCTTTTCCAAGCTTCAGACCGAAACGATCAATGATATCGTCGCGTGAAAGCACCATTAACGCAGCTCCATCAATTTTTTGATCCTTAAAGATGTCTGCGTACTGAGGATAATACTGCTTAACATAGTCATATACTTTTTCAGTGCTCCAGGCAAAGACGGCCTTCTGTGTGGTGCTCATGGGTAATCCTGTTGTAATCTGCTGCTGATTCCCGCCATTCTCTTTGTCATCCGTTGAGTTGAACGAAGCAGGAACAGATGCCTCCATTCCCGATACAATTTTGAACTTCAGTTGCGGCACCTTCTCATCGCTGCAAGCTTTTAATTCGTTCTTATGCATTTTTCGCTCTTTCGCCTTATTCTCATATTTTGGCAATCTATATTCATCATTCATCGGTGCCTTGGTCTGCACTTGTCCGTTGGTCAAGAATGGTTTCTTGACAGTTGCATCGGAAGTGACCCGTTTCTTGCGCCCAGCTTTGGATTTACGGGGCGCCAGTCGCGGCCGAATTGTGACAGCAGAGTCATTCGACTCTATCGGATTGTAACTGGGATCACAGCTATAACATCTCCACTTCATGTCATCCATCTTGGCCGGAGTTACGCGCGGCCAATGGCAATCTAAATGATAGACATTCACGCAAGCACAGCACATGACCAGTTGCTCTGCAGCTGCTTTGTCCGCACGCTTCGTGTTGCAAACGCGGCAATAACGGCATAAATCGCACTTGTATCTTTGGCGTGCATTGGCTAAAGCTGCAAACTTCATCGGCAAGCACTCATAATGCCCTATAAAAACAAAAAGTGCACTTGAAAATTAAGCCAGCCCCCGTGTATAAAAGAGAAAAATGCGGTTACATTTCAATTTGCAAGCCTTGCAGCTGAGAAAGTTACTTCTGTAGCCAGTGCCGCGCCTTGGCTCACATCCGCCGCATCTCATGCATGTATCGGTAAAACGGCGCTGCTTCACGATTGGTACTGGAACTTTATCAATCCATATCCCTTCAACACGATTCGAATTTTGCGAGTCTGACGCTGGCTGCTTTTGTGAAGCCGCTCGAGATATGTAACTGTTGGACGGATCGTAAGGTTCTTTCGGTTTCTGTTTCAAGAAAAGATAAGATTAATGTGTGTATGGTGTTCTCATAATCGGAAAACTTACCTTGACACGTCCCGTTCTCCGCACACTGCCGGGCGTGCTGATTTTGGGTGAAATTTTATTCTTTGTTTTTCCATTGTTCGAAACATCGTCCGTGATGCACTTCATGTGGAGCGAGTTTTATTTTTTTTGTCTGCGTTTAGACTGAACAAAGTTGCCTACTGCAATGCGCGCTCGGCGATTGCTTAAACTTGATGCCGATAAGTTATCGATTACTTAGTGTAAAATTTGTTATGCCTTGCCTGTCGAAAGCACCAATATATCGCTCAGCCGGCTAGCTATCGGCTCAGGGGTAGTTCGACCCCGATATATTGGGCGGCAAGTTAACACAAAATTTGTATTCTTTTATAAATAAAAAAAACAACAAATATTTCCATCAAACCAGTCCGTTCGCTGCTGTGTTGGCTGCGTGAATGTTGTACAGCCTACGTGCCCTTCCCTTCCTAATGATTCCTCATCTAAATTTCATGGAGAAATTCCCTTTCACAATTATTCCTTTCTCGCTTGTTTCTTATGCCCTCATCTCACCCGATCACCTTAATTTACCACCTCATATTTATTTGTTTCAGACTATTTAATTTACAAATCATGTGACATAGTGATTCCTATTTTTGTCCAACACTAAATTTGCTTATATATGTAGTACAATGTTATTTATCTACTTAATTTAAAGCTTACAAAATATTTATGATTTTTCTTTTCTTTTTTTTGGACAAATGAGATTCAGTATTGCATTGGTTAGGGCCGATCAGCTGTCTTTGACCCAATCCGCAATTAATTAGGCGGGAACGAGTCGTCTCAGGGTCTCCGGGCTTCCACTTCCAGGTTCCTGAGTCCAGTTGTCCCTGGCGATTTTCTCCTTGATGGCGGCGATGGATAGTTCCGCCTGTTGCTGCCGCCGGTTTGTATGTGTTTATTTTATTTATTTATTTTTTTTTATTACTTTTATTTATTAATTACTTCATAATTTATTTATGACTAATTACTTAAATTTTTTCTTTTTAAATAAATCTTTCTACAGCGCATGCGCATGCCATCTTCTGCCAATCGATCTATCTGCCGACTGTAACAAATTCATAAGTATTTAAAGGAAATTTAAAAATGTATTCTTCACACTTCTCTATATTCGATGTTGTTGACATCGAATGGGAAAATTACTTTAAACATTTGGGTGTATTGCTTTGCAACATAATATTCAATTATTGGTCTATCTGCATCACTACCAAAAGCGCACTCAATTAAACATATGTATGTAAATAAAAAATATAAAACCAAACCTTCAGATTTTCATCACGGCAGTGCGTAACGTAGATGCAAAAAGTATCGATACTACTCGATACAAATATTTTACATTCACTGCGAAAATGTAAAAAAAAACCGAGTGCGAAGAATTTATTTATTTACTGTCAAGTATAGTCATTAGACACCAAAAATTTACAAAATGAAAAAAGTTTAATAAACTAATTAAAAAGTCAAATTTAAGAATAAATTTAAATTAAAAAAATTTTTTTTAATATATATTGATAAAGATTTCTGGACGTATTTAAATGCAAAATGGTCCAACATTTATTGCATGGATTGGGGAAAACTCAATTTAGTCGGTATGTTATTGGCCATGCCCTTAAAAAATCGGCATATAACACACCCACCCCCGCAGCACCAGGTCTCCTGCCCCGAAACATCAATGTGGTTTGTGTTACGCAGTTTTTGAATTAGAGTCGTCAAATTTAGTAGGTATATTAGTGGTAGCCGCCTTTAAGGTAACTTGCTGGTAGCCTCCTTCAAAGATCAACACATACATTTTCAGGCCACCAGGAACATCGGCCCTAGAAATCTGAGATATGCATATCTTCCACAATTTGTAAGCTAATGCCAACAAATTTAGAAAGTATATTAGTAATAACTTCTCTAAGAGATCAATAATAAATTGGATGGCAACTCCCATCAACTAGAGTCTCCCAATTTGAAAGATACAATGCTAGGCCACGACCACTTCAGCACACAAAACCTATATCTACCCCAATGGAACTTGGAAGATAGATCTAAAAATCTTTATCAAAGATCGGTATTTCTTAGCTACATCCACCCCGTTCTGTGGCACATGTTTTTATATGATATAAGTAAGCATATCATGAATATATAGTATTTTTACTATAAATTGCGTAGTGTATTAATAATTGGGACTAATGCTTACGACATACAAGTTCCCACTTGGTTTTTGTATATTCTGCTTAACTCCAGTTTGGGATCACACTGAACAGTACAAGCTACCCACAAACAATTTATATTCAACCGGATTAAGGAAAGTTGGGCTGAATGTTGCCTAATAAATAATTGATTTTGGTGTCCAGTTAGGATTGTGGTCCTTAGAGCACAGACAGTGTGGAATTTATGATCATTGTTAGTTTGCTTAATGGCCCATGTCAATCTCAATCTCCAACGCCATCAGCATCTTTCATCTTCGTCTCATCAACTCAAACTCAAAATCAAACTGAAGCTCTGGCTCTGGCTCTGTCGCAGAGTATCCGTATCCGCAATGTATTCTTGGCCTTCTCTTAGTGACAGCCGCATAGGGCTTACGATTTGTATCCTACGCACGTCTCGCTGCCAACAAATCACGCACGTTAACACCTCCAAGGCACAAGACGAAAATCAGCGAAAGTCTCCAACTTTCCCATTCCCATTCCGACTTCCTATCCCACTCTATCTTTCTCTGTGTGTCTCTTTCTTTTTGGCACTGGCCATCGGGTGGGCACACTCAGAAAAAAAACTCGCCATGAATTTTAGAAAATTGTCCTGAAGATTACAAAGTTTTTCTTGTTTTCAGCAATTGTTTCGTGAAGTCTTAAAATACTAATGCTTATTAATAATATAATGTTAGAGTTCCTTGTAAACATGGGGAGACAAGATACATTTGTTTATATAAATTTTAGGAAAACTTACTTTAAAATTGAGAAAAGAATATTCGTCGTTTTTAGAAATATATTTTCTAAATAATAGGGTGAGTTGCCTTCGGCGCCAGAAGTATGGCGCAGTTCTAAAATCAAGTAGATTTTTTTCTGAGTGAATGGTTGGCATGGCAGGGCTTGGCATGTCTTCCAATTGACAACCTGGGTGTCTATGTCAGCGTCCGTGCGCCACGACAGCGTCCCTCGTCTGTCCCTTTTGGCGAGTCCCTCAACTCTGTTGAAAGTTTTTCGCTGTTCTGTGCTATTTTGCACCCAACCTCACGTAGCATGCAACGCTTAATTAAGCCACCATTAAACTCTGTCGCATGAGTCTGGCTAACGCCCCAACAATGCAACAGTATTACGTGCGTGTCCACATGCGTGACAACAACAATATCAGTAGCAGCAACAGCAAAAACAGCAGTAGCAACGTAGCCGCAATAACCGCAACAACAGCAACAACAATTCGTAATTGCATCGACAACTGATTGATAATGTTGGGTTTCCCGCAAATGTGCATATCTGTGGACAGTTGTGTCTCGTCGGAGACTCCATTTGATTTGTGGTACTGGATTCATTGTGGTCCCTTGCCTGGTTATGGTTCTGGTCCTGGCATTCAATCTAGATGCGCCTTGTCCGATTTAAAACACAATGAGACGAGAACAGAAAGCATAAATTTCATTTACATGGCTCAACGATTTTGTAATGATAAAATTGACCTCAGAATAATGCGGAGGAATTTTGAATGCACTTAAGAAAATCGGAGTTGGTTTTAAGTTAATTTAAACTATAGAAATTTCCAAAAATATTGATTAAGCCAAACGTATTTTGGGAAGAGCTTGAATATTTGGGATGAATACAAATAGAATTATCCTTTCAATCTTCAGAAAATTCTTAAAGGACAAGAAATCGATATATTTAGTACTTGGCCAATATTGGTTTAGAACGCTCTTTAACACTTGCTTGCATTTGATCTGCTTTCAATGGGTTGCCAGATACACAATAGCTAATTCGTTAGTACAAATGTATAATTCAAAGGCAAAATAGTGTTGCACGTCAAACTGGTCACAAAACATTATTTGAATAAGTTACTTTAAGCAATGTTTGTACAAATAAAACAGAAATACTCGTACACGAGCTGAGTTCATACCATGATTTAGACAAAAATGTGGTCGAACAGAAAAACCCAGAACTTCCCCAGCTCCCAGGTTCAGCCCCTACTCCATGCTCAGCACAGAATCGCCTTACAACTTGTAACTGCTGAAAAGGAGCATTTGAGTGAGGGATTCCGGTTTGCTTTTGAGCAGCTTTTAACGAGCTTACGCTTTGTCTACAATAATAATGATGGGCGAGTGACACTGCATATATTTCAGCTATAAGCGAAAGTGGGCGCGACAAACCGACAAATAAGACGGTGCGGGTATTGCTATTTACGTTAACCAAGTTAGAACAACAGCCCTTGAATACCCTGTATCCCATGAAAAGTGTGCGCAAAGTATTTATATTTACCTTTAAAAATATAAACAACTAACTCATATATTTCGGATCATGTTCGATTTAATCATATCTGTCAATAATTTAAGATAAAAAAATACTCTAGAAATTAGAACTTCTACGACTTTAGTGTAACTACGGCTACAGCATATTTTAAATTAAGAAAACTGTTAAAATGTTTTTGATAAAGTGCGTACTGCCAACCATTTTCATAATATCTTATTCGTTTTCATTGATATTGTTCTGGCATTTGCATATCTCTTTTGTCTGCCAACTTCAAAAGCAAACAAGCAACGTATTTTATTTCTTATTTTAGCCTGACTGTTAGCGGCTACCGTTACCGTTATCTTCACCGTTGACGCCACTGTTATAGCCTAGTTAAATGGCCAGCAACGGCCGCTGGCAATTCATAATTTCTGCACTCTGATTGTCTGGGTTGTGCTGTGTTGTGGTGTTTGTGGTCGCTGCTCCTGCTGCTCTAAGTGGAAGGGGAGAAACGAGACGGACAGAGAGAGACAGAGAGAGGGAGCGAGAGAAACGGAGAGGAGTGGATTGTTAGAGTAAAGTTCAAGTAAAGCATACGAATAATATGGCCAATTTAATCGTTGCAGCTGTGCCGCTGTGTAAGCCAAATTGAAAAGTGGCTAACGAATAGCACACGTTGGCATTCAGACCAAAAAGCTGGACCATGTGCTGTTTCTGGTCAAATAATTCCAAAAATGACTCCTCAATTCATTGTTCAGTATCCCCTACAGATAAATAAAAAATAAGTATAGAGCTATACCAATCCACGAAAACACAAGAAAATTGTTTCTATAGTTGTCGTAATATTGATACTGATCATCTATTCTCTTATACTATATAAAGGGTATATGGAATTTGGAAAGCGTATCAGTCAAGTCGCATACTCCTGATTTGGCGCTTGTTTTTTTGTTTCTTTAGTGTGTTTTTCTGTTTCTTTTTTAGCCGCTGGCATTCGATTAAATGGGCCACTTTGCCAGCTATTAGTAAGTAAATACTCGTGCATAATAAAATGCTGGTAGCCATTTTAAGTTCGCCGGCTGCTGTACCTAATTAAATGCCGCACCTCAAGTGTAGCGCGCAAACTTTTTAATTGTTTTCCACGCAAGATGGCGCCACAAGCGCACTTTGACGTTGGACAACAATGGACTTCGCTTTTGCCACTACTACTAATAAATATATATATATGTATGTATGTATGTATGTATGTGTGTATGTATGTATGTATGTTGAAATTGCAAGGCAACAGCATGCGGATTAAACGAGAAGCGCACACAGCGAGTGCTGCGTTTATTGTTATTGCTACTGCTGCTGTCGACGTGAACTTGTCTGTGTATTAGAATACAATACATTTTATGCTCCAAGCAAAAAAAAAAACCAAAAACCAAAGAAAAGGGCAAAGATTTTTCTTTTAAGCAATGTAAAGCCACAAACTGGATTCTCAGAATATGCGTGTAAAGAGTTTAATGTTGCAGACGATTCAACAATCACATCTTTTGTACTCATATGGTCAAAAGCTATAGTTACTCCAAGGTTTTTTTTTTGCAGTGTATGGAGTATTTGAACCAGACGCTGCTTCAGTGATGTTGTAACTGGGTTTGTGTCTTAATATTCTGTTCGATGAATATTCTTCCAATTATGAACTGCCTTTTCCGTTTTCGAAACTGCAGCTTTACTTGCTGGTTTCATTTCAATCAGTTTTCCTCATATACCCAGAGTTGCTTAGTTAAGATATTGCAACTTGATACATTTCCACACACTTGAGCTAAACTCTAATGAAAATGCCTAGCTAGAGAGCAGTCAGAAGCACTCCAAAAATCTATCTTACATAGGCATTAGAGATGTAGAGGCTATTAGATATTGGAAACCACAAATGTGCACTCATTCTTATTTTCATTAGTTTTTCCCATTTTTTTTCTTCTTCTTCTTCTGTTGCTTCCTGTTAAGCGATCTGGTTGCAGAGAGCTTGAAATTTGTTTGAATTAAAGGGTTTTCTGTGTGTTGCCTGCGGATGCATGAAATTTAAACTTTGGTCATAAAAACCAACAACGATTTGGGCCAAGTTTATTGCAACTATAAATACAGTAGCCTGCAAGCATGAGCAGAGAGTTGAGCAGACGACAAACCAAATGACACACACACACACACACACTGTTTAACAGTACGAGCGGATACATATGTAAGTAAATACATGGGGCATTGGGATTGCGATTGGGATTGGAATAAAGATAGGAAAAGCGTTGAGATTCTTGTTGTTCTCAAGCTGGCCACAATGGCATGGGTGTGTTAGTGTGTGTGTGTGTGTGTGTGTGTGTGTGTGTGTGTGTGTGTGTGGCATGTGGCATTTACTGGCGTCGCGATGATATCTGTGAAGCGACCAGCTTCGTTCAGCTTGGGCACATTCGTTGCGGCTTTAGACTTGGTTTATTGTCAATGTCCTTTGTGTGGCACACACAAGAAAAAATAAAAATAAAAAAAAGGACAACGGAGCGCAGCATTTGTTAATATCGCTGGCTTAACTAAGTGCCAATGCCTTTTATGTGATTTTCAGCGAATCCAGCCGCAACCTTCACCGAGTCCTTACAAGATTTCTATGCTCTCTCTCTCTCTCACTCTCTCTCTCTCTCTCTCCCTCGCTCGCACTCAGATCACATACATATTGAAGCAGCGCTAAAATGTATTTACAGTCAGGTGAGTGTGTGTGTGGGTGTGTGTGTGTGTGTATTTGTGTATGTTTTGTTATTGAGGCCGCCTCGTAGTAGTGGGACCTTATTTAAGTGTGACCGTGTATGGTTTGGCAACTGCAGCACATTTGGTAGCTACTTCGTTTTGTATCTGCGCTTTAGCTGGATTCAACATTGTATCTTATTTCGGATTCAATAAAAGCACAAGCAGACACACACACACACACGCACGCACACACACACACGCACATTGACAGATAGTAGAACGCTCAGCTGAATCGGAGTCCACGTGCAGCCACGCCCATATATTTCATCGCCTCGACAGCATACATAGTAAATTGCTTGTCTGGCATTTAATTTGATCTGCTGTTTGATTGTGTGCGTTTCACTTTAATTGAATTTTATGATGATAAACACACACACATCCACACAGTTACACAGTCACTCACACTCACACTCGCACTCACACTGGATAGGTAATGGCCGGAGAGCTGGCATTGAATGGCATGGCAACTGCACACCACATCTCAGACCCCACCGCCAACTCTCCAACTGCCACACTAAAAAGCCCACAAGCAACAAAAGCACTAAAGCATTTCGGACACAAAGTCAGGCTCTTGAAATTCAACCGTGTTAAACTATGAAAATTTATAGTTTTTAGTCAAACAGACGCACAAACATATTTACTTACAGATTGTTTTATCTAAAATTCAAGTCAGCCACGCATAGATTTGCCATAGTTTGGTATTAAGCTTAACTTGGAATAACTAAAATAAAAAAAAAATCAAATCAAATAATAACAATTTAAAATACATAAATTAAAAGAGTTCAAATTACAAATGGAAGAATGAAATGCACATTTAAAATGTAAAAACTTAAATTTGATATGTGGGGAGTATTGAAATATAAAGTGGTCCAACAAATATTACAAGTATTGAAGAAATCCAGATAATCCAGATAAACACAAATAAATCAAAAACTCAGAAATGTTAGGAAAAGAGACAGAGGGAGAGAGAAGCACAGAGAAAAAGTGAGAGTGAGAGCGAGAAAAGAAAAGATAAATAAGATTGACAGCATAATTAAAGGACAGACTTTTCTTTCTTTAATTAAGATTTCAATCTTATTTCTCTCATTCTCTCTCTCTCTCTCTCTCTGTCTCTCTTTCCATCTCTCTACTCCTTAGCATATCACATTATTTTTTGATTTGGTTTAATTAGAAAGATTAAAGTTAAGACGAAACTAACTGTACAGAAAGACAATACCGAGTAGTGTTTAATGTTGAACCTTCGAATTAACGACGAAAGATTAATTAGAAGAAGCCAATTAATTGCTCAATATTCTCCTTTGTCTATTGGTAAATTTAAACAGTTATGTGGTCTTTGTGAATCCGATTTGACTGAAACATTATCTGCTTATGGATGAATGGCCCTTAAATTATATATTACAGATGTGTACCAATTATCACAATTTATTCTCTTGTATCAAATTTGCCAACAAAGTTTGTGCAGCATCAAAATCATGGCCGCAACTAAATGCATGCAACATTTACTGGGGTTATGGGGCGGTTGTGGCAGTGGCAAGCACAACGGACACTGCACGACGATTGCGTCATTGACATTGTTGTAGCATTATCAAATTTCAACGGGATAGCGTTATTAATAAAATATTGCAATAAATAATAAATGTGAAACACAGCGACGAAAACCCCCAACGGAAAAGTAAAGAGACAAATTGCAAACTTTACAACCGACAGCACAGCAAAATGAGTTTCAATTATTAAAAACTTGATATTCTCTCGATGTAACGCGACTGCAAAGTTTTTCCAGACGATTAAACACTGTTATGCCAAAATTACAATGTGTACACAGGCTTATCATTAATATTAAAATAAAACACTTTTGACTTTGCACACATAAGATCAACATTAAACCAAATAAAAAATTCTGTCTTATAATCGACCTTTTGCTTTTAAGAGCTATTGAAAGCAGAGTTCTCTATATATTTTCTATACATATCTTATAGGAAATAGGATATTTTCAGGGTGTCAAATACGAATTGGTTTCGGAACCGGAATCAGACAATTTTTAAAACCAATATACTCGAAATGATATTATTTGTCCCGAAAAGACCATTTCGGAACCAAAGCATCATAGTGAAACATCATAATAGTCGATCCAGTAACTTAGGTGTATATATGTACGATATCTTAATATGTCTGTGCTTAAGCTGGTATACGAGAACATATATTCGATATTTGTTGTCTTTAGTCTATGAGACCCGTCTGTTCATATAGACGGACATGGCTAGATCGATCAAGAATGCTTGCCTCATGGTGTAAAAAGACAGAACGGTTATTTTAGGCATATCCTGCTGGCACTTCAATTTCGTTATAAATTAAAAAAAAAAAAACTTTTTGCTTAATCAAGGATTTTGCATTGTGCCATTGCATATCGGTCGCGTACCGTCACTAAATATCATACAGAAATGTGGAAGAATTTCGGAATCTTTCTCGACATTTTTATACTAAACGTAACAGAATCAAAATCGGAACCAAAATTCATAGCGGTTCGACACCCTGCCTATTGCATACCCAATATAGGATTCTGGTATTTTAGAAGCGGCCATTTCTCTGTTTGAAAAATATTTATTTTAGACTAGGTCTTTTATACTAACTTAACTTTTATAATTATAAACAGTTCATGTCCCAAACATACTCTCTAAATATCTAAAAGCTTGCTTTGCCTACCCTGTTTCTCAGAGCTCTCCTTGAACTAATTTAACTAAAACGGCAAATGGAGCAGAATTGGCCACATCGTTGTCCTTGCAAATGTATTTATCCCCCAGCACTTGACTATAAGTAAATAAGGCAGTGAGTTTTTGTCTCTCTCTCTCTCTCTCTCTCACTCTGTGTGTTTCTATTTATGTACACTCAGAAAAAAAGCGTTCTGGATTTAATTATATAAGCAACAAAAAAGCTAATGAGAGAGTTGCTTCTTTGTACACATATGAAAAAACATCCTAAATATTGGACATATTTTTTCTAAATTTTAAAAAGCTTTACGCTGAAATTAAGCAGAGAAAAACAATGGTTTTTAGAAATATGCTTTAATAAGTTAAGTTATTTTTAGCGTCAAAAGTATGGCGAATTTCTAGAATTCGGGGCCATTTTTCTTCTTTTTTTTTGAGTGTATGTATGTACATTGTTTGTGTGACAATAACAATGCCATTATTTTTCAAGGCTTTGCCGCAATTTGAAATGGGGCGGTTTGCCTGTGGCTCTGTGTCTGTGTGTCTGTGTCCCTCCATTACTATCTATTACTTACACTTAAGCAACTGCGGCTAGTTTTGACTGTCACCAAGTGAAATCCGTCGGAATGAAGCAATAAACATACATTTGCAAATTGAAATCAATGAAGGCTACTAAACAAGCTCGTTAATTAAAGATACGAGTAGGGTATTCAACAAAATAACAATTGCAAACATTAACTGTTCAACTGTAAGTAGAGAAGGGTACCTCTGAAATTTCTTACGTTCATAACCCCAAATAAAGCTACTACTACAGAATTTACATATCAAATAATTGCTGTGTGCAACTATTAGTAGCAACTTTCTAATTTCTAAACTCATAAATACAACGAGGGGATTTATGTTGCTCTTAATGGCATTTTATTGCACGGCAAGTCCTGCATTTAGAAATATAAGAAAACTTAACAAGTCCATTATGAATGAATAATATCCGGCAGAATTACATTTATTGCTGCAAGCTGTAATGATCGAATTTTGTATTTTTAGGCCGATGACTGAATTCGCTTACACACACGGTAAAATGCAACAAAAAACGATAGCTGTATGAAATTCACTTTAGATATTTCAATTTTGAATTGATAATTGCTCAGAAACCTAGTTGGCATGGTATACAGATGTAGATGGAAGAGGATCAAATTTAGTTGCTAGGATATGTATCGTAGTGTTAATTGCAGTGTGCTCGTGACACGAGATTAAACACGACATGCGCCCATCTCGAATGCGTACCTGACAACACCCTTAAGCCATATATGAAGGTTTTTATGGCGCTGCCTTTAGTTTATATTGTTAATAAAACATTTCATTTTACGCCAAATGATTCTCATTCGTTGGACGCGTGTCTCCGTCTGTCTTCATGCCTGTCCCTGTCTGCCTTCATGTCGGTTGTTATGTCAGCTGCATTTAATTTGCTGCCCAAGTTGACTGTAAAAACACGTCGAATAAAAGTGAAATAAAAATGTAGCACTTGAAATACATTTACTGCGAGCCCGTCTGTCAAAAGTTACTTAACACCCACACACACACAGACACACACACACACAGACACACACACACAGAGACGTGCAAACAGCAAGGATTAAGAGTAAACGAAAGAAATTACAGTTTTAATCATATGAATTAAATGCAACCACAATGTGAAAAGGACAAATGCCATAATGCAATAGTTCTTTAAAGTTAAGCGCTCTTTAAAACCCATCAGGACCAGGCAAGCGTTAGGTAATAGCAGACTCACCACGAGAGGGGCCAGGGGAGAGGAGACAGTGTGTGTGTGTGTGTTGCCACTGTTGGTCGCCTGCTGTGCAGTGCTGCGTATGCCAAAGCTTCCGTTGGCTATCCAGAGAACTGTTTTCCGATGACAGCGATTGCTCCGGCCAGGAAAAAGCGTCAACGCTTCATTGGATATTAGGCAATCATAAGTAGAACGTCGCCTTCTGTCTGTCCAGCTGTCGCTAGTCAACTATCTCGCCCTCTCTTTCGTTTTCTCCCCCTCTCTCTCTCTCTCGTCTCTCTTGCGCTATCTGTCTGTTGGGTGTAACTGCCACAACGACTGGTCTCTGGCCGCATAGCTGCCCTTTTCGCTAAAAGGGAAGTGCTCCACAAAAAGTGGAGTGCCTGCGGCAAACAAGGCAGTGTTTGGTTGCATGACACGTTGGCCAGGGGAGGGGAAAGGGGGGTGGGGGCGCTTACCGGAAAGCAATGTTAGCGTTGCCAGAGCTTTCAACTGCAGACTATGCCCGATTCAATGTGGCCTCTTTATACCCCCAGCAGGGGGTTGGGCGGCAAAATGGTGAGGGCGGACTGCCACAAACGGACGTCGCCTTGTTCTCTTTGCTGCATGCTGAGCACTCAAATCGGAACATTTTTCAGATTTTTGTGCGGCATCCATACAATATTTATGCATACGTGTTTCTGCACTCCGAGAATTGAAACCAAGTGACATTGATATCCTATAACAACACAGAAAAATTATTTTTTAAGCTCAAGAGCTTAAAGATTTAGCTAAATTAAAAGAAACAACAGAGAACCTTGCAGCCGGACGTAACCGACTCCGAAATACTTTGATGCACGTAGCAACGAACAGGGTGGGTGTACCGAAGAAATACCGTTCAAGTTTGCCTTTCAAATTGCCGTAGATATAAGCTAGACACGTTCCTTTGAAGTTTGGTCACTCTATCTTTGAAATTGTGGGAGATATGCGGACTTATCGATTTGCTTCCCGATTAGCATTGGCGATTATGGGCGCAGGTATGGGCGTGGCCATACAAACTTGTTATCAGTTCTTAAAGACGGCTACCAGTAATATAACTACCAATTTTGACGGGTCTTAATCAAAAACTGCAAAAGATATAGCCATTTCCGATTTTTAGGGGTGTGTGCTTGGGGTCGGCGGAGGTGGTCGTGGCATATGCCGATCTTTGAAGGACATCGCCAACCACATGAAGACAATTATCGATTTGCATATTCACTAAATTGAATAGAAATAAGCATGGCGTGAACGAGTTTACGGGAAGTAAAGTTGAATATTAATTTCTGTTGAAATTATTCCTTTGCCCACATTAAAAAAAGCATTTCTGATTATTTTTAATTTTTTTTGTAATTTTTTTTAATGGGATTTTATTTGTATTTGAATTATTTATTTGGTTTATATTTATACTATTTACGCATACATATATTTCTATTTGCTTTACTTTGCCTTGTGCGCTTGACTCCAGATGCCTCTGCGCCTTTCTTCTTTTTTATTCCTTGACATTATCTCTAGCAAATTGATTATCATTCATTTTTTAATTTTTTTCTTTTTCCTTTTTTGTTTTCTTCCTTTGGTGAGTACATAATTTTCTAGATCGAAGTACTTGGATTTGGTTTCTTGTGTACTTGGGAGTGTGTTGTGTGCGCTTTTATTTCGTTTCGTTTCGATTAGGTTCGTTTTGTATTTTTTATTTTTTTCTTTATATAATCTTAATCTTAAGTATGTCTCAATCGGTCGATCAAAAAGCTTTTCTGCTGCTCCACATTTGAATTCTAATAACTATGCAAAACTTTGCGATCCAAACTTACACACATATATTCACTAATTGGACAAAAAAAAGACGTTCACATCATATTTATGAATGTGTGAATTTATTTATATTATACGAGGCCCGTTTCGCATTTGGAGATGGTGAATAATACTTTTGTATGTATAATACTTGATGTTTATGGATCATATATATGCATATGTATATGTATGTATACTTCCATTTCAATTGTATTATAATGTGCACATAACCATAAATATTCGAAATGGATATCAAATATTTACTTTTTACTTTTAACTCGACTGAGTGCCGGCAAGGTAGGGAAGGAAAACGAAATAAAAAAATTGACTCGCATCTGATGATTTTCATATTTTATGTGTATACGGCACGAGTAGCTCTGTAAGAATTTTAGTACTATTTATCATACCTTAGATTTGGCCATTGGAAACGCGCACACGCACACACCCACACACACACACACACACACACCCACACACACACACACACACATCTCTCTATCCGCCCTACGGTCTGCTCTTTACTTATTATTTTTCGCTTACTTTGACTGTCATTTACTTTGACAGACTTTTTCCGATGCCTGTCTCTACTAATGTGGAGGTGTGTGTGTGTGTGTGTGTGTGTGTGTGCTGTGCTGTGGCGCGTGTGTGTGTGTGTGTATTTGTTGTGTGGTAGTACTTTGTGGCTTGTGCTGCAAAGAATTGACATATTTGGTGCTCCCAACTGGAACTTCTGCTGCCACTCTACACTGAAATGCTTGAGTTTTCTTTTGGCTGCTTTGCGTTTCCGCTTGGCGTTGACTAACAGCTTGAGTTTCCGGTGGGTGGCCATGGGGGCGGCAAGGGGGTGTTACCAAGTTTTACAAACTTTGGCCAGAATGTGTATTTGGTTGATGCTCATGATGCTGATGATGCTGATGATGCCGATGATTATGGTGATGATGATGCTGCTGCTGGTTGGGTGTGTGATTGCTGGTTGAATCAGACAGTGACATCAACTTGATTCAATTTGCTGGCAATGCAGCTTTGATATTTTCCCTTCTTCTTCTCCTATTTTTTCTCTTTGCACGCCAATTACGTTGCACGGGTGTCACTGAAATGGGGGTGGATGGGGATTATTGGTGTGGGAAGTGGGATTGCTGTCGGAAATGGGTATTAACTGAAAAGAGACGCTTCAGTTGTGTGGAGCGCATTTAGCCCAAGATCTTCTTGAAATAGCTAACGGTTTCCGGTTTTGTTAGCGAACGTCGTCGATTTGGCTTAAAGGGCGCCTCAGTTTCCTCCTGCAGGAAGTTGTGACGTGCTGTTGTGGCGCTCGTTAACTCCAGCTCCTCCTCATCCTCGGCCTCGGCCTCAGCCTCGCTCTCGCTTTCCACTTGTATCTTTGTATCGGTCGGCATTTGAGCGGCAGCTGCATTTGTTATTGCTGCTGCTGCTGCTGTTGCTGCTGCTGCTGCTGCGGTCGCATTTGAGCTGTTTTCATTAGCTGTTGGTTGTTTTGTTGCGGTCGCTGACAGCAGCTGAGGCGACTCTGTAGTCAGCACTTTGCCTGCTGCTGCGCCGATTGTTGTTGTTGTTGTTGTTGATGAGGTTGCAACCGCTTTGTCTGCTGTTGTTGTTGTCGTTATCTCTGTTTCTGGTGCTGCGGTCGCTGATGCCTTGCTTGCGATTTGTGCTGGCATCAAGGCCGGGAAAGGAGCGGCTGCAACTACTGTTGCAGCTGCAGCTACAGCTGCTGTTTCTCCGGCTGTTCCTGTTGCTGTTGTTGTTGTTGTTGTAGCCGTTGCCAGTAGATTGAGGATACCTCGGTCTGCCTTATGTTCCCCATGCTCCACATGCTCCACATGCTCCCCATGCTCCCCATGCTCACCGTGCTTGGCTGGCGGCACATAGTGTGATTTGACCAGAAGCATTGGCGGTATGAAATGCGAATTGTCTACCGTTTCCTTAACATGTAGGTGCAACATTTCATCGCGCGTCTGCTGCACCGGATGTATGGGATGTGCAATGCTCACCGTTGATGTACCCATCGGGAATGCTGCTGCTGTGGTCGGTGCGGGAATGTTGCTGTTCATGCTCGTGCTGCTGCTGCTGCTGCTGCTGCTGGTGCCGATGTGGCTAGTGTTGCTGTCGTCGTTATTGAAAGTGTTGCCAGTTGTGGCAGCAGCAGTCGCATCTGAATCCGTTTCCACTTCCGCTGCTTGTGTTGCTGTTGCAATTGTTATCTTAATGTTCATTTCGGCTGTTGTTACGTCTGCTGTTGTTGTTGTTGTTGCCACTGAGGGTGTGCTTGTTGTTGTTGTTGTGGTTGTTGCAGGCACGGCAGAGGATCTGATTACTGTTGCTGTTGTTGATGGGGGTGCTTGAGTTGTTGCTGCTGCTGCGGTTGATGTTGCTGCAATGGTTGTTGCTGCTGCTGCTGTTGTGGTTATTGGAGGTGCTTCGGATGTTGTTGTGGGTACTGCTACGGTTGTTGTTGTAGTTGTAGGTAAGGCTCTGGCTCTTGTTGATGATGGTGATGGTGCTGCTGTTGCTGTTGTTGTTGTAGTAGGTGCTGTGGTAGTTGTTATTGTTGTGGTCACTGGTGCACTGGTTAATGTGACTGGAGCTGCTGTTGTTGTTGATGTTGCTGCTGTTTCTTCGGTGACTGCTCCTGCTGTTCTTTCAGTTATGGGCTCCATTGTCTTCAGATCTTCCAGCATTATTTTCTTTCGGTGCGGCAGAGCCTCAAAGATCTCGTTAGAGACATCGCTCTCATGATCCTCGGCCAGTTGCTCATCACTCATTGGCGGCTGATCGCCCATCATCATGTCCAGGTGGGAAATTGGCTTCGGAGTCGTTTTGCGCTGCTGTTCTTGCTGTGCCTGCAGCTTCTTGGCGTATTCGTCGTGGATGTTAACCTTCTTGGCCGACTTCTTAACGGGCATGGGAATCTGGCCGGGGATGTGATATCGAATCAGTGGCACTGGCGCATGTGCCATCATCAAACTATCGAGACTGAAGCGTTCAACGGGCACGGGAGCGGCTGTGGCAGCAGTGGCAACCTGGATCTTGATTGCACTCGCACCATAGTTGGCCATCAGGGGCAGCAATTCGATGTCGTTGTTCTCATTGTTGTCCGTGGGCATGTTGTTGATGATCTGCAGAGACTTGAAGTGCGAGTTGGTGATATCGTTGATGCGTTGCGCCTCCAAGCGCTCCTTGGGACAGATTAACTCCCGTATGGCCCGCTCACGATCCTGCAACGAATGTGTGCAGTTTGTGCAGAGTTACAACTCTGCAATTATCACCCTCCTCCCTCTCCCCCACCCCACAATACTTACCTCCTTGCCCTTGCAGGTGTGCCGAAGTAGACCCTCCTCCTGACAGTTGCGGATCAGCTCAATGCTTGCCGTATCCGCCATGTATTGCATGGTCAGATTGGGCATATCCTTCAGTATGCAGGCATCTGCCCAGCTTGGCACTGTGCAGCACAACAAAAGGACATTCCATCAACTCATTTAAGGTCTTCAAATCAACCAGCCACCCCCTCGCTTCCTCCTTTGGCTACTTACCAGGCATCTCGCACAGGAAAGAAGCCGTCTCGGGACCGCCGCAGCGCAGCGCATGCCAACGATAATCGCGTATGGGATCGATAACAGCGCAGAGAGGCGCATCCATTAGCGGTAAAGACTCCGCCCAGTAGCCAGTGTCCACCACCAAAGGTCGTGAGTTGCTGTGTAATGTAAATAATTTCTTACTCCACACTCTAATCCAAGTTCTGGATAGATCCTAAGCTCAGCGTCTCAATTATAGTTAACAATTAATGTTGCTCTGCAATTCAGCTTATTTAAACCCAAAGTTTGCAATACTTCAAGTCAAATGATGTCTGCCTTTCTTTGTTAAGTTTATGATTTCAGATAAAGCAGGAACGACAACAAAATAGAGATGTGATTACCCATTAATCTTTGAAAGCTACACATGAATCTTACATGAAAAACTATTTTCTATGCATTTTTTACGTTCACATTTATAAAATATAAAGGTGAAGTAATACGTTCAATTTGTACAATCAGTTTCGGCTTATAGAAAATTACGTTACAGCCAAGATTTAGTATAGGATTAAGTGTAAAAACGATGCACGTTGAAGTTTGATATGCACACAATAAATTGAAAGTTAAAGCGTCACTAATCCGAGGACATATCATGTTTAAACACACGATGTATTCAGTTATCGACTCTAAATTATGGCTCGCTGGCAAATACATTTAAAAGCAGACATAACAATCATCAATGCTCCTGCACCATAAATTCACATATCAACATCAACGATACAATTACAACGCAATTTTGTTGATTGTTGTTGCTTGGGTGTCGTTTAAATCTTGTTGTTGTTGTTGCTGTTGTTTCTGTTCTTGTTGCTGTTGGTGTTGTTGCGGTGGCTGTTGTTTTACTTACGACCACATAAAACGATCCGAGTTCTGCGGTCGCATGAGTCCAATCCAAACGATGTCGTTCACATCCAATTCCCTTAGCAAGTCGCGAGTTGCATCAAATTGAAAACTGTTGTCAACTGGCAAAAGAAAAACAAAAAAAAAATATTTAAAAATTTAAAACACCGAACAAAAGGAAATCAAGAACAAAAGAGAGTGAGAAAGGAAGCGAGAATGGAAACGAAACAAATGGTTTTTATTTGTTCAATACGAATATTTCTATTTAATTTGCCAAGCGCATTGTTTTGCCACGCTGGGTGTGGGACAGAGACAGCGACCCCAAAAGCACTCGACACCACTGCACTCCGCAGCACAACGATAAAACCACCTAAGCCACCACCAAAAACAACTGAGGAGCCCCAAAGAGACAGCTGCTAATCCAGTCTGATCCTTGTAGACCAAACTGTAGATATCCAATACGAGCGACTAAAATACCCTTCACTTTCCTTGAACTGAACTTTGTTTCTAGTCGCTTCAAATTAAAGAATCACATCGAATTTAAAAAAAAATTCTTTAATTGAGAGACAGTGTTTAGTTCATTCCTAGGTATTGGATACATCAACCGTTTCAAGTTGAAACATTTTTTTACTTACGAATTTCAAATTTTACAATTCTGAATGGCTTCTTCGTAACTTAAATCCATTAACTATTTTAGTACAATTTGAATACAAATAAAACTTAAGACACTTTAAACCCTGAATACTGGAAACGTAAACTTGTTTTTTTTCTTCTATTTGACATTGTTGATTTTTCGCTTAGACTCGTTGTTTTTCAGCTGTGCAGTTGTGTATCAAGTTGTTCCTATTTTTGTACATCTTTTTTCTCATTTCATGTTGTTATTTCACACATTTACATGCATCCCTGCACCTCAAATTGTTTGTGCACACTGCTCCTCGTCACACTCAGTTGACCCAAGGACAATTGTGCGCCCGAATGAACTTTTTGTGTTGTACACAAGTTGAAGGAAACTATATATGAAAACATATGAATCTATTTATAAGACAATGTAAGCTTAGAATTTGAGTGGAATTTCTGAGTTTACATATCTCTGGTGAATTTAAAAAATTCAAGACAACTAAATAGGGTTCGCGTCTAAGAGTGATGCCAGTTCCAAGAGCTGTCTTTCTAATTCAAGTCCACCGATCTAAGTCTGACAAGTGTCGACCACATTTTCAATGCATGTATTTGATAAATGTTGGTTCATTGTCTCTTGTTATTTAATTAATTAAATAATTAAGCAACATATGTTACAAGCAATCGTTCAAAGAAATTGGATTTAGTTTTACAGCTGACCCGTTGACCCACATATCTTGTCGATATTCTGATTTGTAGCTCATCAGATTTGCGGCATTTATCAGATTTTACAGATTTACAATGCGGCAATACAATTTGCATTATCTTTGAGTGGCATGCACAATTTATCAACAATCTACTTACGCATACTTATCTATTTACGAGGAGAGTATGCCCATAAGCCAGTTGAGCGACCCTTTGTTGATTTCGTTGTGAGCTCCCCACTTCCCCGGTTCCTGTTGGGCAACACGCTAAGGCCCGCATTGCAGTGACCAGTATTTGTCAAAAGGATTTATTGTGTTACGGACACAGTAGACTGAGGGAATGGGGGAAATATGGAGGTAGAGGGGGTGATAGAGGGACAGACAGGCATATGCGCATGATATACATGATAAATACTTAGCTGACCAAGTTCATCGGCATACTGTTAGGACACATACATTGAGTGCTACATTATCCACACACCCCAATCCTGATTACACATAGGACTTCAGCTTTTGGGTCTTTGGCACTCTGGATGACTGCATCAGTTTGCTGTTGTGTTCGTTGGCCAGCAAATAGCTGTCAGCATTGTTACAACGGCTGCCGGACATTTGCAACCAAAGCCCTTCGACTCTCCACCCTTCACCCGACACCCTTTGTTACCTTGGTGGCCTGGTGTTTGTTTTGTGCTTTGTGCTTGGTCTCTTGTCATTGGGCTTATTTGCATTTCACATTCTGTTGGCGTTTATCATAGCTTTATATATATAGATATAAATATATCTATATATATATTTATATATATATACATACGAGTAAATGTATAAATTTCATTTCCTACAGCCATGTATTGAATATCCTTTCTGGCTTTGTGGCCGGCTTTCTTGTTTAGCTGTCTGTCTCGCTTACCTGTCACAAGATTGGCATGGTGAAACTGGCAAACGGCATCCGCCTCGAACCAGGAGATGCGATCACGAAAGAAGCGATAAAACACATTCAGGCCCTCCTGTGGCATTGTCCAAGTGTTGCTCACATTCACCTGCAAGTCACAAAAGGAGATATGTAGAAGATGAGCACAAGAATTTATAAAAATAATGAAGAAGGAGTCGTAGGACAAGAAGAAGAAGAAGAGGCAGAGGAATAAGAAGAATGCGCAACAGGGGAAAACTGAGCTGCATGGAAAGAATTTGTTACTTGTCGCTTTGGTTGTCAACGCCGCAGAGCTGAGGCGTATGCTTAATGCATTAAGTATACGCCACGTAAAAGTGCCTACATATTAAATGTTATTCCTCACACACACGCACACACACTTCCTTAATGAGGCAGCAACATAAAAAATACACACTCTCACATATTATGCATGCAAATGTGAAAAAAAAAATATATATATATACACACATAAACATGTGTGTGTTTTGTGCGTGCCTATGTTTAAATGCGGTTAAGAAAATAATAATAAATAAATAAAAATAAAACAAGAAAGAGCAGCTATCTGGGGCTTGATGTACATTAAATACCCTACCACACTTGGAGGTCTTTTCAATTCAAACAACAAGTTGGTCAGTCATAATAACTTTGTGCTTAAATAGTTGAAATATAATGAAAGAATCTTCAATTTTATAAGGAGAACGATGATATCTAAAAGTAAAGAGGCAACAATAAACTTACAACTCAATATTTAATGGATTGGGAGCGTTATGATATATTGTATGTGCTCTGGTCTATATAAGACTGTTAGATATAGCTGTCCGATGTGTCCGATTGTCTCAATTTGCGACTGATTGTTCCTTTGTACACGGGGCCTACATATCAGCAGCAACATCAACATTATTCGTGAAGACTTAGCTGTTGTATGTTGTTTATGACCATATATACTATATGGGCTCGCAGATGTCTTCTTCAATATGTTGCGCGCTTTGTGACAAAATTAAAACACTCCCCTTGCCCCGGCAAGTGTATACAGAGGTTGCTCTTGAAGGCTGCCACACGAGCGTATGTTGGCAGGCATTCCACACATTTATATACATATGTACTTCATTAGCTCAGGCAGCAGCCGGCTCAACGACGAGCAGCAGGTGACTGACTGAGGGAAGGAGGTGGTAGGTGGGATGTGGGGGGTTGGCAATATAGAAGGTGAATACCAGAGGGAGATAGCTGGCATAAGGCCTTGCATACTTAGGACAGGCCACCAACAGGCCACAAGGCCCAAAGCGAGTACATTTTTCACCTTTATGCCAACAAACAGGAAACAGTAGGCCCGGGGGGGTGTGGAAGGTTTGGGACTGTTGCGACGCTTTATGCCCGTAATGCCAATGTGACTGACTACGTCGGCACATTAACTAATTACAAATGCATGTCGGGGGTTGGGTGCAAATAGTATATGCATTAAAAACACCACACCAGACGTGGATTACGAGCACATCAAATCTTTTTATGCTTGTACACTCAGCAAAAAGGGTCTCGCATTGCAATGGGCACTTAAATTACAGTATAAATGTGCTTGACAAGCAGCACGGAGAAGGCCAACATTTCTTGCTGCCATTTAAATTACGTTTATTTGAAACATTTGCCCTTCGTTTGCCCAGAGTCCCTCTCAGTAACGTTAACAGTAAGCTGACAGCACCTTATCAACGAGCGAACAATAGCCTTGTTTGGCTTATGGTGTTGCCAGATGTGCTGTAAAAATATTTACTGTAGAGCGGCAACCTAAAGCTACTCAAATATTTTACAGTTAGTTAAACTTCTTGCTGTAAATGGACAGTTCTGAATTGAAATACAAAAATATAAGTTTGACAGGCACGTTAAGGAGCGTGCATGAGGACAGCTAATTTGCACACAGCTTCATCTTGAGACTCTCACACTCACACACACACACACACAACACACACACACACATAAGTGCCAGTATATTCTGCATATAATGTAAATTCTTGACTTGATTTCCCTCGCTTTTAATTATTTGGCTTTGGCATGCCACGTTTCTGTCCGTTTCACCACTCAGTCGCTGCTGAACTTCTTTGCCTCTTCACTCAACATTTTATTGTTATAATTTTCTGTTTGTTTTTATTGTTTTTTATGTTCTCGCTGATTCTTTTATTTTTTTTGTAACGCTTTCAAATTGCAATTAAAAGATGAAAGTACAGTGGCGCATACTTTTTGAGTCTGTAGAAAAATTTCAATTAAAAGTTAATTTAGTTAATGGAACGTTTTTTTTTTTGCCGCGCTTTTGAATTTTGTTTCCTTACACACACACACACAAATTCCACTCTGCGCACGTGGTTCATATGCAATGCACATTGTTAATGGCCCACAGCTAACTGAAGCAGCTCCCCTCTGCCTGGTGTCCTGAAACCAATTTGTATGTGAAACAACTAATTTTGTATTCGTTTTATGTCAGAGAAAGAATTTAATTTCTAGCTACCTATTGCATCAACAATAGTTATAACATATCGAAATTGTCGCTTGTTTAATTAAACCTAATTTGTGTTATTACTAAAATGCGCATTACCAACACTTTTTGAACAACTAGATATAGTCATGTTTTGTATGGAGTTAACTGTTCATTTGAGTATTTGTCAACTATTAAAGACCCTATGCAATAAATACCATTGTTGTAAACTATTTAAAATATGTGTCCTTATCGATCATTTCTCTTTCCATGGCCGACGGCAACAAATGAAATGGAAAATTTGCTGAATTTAAATAAGTAAAATGTTTGTGTGTGCGTGTGTAAATTCTGCATACATTTATGCAGTCATAATTAGTCAATTACTTATTCAAACACAATAATCTGAATTGTTTGCAACGTTTGCAGAAAAAATAATTATTGCGCTTACGCCCTAAACACACACAATACATATTTATTTCATATCAAGCGTGTCCAAAAAAAAGAAATTAAATGCACAATCAGCATTTTTATGAACTGACGTGCAGGAAAATGCAAAAAATATTTTGGTTTATTGTTTTATTTTTGTTTCGAACATAAGCATATATAGAGGAGAGAACGAGAACAGCTCGCATATTGGGGCCACACCATGGGTCTATGTGCAACAGGAGGATGAGCAGCTGAGCTGCAGCTGCCCCACAACGGTTTGTTGACTCTTATGCCTTCTATTTGTGTTTTCATTGTGTTCTTTCCCATGTTTTTTTATTATCTTTTTTTTTTGGGATGAGAGGGGGGGGGGGGGGGGGGTGGCACTTAGCACTTAGTTGGAGAGCAAACAGTTCAGGTTCTTCAGCTTGTTTGACTGTTTGCCTCGTTATTCTTTGTTTGTAGTTATGATGAAGACGCGTCAAGAGCGGCCTCTTCATTCCACGACGAGCCTGTTACAATTGCAACAAAGGAATAAGTGAAAGCACAAAAACAATATAATGCTCTTGAATACCCTGTTCGTACTCAGCAAATTAAACAAACAGGGTATATACTATTTTTAGTAAATACCGGAAAAAAAACGAAATAAAACCCTTTGCATTTGATCACAGGGTATCTAAGAGTTGAGCCCTCACCCACTAGATCTCTGTGCTGTACAATTTCAGAATTTTTGCATTTCCGCTCTTTAGCCTCTTGACTTTGTCCCATTCCGTATCACTATTTGTCCTGCACTTAAGGACAAGTTTTTCGTCCGCTTTGTGCTTGTGCATCCTTTGAATATTACGTATAAGCCAAGGGTGGAAAGGGATGGGACAATGCATCGCTAGCTCCATTCACAGCCTTTATGTTTGGGACAAAGGAGTCGAGCTGCAAACTGTCCAAAAGCCAAATGCCATCATACGGCTTTGGAATCCATATTCTTCGGAATCTCTTTAGAAAAGATCGTAATGCTGTAATTTTATAGAAGCGAAAGCGCCTTAATATTTTTCCAATTGAACTGGCATCCCATTAAACCAATGTAAATGTTGCTGCTGCTGCTGCTGCTGCTGCTGGTGTTTTTTGCTCTCAAGAAGTAAATGGCTGCCACCGTGGAACGGAAGGCAATGAAGCAGCTTAATAAATATTGAGTATTATGCTTGAATGGCAAATAAATAGCTTCCTACACGATTGTCGATTAATAATGGCTGAATTAAGCCAACATAATTGCGGGCCATATACAGTGGGTGCCCGATAAGCGTGCCTCGCATACACGAGTGGTAATAATTGTGATTGTGCTATTTCTCTCCGGCTCCTTCTTCATCCACACACACACACACACACACACACGCACACACACACACACACACACACACACACACATAGACAGCCGCGATTGGTTCCAATGCCACTTTGTATCCGAACATTGAAATTTAACATTCTTTATGCATAGACAGCGACGCATACACACTCACTTCGCCACACACACACACACACACACACACACACGCACGCACACTCTCGAACAAGTGGCGTGACAGTGGCGCTTAAAAATCAAAAGTGTGCAACATCCCTGCTGCTAGATGCCACACATAGATAGGGTGTGCCACTGTGCCCCACCTGGAGCTCGAGCACAGCACAACAGAGCTGAGTGTCGCCAGCATATTTTGTTTTGGTGAGTGGAGGGTTGAGTTTGGGGATTTGGCTGCCATACCTGTATTAGCAATCCTTTTGATATATTGTAATATTTTATGCATGCCAACGCTTTCAGCCTCATTTTAGGCCACACACCTCCCCCCCCAGCCCTCAGCCCGCTTCGGAGCCTAAGTGAACATATTCTCTTCTCTTGTATTTTTTCTTCCATGTGTTAAGGTTAACTTAACTATGTCAAATGTCGTGTCATTCACAAACTCCCTTACTAACATTAACGAGAGAAAAGAAGATAGAATATCTAAGCACACACACACACACACACACCCGTAGAGACACACACACACACACACACACACACACTTATGCATCACCTGTCGTTACATTGTCGCATTGCGTTGGTTTATTTCGGCCCCTGATTGCTGAGTGCTTCTTATGGCCATTAAAGCAAATGTGGCCCAAATGCTGCCACGCCAGCTGAGTTTACGCACATACATAATATATATGTATACATATATGCCTATGTACATATGTAGGCTCTAAATAAAATATATTCTCGGTTGCACCAGTCACTTAAATGTACAAAGCTGTTTGCTTTTCAGTGCGATTTCTGGGGTATTTTTTCGGTATACCTTGAAAAGCATCTGAAGTGTAATTTGGCAGAGCTATCAGTTTCAGGAATTGCACTGAAGACAGTTCTCCCAAATGCTGGGCAGATATTTGATTCAGTAAAACTCTAAAGCCACTCCAATGTACTTAAATTGAAAAAAAAACCTTTTCTGCAAACGAAGCAATTCAATTTGTATTTGCTAAGCATCTCTGCTCAATTGAGCTAAATCAACTCAAAAATGAAACAGAAAGCATTTGTTTCGTGTCGATGGATACAATATAACGATTATCTCAACAGGAAGTTATCAAAACTTTTCTGTTTCCTGTTGCCTGTGTCCACACACAAATTTACATTTACTTGGAATCCAGAAAGCTGATGAAGCAGACGAAGCTGAAGCCTGGCCACGCTCAATTTGCTTGGGTTTGCTGAAGCATCGTTGATAAACGCAATGCTAGAGCAATCCCAACGACTCTGACTGATGGACTGGCGGACTGACGGACTGACGGACTGACTGACAGTCAGACTAGTAGCCAGACGGCACCAGCAGCAGCACCAGCAGCAGCACCAAGTGGATTGGATTTATATGGTCGGAAATAGGGGCCAGATGCCAAATGATAAATATCGCTGTCGCTTTGAAGAAAAATGTTTGAAAATAACTAAAAGGTGGGTTAACCAATGGATGGGTGCTGGCCATGGACTTATAAATAAAACAGCAAGGCACACACACACACACACACACACACACACACACAAATACGCAAATGCATTGTCCTTGATGTGACCTGCCCTTGCTGCTAGCCCCCAAGCATAGCCGTCTGTGGCACAAGTGCATCAGCAGTTGCAACAGAACAGCGTCTAGCATAATTGTGGACCAAGTGACGTCACGTAGACGTCGACAGCTGTCAACTGTCGCGCTTGCTTGCATACGAGTACATGCGGCCAAAAATGTATTAAGATTGAAGACAACTTGAATGTCATCCAGTTAGTCAGTGAGTCGGATGGGGTAGGAGGTTGCCTGCACCTTGTCCTAAAGCTGCCACATGCAAAGAGAGCCAAATCGCACTTTGAAAAGAGGCATAATTTGCATAAAGTTTAATTATTATATAACTAAAGAGCCAAGATGAGAATTCTTCAATGTACACACAACATAGAAATCAATACAGGATCCTGGTAACAACTTAGGAAATGCAGCCCTGGCTTTTAGAGAGCGCCAATACATTCAATTTTAGAAATTTACTGTGTAAATAATAAGGCGAGGAAGCCTTGGCGCCAAGTGTATATGGAATTTCTAAAATGCAGCGCTATTTTTTTCTGACTGTCCTTTCAGCTGGTTTCGAGTGCTTTATAGATAGATATAGATCTAAATAACGTGCTAAAACTCAACGGATTTCTTTTGTAAATGCTCAGTTGCTGGAACTCTCTCGCTTTCCAGCGATTTCTGTAGTTTTTTTTTCAAAGCTATCTAAATAGCTGTTTAGCCTTGGCTTTGTAGTTGTTATTCTTTTGTCACGCTAGGTTGGGTTTTCATTTAGTCGGGCTCAGTTACCAAACGCTGCTGCTGCTGCTGCTGCTGCTGCACTTGACATGGGCTTTAAGCCCAAGGATAGCAACGTAATTTGCTGTGTGCATGGTCTAATCCTTGCGCTACATACTGTCGAGCCAATGCTGAATAATGCACTCGAAAGACGCAAAAATATTAACAGTTGCACTTAAGCATGTGCCAGAGTACATATGTAAGTATGTAAGCTTGTACATACGTATGTACATATGTATGGAGACGTGTACATGTGTATACATATCCCAGTATCTGGCATACACATGTCCACATCTCTAAGTCGTTTCTCATAAAATATTATAAGTATTTTCAAGCAGCTGTATGCTGGTATGTGTGTGTGTGTGTGTGTGTGTGTGCCTGATGTGGAGGCCACAGTCTTAGCAAAGAGTGAGATTTTCTTTGCTTTTATTTTTGCAAGCGGCTTAAGTGATTTACTTTAAAAGTGAGCTGCATACATAGTTAGAGGGGGTCTGGTGTGGTTGGGTGCGGTGGGTGTTTGGAAATTGCCAAGTCTTTGCAGCTTCATCACAAGACGTTACGAATGGCAGCTGAAAAGAAATTAAATTGCTGCAATGCAAAAGGAACTCACAGCAATGCGCTGCCAGCTGCCGACAGAGAGAAAGAAACAGAGACAGAGGAAGAATAAGCAGCAGCAGCAGCAGCAGCAGCAGCAAAAACCATTCGCCAGCTCAGTCACTGCAGCTGCTGACGACAATTTGAAAGGAAGCACAACTAACACTGTGTGGATGTGTCTCACTATTGTGTGTGTGTGTGTGTGTGTGTATTTTTTTTTGCAAGGCAGTTAAAGTTTCTAATTGAAAATGAAAGAGATTTCTGCGCTGGGGTGCTGATGGCTGCAGCTAAATTTGCACGCAAAGAGGGAGAGCTAGGGACAGATAGAGAAACAGGCAGAAAGAGAAATGGAGAAAGAGAAAAAGATGCACAAAGATGGTGGCCAAGCAAATTGAACGGTAACTCTAGCCAACTGCCAAGGCAATGCAACCGAAAGTGTGACCAGGTATTAATTAGATAACATTTCATGTTGTATTTGGCAAGTAGAATTCGTTTGAATTTATTTATTGAAAACAAAATTAAATGTTATCTGCGGCTTTCTATGCAATTCGCACTGAACCATATTTTGTTTCTTCGGATATGTCGTTGCTGTTGTGGACAGGTCTTTGCAAGTGAACTAAGTTGATAAGGCTACAATTACGAGTATATGTTAATATTCAGACTTTCAGACTCTCATGCAATTGTGAATAATTTGCTGTGGAATTGCTGTGGAGAACAGCTTGTCCAATCCCTTGGCCCACATCGAGGACATTTACTTAATCTCAAGTTCGATTAAGTTGCTATCCGAAAAGTTTGCAAATCCACAAAAGCAGCAGCAGCAGCAGCAGCAGTAGGAGCAGCAGTAGGAGCAGGAGCAGGAGCAGGAACAGGTGCATGCATTTAATATGTTTTTAAGTATAGTCATTTCATCTATTGTGTGGTCTGCACACGACTTGCCGGCTTGCGGCTGATCGAGCGCCGCCTGCGCCCAACGACAAACTTTGAAAGTGACACGCCCCTCACCTCCATCATGGCTCCCCCATCAACACCTACAACAGCCACAAGTTGGACGAAGGACAGACAGGCTGCGGATTCGATTTGTAATTAAAAGCGCAAAACTTTTGGCCGTTGATCGAAATCGAAATTGTCGCACATGACGTTGGTAATTGTTTGCGGCCGAAGCTGCGACGAAGTCAAAAGTTTTGGGCTGGGTTTGGGCTTGTGGCGTGGACTGGACTGGAGTTGGCATTGGCGTTGGGATTGCGATTGGAGTTGGGGTTGTGGCTTGGGGCGGGTCCTAAAGCATATGCCGCATCAAAAGCAAATGAATCTGTGCAGGGCAATGCTTAGGAGAACGCCTTATTGGCGAATTGAAGGCATATTTTCCTTCTAATTATTTCCGTGTGCAAAATGCAAAAAGATCATTTTAATCGTCTGACTTTAAATAGCTCTTCATTAGTTTTTCAAATCATATCAGAATAGTTGAATTTAAATAACGTTTAACAAATAGCATATTTAGAATGTTTTTATTAAGGCATTTCTTGAAGGGGTGGCTGTGGGGAAGGGGTGTTGGTTGCAGGTCGGGGCCTTGCTCTAAGCTTGTGTGCATTAATTGTGGCATTAAGCGAACATTTATAATTTGCTGGCTCTGCGTTTCGGCAGTAAACTTTAAAATTTCATGACCACGAATCATTAAACTTAAACGAGTACTAAATTAACAATTAATGCACATGTGTGTGTGTGAGTGTGTGTGTGTGTGTGTGTGTGCGTGTATTACTGCGTGGGTGTTTGTTTTATGACTTCGCATACACAAATTACTTAATGCCATGCTTTATTGTTCAATTATTAAGCAGCAGGGCACGAATAGCATAAAAAGTTTAGCACACATTTCAGCCCAATAGCTGCCCGTTGCCGTTGCTGTGAACTTGGCTCAAACGAGTCAAAAGAAACCACAACAACAAAGGCAGCTGACTGCCTCGATTAATGGGCCAACATTAGTTATCAATGATGCCCAAGTGAACGATAATGTTTCAACGCCTAGCAACCAGCTCCCTTTCGTTGAGCTCGACTGTAACCCTTGGCGAGCAGAGCCTGCAGCTATGTAGCAGGAGGCATCAGCATCAACATCAGCATCAACATCAGCGTCCGCATCAGGCCATCATCATCTCATCATCATTACTGTTATCATTATCATCGTTATCGTCGCCCATTGGCTCGTCAGGGCCAAAAACAAACTGTGCCTCATTATTACAGCGCCTAGGCCTCATTACCAACAGCCACATTTATGCCTGACCTGAACTTTGACCGGACCGTCTCAAATGCCCGCAAAATTAATTTGCCTTTGACTTCAATGCTCCAGCAACAGCGCCAACCTCATCAACAGCATCAGCAGCAGCATCAGCAGCAGCAGCAGCAGTTGCCATTCTCAACATATTCCCTCTTTGCAACTGCCTCTCCTAATTGGCGATACGCAACGGGAATCTTCACAGACAACATGCGTTTTGCTTAGCACTGTGAAAAAGTGAGTGGAATTTGATTCACATTCAGTGAAACTAGAATACAACATTCACCTCAATACACAGATATATACTGAAGAGTTGTAATCAGAAAAAAACTATATTATTCGAGACGATTTACAGTGTTGTCTTAGATCGAAGTCCCTCGTGGCCTGCTCCAAATTTCAAATCAATTTCAATCTTGATAAAATATTTACTTTGAGCTTAACTATATTTAATCTCGGCTAATACTCGTTTTACTCGACAACAAAGTTGACATTATTGTATTATTTGGTTGAATTGAATGAACTTGAGGACTTGCACCTGAAGTATTTAATTTTATTATTTTTTCAACAATGATAATAACCTATACAGTTTTGAGCTCTACAATTTCAATGAGGTTGAAGAAAACCAGCTAAAAAGCTTACATTTTATTATTATACTATTTTATTATATTATTATAGCGTCCTTTTTCGGGCATCATTACGGATGAGTTTTCGTCTTGAGTATTTGTGTATAACATAATATTAAATTTATGTAAGGAAGATTTTATAGACAAGGAGGGAAGTGTTAAATGAAAGTAGAGTTGCCAAGCAAACAAAAACTTTAAGTGTGATTAAAAGTATTGAAAACGCCAGAACAATCAATCATTTTGGGTTGAAGTGAAGTCCTTGATGCTGGCGCTGTTTGTGCTTTTGCTGCAAGTGCTGCAAGTGCTGCAAGCTGCCTCATATAATTTGCTGCTAAATTGAAGTGAAACGCTTTGTTTGTGCATAACGAGGCGTGCAGCGCGTTGAACAAAGGATGCGTCCTAAAAGGCGCCACGGAATGGCGTGCCAGCCAAAGCGAGGTGCAGAGAGAAAAGGTTCAACATGAGGCTGTGTGCAAGTGTATGAGTGTTATAGCTTTGTTGCAAGTTGCAACTTGGCAGAGAAAGTTAGTAAGGGGAGCGAACCAGGCAACTGCGAGTGCAGTCGCGAATCGGGTCAAAGCTGACAAGGACGAGGCGCAATTGAGTTGATTACCAGCAGCGAGGACAGAGACAAAGTAGATGTTACATCCAGCAAATGGTGCTCGCAAGTGGCAAATGCAATTGCGTCCTGCATCCCTCACATCTTCAACTCGATTGTACTTCAGCCATGCTTCCATCTAAATAAATCACACGCACTCACAATCTCACACCACAGATACCTCAATTATATAAATACATCCTGAGAACAGAGCTCAAGTTGATCAAATACATTTCGATTACTTTTGTGTTTTATATTCGCACATTTTTAGAGCATACTGTTTTGGGCATTTGTTAACTGCGATTGTCGCGCCCAAAAAAGTATGCTACACATATTTAACGCCAAGTTCTGATAGATTCATCTTATAAATATCTTGCTAATTACTTGGTTGAGATGGACACTGTGAGAATCTCATCGTTTTAGTAAAGTTTACCTTCTCCAATATATTTCCCGTCCCGTTGTGAAGAAGCAAACCAATTAAGCAATTAAGCAAATATATTCATGTAATTGTAATTGATTCATCTGGCTTTCGCATCGGAATTAAAGTGTAAGCTAACCAATGTGAAAGTGAAAGTGAAAGTATAGTAAAAGTTGACTCGTTCGCAGGTGGATAAGTGTGGCAGGCACTGTACCTTGCAGGTCAACTATTTTGAATATGAAGGTAACTGTAACCATGAGGGTAATTTGCATGGCACGCAACAACATTATGGCCTCAATCAAGAACTGTTCTCTCAACGTATGTGTGTGTGTGTGTGTATGTGGTGTGTGTGTGTTTGTGTATTGTGTGTGCAGAGGCATGTGTGGCGCATTGCCTGCCATATGCAGCACATGCCATGGGATTTCCGTTTCCGTTTCTCTTCCTTTTTGTTCTTTGCGCTCTGGCCCTATCGCTCTATCTCGCTCTCTCTCCCTCCCATTCTCTCTTTCTGTCTTTTTCTCTTTTTTGGAGCTGGGTGCCAAGTAATTGGCTGCGAAAATGCTGCCATAAATCAAAGCGATAATTATGTGGGCGACTGCGCTCCGCCGGAAGGTAAATGCCGTCGCAAGGGCAGAGACGCTGTGATGGGAGTCTTGGGGGTGGTGGGAGTTGGGTAACAATTTGATTGCTCTATGCTGCCATAAATTATGATTTGATGTGCGAAATATATAGTTGCAGCTGGCTCAAGGTCAGGGACAATGTGCAAAACTCGTACAGAAAAAACAAAATTTCAATTTTTTTCTCGTACTTTTTGTTCTTTTTGGTCTTTCTCTTTCTCGGTGTATGTGCTTTGTGTTGGCCTTCTTTGGACGTTGTTGCGGCACCCACATCGTAAATCGTAAATGCCACCGAGGGTAGATGCCATAACAGAGTGAGGGGCAGGGAAGTGGCAACAGCGTCTGAGGCAGCATCAAATGCTGTGCGTTGTTGCATTATTAAATTAGCTGCAACCGAGAGCAGCATGCATTACGCTCGACCAGGCCGGGCCAGGCCAAGCCAGGCCAGGCCAGGCCAGTCTTTGTCAGGCTTTTGTGTCAAGCTAAAAGCAGCCAACCGAAAACCAAAATGACCAGCAAAACCAGCTGAGCGACAGTCGCACCACCAGCACCACGTCAGACGGTCTAAGTGCGTAAAAGGCTCTCTTTAAAAGGCAGCTCCTGCGGTGACTATGGCTATGCCAATGACTGTGGCTCCGACTCTCGCTGTGGATCTGGCTCTGGCTACGGCTACGGGTAAAAGCAATCACGATAATAAGCATAAATAAAAAGCCCAACAAAAAATTACACGACCATAAAAAAAGGGCAAATGGCAATGGCAAAAGGCTAGGCGACCACTGTGTGGCAGGCAAAAGCTAGGGAACGAGCAGGGTGCGCCACGTTGGGGGAAGAACATACAAAATGGCACCGCAAGGCAACCCACGAAATGCTGAAAGCAAGCTGAACTGTGAACTGTGCACGTGTGCTCAACAACCAGATACCCTCTAATATATATCTATGCAATTTAACGAGAGCTATTTTGAGGTACCCTCTGATCAGCCATACAGAAAGTAGATTTTATATTATAAAATTATTATTATTATCAACTACTATTTCTGTCTAAAATCGAAAGTAAATCTACTAAGAATCGCACCTATTACCATTGTTTCGACAGACTTGTAATCAATAAGACTTTCACTCTCACATAAAGTGGAAAGCAAGAAGAAGATGTATACCCATTTAAGAGCATTCATTGTGTAGGGTAGGGTAGAAGCAACACGAGAATGGGAACACAAGTAAGTTTTGTAGTGGCTTGCACAACCGCTGAACAACATCGTAAAAACTTATTTAATTTGTGATTTATATGAATAAAATTTTCTAGTAAATTCCCTGAAATTATTCATTTCGTAGCGCGCTTACGGGCGGGTGGACAACAACAAGAACAACAACAACATCAAGAACAACAGCAAACGACAACAGCAAAACAAACCAAAGAAAAATGGCACTGGCAAACTACGGGGAGCTGGGTGGCTAGTGGGCTGGCAGGCAATTGGTGGATGGCAGACCGGTCAAAGGGATAGGACTCGCAGCCAAAAGAAGTCGCCAGTTGGACTGCGAGGACTGGGACATTGGGTTTCAGGACAGACGACAGAGGACAGACGATGGCGGCGATGACGTCGCTTGTCTCCCCTAAGCCCCAATCTCTGACTGAAAACAGCAAACAAAAAAAAAAAAAAACCTTTGACTTGACTAGCCGAAAGTTCACGTTTTTGATTTACTCACAAAAATATACAAACACAAACACAGCCACATACTGTGGCAGGCTCAACTTTGCGCATATAAATTGGGCAATTCGAATTTCAAAGTTCTGCCAGAAGCAGAGAGTTGCGTCTCCCCGCGTTGCCCCGCGTTACCCCGCGCTGCCCAGCGCTGCCCCGCGTATCCCATTGAAGCCTGTGGCGCAAAGCAGATGACTGCTTCGTAAGTATCGCTTAAATCTTCCCATTTACAGAGATAGATCGACTGATAAATTGCTGTAGGATTGCCATATTTTTGTAAAAAAAAAGCTGTACCTGAAAACAAGGCAGCTGTTTATTGCCACAATTTGTGGGAATAAGTTGATCTTTCAAATGACTTTCTGAGCACTTCAGGAAGGAACGCAAATGTTTACCACTCTAAAGTTATTACAGTTATAAATCTAAAGTATAAGGTTATAAATTATCCTGTTTTCTACATCTATGATCCATGGCCAACCATTACATCAAGTTTAGGTATCTAGGCACTTATCAGCGTTACTTCTCATCAGTTTCCTCAATAGCAAATAAAGTCTAACCTATCCATGTACAAGACCCGTACTCTGATTCATATTTTCATTTTAAAAGTCATATTTGTAATGAGTTTTGAAACCATTTTGAACGTGTACTTTTAAAATATATTTAAAACATAATTTTGTATGCAAATAAACTGATTCAATTTGACGGAATTCAATTATTCACACACACAAATTCAGATTTCTCTTTCAAGCTTTCAGTTGTTTTTTTTTTTTTTTTTTTTTTAGCTTTCAACATACTAACTCAAGGTGTACAAAATGATATAATAAATCTTGATGAATAAGAAAAAAATATATTTGCTTAATATGTAAAAGAAGAGAAACGGTAAACGTGAGCTGTACATGCAACTATTACAACTGCAAATGCTCTTGCTTAAACGTGTTTCTCGAGAGAGCACTTGATTTATCAATTCTGCTTTGTGCGACATCCTTAAACGCTTTGGCTGGCAATGGCGCTGCATTGCCTGTCGTTGCTCAAAACAAAGTAATCGCATTTTTTGGCTACGTTCTTTGATTTCGCTAAGCGAATTCAGCGCAAATTGTGGCCAACAGCCAAGTGGAGTCGGCCGCATGGCGCCGTATGGAATGTGTGGCAGGCTAAGGAGCATAGCGACGGCCACTGAGTAATTTTATGATGTCTCAAAAACTTACCGCACGCGCATCGCAGCGCAGAGCAAAGCTGGCGAGGCATAGACCCAACAGCGGTAGCATCAAAAGCCGGCTGCGTCTTTGTTGCAACTCGCGCGGCATTTTTAGTTGTTTGCTTTATGTCGTTTTCCTTTTCTTTCTTTTTTTTTTTTACTTTATGCTTGTGGTTTTTTGTTGGGGTTGTCTTTCAGAGTTTAAGATATTGTGGCTGGCGCTTTATGTTGTGACTTGCCCACGATTTACACTGCAAAAAACAAACAGAAACAAAAACAATTTTGATAAACGGCCGCGCAACGCAAATTGTGTGTCTTTCAAAAAGAGTGAATCAATTTCAATCTCGAGTTTTGTTGCCATTGCCGCTGCTGCTAAGTGTTTTATTCTATTTATTTTTGTATTTTTTTGGCAACGTTGGTAAGCTTCACATTGGACTGGGTTTCTTGTGCCGGCGCCTTGTTGTTTACTTTCACTAGACACACACACACACACACTCAAATGCACACTCTGCCACACACACACACACAATCAGATAGTAAAAACAGCAACAAAACTGGCGCCACAAAAAATGGCACGTTTAAACGAACAAAATGGCAACACTGAATAGCAACAGCAGCAACAGCAACAAGAACGTCAGGAGCCACTGTTCATGCGAACGAACCGAACGCGCACGCGGCACGAATTGTTCTGGCGTTTCGACAGTGTTGGGCGCCGTTTATGAATACCAGCAATGACAGGCTGAAGCGCCAGCAGCAGCAGCAGCAGCATTGTTAGCGACGGCCAAATGGTAAATGCGGCGAATTCACAACTTTCGCAGCGAATTTGCCAGCCATTGCCACCGTGTTGACGAGCGCAAGCAAGACAGCTGCTGGCACCGCTCAGCGAGTGGAAGCGAGTAGGAGACGTACAGCGAGATATGGACAAACGGCCTGACGTGCCTGCCATGAAGTTTATAAAATGGACGTGACTGTGGCTCGCATCACACTTGAAGTGTGTGTTAAGCTTTGCTGCTGCTGTTGCTCCTGCCCTTCCGCTTGCTCCAGCGATGCCTATGCATTTGGTACCAAATGTTCAAGGACACACTCGCGCTCTCTCTCTCTCACTCTCTCTGTCTCTCGCACGCTCAGCACTATACTCAATGCTTAATGCTTTTATTGTGTAGTATTTCTTTATTTTTAGTTGATGTTTTTTAAACATATTCAGTTAGATTTTGATTTTTTTTTTTTTTTTGCTGTTTTTCTTTTTTGACAAGACTTGACCTTGAGCCGTGCGCAATCCGTCGCCATCCTAAAAATTTGATCCACTTATAAACAGGTTTCAATGAACAATGGTCGCCCCATAAACCTTGACTGTAACATAATCCGTCGTCGAACACTGCGCGTATTTCCCGTTTGTCATTTCCGGTTGCCATTTTGCCACTTCCTTTTCTTTATGGTGGTTCGCTTTTCGGATTACATCTGTTGTTGCCCTCATCTATTTGCACTGGAAGTGTGCAGATATACTTATGTCATCTAATTAAATGTGCGCTTCAATTGCCCTGCAATCTGTGTTGAAAATCCTACACAATAATTATGGAATTTTTAGCATATGTACTTATTATATGCAAATATTGAAATAACGAGTAACAAAGGACTAACTTTTAAATTGCCTTCGATATGTGTGCAATCAAAAAAAAAAAAAACACTTTGCTTTGAGCGAGATCGACGTCGATTACAAGTCTGGTTGAAACCCTTACAACGTCAATCAAAATATATAATCGTAAAAACATTAGTTATTTTACAAACGCAGAAATACATTCTAGGAGAGAAAACGTCATACAAAGGAATAGTTGAGTCGTTGACAACAATTACTGACGAATGCATCCATGATAAGAACTTGTTATCTGAATTAATCAAAAGTATGACAAAGTATAAATATGCAACAACAAAAATACGACAAATAATAACAATTAGAGCAAGCTATATATGTGCACTATATACATGAACCGAGGATCTAACAAACCCTACAAGCGCAGCGCATAGGTCTCCATGACCTCGTGTGGTGCAGGTGGACAAATGATCTGTTTGCCCGTCGCATCCACGTAATCAGTGTAGCGCATGGCGTTGACCAGATCGTAGCCCAAGCGTTTCATCAGACGAATGGAGTAGACGCTTGTGCAGTCGACGGTGAGCAGCGGATAGCCCAGCTCTTTGCCCCGAGCGGCCAAGGCGTTCATGATGCGCTCGCCCAGAGCACGGCCACGCAGCTGGCCATCAACGCCAATAGCATGCAGATGCAGTGCTCTATCGATGTTGAAGCGTTTGAAGACGTTCGCATCGCGCTCCGCGATTGCCAGAATGCCCAGGATGCGACCCCATTTGCTGCCGGCCAAGTGGGTGGCCTCTTCGAAGAGATGCGCCGCCTCATCGGCAGTCTTGGGACCGGCCACAGCGGCTGCCACGATGCAACCCTTGTGCAGCGCCAGCAGACAGCTACCATGCGGCAGATTGGAGAGCAGAAATTTCTCATCGGCCTCATCCGGCTCCGGTGGCTCACAGCCGGCGGTCAGCGGCTCCTCCCGATAATAGTGCACGTGGAGAAAGTCCATGAGCCTGTCGCCATCCTCTGTCGTCGCCACACAAATCTCGATATCATCATTTGTCACCGGGGCACTCATTGAGTACGATTTGTGGCACTGATCGATGCTCAAAATGCTTCTAATCTAATCAGTGTGACCGCGGCAACTATTCTAAGCAATAACAAATTCAAAAAAAAATTAATAAAAAAAATACTAAATAATACACTTTGATATCGATAATCAAATATATAAAAAAAAAGAATAATTTACTTTTTGGTTTTTGTTTTGTACATTTTCATATATTCTGATTTCTCCTGCAATTTTAGAGAATGCCAAATTAAAATGTATTTTAATGAATATTCAATGCTTATTCAATTATTTATTTAAAGATTCAATTAACTCGTTTTTGTTCATGATAGTCTGATTGGGCATGTGAGCATGCTCTGGAGCACAACCGAAGGCACTGGTAAATCGTTGCTAGGATACGACAGCCATTCCTTGCTGCATTCCTTTTGATACGCCTCGTCCTTGTGGCATGCGTTGATTATCACAATAAGTAATGAACCGTGTCTATTGCTCAATGTGCCGGGCACATGTGCCTGGCCAGCAGGACGGAGGGTGGATGTGAAGGTGGTGTGACTGTGCCAACAGCACACACTTTAGGAATGATTTCAAACAGAGAGATTATTATAATTTTGTGCTGCATTTTATTGTAGGAGACTTCTGCGACACCATAAAAGGTTGCTATTCTTGGTCAGCATCACTAAACAAATATTCAACTTTTTGATGCAGTCGCATCAATACATCGCATAGATATCAATTGACCTTCAGATGAGTTCATGGATGAAAAATGATTTTACTTACAAAATCATCCGAACAAAACACACACGAGCAAAGCGTATTTTGATTTGTTCCTCGTCTGTGGGCAGAAAATCATCATCATCGGATAACCATAACAAATAGAGTTCGATCAATTCTTAAAATGTATAGTGAAATTTAGATTTTTTAATTTGTGTTCTTAGAGAGATCTGGAATTAAATGAATTATAGTTAATATAAACCAGGCTGCTTAATACCAGGTATTAAAATGCATGTGTGCAAATATGTTAAAGTGCTCTCATTATGGTCACTGTCATCTGAGAATAAATACTATTTAAATAGCTTGTAGAATTAATTCTGGGCTACAACATCATCATCTGTGCCCTATTTGAAAAATGCACTTGTGTAACTGAAAACCCCGCACATTTCCACGATATGTTATAATTCTTGCTATTTTATTGTGTATTTATTCTCAATGCGCATCTTAATTTATTATTTATTATAATTTTTATGTAAATCAACAATAAATTTAAGGCTCGTTGTATTATTATTGATGATTGACCATTGACTCGTTATTAATATATTTGTTTGCTTTTGTATTTTAATTAATTTAAACTTCAATGCTTCATCGAAAAGTTATACAAGTCAATCGACTGCTTAATGGTCAACTAAAGATTAACATATTTATATTTATATTTTCATTATATATGTATATATATTTGTATATTGGGAAACATCAAGTGAGAACGTTGCAGTAGAGCGTAGCCGAATTCGAAATACTCTGATACCATAAGTAATACCTTCCAAATTTTATGGATCTAATTCAAATACTGCGGCCATTTCCGATTTTTAGGGCTGTGTTCATACAGACGGACAGACAGCATTGAAAAAACCCAATATACTCTGCATACCTTCGATATTAGAGTGTATAAAAAATGAATCTTGTTTAATCAAGTAAAACTCCAGTATGGTATGAAATGCATTTGAGTGTTGTTAAGTACCTTAAATAAAACCAATGTCGGATTTTTTTTTAGCTCATGGCTTATTGAGCTAAAAAATAGATATTTCCATTAAAAATAGGAGGACTTAACTTTGAGAGCTTAACTCGGCTAGTGAACTAAAAAGCAGCCAGCAAACAAACGCCATGAACTGCTGATTTTATTGAAGTAGAAAAGCAAGAATTATTATATAATATACGTTCGTTGCCATATGGTATATCTTTGCTCTAAGGCGTACGTAGAGGGTGGTAAGGAGGAAGGGGCGTGCCCACTAGATCTCAACTTTGCATAGATAAAAAGTGGCTTACATTATAATTTCTAACAAAATATACAAATTACGTCGCCTCCCTTTCGAAAAGCTGGGTACGCCCTTGTCTCTGCTGCTGCTGCTGCTGGTGCTGTGAGTAAAAAGCAAGCAGAACTCGCCAGCACATTGCAGGGCAACTGGCCACTGGAATCCACCGCACTGATAAAGTGAGTACCACAATGCAAGCGACCCGCAACATCAGCTGAAAACTGACCGCACACGATTTGAATTTCGAATCATGCCGATGCGTTTGGCAATGTGGCTGGCTGATTGGTTCACTGGTTGAATGGTTGCATGGTTCACTGTTGGTTGTGGTTGCCTAACTGTGTGGCACTGCTGCAGTTACCGTTACTACCAGCCAAGAAAACCGCCAATTATTCATCGCTTGACGCTAATTAGGCGGAAGTGTTGTCGATAATGAACTGACGCCCTGCGCTCGGTAATATCATTAAGCACTGTGTGCTGGAGTCCGCAACAGGACAATCAAGACAACAGTCGTATCTATGGCCGCGTGCTGTTTAAGCTGTGAAGCACGTCATCATACGTGGCTCGCATCACATGACGCACATCCTAGGAGCCCAAGGCGATATCTTGTCCTGCTGCTTCTGTAACTGCTACACTCAGAGAACAAAATCGCCGAGAATTTCAAGAATTCGTTATATTTTGGCCGCCAAGATTATCTCATTGAGAAACTATATTTTGAAGAAAGTGTTTTTCTTTTTTTAATTTCAGTGTACATTTTTCTAATTTTAGAAAGAAAATATGTCTAATTTTCTGGATATTTTTTCGTATTAAACTAATCTATTTTTTTTTTTTAATATATGTAATCTTAAAAAATACAACGTAGTGTATAAACTCATATAATATAATTTGAAGAAAAAAAAAACGATTTTTAACTTCTTTTCTACTTTTTTAAATTAATTTCTGAATAATGGAAAATATTAAAAAAGAACAATAAAAAACCCTATTTTTGGGATTTTTTCTTCTTATATTTCTAAAAGATTTCGACATTTTTCTGAGTATATTGCTGCTCCTGTTGCTCCTGCTGCTGCTACTGCTGATGCTGATGCTGTTACGCGTGCACCATTGTCGTAGTGACAACTTTTTTTGTGCGCTAAAGACAAGCAAGTTGCTCGAGAAAAGGCAACAAAATGTGGCAACCCTTCCGCTGCCGACTGGACGTGGTGCTTAACAATAAACTTGCTACAGTCCTACAATTTCAAAGCGAACGACCAACTAGTCATAGTTGAAGCATATACTAAGCAAATACAGCTCCCACATTAGTTCTGTGCTCCTTCTCACAGCCAACCATTTAATAAGCCAGAAACTTGCAGTGCATGCGCGACAAAAAATATACATATATCTCATGGATAAGTATGCGTAGATTACTGGATCTGTCCAAGTGCACACTGGGCTTAACCTGAAAACTTCTCTTTTACTTTTGCAAAGCTAATTCATGTCTGCAATGTGGTCAGTAAAACGCTTAAGAATGCGCAACAAATAAGAAACGAATTAACAACGTTTAAGTAGAAAGGAAACTAGTTAAGTGCGTTATCAGAAGCATTTTGTTTTACATAAATTGTTAAAGCACATCTCGTTCTTAAACGAAGAAGTATTCACATTTGTATGTCCAAGCTCATCCCTAGTAATGCGCCCAAGCTGACGCTCATCCTGACGTCCATCCACTCATTTGTCCGTATGCCAGATCACGTGCTCTGTTTCTGCGTCCAGGGCCCATGACAAACATGAGCCTCATCCAAATCATCCACACGACTGCGGCAAATGGTGTGCACAAAATTTTAATGCGTGCCACAGTGGTGCGAGTAATAGTTAAAAAGTTAAAAAATTAATCATTTATTTTTTGTTTCAATTGTTTGCTATTGATTTGGATAACTTTGACAGTGACACCAACTAAACTATGCAAAACATATGCACGAATCCGAATTTATAGCCAATCCAATTAACAGTGTTTATTGTTGACACACTGTAGCTGGTAACTGGTATCTGGCAACTGAACTGACTAATGTAGTTCTTGCTAAGATGCACTGAAATACTTTGTGGCGCTACTAAAGTAAACTGAAATGCGCAGGAAACCCGGAAAACTTATCACAGTTTTCAGATGTCGCAGTTTGTTGGTGTTGTTGATTCGGTTGGTTGTTCGATTACTTTTATCTCCGTGGGTATAAAAAATGAAATATATTTAATTATTGACAAGCGTACTAATAATGCCTTATTACAATACCAAATCCAAACACTTTGTTGACCTGCGTTTTCATAGTTTTTTACCGTTCACTGCAAGTTTATTTAGCTAAAAGAGGAAAGAGATTTTCAATCATATTTAGAAGATTTTGTATATTGAGTCAAAACGTGTTTGGTTGCGTTGTATCGTGTCGACTCGTGCTTAATACGCATATGCGTGTTGCGAGTAAAAACAGGACACGTTCATATATGCATATATTCCGTATCACACACACACGCACATGTATATATATCTATGTATATTGGATATGTACATCTGTGTGTGCACACATATAAATAAGAAATGCGGTTGGGTGTTCTTTTGTCTGCCGTTGGTGTCGCTGTTGTCGCCTTTTGTCGTTTTTATTGCCGGCCTGTCAATATCCGGCGGCGTATTTCCTCGACTTGAGCGACAAATTTCGTCGGGTTCGCTGTTTGTTCGCTTGCCTTTTTCACAGTATGCCCTTTGATTCCATATCCCGAGCGGCACATAAGTAATGCAGCCGTTGTAGTAGTAGTAGTAGTAGTAGTAGCAGTAGCCGTAGCTGATGCTGATGCTGAGGCTGAGCATGGATCGAAGGATGTCACTGGCCGTTGCGTTGTTTGCATGCGACGACTTTAAGGATTTGTGTCCATAAACAACTGAATGTAAAATGGCAGTTCCAAGTGCCTTCGGGGAGTAACAACCTCATCCTGCCCGACTGCCCGACTGCCCGGTACCCCTCTGCGACCTTATCTTGGCCTGCCTGTTACTCAAATATATGTGTGCCCACACCCACTGGCCCCAGCAGTCGCCTATGCGGGTGCGAGCTTGTGGACATGACCAAAGATCTGGATGTGGGTGTGGATGTGGAATGTGAATGTGAATGTGAATGTGAATGTGTGTATGGCTTTGGGTGTGAATGTGGGTGTGTGTTGTGGAAGATATGAATGTCGTCGGCAACGTAACTGTAACCGGTGCCCTTGGCTACGCACGATTTGAATTAAATTGCACTCGACGCATTTTGCCTGCAGCGAAAACATTATCAGAGGCAAAAGGCAGAGTCAGAAACAGAGGCAGGAAAAGTTGCTGGGCCAACGGACGAACAGACGGTTGGCCAGAGCATAACCGTGTAGCTCTACACCCAGACTTAACCGCACCACGATTCAATTAATTCGAGACAACTCGAGTCACCTGATCCCATGTGCGTACAGCAACAATCAAGTTGAGCCCCAATTTAGTGAGTTTTATATATATTGGAAAATTGACTTCTACATGCCAGCAAATTTCCAGAAGCCCACCTCACACACAGTAGTTATTCGTAAATGCGAACTTTTAGAAATGGAAATCACCTAATTCGTGTCTTTGGCATTTTCATTTACCACGAATTTCTTCATTCAAATTAGTAATTGATATACGAGTATTTTGTTGCGACGAAAGTACTGGAAACAACAATCCTAAAAATTAGAGTTATTTGAAAAATATATTGAGCTCCGCTTGCGATTTGTAAGCGACTACTGCGCCTAACTATTTATGTGTATGGCAGTCGGGGCAAGTGTGGGCAGAGTTTGAAACAGTTTTTTGTGTAATTTCAGAGGGGTCAGTGGAAAGTTTTGCATCGGCTCGACTGCAGTGGGTGCAAGCAGTAAAGGTGACAAGGATATGCAGCAGACATGAACGTAATTCAATTTGTCAAATGCCCCCAGCCTTTTTTTTATCCTGTCCTGTCCAGAATCCATTGGTCAAAACTTAGTCTCAAAGCTTAGCAAAAATAGCCTGAGTGGTGTGCGAACACAATTTAATTGGAAGGAAGCCATTAAAAAACGGAACTAACGGTTGCGCACATTTTTTGCAATTCATTGCCCACTGAGCACAAGTCCTCACCTCCCGAAAGGCATACAAATCCTATTCAAACCAAACCAGATTGAACGAGCTTAGACTCACTCGCGTATGTATTGATCATTTTACTGGCTGCCTTATTTAATATATCGAGTATAAATAGGACTAAATTCTCTGCGTCAAATCTAGGATATAGTTTAGGAAGAGCACAGCTATAATTTGGAAAAATACGCATACAACTTTGAAATAGTTAAGAGATATCTAATACCGTCTATAGATACAAAAGTAGATGGGACTTATTAAGTGTCCGGCGTTTGTTCATCTGAGTCCATTGACGAGTCCAAGCGAGACTGCTGGGATGCAGTATGGAACGAGGAGATGGATGGGCGAAATATGCGCTCCTCGACGATGTGAATGTCCTGCACGGAAATGCTCTTCACCAGGGTTGTATTGGGCAGGATGGCATAGTTGGCCAGCCGCTCGCCCCGTTCACTGGCAACGGTCTCGGTGCGCAGATGATCGGCCCCGTTGCGCGTAATCACGCACAGATCAATGTTAGAGCCGGAGCCAAGATCGTTGAGGACGCCAGCTGTGATGGCCTCGCGCACCAGCTGCTTACCCTGCTCCAGATCGAGTGTCGGCTGCCAGCCGTGCTCCAGCACAGACATGGCGGCCAGTGTGCCCGAGCCCATGGCCGCATACGGTATCTTATCAATCGAGCCGCACGGATGGATGCAATTGATGTGCGGCCCATATTTGTCCACGCCACCCATCACCAAGGCGGCGCTAATGTGTCCCTGGTAGCGGAAGAGCGTACGGCGCAGCAGCATGCTGGCACAGATCACCGGCACCTGGCGATTGGTGTTCAGCTCCTGCAGATCCAGTTCCGCGGAGGTCACCAGCGTCATTTGCTCGGTATCAGCGGCAGTGCCGGCGCCACAGCAGCTGTCGATTGTGGCTTAGATTATTAACTGACTTAAGGCTTGTATTCGAAGTTACTGGGCGAGTGTACCTACAAGATGTGCTCCTGCAGGCGATGTATCTTCGAGCAGTTCTTGTCGGAGACAATCGGTCCCTCGGTGGCACGTGTATCGGCGCCCAATATAACGCCATCAACGAATACAATACCCACAATGGAGGTGCCAGTGCGCACAGCCAATGGTGCCCTAAAGCCATTGGCCAGCAGCTCAGCATTGCTATTTGCATATATGTAATGAGCCAGGTTATACAAGCGAAGTCTCTCTTATCTTAGAAATAAGCCTTATGCCACTTCATATGGCATCCCACATGCTATACAGAAGCTCAAGCTCTTACCGTTTGGCATTCACAAAGTTAAAGGTGCCTCGCAGTCCGCTGTTCTCCAGGCTCGGCGTTGCTGTGTCGGCGAGCATTTTTGTAGTTCAACAAAAATGAAGGAAGATTTATGTAATAAAAAAATGGAAGTGGCCAAAAATTTAAATTTTGTAGTGAATGGCTTTGCTTTTGCGTTGTATGCCAAAAGTGATGTGATTGGAAAATTAACTTTTGTAGCACAGAGTCAAAGGATGCCACGCCTGCCATAACTAATTGGCTGCTGGCAGCACGGGCCAATACACAAAAATGACAAAGAGTGTTCAGAGAAGGCCAAATAGCAAAAGGGAAAAAGACTGAGTTCGGACTACAATTGAAAAATAGCCTTGGCCGCAAAGAGAACACTGCTCCACTTTTCAGTCGACTAACAATTTGACAGTGCCTAATTGGTAAGTGTGTGTCTCACTCACTCACCCACTCACCCACTCACTGACGCTGTATCACTCTCTCTCCCTCTCTCTCTCTCTATCTATCTATCTAGCTATCCATCTCTCTCTTTCTGTCTCTGCCGATTTACCTTTCCCGCTCTGTGGTCGGAACTGAAAGTTTGTCAATTTGTCAGTTTGCTCGTTTATCTGACACATGACACATTCGACTGATGCTGTTGCAGTTGATATTACGAATTTGTTATGTATGCAACGCATTGCGGAAGGTAATTAAGATAATCGATACTCAATACGTAAACACATGTATCATAAAGTTGTGCAAAAGCGCACTTAGAACAAAATTTAATTTAGATTATCTCGATATTATTCGGAAAGAAGATTTCTAAAATGGTAGGTTGTGTCTTGTGTCTTCCCAAGGCCAGAGTTTTATATCCTAAGTAAAGGTAAAGTTTTCAAAAAGACAAGTAATATTTCTGAAGTCGAGTGAGCTCAACTACGTGACACATATGCATATTATATGTCCAAAAAAGAAGTCTCTGGCTTTTAAATTATGGCCACAATGTATTTCTAAACACAAGAACTTTTTTTTCTTAATACAGGCGATTTCTTTCTGAGTGCATATAACTGGCAGAAGAAAACATCTCCGACCCCTTTAGGCTTATATCTTTATCATAGGCGTCAATAGCGATATAAGTGCCGAGATCCCAGAGACTAAGATATAGAGATAGAGTCATTAAATTTTGAATCTTGGCTCTCATTTAACATAAGCAGATCGAGATTATTTTTTTCTGATATCTTTCTCTTTAAAGACTTAGGGTCAGTGTATCTCCCAATAATGTTTAAATATACTAAATAATATATAATAAAAATTATGAGAATGTCATGATGGACATGGCAAATTGAACTGGCCAATATGTTGATGAATTGCCGAGTAGAAAGCGATGTTAAGCCAATGAATCGTCATATTACGTAATTAAATGAAATGACAATGTATGAGCCTAGGGATAAAGGGGATAATCACGTTGGGATTGCAACTAACGATTACCACTGGTAACATGGCCATTGAGTCAATTAGGATTAATTATTTTAAGCGGCACTAGTATAGATGCCGTACGCATTTCCCAAATGATGTCCACAATGCAAATGACTCGCACTTTGATTGGCGTGTGTTTGGGCTGGGAAAATGAGTTTTGTTGCGCCAGGAAGTGGAGGGAAATGCAATGGTCGAATATACTGGGAGCTGCAACTTGCAAATCATGTTGCCAACTTTTGTGCAACTTAATTACGAAGGGAATGGGGACAGCATTCGGCAGTGGGATTGAGACTTTTTATACTGGTCAACTGATGGGGGATGAAAACAAGTCGCCAAATTGCAGGCTGTTGGTTGCCATCTGCCAGCAGACTGGCAACTTGGAAGTTTACTTAGGCGATTTTGCGCTTCATTTGGCCAAAAACTTTGCAGCACCAACAACAGCTACAACACCGCTCTCAAATCTCCAAATTCGAAATGCAACTTATTTTGAACAGTTTTGAAATTTGCCTTTAGCATTCGGACAGCTGCGTCAGTTGTGCCTGATAGGAATTGCCGTAGGTTGTGACTGGTGGCATTAGGGGGAGGGAAATGTGGCTTTACACAACTAAAGTCTATATTTACATCAGAGCTCAAATCTAATAGGTAAATACTTACAATCAAAGGAAATGGCAAGCGAATGCTTTTGACACACTTTCAAAAACTTTTTCTCTCCTCCCTCTTAATATTTTGGGGTTTGGAGATTTAAGTTTTTCGATATGCAATCAAATCAAAATCCCAAATTTATCATATTTGCTTTTGCTAGATTTTTGTAAGGCATTTTTGCGTATACCCTTATAGAAAGTATTTTCGTTTCGATATAAATGAGACGCCTCTGACCCCATAAAGTTTGTATATGTATTGTATATATTCTTGATCAGCATCACTAGCCTGGTCGACATGGCCAATTTCGTTTGTTTGTTTATCTGTCCGTCGTTTTGTTTCTATGCCAACTAGTTACGCAATTTGAAGACCTAATACAATTTTGAAGGTGTCCTTAAATGTCCTGCATTTGCGAACTATATATCATCTATTTGACATACGAGCAATTGGACGAACATGACTTATTAGAAGACCAACTTTTGTGTTTACCAACATATTCGAGCATAATACTTGGGTACAGTCGTTGATGAAAATCAAAGCTGGATAGTACACAGCCCAAGTTGCTGACATAATAAGGCAGATACCAGTTACGGTTCTTTGGCCTTGGATATGCCCAATCTTGGATGCAATCTTAATGTCGTTTGACAAGATTGCTCATGTAGGGCACAATACGGCTTCATCAAGGGAATCTGCTGACTGTTAATAAATCATTTGGACGCCAACGCGTCATTAAAGCCGCTTAAGCTGCTGTCGGAAATTTGGAAGTTTATTAGCTTGGCAGGCAGTCTAGACGCCCGACTCCATGCCATTGCCACTGCCATTGTTCGCATCCCTTTCCTGCCTTCGCGCACTGTCTATCATTTAATGTCCACAACGCAGCTCAGCTTAGTCATTTGTGTAGCTGCGAAGTTGGGGGCAGTGAGACTTTGGGTGCGGTTGGGTGGTTGGATGGTTGGGTGTCGGGGTTAAGGGCTTTGCGCGAGCTGAAGGCAGTCGACAAATTTGAGTCAATGGCTTGGAATCGCGATTTTCATGCCGCTTTCCTGCCCCCTGTCGGCCCTCTAATCTCATCAAATGATTTATGCAGCCAACGCAACAACAACAAAACAATAACTGACGCTGCAATTTGGCCACATAATTAAATTAGCGAATGCTGAGCTTTTGTCTTACATACCCTGTGATCAAGGCGCAGCTGTGGTATACACACCCATTAATCGGGCAATATTAGATTAATGTTTTCAAGCTATGCCAAATATTACTGCAGTCATATCGGATACTGACATCCTTTTTATACCTTAAACGAATTGAAGGTGGCTAAAAAGAGTATAAGTTCAAAAGTATGATGTAACAGACAGAAGAATATCTGTAAGCCGTAACTTGAAGCATCAAAGTCGAGTTAATTTAGGTAGGAGCTCAAAGTTGGAGTAGTTTCATACGCAGGTCTAATGTATTTTATTTAATGGATAACTCCATCCGTTTCTCCAATTTCAATAAATATCTATTACCAATAGCAATAAAAGCAAGTCTTTCTCATTGGCCAGACATACACCTAGATAAAATATTGATTATCGAAAAAGAAACACGGCAGCTGATCTTATAAACATATTTACCAAATTACACAGGAGCAAGTACAATCCTTTTCCTTTTCTTTTCACATACATACATTATTATTATTTACTTAAGACTTTAGTTTAGGGTATCCAGCAGTCGACTTCTCTCGAAATGAGCAACCTTACTGGTTTTTAAATGTTTTCTTCTCGTTGATGATATTTTGAAAGTGGCCTATAAATTACTATATATATATAATATAATATACTATACTATATATATATATATATATACATCGATTTGAATTTTGGAAAATCGCCCTGATATGAATAATCTTTAAATACACAAAACAACTAGTTTTTCAAATTTGAAAGGCTGCAAATATAAAAAAGCAAACACTTTAAATAAGACAAATGTTAGAAAAAAGGTTTTCTTATAAAGACACAGTCTGCCGTTTTGGAAATATACTTTCTGAATAATAAGGTAAGTTGCTCTTGGTGCCCATTTCGACTTTTTCCGAGTGTTGTTGGATAGTAATATCATAAATAGGCAACAGTTTTAAAACTCGCCACTTGCACCTTCCTCCTCTGAAATAGTTTTCTGTCTTCTGGCTTACTTAAAGTTTTGAGTGCAATAATTTGAGTCTTGATCGAAGTACAAAAAAAAAAATAATTACTGTAAATGAGTGGATAAGAAGAAGTTGTATATATTGGATTATTATGTGCCTCTGTCTGTGTGTGTGTGTGTGTGTGTTTGTTTGTGTACGTGTGTGCAACATGTGTAGCAATTACGAGTATAGCAGAAATTCTGGCTTGGCTAGAGAATGCAAATGAAATGGCATCCAAGTCATGCGGGGACGCGTGGCAAAAATGGTAGCTGCCGCCGCCGTTGAATTTACCATAGTCGGCGCCACATAATGACATGCTTGAAAATACTCCTTAAATGCATAGCGAGCAGCAACTATAAGCAAAACGTAAAGATTCCGAAAGTTTGCATTCAGATATCGCAACAGATTCACACATATGTATATGTATCTGTATATGTGTATGTAATTGGCAATGTGCGTGTGCTTTTACACAGGCAGAGTCGTTGCGGCCATAAGTTCAGTGTTCATTGTTAACACCATAAAGGTTTAATGGGCACACTTATACATACGCAGACATACACATTCATATATGTATGTATGTGTATATGTGTATGTTCAGATACACTGACTTTGTAGTATGTGTGCTTTTCTTTTGCCACAGTTGTGCATGTTGCTGTGGCTGCAACTTTCCCCTTGCCCATTTTGTTGGCGCAGGTGTAAAGTGCATCTCGTGCACAGTGCTACCAACACCAATTGTATGTGGTGCAAATGAATGCTTAAGCCACGGCAAGCCACAACCAAATCGAATTTCCGATATCGCTTCCGCTTCCGGTACTATTTGTGTATTTCAATCGGTTAATTTCGGTTTGATTCCCTGGCTTAAGCTCTACCCTTCAAGCATTCGAAATGCGCTTAATCCGTTTCATCCACATATCTATCAAATCACTAAGCATTCATTTTTCACTCTAAGCCAACGCAATTCCATATTCACTGCTGTAATTTCATAGCCAAAAACCCGCTGCACGACCCACTGTCGTCCGTGCAGGATAAGCGCTTCATGTGGATCCACAGGCCGCATAGTTACGTTCATTTCACTGCGTTTGTGTAATGTGAATGGGAATGTGAATGTGAATGTGAATGTGAGTTTGAGTCGAGTATAAGAATGTGTTGCTGTTGCTGTTGCTGTGGCTGTTGTTAGAGCTGCCTAAAGCTTATGACTTAATAAATACTTGCCAGTGAGCGCAATGTGGCTGGCAATTTAATAGCGAAAGCAAACGGCATGGAAAACCAGAGCAGCAAGAACGAGCAAGAACCAAACAACAGTAGTAGAAGAAAGACAACACTTTTGATTTACTCATATGCATGCCACTTCCACATGCCGTCGTCTTCGCCTTTGTCTTCGCCTGATATTTGCAGACACTGATTATTTCAACATAGTTCGGGTTCGCATATATCATTGGTATTTTAAGTAGAGAGCGGGAGGTAATGCAATAAACCTCTACTTGCCACCAGATGCTATTTGTATATTCAAGCATGTTCATATTCATATCCTTGTTATTTCCTTTATATTGTGCTTTTCAAGTGGAAAACGTTAACATGAAATGGTTATATTTCATGAATATAGGGCCAAGTTTGGAATTGAAATTTGAATCCAGAATAAATCTGGCTGGTCTACGCAGCATTGTATGAATAAATATGATTATTTATTAAATTTTGTATTACAGTTGATCTAGATCTAATTACACTAGAAAATATCTGCATACAATATATGAAAATAATAAGAACTTTAAAGAACTAAGGCCAATTTCCATGCCAACAAAAAAAAGAGAAGAAAAATATGACGGGAAATTAATTCAACAGAGCGAAAAATATTCCAAATGGAATATGGAATAACGAGAACTTCGCTCAAAGCTAAAAATACAAATATATTTACTTTAATTATGACACAGCAGCTCAATGCTATGATTCTAATAAGAGGTGGCTCCCATCTTTTGATGTTTTTCCTCTTGGCCAACGGAGTTTGCGAGCATGGGTAGAGTAGGACAGGTGGTATCGTGGGTGGTGGGTGGTGGGTGTGGGGTATGGGGCGTGTTAAGGTGGAGATGTAAGGGGATTTGGTGCTGTCTTCTAAGCGTGCTGCGTGTAAATGGTGCGCAATGCTGCTAAATATTTGTTCTATCAAATTCAATTAAAGTTGACATGGGTTCACAGCTGGCCGGCAACAGAAATAGCACCCCAGACACGGTCCCACATCCACACCGCCACCGCCACCGCCACCCACACTCAGACTCGCACTCAGGCCCAGACTGAGAGCCACTTTCCCATTCTCCTTCTCCCCCTAAGCTGACGCTGAAGACCCACCTACACACTGGCATGGGTCAAAAGTCAAAGATGGCCCCACCGGGCGCTGCAGTCCGAATTAGTGATGGATGCTTGGCGAATTTGCAACACGACAATCTATAAAAAAAATAATAATTTTCTTTTCCTTAAGAATTGATCGATCAAAGTAATATTTGAATTCAATAGAAACAATTTAATTAGGAGCAAAAAAAAGAAGAAGAAAAACATATATATATACATAAGTAATGGATTGGACTCGTGCCAATTGAGTTGTTCAGCCAGGAACCATAGATACGAGCCCATCTCTAAGCCCGGTGACCGGTCGACTTGCCTGAAACCAATTCTTGATTCAATTTGAGCACGACAAACACACACGGTTCCGCCTAGGCATACCCGTACAAGAATCCGGCAAGAAGAGCTACAAAGCACGGTCGAGGCCAAGCGCCATTTAAAGAAAATGCTCGCAAAAGATGCTGCGATGCTGCGATGCTAAACGGCGTGGGCTGTGGACTGTGGACTGTGGGCGTGCCACAGTCTGATTGGGGGGCGTGGCATAGTGAGACAAACTGTTTGCAGTGATACGCACACAGCAGGCCTCACTGTAAAGTTCCCAACGTCCCCGATGCCTCAAACGCTGAAGCACCAGCAGCAGACACAATTCCGTAACAAGGCACAAGGAGTCGGAGTCGCAGTCGAGGCAAGAAGGTTCCAGTATTCACTGAATTTTTTTATTTATTTTTTTTGGGCAATTGCTTTGCTGTGTTCTCCAAATTAAAACAGGCACACCAACACTAAACACACACACACACATTCATGCACATATACAGAGAGTAACTGCCACTGGCTCGGAGCCCGGAAGCACAAACACAAAATTTACAACTGGCTGGCGCTCCTAAAGTCCCATTTTGATCTGGCAAACGGCTTGTGGAACAGCAACAAGGATGACGAGCAAAAGGGGGTAGGGGCTTAGAGGGGAATGCTGCTAGGCGGAGAACCGGACCATGCCGTACCGCTGACCGCTGCTCGCGCCTTTTGCAAGTCGGCTTTCAAAGTGAATTCCGTTGGTGGCCGCTGCTCGAGTGTAAATTTGCTCGTTAAATTTGTTGGCACTCTCGACTAATTTGCACTTGTAACGCAATGGGCCAAGGGGGCACAGAAGTCAGTCTTATGCGCTATTTTTTGGGGAGTTGAGTGGCGGGCTTAGGTAGTGTAGTCTGCTGCTGTAAGTAAGTTTCCTGGCAAAGTTTTTTTTTCAGTAATTGAAAAGACAACCGGCCAAGAAAATGGACACAAACGAATTGTTGGCCAAAGCAGAAGACGTCAACTTGTTAACATCATTTCCGCGAAGTTCTGCACAGATAACATGCACACAAATACACAAATAATAATCTACAGAAATTAGATATATTTGTATGAGAGCTAGTTAGCTGTGCTGAAGTTGAAAGTTACAAGTTTAATGAATCCAGGAGACAACAGGTGATGACAACTGGCAAGAAGCCTCCTTACGACGGGGGCTTTAGTTGGTTGGCGTTGACCAACCTCAAGTAAATTTGTAATTTGAAAAAACTTTTATTTCTTACGGACAATTATAATGGAAAGGAAAAAGTAGATTGATGAAAGTTTGAATTTTTAATTACATATCTTTTACTGTAATTTCTATACCCTTGCAGAGGATATTCTGATTTTGTTGCGGAGCTTAAATCACATTGAAGGAGGAGGCGTCTGCAACTCCACGACTCCAGTCCGTTAATGATAAACGCCTTCAATTTACAGTTGCAACAAAGTTTTCAATCAAAGCTCTAAGAGACGAACTCGAACCCCAATAGCGCTTGTCAGTGTATCTGATGGATAACAAGATGGCTAGATGGATACGAAACCATCTGGGCGTGCCACAAGCACTAGGGAAGCCGCATAATCAAACTCATCAGTGGTTGACTGCCCTGGGCGGTTGGGGGTTGGGTGTTGGGCAAGGGGGAGTGGGTTGGGGATGGGGGATTGGAGTATTACCAATCTCATTCGCATGCAGGAGAGCAATCAAGTGGCTTTGGAGCCACAGTCTGGGAACTTTTTGCCGATGAAATGAATAATTGTGCCACATTATGTTGCATTGTTATTCGTCAACGGCAAATCAGTTGCTAAATTAATCGTATTGAATTCATTGGCGGGCCACGAAGCTATCCATCCGGTGGCTCCATTTGCGCAGCCTGCCTGATTGATGGCCCTGAATGTACATATATACATACATACATATATACATATATATATATATATTTATTACAGATATGTATCGATAAATGTTCTAGAGGCAGCAACTTTGTGGAATTGAGATTGCGATAAAGAAAGTGAGAGGGAAAGAGAGAGAGACACGGGGGGAGGCTATTTTTAGGTCGCTGGGGAAGCTCAGTGATTACAGCAACCGTTGGCGTCTATTTGCGGACTAAGTCTGCGATCCGCCAAGCAGCTGTCTCATTATTATGCAGCTCATGAGTCTCGTTAGTGGCAAAGTTATATGAGCATACATCAGCAAGACGCACAACTTTGCAACATGCGGCAGCAGGAGCAGCAGGAGCAGCAGGAGCAGCAGGAACAGCAACAAGAGCAGCAGCTAGGGACTGAGCTGCGGCTGCCGCGGCTGCGGATGCGACTTGCAAGCGGAAAGTGTTAAGCACAACGTACTAGTAAATGGTACCAACTTGCTGACTTTGCCACCAGTAGTTGCCAACACCAAAGCTAGAGCGATGCCACGCGTTGCGTCCTCAACTGAGCTGAAGGCGCGTGCAAATAACGGAAGTGGCCCCGACTTGACTTAGACCCCCTCCCCACGCCCCCACTCTCCCCAGCAACTACCTACGCAACCCACCCGCAGTACTTGCAAATACTGCAAAGCTTTTGCGAATTCGCCGCAAAATGTTGTTGCTAACGCAATGCCGAAATGCTCGGGTGTCGGTTCTGTGCTTCGGTTTTGTGCTTCGGTTTTGGTTTCGCCTCTTGGGCTCGCCGCCGCTTATATAAATAAGGAGGGGGTGGGGGAGGGGGGGTTTGTTTTCAACAAATCGACCATGTTTGCACAATGCAAAAAAAATAAAACGGCCTCCTACCAGCACTTCATGGCCCACCACTGTTGTCTGCTTGTTAGCCGAAGCTTCGAGAATGTTCAGAGAAAACGCCACTACACTGAAATAAAACCAGTTGAAGTGGCGAGTTATTTGTCTACCACTTTCCCATGTCTACCACTTTCCCATTTCGCATTAGTATTTCGAAAATAACATGAAATTGAAAAAAATCAATACCCTTTTGCTAAGCCGTATTCAATAATAAAAACAAAAAAGCTGAAACACCAAAGTTCTGCCCAGCAGGGGCAAGCAAGGAATTTTCTAGCAGTGTGTGGCACTTACATTGGGACTCAACTCGACAACACGATTAGCTTTAATTAGCTGCAAGTGGACAACGAGAGGCAACTCGAAGTGGCCAAGGGCAATGAACACTTTGGCCCAAGGAATTCAAGTGAATGCCTAACAAGAACAAGCAGAACGACAACAACAGCACACAAGAGGAGAGCCCCAAAAAGTATGCAATGGACGACGAAAGTCCTAATTCAATTATCCAAGTTGCTTGACAACCCCCCCACACACACACCCCCTACACTATTCGCAGTCAGCCACATGATGATGGTATAAGTTATGGGCCAGCTAATGGCGCTGAAATGAAGTTCGAATGTTCGAATGGAGCAAATGAGTGATTTGTGGCAATGTTGCAAGAAAATTTGATGCTAGTTGATCTATGTATGCTGGATAATGTGGCAGCAGCAGCGGCAAATTGTTGGCATTTATGGCCAAGGCAAGCGCTGCGTAACAGGTAAACAAAAACTCTTTTAGTGTACCACAGATGACAGCCAGACACAGCCCGCTGCGATTCGACGTCAAACGGTACGTCAAGTTAACTGTTCAGCTAGGCAGCATCAGCAACAGCATCAACAGCAGCAACAGCAGCAGCTGCAACAGCAGCAGCTGCAACAGCAGCAGCTGCAACAACAGCCAACAAAATGCATCCCTTGGGCGCAGTTGTTGCCGTTGCATCTGTTAAATTGCACTACAATCGTTTCGGGTAGCTATGAGACTGGGAGTTATAAAAAGATTGGGGGGTCAGGGCGTCCGGCGGCTGGGTCCACTGTGTGCTTTCAGCTGGTCGAAAGCGCAGCGAAGCAATAATTAGCAACAACTGGCGAGGGGTTTGACGAAGAGCCAGAGCGACTGCCTGCATAATGGCGTGCTGCTGCTGCAGCTGGTGATGATGGTGTTGGTGGTGTTGGTGGTGGTGGTGGTGTTGGTGGTGGTGGTGTTGATGCTGGTGCTACGTGACGGGGCCATTTTGAGAGCCGAACTTAATTGAAATAAGCGCCAGCTGCAATTATTTTTCAGTCTAATTCCAGCTGCTCCTTGGAGGCCAGTTAAAGGCAGACAACGCCGCAACCAAAAAAACTAAAAAAAAAACACCCATTGCCGCCTTTGGTCTGGTTTCCATTTCGTATCCGTATCCGTATTCGCATGCCACATCCACCAGACCGCATCCGCTTGCGCTCTAATTTGTAACCACGTCCGGGTCTCGGCTGTCTGTCTACATTCAATTTCGTATCAGTTGCTGCTCCAATTGAATTTCAATTTGAATTGAATATAACCAGAGTGAGTCGTTGTTTGTGAGATGAAGCACATTAAATGCCATATTATAACTTCAATCAGTCTATTAAAGAAACCGCCTTCACTTAAATGTAAATATATTCAATTTGCTACTGTTATTAACAACCAGGAAACCATTTTTCGATCTTCGATTTGTATTCATTGTTTTATCCTTCTTCCTTAATAGTTAGTCGACTGAGTATTGAATAACTCAAGTAAACAAAAAATACAAACCTGTTTTAGCTTGCTTATGATCTGATGATCAAGATTTTGGAATGGATAGATGGACAGGCTTACTTATCTATAGTCCTCTATTTCCACGATATGTTGACACTGGGGTCTCCAACCTAAATTAATCCACGTTTCGATTCCAATTCTGGTAGCTAAAGTATAAAAATAACTTAACTAAAGTATAAAATAATCCCTCAAAAATTGCCTTTAGGGACGGATCAATATTTTACAGAGCCATAACTTTGCCAAAGATCAACCGATACTTAAAAACCAGGACATTAGTATAATTATGAGCGTTCTGGGACAGGGATTTTGGCGTTGAGTGCTAGGGAGTTTGACTAAAGTTTTTATTGATAAACTATACAAAACGCAAAGTGTGCAGCGGGCTTTAAAGATTGGTTCACCGTGTACAGTTCATGCGCTAGAAGTTGAAAAATTGCACCATGTTCGGTAACAACCAGAACACCATCGCAGAAAAACTGAACATTTTGACTGCCAGCAGCGTCACCACCAATTAAACCTAAGCCTAAGCCGCGGACCCTGGGTGCGCCACCAAAATTGACGGACGAAGATCCGCGGAAGCGGGCAGTCCTTTGATATCCTAGGCTGACCAATTTTTTATCAATTTTTTCAAAGATTACCTCCATGACGGTGAGCTGCAGAACAAATAAACAGTCGCACAACACAGAAAAACGAGGGCTTTTTAATCATGGTTTGATGTCTATATCAATCCCACATTAATAGTGGACAAACCGATTCCAGCTCAAAATGCATGCCCAAATGATTGCCTGTGGGGACGGTTCAAAACTTTCCACAGTCATAACTCAACCGATTTCAAAACAAAAAGAAAAATGGATCTGGGAAACTATAGCTGGAATACTTCAAATTTGGAACTTAAATAAACTCTTATAAATCGCATGCATAACGCATAAGTAACGTGATCTATCGTTATGATGTCCCGCTTTGATGCTTTAGTTTTGGGACCTTTAGGTTCTGATTCCGATCTAATCGGCAAACATACGGTTCCGATTCTAATTTTGGCAGGACTCCCTGTTTTATGCATATCATTTGGAGTTATTCTTGAGTTCCATGAAGTTTGCTTTGGTGCTCTCATATTATATGTACAATAAATCAAATCACTTGCTGAAATATTCGTTGACTTTGTTTGGGTTCTCATAGCATAGCCAGTGCCAAGCCCAATTTTGACAGTTTTGGTAACCATTTGAATTCTCGCTTTGTAGCTTTCATGCAATTTGCGCGTTTAATTAGCTGCAACGTCATGTGGCTGCAGCTACATTTTGGCATGTGGCCAAATTCGTGTCTATGTCCGTTGCAATATGCAATTTGCAACCATGTCGCAGTCCATCAACACCTTTATATTTTAAACGCTTCTCCCACATCCACCCCCCGCTTGGGTGGGGTGATCTCACCACACCGTCCAGTTGTCTGGCCGCAGAAATTCAATTTGCTACACTCTGTTGCATAATGAATGAAAATGTGGCTGCGGATGTGAATGCCGATACAGTTGCCGTTGCAAAATGTGATTACGACTGCTCTGGCGAATTGTGCCACGGGGTACAACGCAACAGTGACCAATTGAACCTTTCACCGCCACACACCCCCTTCACCTACCCCTCATCCCTTATCGTAAGAGGAATAAAACGGCACCGCTGTCAGCTGCACTGTAACTATTTAAGTTTTTAATTGTATTTTTAAACTAACATCGCCGATCCCAGCTGCCAGTTTTTAGGTGCAAGTGCAACTGGGGCAACAATAATGTCATAACGGCAAACTGAAACGACGACCATCTTTATTAATGCACTCCACGCCAAAAAAAAAGCAATTAGGGTAGCAACTGAGGCCCTAAACTGCCAACGAGATGGTTTGCAAATAGCGCATAAAGCAAACAATTAAGTTTTATTAACTAAAATCGGTAGTTTTTGAATTTCTTTTACGAACTTAATTCACTCATTGCAAATTTACATTAATGTACTTGCCCAGCTGCATTATATTCCTGCAACACTCTTATTAGTGTTTGCATTATTTGGAGTTTTTTCAAAAAGCAAAAGTACACTGAAAAAAATGTTAAATGCTGCGTTTGATATTCAAGTTGTGTTCCCTGTACTGATGCACTTTGAGGTACTTTGAGGTACTTTTAAATCGCTCAGCTTTGAGAAGTACTATTTTATATGTTCGACATCGATGAATTTCGGATAGGTGCTAAAAAAAAAGAAATACGCTGTTTCACCTACAAAACTTTCAATTGCGTTTCAAGCTTTCGAGAACTTATTAATGTGCCAAAACACATGTCCAAGCAATAAACTTTGAGTGCAGTCTTCGTATGAAGCATTCATGCGTTGTCCAATTGACTTTTTCAGCTTTTCGTCTGACGTGCTGCACAATTTCATTTATCTCCACTCTCATGCCAAATTGATTTGTAATTTACTTTTTGAAAGAGATCGACTGAAATTGATTTTTTTTTTCTTCTTCATGCTTGCGGACCCAAAACTTGTAAGCCTTAAATAACACCATCTTGATGACTCGCCACACAAGAAGAGCGCTAAATTTCTATACACTTGCACATATATCCCTATATAAATAAATATATATATCGTGTAGTACATCTGGTAAGTATGTATCAATGTGGTAATGCTACCAGAAAAAAATTGCTAAGCTGCAATATGCTGCAAGTCCTTGCTGACCGCTGGCACTGGCCAACTGTGCCACACTAGTTACCCCACTGCAACCAGCACCAACCACCTACTACACACCTACGCACACACAGCACACACACTCAATGTCCTTTTACTTAACTTTACTGTACTCCGCCACGCCGGCACCCCAACAATTCGCAGCTCGTTACTCTCTTTCCTTACTTTTTGCTGTTGACCGCTTGGGGCTGCAATTTGGCCAGTGCCAATGTGAGCGGAATGCGCTGCTTTGTGGCATCAACAAGAACATACCACTCGAGGGCGACTCTAAGATCCTTCTGCTTCTGCTTCTACCTCTGGTTCGTTATTTTTTCTCTTCTATTTTGCTAAATTGACTTTGATTTGCCGCTGCTGCTCGCCCCCAACTGACCGAACCGAACCAAAAGCATTTCCTCTCGCATTTCTAGAATGCAGCCATTTTTTATGCTTCGTTGCGCAACAGCTCACACACACAGACGCAGGCACACACACGCACACACACACACAGTTGGGCACATTTGTTAGCAAAAGCAAAGCAAACACAACTTTTGCTGCAGCTGAAGACTGTCAGCCGCAACCCGCAATCGTAGACCTAAAGTCAAAGCCAAAACCAAAGCAAAGCGATTGTAAGAGCGCAATCTATAAATATCTAAAAATCCCATAAAACTCGAGGACGTGGCGTGTGGCAGGAGCAACGAGTTGGGCGCGCCAGTAAATGTCATCATTGAGATTGTGTGCAGCATCAGCATCAGAAGATGCAGCAGAACTGGCAGCCGCAACCAAAGTGAACCCAGGTGAGGGCCACCTGCTCCCTGGCCACCTATTCCACATCAGTTGGCCAGGAGCAGTATGAGTAAGCGGGTGGGGAGGAAAAGAGTTTGCGGCAGGTCGGAGGCGGCATGCCGTTCGCCTACCAATTGACTACAGTTGCACTTGCTGAGGCGTTTGCTTTCCAATTGATCAATTCAACGACGAGCCGTGGATTATCAAAACTTCTCATGGCACAGCAACAACATATATCTCTGTGTCTGCCTATGTGGGTGTGTGTGGGTGTGTGTGTGTAAGCACGAGTGTGTGTGTGTTTGTGTACTTCTAATAGAGATGCGTGCGTGCCACAAAGTCAGAAAATGTTGTAGTCAGTACATATGGCGTCAGTATCAGTATCGAGCGATCTAGAAAATGTATTTTATAGTAATATAAAAAACGAACTGCAAAGGGTATGCAAACTTCGGTGTGAATTATTCGGACTGAATTAAGTACTGTGTTTTTTCTATTTTTCTTTACATCCGATAATGAACATATCGTGTACGGCGCAACGCACGCTCGTGTCACGAAAGCTAACGCGGATTGCTCGCAAATCAAGTGTCTACATTTTTATTTGTACATATATAATATATCATATATAATATATATATGTACATATATATAATATATAAATATGTGTGTGTGAGTGTGTGTGTTTGTAAGTGATTTTGTGTGTGTGCTTAGACAATATTTGTGGATGATTGCATGCTTGTGCAAACGGCTTTCATGTACGTGAACAGCAAATTTATTTGCACGAGTGCAATGGATGCTGGTGCCATGTTTGGTACCCGAAACCAGAGACCAGGGAGAGACCGAACCCCCCTCCCCGAGGCAAGTTCAGAGCCCAGCTGCACTCTGCAGCAGACCAGCATCAACATACATATACGTGTAGTCCACACTACACTCAGAAAATAATCGCGCTGAATTTTCGAAATTCGCCAAGTGTTCCGCACTTTATTTTTCAGAATAAGAAAGCAAATTTCTAAGATTGAATGTTCTGGCTTTTTAAAAACCAGGGATTTCATTTCATAATTTCAGGTTGGATTTTTCTAAGATTTAGAAAAAATATGTTGCATTTCCAGTGTGTTGTTTTCTATTTGTATACACATTTAAATATTACTAAACAAAAACATTTTGCTTGGGATTGCGATTAGTTTTTTAGAAAAATAGTTTGTAATATTTAAAAATTAGTTCTAAAACCAAGAAAAATGTTCGGGTTTTGCGGAACGGTTTTTTGCCTGAGTATACTACATATAGCTCCAGCTCGTTGCTATTTAGAAATTTACCTGTGAATGCGAAGCGCTGTCAAAGTTTGCCATTGCCAAATGCTTCGCTCGTTTGCCCCGGCCTCTGATGTGCACCATAAAAGTCTGTTGCATAATCCAATTTCGCATTTGCTCGCACAAATGCATCTGAGCGATGAACGGGCGGTGGGGTTTTGGACTGGAGAGGTAGCGAAGGGGTGGGGGGTTGAAGTTGGTCCTGCGTATTGATGGGGGTGGGGACTGATTGGTTGGGTGGGGATTATGCAGACTTTTGGTGCTGTCAACGCAACTTGTTCGCATTGGAAATTCGATGAGCGCCTACCCAAACCCGATATGGACCGACCCACCATAGAAAATCGTCGTTGATAACGTAAACCGCTTTGATTTTTATTTAACTGCACATTTCGCTTAGGGCGAAACAGAACTTCAATGCCGTCCCTGCAATTCCGCCAACTCAATACCAAGTCAATACCAACTCCTACTATTTGCCAGTGGCGAACTGCTTCTGCGACAATCCAACAATTTCTGGGCCCTATTTCGCATTCAGCTCTATTGACATTTAATGGCAACTTGTGGTGAAATTTTGCTGATGCTGCTAGAATTCTTGCGGTTTTCCCACCCAAATTTTCATGAATTTTCACAAAATTTACCCAATTCATTCAGTTGGCAATTTTACGCTTTTTTTATTTTATTTTTTTTCTGTTTTGTATTTTTTTGTACCCATTCGTTTTCCCATTTCCATTTTCCACGTATTTCTCTTATCTATATATTTATTTATTCGCTGGATGGCTGCTCAGTTGCCGTTGAAATTGATAATTTAGAAAATTGCTAGCAAATGTCAAAACAAATGTCGCGCACTCCAACCCATCAACCCATCAACCCACACAACCCAAACCCTTACCAACTGCATGTCGACATCATTGATGTGGGCGCAAAAGCTGTTCTCATTTAACAATCAATTCGAAATGGTTTTCATGGTGACTGCACTCCCCATCAGGTTAGAGAGTGCATTGGGTGGCAACTGGCAACTTAAAGTCACGAGGCACATGCTTAAGGAACAAGGAGGATCCCTCAAAATAGACTTGTTGCTTTATTAGTACATTAAAATTGTTGAAAAATGTTTTGATACTATTTTATTTTAATAAAAGACTCATATTTTGAGTATTTTATTTTATTTGTTTAAGCCAAAGTACTTTCAATCTGAAAGAAGGACTAAAAGCAAACTATCCGCGCAATAAGCATAGCTTTGCTTTCAAAAGCATATATTCTAGTTTTTTATGTCAGGTAGTTGACTCTGATTGAGTGAGTCTCGAGTTCTCCAGCTATCAGACACATCCGAAATTTGGCTGTTGCATTTACTTTGCTCTGTAAGCAGTGCAATACGCAAACTCTTCTTTTCCGGCACTTTTCCCTGGAGCTTTCTGCTGATACATGGCACACGCCTTGCTTTCTCTCAAGGAGCATCCGCCTGCTTCTAGTTTAAGTATTTATTTGGTGCTTCGCTGGCTTTTGACTATGCCACACAGAGGATGGACGGATTTTGTGAACAGGCATGTAACGAATTTAGAACCATTTTTAAGCTCAACATGGGGTAAATGGAAATATTATAAATTTATAATGGGAACTTTAGCCGTAAAATTATGAGAATTTTAAGTCATTCGTAATTTTTGACTTTAGAAGCATGTGATTAATGGTAATTAACAAATGACTATTTGGTGACTCTAACTCGAAAACAGTAGAAGCTATTGGTATTTTCGAGCATGGATGGCCAAGATAGTGAAATTCATTAACGCATCTGGCTGGGCAAATGTCTGACTTTTTATATAGCTCTTCCATCTACCCTGATTCTTGTGCAAATTCAAGCATTTTTATCAGTTTGAGTACTTCTATGACTTCTGATTTTAAAAAGTGTTAAACTAGGATTTTGCACCCGCATCCGGCCAGGGAGGGTTCCTCCTTATTGTCACAAAATCGCCAGATTCCAGTGACCTCTTGGTCTACTCTGGCGTTCAAATTGTGGTAAACATAAAGTTTTATCGCCTCTGCATTTTATCTGATACGGTCATAGACCAATAAGTATTCCAAGTGTTTAGCTCCAAGGGTAGATGATATGTAGATAATATGTATACTCTTCTGCACATAAAGGGAATTGTTTTTCACACTTAATTAAAAAACTTTATTCTCTGAGCGCATATTCATATACCAAATTATATTATTTACTTGTCTAAGTATGGGAAAATATGCATAAATTACATACATTCATATACATGTACCAACAGATGCTTCTGACATTGTTCGGCTTAATGCACAATCAGCTTAAAACTCTTAAAGCCAAACCGAAACTATAAAGCATAATAACACAACAACAACAACAACACCAACACCAGCAGCAGCAGCAGCAGCAGCAACAACAACGCTGCCAATGACAGTGTTGTAAAGTTTGTTTTCGCATTTAACTTGCATACGTTTGCGGCGTTTTGTGTGAGCAAGGATTGGCTGAGGAGTGTTGCTAGAGTTTTAGATGGAGAGGACTGTTATTATACCGGCACCCATCCCAGCACGCCCTCTTACACTGAGTGAAAAGAGCGAGGGAGTGAAAGCATCTGCGTTTATCCATCTGTGAAGTGCCTTTCTATCTGCAGCAGGCAGCAAAATGTTTGTCAAACTGCCAAAATGTCCGCCGGCTGACTGACAACTGGGCAACAAAGAGGACCGAAAGGGGAGTGGCCAGAATTGGGAGTTGGGAGTCGCGCACAGTGTGCGACAGTCAAAGAGATTTACAATTCACATACATAAACAATGACAACCAGGCAACAGCAACTTCAGGCAATAGGCATCATTCAGTGGACAGCAGGAGGCAGCATTGCAGATGCCAAAGCCATCGGACAACTAGCAATGCAAATCGACTTTATTTATGACTACGCTGAATATACATGTGTGTGTTTTGTGTGGTGTGTGTGTGTGTGCGATAGTGCGTGGGTGAGAGCTCTAATGGGCATTACATACACTCTGAAATAAAACACAAAAAATGAGCAAGAATGTGATTGACTGAAGTATTCCCTCGGATTTGGTGAATCGATGTAAGATCTTAGAAATGATATGTTGATCGGTTAGATAGTATAGATATAGTACTACACACTACAATATGCCCTTTGCTCGGGCCTAAGCTAGTCGAAAACACAGTTGCAATAATGCCCCTCATAAAACATCTTCAATTTAATTTTAGTGTCAGTATAAAAGTAATAAACTAAATTGCATTTAATTAAATACTCAATACAAAATTTGTTCTATTTGACAGGATTACCAACTTTATAACACCCCATTTTGATCAATTTGGAGTTACAGGGTATTGGTGTAAAACGTATTTGTACACAAAAACTTTTTCAAATTTTTTCCACAAATTCAAGGCAAATTTTTAGAATTGGCGAAAATGTTTTTAGAAATTGAAGTAACCTGTTATCTGCAGAGTATGTGGGAGAAAGCAATCCAAAGTTCGATAGATATTTTTAGGCAATTCGACAAATCCAACTAATATGCTCGCCTTCAAGTGCTTGGCCACAGGGTATACAAATAAACCAATCTATTTCACTCGAATGCGAACGTATCTGGTGTGGTAAACCGGACTCATAATCTCACATTGCGGCTTACTCCGTGCATGCATTTGACTTTTCTCCATGTCACACATAGTACAAGTACATACAAATAGAGTTTAGCCATTGACAGTTGCAGTTTGCGGTTAGAGTTAGTCTCTGCTGTATTTGTCCTGAATTCGCTAACGTGCCCACACTTGCGACAATAATATTGGGCACGGTACAAATTGTTAGAGCTTTGCTTTGGTTTTGAAACAGAGAACGAAAATGCATTCTCAACACAAATTAGTAAGTCTGAATTTAGGGACTTTTGATTGTTGAACGGAATACCAATATACAAGTTGGCAAACATTCAATGCCGGATAGGCAAACAGACGAACATGGTTAGAATATATATAAGACCTGATAGAACTTCAGTTAGGAATGACTGCTAGGAGTGACTCACCCCTCAAATTTCTACCCATGCTGCCCCACTGGGAGTAGTGAACTTTGGCATCACAGCCATATATTTATAATCAATCTTTCAAAATCAAACTTAAAAATTCATGAAGATCAGGCCGCAGTCAACACGATGAGACGATGTTTAGACTCGAGCTGTCTGCTCTGACGAACAGGCCTTCATTTTGTCGGAAATCCTTAAACCCACATGTCTTATTTATCTAAATCAGCCGCTTGTCAGGTGATCGCTATAAAACTCGTCTGCGATCTCTAAAAATAGAGTGACCCTCAAGTACCTTGAGAATTCTGCGTAGGTGCGCCATTTGATTGGAGCGTCACATTTTCATACTTGAACAGTCGCAGTTCGCTTATATTGTTCTTAGCACGAATGTGTCAGCTGCCTGATTACATTTGTAACTCGCATAACCTGGCCTTGGCACAAGCACTGCCCTCCCACGATGGATTTTATAATGAAGCCACGCGTGGTTCGTGCTGCTCGTACCTCAATCATCTGCCTGATGCAAGTGGCTCTCATGGTTGGGGACAAGTGCATGTCGGGCGCCATTGTTGCCAATCGGAGTCCTTGAGCAGAGCGCCAGGACAAAATCCCCATTGGCAATGTGCATGCAAACACGTTTCTGATTAGAAATCATCCAAAATGACAGCAGCCAAAGTCAACTTGATGATGGAATTTCGCATTCATTTGAAAATACGGCCAGCAAATACCCTGCTTAATATTAGTATGATTATTGAAATTCTCGTTGCTGTTTAATAATATTGGTGGATCAATAAATTGAGATGGTCCATACACGATAGAGATTAATAACATGTTTAATTAATTAATAGGAGCTCAACATGAATGTGCACAACGAAATTCGTTAAGCTCTTCTTACAAGATATCAAGGAAATGGCATTCTGCATTCATAATTTGCCACATCAACATCGTATTTACTGTTAAGCCTGCAACTATATATATAAATACATAAATATAACTAACTCTCATAAGGAAACACTTAAAAGAAAAGGTTCAACTTCATTATTTGGGCATTTCGGTGCTCTGTGCCATGATTGCCTGCAGCTGTTCTTAAGTTCTGTACACAAGTATTTATATGCATTATTATCGTTAGCAGTGAAGAGCCTAAGGGCTGCTTAAGGTTCCAATGGTAATCATTAGCCCCATAGTTGGGGCTGCAAAGGCAGGGTTGGGAGTTCGTTGCGGAGTGGGTGGGGTGTGTGGCAAATTTATGCAACAGCTTTTGCAGCTGGCATCAAAATGCTTAATCAACTTGTTCTAAATTGTGCAAAAATTAAATTTTTCCCTGGCAAATCGTATTATAAATGCGAGAGAGCGTAAGATATAAAAATTTCAATTTTTGAAATGCAAATGGAATACAAATATTTGCATAAACACGGGCCGAGCTCGCAAAGAGAATAGAGAGCACAGGCCAACACCAACGACCATCTGCCATTTCAGCATGGCTTAGGAATTTTTTTTTTTTTTCTTTTTTTTTTAGCAAGGACGCAGCTTAAAACAAGTCCATAATGTGTTGACTACCCAATACCCTGTACATTTGGATTTTGACGAACATTTAATTTCCCAAGACTTGTACACAATTTATGAATTTTTAATTTGTGCAAAGAGAGTATGGAATGAGCTCGAAAAGAGTTTGGTAATCGATTTTCAAATAAATTGAGAATTGAACACATCAATTCAGTCGATTCAGTTTGAATAACTTTTTAATCTGAACAACTTTTTAATCATCTCACCGACCATCGGCATTTTATCGAGGCAAACATGCTTAACTCTTCACATTGTTCCATGTCGATTGATCGCTACAAAATGCCAATTAAATTCGACACCAAAGTGAACGAGTATTGTAATTTGAAAATGCTGAATTCAACCGTGGCTGCAGCCGCAGCTGCACTTCAGCGCCCCCATCTTTGCCCCACTTCAGCAGCTCCCCACACCAAATCATTACCATTCATAGTCGCTCAAAAACGCTGGCAAGCAGCGCTAATCAATGTTGAAATATGCGGGTCGAGCGGTTGGGCGTTGAACAGGGGTTGCCGGTGTAAGGGAAGAGGTAGGTGGCGGGGGGGAGGGGGGATGATGGTGGTTGCTTTTTGGGTGCGGGGAGTGTTTGGTTGTCTGCTTGCTCGACTTCAATCAATATGGAAAATAAGAACGTGATTCATATTCAGTACGCGCAGCGCTCAACTGAAATGAGCAGCAGCAGCAATTCGGGATGGGGGCGAGGACACTGAAAAAGGAAATTAAATACACGCTCTGCTAGTGTTGTAGTTGGGGTTGGGGGGTGGTGGGATGCGGGTCCTATTTATTTGCAGTACGGAAATTACGGCTGAGACAAAATAAGCAACTCACGCATAAAAAAAATCTTATAAATGAATAATCAATTTGAGGATTACGAGCACAACAAATAACGATTATTGAACGATTTGTTGTGACACTTAAAAGCGTTTTCACGCTACGTACGAGTGCCCCAAGTCTAAGTCTATGAAAGCGGAAAAAAAGACCAACAACGCCCACTCTCCAAAAAAAGTGCAAAATCCTACATCTACTGCAGGCTTAGATGTAGACACACCGAACTTAGAAGGTCGATTTTGATGACACTTTTTCAAAGATTGGGAAGTCAACTGTTTTATTCAACCCGACACCAATAATTGGGAGAGTCTATATCTCTTTACAGATAAAATCACCAAATTTATGAGGCACATTAATGATTATTCAATGGTATTTCACATTCACATTCGGCTGCCCCATTGACAGGTTGGTTGCCACCTGTTATCAGTTGCTAATACTCGTACATTGATAACAGAATATTCCTCAATTGGTTACACCCGATTGCAACGTTCTCGCTTGTTTTATATACTTTGATACCATAGGCATCATATTCAATGGGTTTAGAGCATTGTCCGTCATGGTGTCTGTCCGTCGAAACATGGAACACATACAGGTGTGTGCCCGAGTCCGATAATGTGTAGTCCTAGTCCACTAGGAGAATAGGAAACGAATAAAAGCGATAAAATCGCAAATCGATAAAGCCAGATATCTCCCACAATTGTACGCTTAGTGCTTGAGTGGAGATATAGTGATAGAATTAAGTACATGCCTCGGGTTCCTCACCTTATTGTTCAGAAAGTAAATTTATAAAATTGAAAGTTGTGGTTTTCTAAAAAGCACTTCTTGTATTTCCTAATTTTAGGGTGGATTTTCCTAAAATTTACAGAATATATGTTTCACCTCGAGGATGGTGCTTTCTATATGTACACAGTGAATAGTTCTTATATTAGCTTTTTTGTAACTTTATATATAGTAAGTTGTATAAAAATCAACATATTCGGTGATTAGGGCAAGACTTTCTAATTTTAAGGCAAAGGTTTTTTCTCATGTTTAGAAATTATTTCGAAAAACAAGAAGAACTCTTCAATTTGCATGCGATTTTATTAGAGTGTACTCAATTCAAAATATTGCATATCTAAGGTATCTAAGGGTATTTCAAATTCGGTACCTCCGTAAAAAGGAAAATAAACTTTTTTGCCTTTATTGAAATTTATGATTTCTGGAAAAAAATTTATGTCGTTTTGCATTTGGTGTGTGTGTGTGTGTGTGTGTGTGTGTGTGTGTGGGGTTATGTGCGCCTGGGTGTGTTTGTGAGTGTAGTTAAAAGCATAAAATAAACCTCAAATGCTCGTAAAATGCCGTACGTACACAAACCCAAAAGACCCAACGGAACCCGAACTGTGTAAATGCCATCGCCTTTATTCAGTAACGCTTCTTGAGCTCTTCCGGTAGTCTAGCCGCACACACACACCCACACACACACATACCCACACACACACACAAACAGAGGCACGCATTCACAATTCACTCGCTCGCAGTTCCTCTGTATGTCTCTCTCTCTCTCTCTCTCTCGCTCGCTCGCTCGCTCATACGCTGCTGGGCTGTGCGGTTTTCTTTTGCCCAGATATGGTACTCGGGCCAACGCGCGTGAATTATTTAATTCGAATAAATATTGAAAACTCAATTTTTTATGATATTTTCTTGTTGGTTTATTGCGCTTTTGTGGCATTTTAATATCGAATAACCCTGCTGCGAGTGTCGCCATTTGTCTGTGTGTCCGTGTATGTCTCTGTGTGTGTGTCTATGGGACTGTGTGTGTATGTGTGTGTTTACCTTGGACATGCATATAACAACCAAAGTTACACAGAGCTGAAAGTGTGTGGTTATAAGCTCACAAATTGAAAATTGTTGTTGTGCTTGCCAACCTAATAGCAAAGATACACAGCAATGTTTATGGGTTGTCAGCTGGAGTTCGTTACATATTGTTTATAGCTGCAAATGACAATTAGGTAACAAATATGAAGTAAATCGAGCCAAGTCCAGCTAATTATGTGAGACAAACAAATGGCGTTCACGCCGTGGAGCACAATCTTCTCATAAATTTCCATTTTATTGCTTCGATAAGCGCTTAAACGGCTCGGGGGATTTTGGATGCGTACATAATTATCTAAGCTGGCTTCAAAATCGATTCAACTTTTGCAATCAACCCGAACATTAAGCAAAAAACAAACAAATTTTTGAATAATGTGTAATAAAATAACTTAATGCGAATTTTTGGAAAGAAAGTTCAACATTTCAGATGATATGCAACTTATGTCATTGAACTTTGCTATGGTTGTACAAATATACGTATTTTATTTAATTTTAGTTTTTATTCTAATTTTGTAGAAAATCGCGCTGAAAACTATAAAGTTTCTATTTTTTTCGAAATAGTTTGCAAACAAAGGAAAAGAAATATCAAAAAAATTAAATAGGCTTTCTCTAATTGCTCAATCCCAAAAATACGGTGTTTTGTATGTATTTCTAAAAAGTATAAATGCAAATACTCATTTTTAGAAAGAAAATCCTTTCTAAAATTCAGAAACAAGTAATGCAATTTTCAGGCTTGGCTTTTAAATAAGAGCTTGGCTGTCCTCTCCGCGTATCTCAGTATGAAGTCACTCGACTCGCGGCTATCCAAGGATAGTGAATTCAAAAGTCGGAACTTTTTTCGAAATTAAATTAAATTATTTCATTTTATAAGTTATCTGCAATGTTGTACTTGTAAAATCTAAAAATACTATTACTGTTTATCAATAAGAAGAACCAGAAAAGGCTAACACCCAGCAATTAAAAATGTTTGTTTTTGAGTTTAGAAAATAACTGAGAAGCTTTATTTACCATTGCCAATAATAGAAAGAAAAAATATCAACAAATATAAAAAAAAATGTAAATAACAAAAGTAAAAATAAACAATAATAATACTACATAATAATAAATTAATGTGCCACAAATGTAATATTTGATGTTATTTATTAACTGCTAAAACCTGTTCTATGTTTATGTTATAGATTGTAATTCACTGCTATTATTCATTCTGTTCCAAATCAATGTTTTATAGCATTTAAATAGGTTGATTAATGTTTAAAATATAACTGTTATATAAAAAAAAAATAAATAAAAAAAAAAGAAAATTGTATCCAGAAATTAAGAAGAGAAAAACAATGATTCTTAGATATATACTTTCTGATTAATAAATAGAGTTACATTTTGCGCCATGAGCGAGAAGACATGTGAATGTGAAAACTGCAAGAAATTTCAAACACACACGGCAAGTGTTTATAATCTGTTTGTCGGCATCTCTGCATATCCGTCTGTCTATGTGGGTGCAAGTCCTGAAATTGAGTACACACACATTTACCATTCAAAATAATCCCGAGTAGAAGAAAATGTGTAAAATTTGTGTTGGTCTCACTGATTAAGGATGGCTTACGGGCTGTAGTCGGTCAGCCTTGGTGAAATCCTCTGAAAACCGAAAGATGTATAGACCAGTCCGGCAACTATGTGCGGTACGATGATACTGTCTAGCATACCAAAGGCGTACAAGGATGAAGGCAACTGACATGGAAAATCGCAATAATATTTTTCCACTTTATACCTGTGTGTGTGTGTGTGTGTGTGTGTGAGTGTGAGTATATGGCTTACTTGCTTGTTTGCTTGCGTGGGATTGCCCAAACTTTTAAGTGGGTACAATCCGTACTCGTATGCATTGGCCACTGCCGGCAAGGCCAGGTATGTGCTTCGGATATGCCAAGAGCGGCCGCGGGGACTGGTGCTATGGGCGTTACCCTGGCAGACCAAATCTATGTGATTTTGCCGTGCCGAGCAACCGCAGATGCCCACACTAGGAAATAGAATTAAAACAGAGTACTCGGCTTGCATATGCTCAACTATGTATAACTTATATTTGTTTGTTGCTAGTTTCGTGTAGTTTTTAGTTACAATAACGTTTGGATTAAATTGTACAATGCATTTGTAGCCACATCTCAGATCCACTCTCTGCGTTAAACTCGTTGCTCTCTATGTTGTACGATAAGGGACATATGGTCCATATAATAGGATTTAGCGATTTATTAGGTACTTATGCGTTTCAGGTTATCAGGTTATCAGGTTACTCGTAAAGCCTTGTCTTAGTAATCTTAACAGTCGATTGGATGTAGAAAGCTCTGGATATGATCACCAAGCTTATACCTATGAAATAATATGAATATTTTAAATATAGTATGAAAAGCAATTGCGCCACAGTCGCTTACCCAAGATCGAATCCTTTCCGGCTGCTGTTCAACTTGGTATATAGTAGTAACAGAATCAGCGCCTGGCCAGTAACCAAAAGTCCTTGTTGGCAGTAGTTATTGCTTAACCAACTAATTGCTTTCTTCTGGGTGGTGTGCATTTGGTTTTCCAGACTCTCGTCTAAATACATTCGCTGGGTAGTCAACTGCCGATCGACTTCCTGATCGCGCTCCTGCCGCCGTTCCTTCTGTCGTGGATCCTCCCGTCGGAGATCAGTATATCGCTCTCGTCGGCTTTCATCACGATCCACATTTCGTGAAAGACTCTCTCGATCCTCTCGATCCTCACGCCTGAGGTTGTCTCGTTCCTCACGTCGGCGAACATTGCGTTCCTCACTTCGGACGAGATTGTCTCCTCGTACTTCCATGCGATTTACATTACGAGTATCTAAGCGAACGCGGTCTTCTCGAACTTGTCTTCGTGTCAAATCATTCGCCACCCTTCGCTCCATACCCACACGAGAGTGGTTTTCACTCTCTTGTCGTTGAGATGAATCTCGTTCGTTATGCGTTAGATCAATGCGACGAACTTCCATACGAATTTCTAATCGACTATTAAGAGAATCTTCTCGTTCTTGTCTTCTCGTCAAGTCTCTTGCCTCCTGTCGCATTTCCTCTCTATTTTGTCGTTTGTCTATTTGCTCCACTTCCATTCCGTGGCTGCTTTCGCGTTCCTGACTTCTTGATATAGCTCGATCCTCCTGCCGATGATTGGCACGTTCCTCTCGGCGATGACTATCTCGTTCTCGGTCTACGCGCACCTCACGTCGTAGATAAACACGTTCCTGCCGTTGCAGATCTTCTCGTTCCTCATCTCGCTGTCCTCGTCTTAGACCATCTCGATCAACTTGTTTGTGATGGCGAGCAGTTGAGCGCCCTTCAACTTCTCGTTGCAGCACCCGATTATCCATTCGCTCGACATCCAAAAGTTGGCGTGCTTCACGCTCCTGTCTTCGAGAAACATCTCGTTCTTCTCGTCGGAGACTAGTTCGGTCCTCTCGTCGGAGATCGGTTCGCTCCACTTGTCGGAGATTGTCACGCTCCTCTCGGCGGAGGTTGTCTCGCTCTTCTCGGCGAAGATTGTCTCGCTCCTCTCGGCGGAGATTGTCTCGCTCCTCTCGTCTTGGTAGAGAGTCTTCATGCTCCTGTCTTCGCGAAACATCTCGTTCTTCTCCTCGGATACTAGCGCGGTCCTCTCGTCGGAGATCGGTTCGCTCCACTTGTCGGAGATTGTCACGCTCCTCTCGGCGGAGGTTGTCTCGCTCTTCTCGGCGAAGATTGTCTCGCTCCTCTCGGTGGAGATTGTCTCGTTCCTCTCGTCTTGGTAGAGAGTCTTCATGCTCCTGTCTTCGCGAAACATCTCGTTCTTCTCCTCGGATACTAGCTCGGTCCTCTCGTCGGAGATCGGTTCGCTCCACTTGTCGGAGATTGTCTCGCTCCTCTCGGCGGAGGTTGTCTCGCTCTTCTCGGCGAAGATTGTCTCGCTCCTCTCGGCGGAGATTGTCTCGTTCCTCTCGTCTTGGTAGAGAGTCTTCATGCTCCTGTCTTCGCGAAACATCTCGTTCTTCTCCTCGGATACTAGCTCGGTCCTCTCGTCGGAGATCGGTTCGCTCCACTTGTCGGAGATTGTCTCGCTCCTCTCGGCGGAGGTTGTCTCGCTCTTCTCGGCGGAGATTGTCTCGCGCCTCGTGTAGATTATTAACGCGATCCTCTCGCCTGGATAGATAGTCTTCACGCTCCTGTCTTCGCGAAACATCTCGTTCTTCTCCTCGGATACTAGCGCGGTCCTCTCGTCGGAGATCGGTTCGCTCCACTTGTCGGAGATTGTCTCGCTCTTCTCGGCGGAGATTGTCTCGAGCCTCGTGTAGATTATTAACGCGATCCTCTCGCCTGGATAGATAGTCTTCACGCTCCTGTCTTCGCGAAACATCTCGTTCTTCTCCTCGGATACTAGCGCGGTCCTCTCGTCGGAGATCGGTTCGCTCCACTTGTCGGAGATTGTCACGCTCCTCTCGGCGGAGGTTGTCTCGCTCTTCTCGGCGAAGATTGTCTCGCTCCTCTCGGCGGAGATTGTCTCGTTCCTCTCGTCTTGGTAGAGAGTCTTCATGCTCCTGTCTTCGCGAAACATCTCGTTCTTCTCCTCGGATACTAGCTCGGTCCTCTCGTCGGAGATCGGTTCGCTCCACTTGTCGGAGATTGTCTCGCTCCTCTCGGCGGAGGTTGTCTCGCTCTTCTCGGCGGAGATTGTCTCGCGCCTCGTGTAGATTATTAACGCGATCCTCTCGCCTGGATAGATAGTCTTCACGCTCCTGTCTTCGCGAAACATCTCGTTCTTCTCCTCGGATACTAGCGCGGTCCTCTCGTCGGAGATCGGTTCGCTCCACTTGTCGGAGATTGTCTCGCTCTTCTCGGCGGAGATTGTCTCGTGCCTCGTGTAGATTATTAACGCGATCCTCTCGTCTGGTTAGATAGTCTTCACGCTCCTGTCTTCGCGAAACATCTCGTTCTTCTCCTCGGATACTAGCGCGGTCCTCTCGTCGGAGATCGGTTCGCTCCTCTCGGCGGAGGTTGTCTCGCTCTTCTCGGCGGAGATTGTCTCGCGCCTCGTGTAGATTATTAACGCGATCCTCTCGCCTGGATAGATAGTCTTCACGCTCCTGTCTTCGCGAAACATCTCGTTCTTCTCCTCGGATACTAGCGCGGTCCTCTCGTCGGAGATCGGTTCGCTCCACTTGTCGGAGATTGTCTCGCTCTTCTCGGCGGAGATTGTCTCGTGCCTCGTGTAGATTATTAACGCGATCCTCTCGTCTGGTTAGATAGTCTTCACGCTCCTGTCTTCGCGAAACATCTCGTTCTTCTCCTCGGATACTAGCGCGGTCCTCTCGTCGGAGATCGGTTCGCTCCACTTGTCGGAGATTGTCTCGCTCTTCTCGGCGGAGATTGTCTCGTGCCTCGTGTAGATTATTAACGCGATCCTCTCGTCTGGTTAGATAGTCTTCACGCTCCTGTCTTCGAGAAATATCTCGCTCTTCACGACGGAGATCGTCATGCTCCTCCCGTCGGCTATCATCACGTTCCTCACGCAGTGAGCGATCGGCGCGTCGATCTTCCCGTTCCTGTGTTCGAGCCAGGCTATTATGCGCCCTTCGCAAGCTCTCCCGACTTACGCGTGTTTCCATTCGCTCCGCATCTACACGTTGATGGCCATTACGTTCTTGTCTTGGAGATGAATCTCGTTGCTCTCGTTGCAAATCATCGCGTTCCTCTCGCCGGAGCCCTTCTCGGTCCTCACGTCGATGTTCGTCTCGGTCCTCATGCCGGCGATCATCGCGTTCAACTAATCGTAGATCAATGCGTCGGGAGAGATCATCTCGCCGCATACCCTCGCGATAAGCATTGCGAGTATTAAGCTGCGAAACCCGTTCGCGCTTCATTTGCCTGCCCAGACGACTTTGCATACGCTCTACATCCACACGTCCAATGTGTTCACGGTTTTCCCTTCGAGACACATCTCGTTCCTCACGTTGCAAATCGTCGCGTTCCTCTCGTCGGCGGTCATCGCGTTCCTCACGTTGTAAGTCTTCGCGTTCCTCTCGTTGGAGCTCCTCTCGATTCTCCCGTCGACGATTATCTCGTTCCTCACGTCGAAGATCATCTCGGCGAGAGAGATCAACTCGTCGAGCTTCTCTGCGATTGACTTGCCTCTCTTCTCGCTCGAGTTTTCGTAACAAGTCATTCTCCTCGCGCCCAGAAGCATGTTCGATTTGTCGATTATCTTCTCGCTTTAAGTGCCTGTTCTCGAGTTTGTCATTCCGCTCAACCATTTGTCTGTACACAAGATGTTCATCATAATCTTCCAGCTCGCCTCGGCGGTCTTCCATCAACCGATCCAGCGAGCCCAAAGGACACTGCTCGACACGACTGCCGCAAGTCTGACTGTCAGCGTGCGCGAAGCCGAACCAGACCAACTGGATAAGCAGTACGAGGATATTGAGCCTCAGCCATTGTCGATTTGCTGCCATCTCGGTGTTAATGATACTCGCAAGCAAATGCGTTTACCAGCTACAGTTTATTAGGAACGGTCTCGCAATTCGATTAAACTCTGTATTACCAGTTACCTCAGCAAGCTTCGGAACTTGAATGATTTTCTCTGCTGCGATGCTCCGTTTTTATACAAACATTTCTAGCCAAGGACCCAATTGGAAGGACAGCGCCCACGCAACGTTTAAGACGCAGTTTTCCGAGTGAACTTCTATTTGCCACTGATTGATTCAATTTCGCTTATCGCACATGTGCACCAATGCGCATCGTCCATGCCACAGCTACAACTCCGCTGAAGTGTTTCTAATACGTACATACTGTTTCCAATCAACAAATTTCATGAATGAAATTGAAACCATTCAATGACGTCAATGAAAATAGAACCTTGTCACCGAAATGTATTGATTTTTAGTTTCTCAAAATATTTGAAGTAACGTTTGTGTTGTTGGAGTTGTGGATATGTACTTATTTAATACGCATAAGGATATGCGAGTGATACCTGCAGGACATATTCCAAGCGAGTGTGGTGCATTGGAACACTCTGACTTCATCTTTAATCATGTTGAACATTCAGCTTTAACATATACATGGACAGTAAATATCCGCTTTGAGTACTTATAAATACAAGAAAACATATTTCGTAAAATTACAATTTGTTTTTGTTAGTCTGAAATGCAAACTCAGGTTTAAAGGAAGCCGCAATCCTCAATTTTATAAACTGACTTTGTGAATATTAAGGCGAAAAATCCCAGGCGCCAAAACTAAAGCGACTTGCTCAAATTCAGTGAGATTTTTTTTCCGAGTGCATGCTTAGCCTATATATTGCTTGCTGAAATGAAAACGAAAATCGTCGGAAGTGACGTCAAGGATGTAAGCATATATGTACAGGCACATGTTAAGCAGGCGAGACTGTCGAGCATAGTCTGGTGTTGTTTGGGCTGTGTGCACAATTGCGATAAGAGTGCTTCCAATCAAAATCGAATTAAAGTGCAATGAACAATATGCTTGAGCAGTGTTGGACAGGCGCTCAATAAATGAATCAGGTTAGATGCGCATCTGGGCGTAAAATTGTGTACAGGACACGCAGATGGGGACCAGCAGAAAGAACGGTATAAAAGGCGCCACTTGTCGCCCACACGGCTGACAGTAGTGCTTCAACTTGGGCCGTGAACGCCTCCAACGATAGTCGCCCCGCGCGACAACTCGGTGGTGCGGCGGCGCAGCGGGCTAGTCGGAAAACAAATTGGAAAACAATTGTAATCAGTGAGAGGTAAACTTATGAAGCAGTGCTAACGGTATTCCTAATACTTAACGGAACTCTTTCAGCGCTCTCGAGGAGCAGTGCTTGACAACACTTTTGTTCGACTACCCTACTAGTAAGGAAGATGTGAATCGCCATTATGGAGAACTCTACTAGAGAGAAAACTACAATATTTTTGATGGAAATTTAGTACAGTTGCACTTGTAAACCCACTAGTTAACCGACTCGTAATGGATGTACGTAAACTAATCACATACAGTATTATACTAATGAATGTCTATGTATATCTAAAAACATGTTAACTAATTTACCATAGCGGTCCTATGCCGTAGTTAAATGTTGCTGTTGTTTGGGATCGTATTGTCAACAGAATGGCAAATGTCTTCTTGTCAAGATTCGATTAGCACTTAAATTTATTAAAAATACATGCATTAGAAACAATATTCTTCAATATATAGATATATATATATATACAAACATATGTAATTTACAAATTTATCACATTTAGCAGTTGATACTGTTATACACATGTCTGCCACGTCTAAAGAATGGCAGCATGCAAGAAGCACAGATGATAATATACCACTTAAATAACATAACCGTGTCCAAAATTGGCACCTGCTTACATACATATGTACTCTATACTCGTAAATCGCAAAATAAACTAAACTTACCCATGTGTTGAACAAACAAAGATGATTGCAATTTCTTTATCTTATTATTCACAAGGCTATTTTTATTATTTCCAAATTGCCGAATTTCAATTTAGTTTGGACGTTCGCTGAAATTTCATGTGGAACAATTATAATTTTGAATAAAAGTATGTGATTAAAGAAAAGCTATGGAAAATCGTGTGTGTTATGAATCTGCTATTGTAATTGATCTCCATTATTAAAGCATATTTTTGGGGGAGAAATGTCAAAGCTAATAATAATAATTCTTTAAAAATATGTATATATATCTATCTCGGCCAAATCCCTTAATGGCTTGCTTGGATATAATGCGCAAGGATAGAGCTTATTCTATCAAAAAATTTCAGAAAATTTCAATGAGTCAAAGTAAGAGAATAGTTTTTAAATGCGAGCCCAGAAACCCAGAATACAAACCGGCAATAAAAATGTAAATTTTATTTTAAATTTTATTTTATATCATTATTATATTGTTTTACTCTTTACAATTACTGCAATTTCATTGTTTGTTACATTTTCAATGCGTTTTGCGTTGCTTTTTAATTGTCTTTGAATTTGTTTTATTTATTATAATAATATAATAATGTTCGTGTGTTCTCTTTGGTTAAAACTGAGCAAATTAACAAAGTTGAAAACTTGATTGCTAAATTTTGTATAAATAGTTAAATTTCATTTAAAACGTTTCTCTGGTGATTTTCTGTCTGTTTTAATGGTCATTATTGGCATTTAAATCGAAAAAGTACAAAATTTGAAATGCAATTTGCTTTTGAGTACTTTTGAGTATGAATATTTTTGTATATTTGATTTAAGTGTGCGGCTTTTTAATTGCATTTGGTTACTTTTTCTTTTTTTTTGCCCCGATCAATCATTTAGATAATAATTGTTTCTTATTTTGTACATTTCTTTTACTTTGATACAATTCAACAATGCTAACAATAAACTTAATAGTTTTATAAACTTCGTTACCAATGAAAAACGGCTTACAAATAAATAAACAAATTTATAAAAACACATTTCAAATTTCACTTGTTCAATGTGTGCATTAAATAGAGAGAGAGAGATATATAGGGATAGGGATAGTAAGAGTCTGAGTTAGAGAGAGATAGTGATTAAGTTAAGAGTGTTTTGTTCTATCTCAACAAATTTGTATATTTTTCTATTTGTATTTGTATTTATTATTCGGATTTCTTTTTCTTTTTTTCTTGCGTTTTTGATCTTGCTGTCATATATGGTTTTTATGCCTTTAGCGGCTGAGCTTTAACAACAGTCGTCGATTTTGTGTATTTCAATTTGTTTCTCATAGATTATATAAACAAATGTAACATTAGTTTCGTCACCGAATTCGATTTGATTAAATACCAATTCTCATATATTGATTGCAATTAACATTTCTCTTTTACTTTATGGACTTACAATAAATATAATTTGGTTGAAGTGAGTCTATAATGTTTGTTCTTTTCCAAAAGTTATTAATTTGTTATTTATTTATAATTTTAGATATATATATATATATATTTTTTTTTTGTTGCTAAACAAATCAATTGCATGCCTTTTTTAACTATAAATTTTTATGTAAAATTTGTGTCTTGTTCTTTCTATAAATTTGGTTGATAGTCTCTAAAAAATACACAGTATGTATGTATGTGCACATATGTATGTATATATTATACACTAAAATAGTTTATTAAAAACTGAAAATGCCTGCATTTTAAAATCAAAATTATATTTTTTATCATATCATCCAAAAATTGTAGTAATGATTTTGGCTTTTCTCAGACTTAAATATAAATGTCTATGTATGTATGTATAATCAATAATCATATATATGTATATATATATATATATATATAGTATATAGCAAATATAGACACTGGTCATAGTTCTATAATGGTGGCATACACACGTAACTTGTATGCTGCCTTTGCTTCATAAGATACACTACGAAATGTCATGAAACTGAACAATTTGCTGGATACTGTCAAAACGAAACTTAGTATTAAGCTAAATGTATAATTATGTTTTTGTAAAAGTGTGAAATGCCGTGGATTTGATAAAGCTTTCCGAAAGTTGTATAATGCTAATGCCTGCTGATGCGCTGTTTTTTTTTTTGTAAACTATTTGAAATTAAAATTGAACAATTTTTTGGCTTCATTTGGTAGCCTCACTAGCAACGCTTTACATTTTGGATTTGGTTTTTGTTTTGTTTTCGTTTTTCATTCTTATTCATTGTTTGGTTTATAGGAGTGTTTTCTTAATGTTCGTTATATTTTTGTTTTTATTTTTTATTTATTTTTTGTTTCCATTGTTAGGTTTATGCCTTAAACAATTGAGGAAATTCGTTGGCTATCTCGCGCACAAGCTGCTGATCGGATGCGCTGCATTCGGTCTCCTCGCAGAAGATGCGTGTAAAGATTTTCATGAGATCATGCTTGCGATGCTGATGTTCCTGATAGTTTGTATTGCGCAAAATGCGGCGGCACAGTTCCAAATAGCAGGGACGTGTCTACCACAAAGTGTACAAAAAATAGAGAAGTTAGCTTAATTGGCTGGCTATCATATTATTTAGCATTTATTACCGGACTGCCCGCATCCAAATCGGAAAGCTGACGCACCACAATGTCTATCAGTACCTTAATGTCATTCGTATAAAACATGCCAGCCGTATCCGCATGACTGAATATGTCAATAAACATGCGCAGCACCGTATTCATATTTTCATTATGATGTTTGAGCATTCGCGTCGGATCATCTGTTAAGATCATTGAAAGCGAAGAGAGTTAGGAGTGGGCTAGTTACGAACGAATAGTGTGCAACTTACCCTCACGATTGAGCAATAGCAATAGCTTCTCGGTGAACACTTTGCCCGTGGGCAGATTCTGCATGGCCTCAATGATCACGTTGACCGTATGCTCCCCGAACTGCTGATTAAAGGCCAGTATTAGCGCTATTACCATATCCACCAGCAGCTCCGGATTGTTCCCCTCAACAATTTCCAGCAGAAAACTGGCAAAATGCACGCCCAAATAATCTGCAAATGGAATTATTAAATTGATAATAAATATATTCTGTATTTAATGTCCTATTTCAAATATACGAATTTGCATTGTTTGCAGTTTGTATACATGTAAAATATATCGTAATATGAAGTTGCAATATAGTTAATAGTAAGATATAAATGCATATATAAAATATTATTTGAAGTTTTGATTGAGGTGTATCCGTTACAAAATCGATCAGTTATGTTAATGCATCAATTATTAACCGATCAAATCACAAGAGAAAGGCACAATAAATGCAACACTTGACTCCAATTGAATACAAATCCTAAAGGTAAACATTTGCCGAGCAACGCACCTTGATGATTAACTGGCATTAGCTGTCCCAGTGAGAAGATCACGGTCAGCATTTTGACCAGTTGCTTGAAGCGATCCAAATTGGCAAAGTGTGTCTTCATGTCCTCTACCTGATAAGCAAATTCGATTTAATTGCAATTACTTTTGATAGTCTTCTATACAATCTCACAATCTCTAGGGGCAGAACCGAGGTTAGGAGTATGTCAACAATGATGTGGTCCAAGTGACAGGCAGCAGTGAAAGTCTTAAGCAAGAGGTGTTTGATGGACCAGCGTGTCTCCATCTGATAGTATTGCACCAGATTGATGAACATCTGGTATTGATCGCACGACATCTCGTAGCAGCTGATGTTCTCATCCGCATTGTTCTACAAAGATGAGAAGTGTGGTCCAATTAAAATATATTTAATTATATATGCATATAAATCATTTTCGGATTATTTAAATATGAGTAGACTAAGAATTCATTGATGATGTTCTGAGTATATCATCATTATCGAATAATTAACAAATCACTTCATTCAACTACTTTCTTTGGGCAACAAAATCTCAACGACTTTCGAAAGGATCTCCCATAAATAAATACTGGTTTCTTTTTTTTTTTGAGCTCACCAGTATCTCAACAAGCTCCTCGAGAAAATGCATAATGTCCTCCTCATCCTCGTAAAGCATCCAGGTGCGCTGCTCCGTATCATTCTTGCAATCGGCCAGTTGCGCAAACAGATACTGCAACCGCTTCGAGTCGTGCGTGATGCCCAGTAGCTCTTTGGGAGTGGCCACCTTGCCGGTTACGTGGACAGCGACTGCCTCCAGATATGGATTGATGGCACCATTATACAACTGCTCCAGGCTGGTTAGCACGACGCGCAGCGCCTCGCAGGATAAATCAAAGCTAAGATTCGTATTGCGTCGCAACGCATCCACAATTTGATACACATCCGATGATTCGACCTTAAGCTGGCCACGCCCATTACCATTGCCATTGCCGTTGACGGCAGCGAGCGCTGCACCGAGGCGATGCGATAGCGATGGACTCTCGATGCTTTCGTCCAGCGCCTGGCTATTGTCGACGCTGTTGTTGGCCGCATCGGTGCAGCCATTGCAGCCGTCATCGCTCCCCTCCTCGGACTTGTCGGCCGCACTGTCCGCCCCCTGGCTGAGGCTCAGACTGAGCGGCTCGTCGTTGCTGGCAGTGGCACCAGCGCTGCAGCTGCCATTGTGCGGCTTGTGCGATGCAGCAGCGGCGGCAGATGATGATGCTGCTGCTGCAGCTGATGCTGCGGCTGTTGTTGTTGCTGTGGCAGCGGCGGCTGCGGCGGTTGCAGCTGCTGCTGTTGTTGCACCGTTGCTGGCGCTAAGCTGACTGGTCTCCTTGTAGGTGGTCACCACATCCTCGCTGGTGGTCGTTGTTGTCGTTGTCGTCTCTGATGGCTCCGATGTGATGCTGTTATCCTGCGTCACATCCGAAACGGATGCGGATACCTTTTGCGCTTGTGCTTGTGCTTGTGCTTGAGCAGCTGCAGCTGCTGCAGATGTGCTGGCCACTAGCGGAGGCGCTGGCAACGGCTGCTGCTGCTGTTGCTGCTGCTGTGGCGTCTGTATGGTGCAACTGCTGCTTTGGAGCTGCTGCATACTGCCCATGCTGGGCGATTCGGGCATCGAGTGCGGCATTTTTCCGCCCACCGCCGGACTGGACATGCTCTTCTTGCTCATGTCCAGGCGTTGCATAGCAGGCGGACTGTTGCTCCCTTGCGATTGGTGTGAATGCGGCTGGTGTGGATGCGTGTGCGAGTGCGAGTGCCGATGCGAATGATTGTGGCTGCCACTCAGCTGCTGCTTGTCGCTGCAGCTGTGCGAATACGACAGCGACGAGTCCCCATCACGCTCCCAACTCTCCTGGAAAAATAAGTCACTCAATTAGTTTAATCGATCAAATTTGAAGGTCGTTTCGAAATAAGAACAGGCTACAACATTTTAACATAAATAGCTCTGTCTTTCAACAATGTGCTAAGCAAATCTAATTTCGGACGAAGCATTCTTACGGCATAGAGACGCTCCATGGTGTTCTTCTTTTCGCGCAGCCTGTCGAGCAGCTCATCCTTGGACATGATGCCATTTATCTCTGGATCAGTGCACTTCTCCAGCGACTCAATCGATGAGTTGAGAAAACTGATGAGAAAATCATGTTCCACCTGCATAAAAATAAAATCAAATTGATTGTGGCTGGCTGGCTAAGCAAACAGGAATTGCAGTCTGGCGACACCTACCTTAATCTTCATTACGTAATTTGATGGCACAAAGCCAATGTTGCCCTTCATGCTAACCACCTGCCACCAGTTACGCTGGCGTGCGGATGTCTGATACAATATAAAATATTCACCCTCATCGAAGCTAATCGTCTTGGGATAAACCGCCTGAAAATCATAGAGTGCCTTCAGCATCTCAATGCCGTTCCCAGTATCGATGCCGACGCCAACTTCAGCTGCCGCTGCAGTTGTTGTTGCTGTTGGTGTTGGTGTTGGTGCTATTGGTGTTGCTGCTGCTGTTGCTGTTGTGGGCGATGTTGACACTGCTCCTGCTGCTGCTGCTGCACAACAACAACATAAATAATAATAATAAATTAACATATAGAATAATTTAACAAATTAATACGCTAAAAATGTGTCCTTTTTTGTTGAATAACTTTACATTTATAATACAGTCATCACTCACAATGTTGAACGCTTCAAATTGCCCAATAATTGTTTAAGTGTAATAGAACAGAAATATCAGAAAGTCTGAGTTTAGAATATATTGAAAATGTTGATTAGTAGAGGTTCAAAATATCGGATCGACCACTGTAACTGTAAAGGGGCGTGAACAATTCGCACACACGCGCACACACACACAATCACAACACACCGCAAAAGCGCAGTGAAGCGAATTTTGATGCACTCGCCTGGACTTTTGCTTGTGCTAGCGGCCCTTCCTGCCAGCCAGGCGCTAAAAAGTTCACTGCCGAGGGCTCCAACGACTTGCAGAGGCTTTGGCTACACACACAGACACACGCACACAGTGGGAGCGAAGCACGAATGCATTAAACGAACGGCGTCAGTAAAAAAAAAAAACAGCGAGAACAAAGGCGCAAAAGGCAAAAGACAAAAGGCATTATTACAGCGCACAGAAAAATTCAATTTGTATATTGTATGTGTCCTTTTGAACTTTCTTAAGCTTACATTGTTTTCGTCACACACACACCTATACCTATACAAGTGCGCATGCTAAAACCTTTTACTGTGTGAAGGAATAACTAAAAGAAAAACCGTTTCAAAACAGGACATAGCACTTTCCCGCTCACAAACAGCGGCGCTCGTTCGCTCACTCTCAATGTTCTGTGCTCTCTCTCTATCTCTGTCGCTCTCTCTCCCTCCATCTTGCTCTTGCTCTCTGCGTTTCTGGTATCTAACTAATTTAACTGTCAATTGCGGTGGCCATTGTCACCTGCAACTGCTACACTACACTCTCAATTACGCACTCACACACACTCACACTCACACACGCACATAAAGACAAGCATACATATATATACGCACATACACTTTTGTATACATTTTTGAAATGTTAAACAACCCACTTACCCATATTTTTGTAGCACACCTTTTTTTCGCTGTATGCCCGTCCTTCTGTTTGTTCTTTTTATGCCTGTTCCAGTTTTAACGTTTGCCGTTACCAAGGACGTTACGTTACTTATTGTTACACTTTGCGCCACTTGGCAACACTGTCTGCGCTGCTATTGCTGTTGTTGTTTGGCCAGGAGTATTTTCCTCGTATGCAACACTTTATGGATTTCGTTTTGGGCGTGTTACGACTTTTCCACGTTATTTGTTATAAATATTTATATAAGCATGTAAAACTACATGCATACGTATGCCTATATGTATGTATTTGTATGGATGTATATACTTATTTACAGTTGCAGTTTGCAATTATTTATCACTTGTTGTTGCATCGTCATTTATCTTGTCCGCCCAACACTCCACTCCGCCTGTTGCCCCTATGCCGACTAGTATTGTATATTACAATTTCTTGTTAATTTTTCATGTTTTCAGTTTTTAGCCATACTTTTTGCCCGTTTTGCTTCGCCAGCCCAGCTTAACACATTTGTGGTCTCATTTCGTTCTTCAAAGAGCGGCACACAACACACACACACTAGAGAGATTTTAATGCGGAAACGGAGCAAAAGGATACAACAGAGCATCGCAAGTAAATACATTATTCTTAACGTTAGAGTTGGGCGTGTATCGTGTTCTCTATCACGACAGCCGAGCCTTGAAGTATTATGGCATAAAATAAAACCATGTAAATCAAGCAACTGTAAAAACTGTAAACTTATGCCAATTTACGAAATATCGTAAATATAATATAATTGAAGAGTATAAGTAAATTTATTGCATAAGGATATAGCGTGCAACTATTAAAATTGTAATCGTATACAAATTTCGACACGCGTCCATCTCTAGCTAATATGTATGTATATATGTATGTATAACTGTATATACGCATACACCTAATATATACTCCACCCAAGAAAAGCACACACATACATAGACTCGCACGGCGGCGCACTAACAGCTTAACGGTATTTTTCGTGTTTTTGTTTTGCTCGGAATGCAGAATGTGAATCACAAAACAAAACAAATTAAATAATTGCAATGACACATTCACAAAATTAGAGGCTCCGACGCTTTAATAATTAACAATATATTTAATTGCAGTGAACGAACGTGTCGCGTCACTGAAGAGACGGTATCCGTTTACTGTTTACAGCTGATTTTTTTTTATTTAATTAATTGTGAGCAACTAAATTGCATTCAAACATGCATGTGTAAATGCACAAATATTTGTACACCACGCAGAGAAAATGCAATATATTTGCTAGCAGGGTTGGACATTGTAACGTAACATTTAAACACACACGTTGTCTTCCAAAAATAAAAGAATATGTAAATTGAAAATTGTATGTTAATGTGGGGCTTGAGATGTAAACAAAGCAAAAAGAAAAACACACCGTAATTGGCCCAACGTAAGGTTAACAGAGCGTTAACAGGCGGCAGCATAACGCAGAACGGAGCAACATAGTAGCAAAAACGAAAATTGGTACGCTGATACACAGGCAAAATTGACGGGCAAGACCAATTTTGTGCATGCGCCCAAAATCAATTTTATAGCATATATATTTGCAAATGAAAATGAAAGTCTTTGCAAATCAGCTGCAATATTGTTTTTATTTGCATTCGATGATTGGTATACATATGTAGATATTAATATGCACTTGATATTATGAAAATACTATTAGCGCCCATTGAAGGAGCTGGCAAATCAACACACCGAACGAACGAACACAAATTGTTTTTGAAAATATACTTAAATGCTGCTCTGACCACACCATGTGCAAGTGATGTACATATGATTTAAATTGGCTAAAAATATGGTTGCTTTTATTGTTATTTCCATTTTCTTTTTTGTTTTTTTTCCGATGCCAAAATTTATTTTGTATAAGTACAATTAATTGTATGTATGGATTGGTGTATAGTTAGTAAAGTAGCACATTCTGATCATGCATTATATTTCTTTGATTTCGCTATTTACGCTAGTCTAGTTAAAAGTTCATTGTTTCCCTAACTTTGCTTCGTTTTATCTTTTTCTTTCTATGTCTCTCTCTCTATATATGTATATGTATGTATGTAAGTCTAAGTATAATTTGTTAATTTTTTAATATGTATGCATGTATTTTATATATCTCATTCAGAAGGCATTTTATCAAAATTTCTTTCTTTATAAATCTTACGAAAGGAACAACACATGCACATATATACACATTGTTGCAAAACAGTTATAAATCTATGTATCTATATAAATTTGATTTTAAATTTTTGTTCTTTTATACATGTATATATTTTTATTAAAGAACAACGATCTTTAAACTGTCTTCTTTTTTTCGTTTGTGTTTTTGTCTTATATAGGGCACAACAAATTAACGTATAATTAAGTTTCAACAAGAGTTTTCAATGTGTTTGTTTTATTTTCTTGGCTTTCGGTCACACTAACTGCAGTAATAATGTTTTTAGAGTACGATAGCCATAATGATAATAATAATAATAGTAATCGTGTTACATGTACATACACACATAATAAATCATAATAATACAAGTTTTTTAATGCTTTCATGTTTTTTTTTTTTTTTTTTTTTTTCTTTAGCATTTACATATACAAATTTAATAACAGCACTTTGTAGAAAATTAGAAAAAAACCAAACATTTAAAAAAAAAATATATATATAATTGTATATATGCATGTAAATATATATAAAAAAAACAAAACAATTCGTTTTACTTTGAACTATATATTTCATAATGGTTAGGTAGATTTTGTTTATTGCATCTTGTGGAACGACTCTTGGTTGAGATTTAGCTAACTGCGCCTGGTCATTTAATTTTCTTCTTCTTTGGGTTTGGGACAGCATTGGGGATACAGGGGAATGTGGAGACGAAACGAGATACCCAAACGCAGTTGGCGGTTTTTAAAGCATAGTTTGCTTAACTTGCGGCTAACGTAATTATTTAGTAGTAATAATAATACAAACAGATCTCAATTTAAAAAAAACAGAAAAACTAAAAAGAAGAGCACAGAATATTAAATAAGAGTAAATGTATAAAGTAATAAAGTAGCCAGTAAATTGTAATAATAATTATTATGCATTACGTAATAATAGTTTTGCAACTCGCGGGACACGCCTATCAACTAATTCGCCTACACTCCGTTCACCGTCCCACAGATACATTATCCGTCCATTATCCGCTAGTCCGTACAACCATCCATCCGATACATTGTTGCAATCAATCTCGAAACATATCAATCATGCCACGCCTTCGGCTTTGCCCTGCGCGTTTCACACAATCTTTCTGGTGCACTATCTCTCTCTCGCTCTCTCCCACACACGCTGTGTGTTGTCTGGTTTACACATTTGCTCAGTTTGCGTTGTAATTGTTAACTTGTTAGAATTATGCTACAAAAATAATAATATTGATAAATGTTGACACCCCCCCTTCCACACACCACGCCGGGTCCGGTCCCCCTGCCATCCCACCGACCAACATCGATCGACCAGGACCCAATGTGCGCAATTGCAACACAAGCGCACATCCTCCTCCGCATCTGCATCCGCATCCCCTCGTCACGTCTCGTCCACCAGCGGCTGGTCACTTCGATCTGCGTCAGATTCAGCTTAAGCTGCTGCCACCGTATATACATATATATATATATATATATATATATATGTACACATAATGATATATATATATATATATATATATATATATATACATATCTGTATATATATGCATATGTTGTATGTGTGTTATGTTGTTGTTTTGTTGAAGTTGCAGTTGCGAGCTGCGATTGATTGATTCAGCGCGATCATTTGTCCTCACAGCAGCAATTCTCGGCCAGCTGCTTCTGCAGGGCGGGCGGAATGAAATCTTTCGTCTTGGAATGATTGCCCTGGCCAAGCAGCGCTGGCTCAGTATGCTTGCCCTCCTGCATGGCCTTGATGCACTTGAGCAGATCATAGTTAATGCGATCACTGACCACCGAATCTTTTCTGCAAATGCACAAACACACGGAAATCAATTACAATCAATCAATCGATCAATCAATCAAACAATCGATCAATCAAACAATCAATCAATCAGACTCACTTGTAATCCGGATGGCTGAGCACCTGTTCGCGTATCCAGGTGGCGGTTGTTATTAGCTCACCGGCAGCGCGCTTCTGTATGAAGCGCAGATACTGTTCAATCGTGCAGTGCGTGTCGGTGTCCACCTCCATGGATTGCAGATAGCTGCGTATTAGTGGCACCAGGCCAGGAAATACGCCAGGCTGCAACACGACACAACACACACGAAAATTAATAATAAATATTCAATATTTAGCACATGACTCACTTACCTTGCCATTGAAGATCTCATTGATGGAGAGCAACTGGAACATTTCGTTCTCCTCATCATCCGTATCGGTGTGATCGCTATCGGTGCCATTGTGTATATCGCTGCCATTGCCATTGCCGTTGGCGTTGTTACCATTGTAATTGAGTCCATTGGCATGGCCATTTAGCTTGGCGGTGCCATTGGCGAGTGGCTGCTCATCGGTTGCATGGCTTTGGCAATTTGTTGTGGCTGCCAAGCCGCCATTCATTTGGGCACGAGCCGCACGCTGTTCCGTCGACTTGGACGATTTGCGGAACCAGAACTTCTCCTTGCGGCACGCGTCACGCTTCTGGGCCGTCTGCATATTCTCATCCACCTTGCTGATCGGCGTAAGGAAATTGAGTTGATACGAGAGAATGACACGGGTGAGCAGCACCACAAAACAGACAATTGCCGCATTCTCAAAATCAGAGATTTGCGCCTCGCACGGACGAAACTCGACACGCCAGCCAATCGAGCTATTTGGTGGCGGCGGCTTGAAGCGCATCGTTTGCCAATTGGTCGACTGAATGTTCTCAAAATGATCGGTATCCTCGTTATCATTCTGATGCACCTTCTCGCTAAACAGCGACACCGTGTCCCTTATAAACAAATGGGCCACGTGCTGCGCAAGCAGATGATCGATGCCGCCCTCGATTAGACGCTGATAGACATGATCATCGTACGTCAGTTTCACATCGTTGTATTTGGCGCCCTCGGGCGACAGATACGAATCGATCGAATCGTAACGTGATTTCGCAATACGAAACTTATTCTCACTGAGCGGCTCCAGGCCGCGCTCCTCGGGCGTACGACAGTCCACCGACGAGCTAATCACATTCCAGCGGCAATCCGATTCGGTTAAATAGCCGCGATAAACTGGCGAGGCGGCGGTCAGTGCCAACATGATTGGACAGAGCGGTGCCAGTTGATCGTAGAGGCGACGTGCCTCCGTAATGTTGCATGCCTGAAAGGTCAGCTGGAGGCAGCAGCAACCCATGCCAAAGCCCATCGCATCCAGCAGCACCACATCCGGTTCGCCAGGCGGTGCACCCTCAACGGGTAGCTTTGTGTTCACATCTTTGAATACTGCAACAAAATGAATGCACGGTTAGCAAATAGATTTGCAGACTCTCTCAACAAATAGTTGGACTTAATTGATGATTACCCTTCAGTTTGATGGAGACCTTCTCGCCGCGTCGCATGCGAATGTTACGCGTGAGCGTCTTGAAGCGTGGATGGCCCGGAAAGATGGCCTCGTCCGGGAAGTACAGGGATCGGGCCGCACTCAACAGATCATCGGGACGTGGCTGATGCAACGGATACGTAAAATTGGGCGCACCGAGACGAGGAAAGTTTGTTATGGACATCACACACTCATCGCTGGCCAGCAGCTCGGTGACCTCCTCGCGTCGATAGCGCATATTCGCCTCGACCAAATTGAAGTGGGCCATTAGGCCGCCAAAGGGTTTGCCCGGTGTGCCCTCGATCATGTAGGCGCCATATTCGGGACGCCACAGCGATTTAACGCCATTGGGATCGGCCAGCTCCTTCTCGTTGAGCTTGGCCAGCAGATCTTTGGCGCGGAGCGCAACACGCGCCACCTGCTTCTCATCATCGAACTTGACTATGATGTACTCGACCTCGTCACCCCATTTGAGTATGTCGCCCTGGCGATCCTTGAGTCTGTGATACAGATTTATGAACTGATTGATGCCATGCTCGCGCACATGATCCGCCAGTTTTTTGGTCTCCTCCCACGACAGTGGATTACCCTCGCTTAATAGGCCCATTGCTGGAATGTCATAAGGATTGAGAGAGAGAGAGTTAGAATGCGAACGAGTATTCGAGAGCTTGTAGAAAAGGTTATCGTTTTGTTTTCTTTAAATTTTGAATTTTAATTGAAACTGAAACACTCGACTCGACTCGACTGATATTCAATTGAACAACTGCTAATTCCAAACAAAATCCAAACTTCGCAATCGAAATGATTCACTTTGATACATGCAGATTTCAAAATCATTTGGCGCAAAAAAAAAAATATATATATATATATATAGCTAATCGGTCACACAACTGCCAGATAGCCCCATGTCTATGATCAATCGAACGAAAGCCATAACGCAACAGAACACAAGATCGGATCATAATCTACCTGTTTGATTATTATTTTTGTAATCCCGATTTAGAAACAGTTTTAGCTATAATCTATGAATAGCACACATGGATCGTATTATTATCGGAGCACGATTTATGTGGTCTGCTGTTTTTAAAAAGACTAAAGTGAGATTTTTGAATTGTCTGGCATGGATTACAAATTAAAAGTCAACTTCAGCAAAAAAAAACACAAAAGTGTAACAAATCGAATAGCCGAAATAAATGGAAAATCGATAATGCGACCTATGCAGCAAAAAAAAAAAAAAAAAAAAAAAATGAACATACAAAAATTAACAAGAGAAAAACAAACAACATTTTGCATATTATTGATAAGGCAAATTATACCAGTCTAAGGCTATTTTTATATGCAACAAATGCCACACATCAATGTATATATTTTATTTATTTATATGCATATGTATATGCGAGACGTATTATTAATAGGTAGCAGAGTCTATTGACTTTGTGCAAAGTCTTTTTATACTCTGTTACCAAAGGTAAAAGACTATATTCGTTTTGCGCAATGTGCGCCATGCTGTCTGTGCGCCTGTTCGAACGCAACTTTTTTTCATTGACACCCTTAGATATGGAAACTAGTGACACTTGAAACACATACTGGGCTCTGTACCTATTTCTATCGCAATTTTAAAGCCAAGCTTCTGTGGCACCTGTTATCAGATGGTATTACCTACGGTCTCAGAGTGTCTCGCAGTCGGTTACGCCCGACTGCAACGTACTCGCCTGCTTGAAATCTATATATTCGTGTTTCTCTTGGCACTCGTCACCAAAGTTGAAACCAGTAACACCCCATCAAAAGCAGAAAAGCTATTTGTCGACCACACCCAGTGGCGCCCAAAAAAAAAAAATATATAAATCTTATATTCCCAAAAAATTTGGAAACAATTGTTAAGGAATTTGAAGTATCTAAATAATTCCATTCGACGCTTGGTAAAAGAAAATTGTTCGTTCACGCCCACTTTTGCACCTGCAAATGAATTAACCCAAATCGTGCACAGTTTTTGGCTACGCTCACAGAAAAAATCGATCTGAAAACTTGACCCATCGACAATCCCCAAAAATATGGTGTATTTTTCTATTCTTTTAAAAGTATATTCAACTTTGATTTCTGTCAAGTAGAAATGCAAACAATGATTTTTAATAATTAATTTGATAAAATCATTTCTGAAATTCAGAAAGTGCAAATGAAATTTGCTATCTTCTTTATCGAACGTGTTTTTTCTTCAAATTGCGAGCTATGTGAAATGTTTGTACTATATGTGAAAATTTAAAATACTACGTAAAAATTGTTATGTTGGAATTTTATTTACACACACATTGAAAACAAAGAACATTATGGAATTTGCACATATTTTTTTTTGTAAATTATCGGTAAATTCACCTCGAAATTTAGAAGTGGAAACCCAAACTACAACCTTCACTTGCTGCCACTTGTTGCACGCAGATTTGTGGTCAATTTAAATATGATAATAGCAGCAAGAGAGACAGAGAGAGAGAGAGAGAGAGAGAGAGAGAGATAGAAATAGAAATAGCGAGAGAGACAGAGAGAAGTGGCACAGGTGTTTGCTCTGAACAGATATTGACTTAAATTTCAACTCGCACTCAACTCACAGTTTTTTTTGTTTGCTTCTGTTCTTTTTTTTCAGCTCTACAGATATATATTTAACTGATTCCGACTGAATTGAACGATTGTTTAACATACAACTTAAACACAAAGTAAAAAAAAAAAAAAATCTTCAAACTTGAATTGTAAGCAAACCCAAAAAACCGTATTGAGAAACTAAAAAGCGTTAATTGCTTGTTAGCTGTGATCTGAAATCACATATATGTGAATTATACGTTTGCAACAACCCAAATTAAATTGAATTTGAAAACAGCAAAAACAAGTTGAAAAAGAGAAAAACACAATTTCGAAATCGATTGTCTCAGCAATTACAAAGCGTGCAACACCTTTCAGTCTTTTCGGTTAAGATCACTTATTATATTCTGAATATAAATTATAGATTATTATTGCACTTGCAATAATGATTGTGCATTATGATGAAACAAAAATATAAATATACCTTAAGTTCAGATAGATAATACACTGCAACACAATGGAAAATGTCAGTAATTATATGGATATAGTATTCTTAGCTATCGTTTGGAACACGGTCTAAACTAGAACTGGGCTCCTTCACAACCCAACGTCGACTAAATATACCCGCCGCCAGACTCCAGCTTATTATGCCAACTTCAGTCGTTTCCGTCGCCGTTGCCGTTACACCCGTTGCCAACCGAGTTACCACACGAAGACCACAGCCCATTAGGCGAACCAGCGATCGTATCGGATTGATGATGACGACGCTGACAACAACAAATCAAACAAACACAACATCTACAGGAAGCATTACACACAGAACAAAACCACACTGAATTTTTGCAAAAAAAAAAAAACACTCCAAGAACCAGAAAGTTTTTCTTGTTTTTGGAAATAATTTCGAAATATAAGAAAAAACAAATTCTAAAAATTTGAAAGAAAAAAACTTGCCCTAATTCAATATTCACAAGCAAAAATTGTGTTTTTTATTATTTATTTTTAGAAAACAATCTTAAATGAATTAACTGAATCGGTTTCTATATTGGAGTTTAGCTCAGTGGGAAGACACTCAACTCGCCGTAAAATCGTATGTTTTTTAAATTAAATTGAATTAATTTGAATTTATAAACTATCTATTATGTTTTGTGTATTTCAAATATGAATGTTCAATAATAATATAAATAACCAAAAAATTGTCATGAGAATTAGTCCATGTAACAAGTGAATGTCGTTTTTCTAATACGTTTTCTGAGTGTACAAATTACTGAATTCACATCTGCAGGCACTTGAAACTCTATCGATTGACATTTTAAATATTTGGTCTCTATAATTTATAATGCATATTTAAAAAGTAAGCAAGCACATAATACATATTGTTGATTATAGAGTGCATTTATTTTGTTATTTGTATGTGGTTTTTATAGATTCGATTTGACCGGCAATTTAGTTTAGCACACCATAAAGATTATAATCAGAATGTCGAATTTTAATAGACCATAAATTATGCCCAGTAGCTATATTTTATAAATCACGTGGGTGGATCACGAAACTAATTTTTATTTATATTTATATAGCATAAAATCAATCAATGTAAGTGTGTCTCTGTAACAGAATTTCTTTCCAATAAACCAATATACAGTTGAAAAATTATAAATATATATATTTATATATATATATAAATGTATTTGCAAGAAACTGTGTTCATTATGAAATTGGGGTGTCAAAAAAGGCACTATATTTCCAAAATGATAAATAAAATGAATAAAAATAAGTGAAAAAACCTACTAAAGTGTGTTTTAATTAATTAAGATATCCGTAATCTTCCATTTTTTTTCGGTATTCGGTTACGCATTGATCCTTGATTTTTACTATATCTGTATGGCTTTAGAAGGCAGTTCTCAGGACAGAATCGATCGACGAGTGTAGTACGCGTATAATACAAAAAATATGTACGATGTGTGTTCAAAAAGTATCGCGAATTTTGAATTTTCGCGGGTTACGTATAATCGAATTTCGATTTTTTTGTAGCGTTATGTTGGTACTCATGTCTCTCACTTATGCCGACAAGCTCGGCCATTTTGAACGTTCACTTAAATGTTGACAGCTGCTTTGCTTGCACGTGTTTTGGATCGTCTTCGATTTTTACCTATTCAAAAAAATGGATCAAAGAACCTGTATCAAAAATTGGCTTTTGCACCACGATAACGCCCCTGCTCACACATCGTTGCTTGTGCGCGACTTTTTGGCCAAAAACCACACACTAATGATGCCGCAGCCACCGTATTCCCCAGATCTGGCCCCCTGTGACTTTTTCTTGTTCCCTAAACTGAAGAGGCCCATGAAAGGACGACGTTACGCTACGCTTGACGAGATAAAGACGGGATCGAAGGAGGAGCTGAACAAGATCAAAAAAAATGATTTTTTGAAGTGCTTCGAAGATTGGAAAAACCGTTGGCACAAGTGTATAGTATCTCATGGGGATTACTTTGAAGGGGACAAAATAGATATTCATGAATAAATAAATAATATCTGAAAAAACACAAAATTCGCGATACTTTTTGAACACACCTCGTAGATATGAAATATATCAAAAATATTAATCTAAAAACAAAAAACCTTTTTATGTAAGTACAAAATGAAATCTGCAATCTGCAACATAATCACTGCTAATGCTAGAGACGACATAAGCAAACCATCTGGAAGACATTTCAATCGATTTAGGATTTGGAATTTTATATATTAAATGCCTGATAAGATAATTAATTCACTTTTCATAAATTGACAAAAGTTTCTAGCCATAAATATGATTGTCAAACAATATTAAAAATCTTTTTAGGTGCTAAGCTGTAAAATTCAATGTGTATTTATATATACCCATATATGTTTTTTATTGGTTAACCTATTATAAAACACGCCTTTGACATATTGTTAATCTCATTGCAATCAACTAAAATGTAGAAATTTAATGTGGAAATAAAAATAAACAAGAGGAATGTCTTCAACAGTTTAAATCGAAAAGCTGTTGGTGCCGGTCTTTAATAAATTCAACAAATTCGAAACATGATCAGAGAACTCTTGGGGAGGCGTGTTGCGGAGTAGAGGGAGGTCGTTGGCGTCTGAAGATTGTGGAAACTGCTATTCCGTTTTGTTGTTAAATCGGAAATCGATTCGATTGCTTTTTATGGAACTGCTACCAGACGTTGCTAGTGAATCAGCTTTCTGATAAGGGTTTCAACAGAGAGAGAGCGCACTGTGCAACAATTCTATTTATTTATTTATTAATGTAGAAACACTAAGCAGCTGCCGGAGTTGTTCAGAAGATCGATACCGCACAAGTCGCAGCTGTAGCCAATTATAATAAATTCCATTTAAAAAAAACACATGCACACACAGAAGTCATTAATTCAAACTTATCACTGATGGAGGAAATGGGTATCGAAACCCCAAAATCGATTCTGTAACCAACAATTAAATTTATCATATATATGTATGTATATACCACTAATGTCAAACAATTGCTTATAAACTATGTAAATAACTAAAAAAGTTATCGTTGAGGAAATGGCTTATAATTAAATATAATAACATTTATCATATATCATTTACAATTTATTCGAGAGCAGCCAGTTAAGTGAAATGTAATATGCCAAAATTGAGATGTATTCAAAGGAATTATGTTTGTTTGACTCATTCGGCATTGCTCACATATTTCTCCATTTGAAGCATCTGTGTTATTTTTATGGATTGTATATAATTGTTGAGTCATATAATAATCTGGTCTAAAACAACACAATAAAAATAACGTGGTGATTTAACAAGTTCTTCATACAAGAACACATCTTTCGAGCGATTTTTCTGATGACAGCTATACGAAAATGAAAACTTGACCGAATTTTTAGATTTTAGAAATAGTTTCTAGATATACGAAAAAGAAATAATAGAAAATATTTCTAAAAAGTAGTACAAATCCCTTCTGAAGTTAAATCTCATAACAAATAAAAAGAACTCTCTCCTCATGAAGAAAGGGCTACTGTTTCTTATATAAACTTTCCAAATAATGGGGTGAGTTAAACTTGGCGACAAAACTAATCAGAATGATTGTTCTTCTACTTTTAATGCGTTGCACATTTCATGACAATATTTTGATACCCTCTATAAGAGTATTGAAAATCCACACTTATCAATTTATGTGCTTGAAATACAGAACCTGTCAATCACTAATTTCGTTATGTTTCCTTCTGATTAGCACCAGGTAGTAAGATACAAATAAATAAATGAACAAATATACACACTTTAACTGACTAAGCTCAGCAATAATAATAACAATTGCATTAAACATCAATTGGAATTTAAGGTTTCAATAACAAATTTCTTAGAGATATTGTAGAATGTGCAAAGCGCGAACATTGTGTGTATATGCAAATTGTGCTTGAGTCACACTGCGTTCTATTTAGAAACCAATTGTTGCCTATTTCGCTTATCGTGTAACAGATAGAACAGAATTGGGAAAATGGCTGGAAAGCCAAGTAAATAAGTATATACAGAAATGAGATAGCGGCTGGCTTTGAGCACACGCTTGTAAGTCCCACTTTTAGATAAGGGTCGATGTAAGAGGGCCTGCCATTAATAATTGAACATCGTGCGACGACAATTGGTTAGTCAATCAATTATTCATATTTATAAGACGTAAATTGTAGATGAAAAGTTGTATGTGAATGCTTTATTTATTAGTAGGCATGGCACTACTGACCAACGCAATTCACAGTTGCTTTCAGATATATACATATATATATATATACATGTATATAGCGACCTAATTCTGCAAAGTCATTTTAAACAATTGCCAACTCTGTGTGTGTGTGTGTTAGGCATAAAAATAGCTTGAGCCAAATGTGTGTGTGTGTGTGTGTGTGTGTGTGTGTGTGTGTGCGGTCGAGTATGACTCATCGTTCTGCATGAGTCGAGGGGATAATTAGAATGTATATTGGCAATATTTACACTTCTAAGGGTATACAAAAGTCGAAAACATTCAACTGAGTATCAAATTGACATTTTCTTTTCTTTTTTTATATTCTTATGATTATTATTATTATTTTGTTGATATCAATCAATGATAAGCCAGCTGATTAGAGCATATTTAATGGTTGGGGGTGGATATGCCCTTGCTGATTAGAAGCAATGATAAACGTTGATAGTTGATGATGATGACAATCACAGCGCAACAATTGCTGATGTCTGTTTACATTTCGCATACATTTTGCATATACGGCGTATACGTAATATACGTGCAAAAGTCGCGAATCAAATGCGGAAAGAAGCAATACAAAAAAGCATGCAAAAGCCAAAGCAGCAATAATAATAAACATAGCAATGACAATTCAGGGCCATACAGCGTAGGCAAATGAAATAGAAAACATACAAAGTCCATTGATGGATAGATAGATAGATACATTGATAGATACAGAGATACAAATGCGTCATATACATACACATTTGCGAAGGTTTAACTGCAACGGAATGTAAACAAACGGCAAACGGCAGATAGGCAATAGGAAACTGCAGTTGCTGCACTTGAAATATTTGCACGCCGTGTGAGATTACGACAGATTACGTATACGACTCGTAAAATAGGCAAAAACAAACAATCGTAATAATAATACTAAAATATAAATACTAATAAATGATAATAATAATAACGAAGACGCCGACTCAGACACAGCATGGTGGAGTGCAAAGGGGCGAACGAAATAAAATGTCGGCCGACACAAAATAATACTGCGACGTAACTGAAACGTAAGAGGCGTCTAGAGAGAGAGAGAGAGAGAGATAGAGACGCTCTGTCTGAGAGAAAGAGAGAGAGAGATAGAGACGCAATGGGTTTTATTCCGCAGATAAGCAGTTGTATGTAGCCGTAGACACACACACACACACATACAAACAATATACATATATTTGTATGTAGCTGAATTTGGCAGCTGTCAATTCAACGAATTTGTCATTTGCATTTGTTTCTTATGCACTCAAACTTAATTTGGCCGACATTTTACACTTATCTGTATGCGATTTGTTCTAAATAAATACGTTGAAGTTGCACTTTTCTATCTAACACTTTTTTTTTTGTCAAGTGTGGCTCTTCGCCAAACCAATATTCTATTTCCTAGAAATGATGTACACCAGACCAGATAAGAGCAACAGCAATTCTCAAATGTTGCTCGTATATAATAGAGGCAAACAGTGATTACAATGATAACAAGCCCTGAGAATGACTTCCGAAGATTGCTAAATTCCATAGAGATGAGGAGCATTCCTTTTGGGTTTCGCTAATTCGTGCAATAAATATTTAAGCATTTGACATTTGAATTAATTAATTTTTAATTTAATTTTTAACAATTTTAATTTCAAATGTATTATATACATTTTTCAATTTAAATATAAAATTACATTTTGTTTTCGAAGACGAACTGCAGGTTCATTCCAAAAATAAATAAATAAAAATACAAATATATACTATGATGTTAGGGTCTTTCACAATGGGCATCAAGTGGCTGAATACTGGTCTGGTGAAACATGGAATATAGATTGCATTCACTTTGAACACACAATCCGATTTATTATCGTCTGTAAAATTTGCTTGTTTAGGTATTTATGGAAGTTGATATTGCTCTGACTATTATAGTGCATTTCGTAAAACTTTTCTTTGTTTCAGACTGAATTCTATTTGCTTGATTTATATTTGAAGATATTTTCGACGCAAGGCAAACAAAATCCCCCCATATAATTGACAGCGGCGCATGTTGTTGCCCCGTGTTTTATTTTTATTTCACATTTGTTCATATAGCCAGAAGAATTGAAACTGATATGGCGTTTTTTCAAGCACTTGTGCAAATATAAACGAAGATACAACTTTAATTTATATTTCTTAGTTAAAATTTCCTGTGGAACATTTGTTTAAACAGCTTTTCAATTATAAAACACGTCGACTGGTCGCAGGACGGACTATGCCCGATACGAGATACCCCGTTTTTTTTGTTCCAAGAAGAAAGATTTAAAAAAATGTATTCTTTTTATTCAATTGTGATTTGTTTGGATTTTACACAAAGGCAAAAAAAATTGCCCAAATATGAATCACACTTAATCTGCTTAAGTATAAGATCCACAAATACAAAATTTGATAGCTTTGTATAATCTCCGAGATCAGACTGGCAGGCAGAAATATATACATACATATACATACCGGGGGTCATTTATATGTTTGATTGCGTAAATTGAGCAAGCAAATAATTAACTAAACACAACAAACTAAATAGCAACCCTTAGAATGACGCACTGCAAAATATTTCACAACAAATGAAACATCATTACTCTAAAAATGACGCTAATGACGATGACGCAATGGAGAAATTAAGCTTTTGTACTCCAAAGCAATAATAATTGCACAACTGAATTGAGAATAAAGCTTGACAAATCAAATGGGAAGTATTTATATACCAGATGGTATTTGCATTTGCTGGAATATTTGTCAATAACAGTTTTGAGTGTGGTATAACGAAAACTTAAAGAGACTGCGGTTTTCCCACAATTGATTATGAAATCAATTGCGAATTTCAAAATATATAAAGACAAAGCAAATAACAAATTGGAAATATTTGAAGACTGCAATCTTTTGCTTCAGTTTGCACTTCATTTATTTCCCTTTCTTTTCTATCTTTCCTTTTTGTGTTGTTATTTGGCATTGCGATTAGTCCAAGAACGGAGCCGTTTAGCACCAGGGGCGAATTGAGGTCGATTTTAATGAGTTAATAAATGCAAGGTCAAATATCTCACTCACACACACACACACACACACAAGAGTTATCTATGCGCACAAACTTATGTATTTGTGTCTGTGTACTTAACTGCTGATAAAAAAAATAACACGACAAGCAACATGATTCCGTTAACAATCGATCATGTGCAGAACCAGTGAGTATGTGCGAGGCCAACTGCATAGCGTGCCGTGTCGTGTTGTGTCGTGCCCTATCGTGAGTCATGCGTGAGTTTGCTGCGTCATGATGAGATAGATGTTAGAACATGATATGTTAATTCTCAAATTGTTCTAGTATTTGCTATTATTCTGTTATACTATCTCTTTTTTGCTGTTTGTTTGTCTTGTGGTGAAATTGCAGCTCCTACATATACATACATAAAATATGTATGTGTGTGTAAGACATATGCACAACAGATATCAATGTAAGTGTATCTCGATCACACTCGCTCTCTCCCAATCTCTCTTTCTCTCTCTCTGTCTTTTCGTTTTGCTTACGAGAGTGCCTTGAACCTCATACTTCCACTTGCCCACCACTGGCCGCCCCTCATCCCCTTTATACCCTGCTACTGCATTAACTCGTTTTCAAGTGTGGTTTTCACACGCGACTATTGCATGCGTAATGCGAAAGTGACGTCACAACAGCGGCAGCAGCACACTTTGATTATAGTTATGCTTTGTTATTTTTCTTTTGTGTTGCGCTGTGTTTTTTGACTTGATTCATCTGACTGATCAGTAAACAAGTTAAAAGTGGCACTGTGTGAATGACTCCACATAAATGTGGACAGTCAATAAATAGATTACGATATAAAATAGATTGTATGTATGTGTGTATTATGATGTACTCATTTCAGATTAGTTTCAAACTGATTTTCAATAAAATTAAATAAGAAGCTTCCAGACCAAATACTCAATGGCCTTGAGTGACTTGAAACTTTCAGTCCAGTCCAATTGAACAATATGTAAGCCGGCTGGCTGCATGCTCACTCGCACTCTCTTACACACGCACACACACCAGCGATTGGCATGCACATAAATTTGTATGGAAAACGAATGTCAAGGTTATGCCCGGCCTGGACCTAGACACATACATAGCGGCAGCAGAAATAACACCAAAGTGAATCGAAAAAAATCTAATTGTCGTGTAATTTACGAACAGAAAAGAAAATCAATATTGAAAGAAAAAGAAAAACAAATACCTGAGAATAATAAAACTACGCACTTAAAATATGTTCGTCGGAGTTACAAAGCAAACATTTAAATATTTAAAAAAGTTACCACTTAATGTTTAATATATAAGCACATACATAAATACATATATATATTTATATATACATATATATATTTATATATATATATTTAAGATTCCGTGATATACATATATATTTTTTAATATGTGTGTGCTAATACAGGTTATGCAAATAACAAACACACTTACCGGCAAATGCAGATGAAGAAGAAACCACAAAAGAAAAACAAGAAACGCCTGTGCTCCAATAGGACTTTTTCTTATTGTTGTTGCTGGTGTTTTTTTTTTTATTGTTGGAAGCTGCTCAGCTGTTGCTCTCCCTGCCGGTTGTTGAAAAACTAACAACGACGTCAACGCCGGGAACACAGAACAAAAATGACCTGTTTGTTGTTGGTGCTGCTGTCCTCGCTCTCACTGTTTGAGCTGTGCTTGCTGTCTCTTTTGCGTTTGCATGTGCGGCGTATACGTGTGTGTGTATATATTATATCTGTGTGACCGCGTGCTGCTGCTGTTTTTTTCTATCTTTTCTGTTCACGTTTTGTTTCTGATTTCAAATGCCGATTCAGAATGTCTGCTGTTGTTGCTGCCTTTTACTATTGTTGTTTGTTGTGTAATCCAAGTGACCAGCGTTAATTTACCAAAAAATGCTTTCAGATTTGTCCGACTTATCGACTCTTGTTATTGTTGTTCCACTTGTGTTTTGAATTATATTTGTATTTTTGCTTAATTGTATTGCCGCGATATTCACAATTTGCTTAATAAACAAAAGAAATTAATATATGTAACTACAGTCGTCGCTCGATAATTGAAACGCTTTTGTTTCGAAAGGTGTTTCAGTAAATTCATTTAAATTTAATTCAAAATGTACCTTTTACCACCAAAGTTGTGTTCCTCCCAAATATTTAAGAAATGAGGATACATATTTTAACTTAGATTTTTATTGCGATGGACCATTGTACAAACATTTACATTTAGTATAATCTGCTAAGTGTATATACAGATGTGCATGCATGCATGTATGTGTGAAAATTTGTATGTGTATGCGTGCGTGGTGTGTGCATGTTTGAGAAAACAACAAAATGTGCTGGCCGCGTGTTTCTTATTTTTTTCTTCATTTTTTTTTGTAACTTCCCTTACAGCTGGCGACGACGTCAGCGCTCGCTGGCGATTTTCTAATATTTGTTAATAATAGACGCTGTTCACCCACACACACAAAAAAAAAAAGACACAAAAGCCTTTGCACATGTACTAAGTAACAACAACTAGTGTTTTTTTTTATTTATCGCATGTGAAATATATGTACATGCATGGATACGTATGTTTGTATGCCTATGTGTATGTGTGTGACCAAGTTCTCATTAGAAGACGCGCTGCTGTTTGACATGTGTGTGTGTGTGTGTGTGTGTGTGTGGGGGTGCTGGTGCGATCCAATTTCTTACTGCTTATTTGCTTTCCGATCAATGCCTGATGTCGCCGCACCAACAATTTCACAATTCCACAAAAACTGCACACTGTTATTTACTAGAAGTTTCACTCGAAATCTCAATAAAGCGAGGCCGTTGAATTACTTTGCTTTAACTTTTTTTTATGTTGCTGTAGTTAGTGACTCAAATTGAATTTCCAGCGTTATAACGACAACGATATTCAACACAAATTCCAAAAAAAAATAACTATAAAACCTGCCACTGCGCGCGGCTATTTATGTAAAAAAAAATGTTGTACGTATTTCGTGACGAGTGCTGCCAGACAATGCAAATTCTCTTATACATGCGGTGTATATGGCAACACAAACAGCTGTTTGTGCTCAAAATAGGCGCTCAAATTCAAAAACGCATTTATATTTACATTAAATGTATTTAAAACAAACAAAAAAATAGAGAAAAAACGCAGCTTTTGGAATCACATTTTCTATACTTGTAAATAGAGTAAAGCATGTTCGGTGAGAATAGTGATGACATTCGGAGCTGTGGCCAAGCCCATCACCTCGCCCACATCATAGTCGAGTGTGACCAAATTCTGCTTGCCGATGACCACCTGCGGCCCGTTTCGATTGCGAAGGCCGCCGGCGGAATCGTAGCGCGGCTTATAGATATACACATGGCGATAGTCCTCCGTTATGACCGCATAGTCCAATTCCGGGCAGCAGTCGATGAATTTGCGCTTCCTCTTCGATGCTTGCACATAGCCAAACGCATGCAGATTCCCCTCGTGCCGCACACCCCACTCGTTCGGCCGTGCCGGCTGATATTGTTGCAGCCAGATCGATGCATCCACACCCTGACGTGTCGCAAATGCCGCCGGATAGCCGGCGCGCAACGTGGTCGCAAACAACGGAGGCGCTGCCCCCAATAATATTGTGTGCGAAATCTTTGAGCCGGGTAAGTTGAATCGAACTGCAAACGAATGGAAAATTTTACCGTTTTCTTTGTTTTTTCAACAGTCAAATTTCCAAAAAATTTAAACTGTCAGTTTTTTTTTAATTAGCTGAAAACTCTTTGAAATTTGTCCACTCAAATTTAGAATTGGAATCATGACTAAAATTGTTAAATGAAAATAAAAATGTGTCCCAAAAAATGCAATTTGAAATTTGTCTACTAAAATTTCGTATTAGAATCTTATCTGAAATCATATTTAATTCTTTTTCTAATTTCTTTTTTTTTTGTTTTTTGCTCACCCATTTTAACGTCAGCGTCGCTGTCGCCGAGCGGAAAATCGCATTCTTCAATGGGATCCTCCAGATTCGGTATGGGGAGCTGAGCTGGCTCCGAATCTGAGTTCGATGATTCTTCCGTCGCCGCCGGATGCGGTTCAGCTGGCAGAGCCTCCGGTTCGGTGTCGAGCAAAAGTTGTGGCCAAAACTGCTCCACCCGCTTGACGAGCGTCAATTGCAACGACTGCCCCTCCACCGTCCAGGTGGTCAGCTCCTCCGCCACACTGGCAAAGAGGCCCCCTTCGAGCAGCGCCGCCTGTTCCCGCAACTGCACCAAGACATGATCCTGTGTGCACTGTATGTGTAAATCATTGCGATTGACGCTGCTGGGTAGGGGGAAGCGGACAACGATATCCTCCTTGGTCTGCGACCAGCTGTATGCAGTTTCGGCTCCGTCTACACCTTTCTCCTGCCTCAAGAGCCGGGCAGCAGCAGCTTCCGCTTCGGCTTTTGTTTGGATTTCGTGATTGGAGCAGAGCACCAAGGATTCGGCACGCGGCTCAAAGGCACAATAGTAAAGAGAACCCGTCGTCTGCAGTCGCTCGCAAATGTTGTACATCCATGTCGAATCGGGCAATGCGTCCAGTGTCCAACGTGACCAGATCAGCTGCCATGCATGGCCCGATTCCATGCGCTGTACATGACCCGCCGCAATGGAGATTTGTTTGCGCTCCTGCACCATATCCAAACGGGCATCCAAGAGCACAAATCCCCGTTGCTGCTCAGCCACATTAATGGGCGCCATGCTCACCAATTGCCACGTGGACGAGTTACGCCTGCGATCCCCAGTCTCGAGCAGGTGCAGCGTCAGCATACCATCGCACAGCACACAATACTTCTCCGAGATGAAGCGCAGCGTATAATTGTAATCGCCGACAAGTTGCGCGAAGCCATCGCCATGATTCTCGCGCTGCAGCGTGTAAACGATGCGCTGCTCACGCGGCTGCCCTCGGAGCTCATCGTATGAGCACTGTACGATCTGATGGCAATCGTTGACGTAGTAGCTGCTGTGACGCGCCCACGGATCGCTCTGCAGGAAATTGTGGCGAGCGAAGAGCTCAACATGCAGCAACGAGTATTGATTTGCGTGCGGCTTCAATCGAAACGGATCGCGATCGAAGCTTTGTCGCAGCACCGGCACCGCATCGAAGGAGAGTTTGTAGCCATCGAATTTGGGACAGAGCAGGTTGCGGTCAACGTTTAGGTCTACCACCGTCGACATGCTGCTCCGATTTCCACTTTTCTAAAGCAAATCAATTTTAAATGAACAGTTTTACGAATACAAATACAAAGTTGCTCGAATTTCAATTTTGCCAGTGCAGTGTTGCAAAACGGTGTAAGGTATTCTGTTAACGTACCATGCAAGGATGACTTTTCTGTAGCTCATTCTACGAATGAATTTCCTATGCTTACAGTATAATTGATATTACATGAATTGTGCTATTTTTTCGTTAACAAAGTCATAAGCATCATGGCTTAACATAAGTTGTAACTAAAATATTAACAAGGTGGCAGCGCTCTAGTGACGCACTGCTGTAAACAAACATTTCCAATGCATTAGTTAGCGCAAAAATGAGTTTGGTCTTTACACCTGCAAACAATATGCAAATTATTTTTGAATAAGCGCCACATTGATTACCTCAAATATATTGAGAAAAATAAATAACAGCAAGTGTCATTACAGCACAGCCATTGTGACTTTGCCCATCTGTTGGCAAAGTTGGCATACGTGTTCTTTGCAACTCTGCCCGCCCAGTGCTGCACAATATACACCAAAAAGAGTGTTGACACGTTGACAGAACATTTGGCAAGTGCCTTATGAGAACTAAATTTTTAACAAAAAAAAAAAAAACAAATTATTTTTAGCCAGCAAGCGAGTCACAAGAATCAAGACGAAACGGGTTAATTGAACAGGTGAATATTGTTGGACATAAGCGCCTTTGTTATTCTATGTAATAATATTGCCTGTGTGTGTGTGCGTGTGTGTGTCTTGTCTGGATGTATTTTGCAGCTGAAGTAGCCGAAGGAGAAGAAGAAGAAGCTGAGAAAAGCCGATATTGACGACTAACGGGGATTTGAGGGCTTGCTTGTCGTCGGCTGCTGCAGCGTGGCAGCAAACACACAGCACCCAAATACACACACACACACGCTTTTAATTATAAACTAGCCGAATACCAAATAGTCAACAAGCAATAACAAAAAAAAAAAAAAAATGCGCGACAACCAAAGCAAAAACTGCAAAACCAGCAGCAGCCGCAACAACAAATGGACAAAATTGATGTTTTTGTCGTTGTCGCTGTCATTTTTGGTGTCGTGCAGCGAAGCCGTGGAATTTACATTCGATTTGGCGGACAATGCCGAGGATTGTTTCTACGAGGAGATCAATCGGAATACAAGCGCCTATTTTGAATTTCAAGTCTCCGCCGGCGGCCAATTGGATGTGGATGTTGTGTTGAAGGATCCAAATAATCAGATCATCTATTCGATGGATCGGGCGACATTCGATAGTCATCAGTTCACGGCGGAGTTGAAGGGCGTGTATACGGCATGCTTTAGCAATAAGTTTTCAGCGTTCTCGCACAAAATCGTCTACGTGGACTTCCAGGTGGGCGAGGAGCCAGCGCTGCCCGGCGTCGATGAGCATGCGACGGTGCTGACACAAATGGAGACGTCATCGCAGGCGATACACAAGGCGCTCAACGATATCCTTGATGCGCAGACGCATCATCGCTTGAGGGAGGCGCAGGGACGCAAACGGGCCGAGGATCTTAATCAGCGTGTCATGATTTGGTCATCGGTGGAAACGGCGGCCGTTGTCCTCATTGGACTGCTGCAAATCTTGGTGTTGCGCAATTTCTTTACGGATCGCAAGCCCAGCCAGACGCAATATGCACGCCTCTAGAATAGATAAGGATGAATCTGAAGGAGAATACACACAGAATGCAGGACACACACAGGATGCAGAACTATCTCTTCAAACCATACATATAAATTTACATACACAAATTCGATCTTGGGCTAGCTCCTCACATGTATTCCATTCCCACCCTGGTCATCTATCGATAATTGTTTTTTTTTTTTTAGCCACGAACCCAAAAAAACATGTGCAGAATGCTATTTTTTTCCTAAAATATAAAGAAGCTATAAAAAAAAACAACACAACAGCAAAAAAAAAGAAACATTAAACAAAAAACAATGTAAAATGCTGCGTTTGTCATTTTTTTGCCAATAACAATTTCGTTTCCTTTTTTTTGTGAGGATGGGTGTAGGGAATGGCGCCACAAATGGTCGCCATCAATTATATTAGCTTGTTGTGGCACAGACAGAATGTTGTTGTTGCCGCCGCCATGCAGCAGTTGCTGCTTGCAGGAAGCAAGAGAATTACGAAACAGGCGGAAATTCGCGAAGCTCAACTCATATAACTGACAAAGATAGCAACTATTCCAGCTGGCTGCTAGTTGTTGGCACCGTGGCATTTTGCACTCAAAATCATCATATTTTGATCAAAAGTGCTTTTTGGCTCGCTCACTGCCACAGGGCAAAACGGCCCAAATCCACAAAAAAGTAAAACAAAAAAAAAAAAAATTATGATAGCTTGCCAACAACTGTATAATCAAAGAAGTTGCACGGAGAGAGGGAAGTCCGCACAAGTAAATAAAAAAAAATACTATATATATATATATATATATATATACACATATGTATATATATGCTTATGACTGAACCGTAGCCGCGACGTCGAATTCGATGCGGCAATATTGTCGGGGCTCACAGTTCAAGCAAGCGACAGGCAGTCAGCAGTCGGCGGTCGGCGCAATTTGTACGAAAGCAAGCAACAAAAACACGTTTGGCTCCAGCGACAACAGCAGCAGCAGCAGCAGCAGCAACAACAACAATAACAATTGCGGCGACTGCGATAACAGCGTACATTTAAATGAGCCGCAAAACAGCAACAACAGCAGCAACTTGAGCTGCTGCCTGAGAGACCTGCTGTTCCACTACACCAAAGAGCAGAAAGCAGCGACATCATCGACACACACACACACAGAGAGACGCACACACACACAGACACACACACACACACAGAGGCACGTGCATGCAAGTGCCTTTAACATAGGTCGAGGTTGTCGCGATTTTGGATGCTGCTTCCTCGTTTCCAGCTCAAACGACAGAAGAAAAAGAAAACGCAAAAAAAAAAAAAACAAACAGAAAACAGAAAAAACTTTTGCAGACACCTAAATACTCTTGGCAACTTTTAATTGAGCTTTAAGATGTGTGACTTAATTGCTATTGTGGCGCGATCTTAATTCAATCAATTTTCAATCAGAAAGTGGGTTAAAAACCTTTATTTTACAATTAACACTCGCAGTCGCAGTCGCTGTGCAGCCTTTTACAGTTAGGCATTCACAATTGGCACAACAAATTAAAATTTAGTTGAATATTTCATAATTTCATAAGTAATGCATAACACAACCTTGGCGCTATTAATTAGTTAATTAGTTATTCATTCTTGGCAAGTCATTCACTGTGAAAACTCACATCTGAAAAAAACGAAGATTACATTTACAGCTCAAAATTGAAACACTTTTCTAATACTCCGACTCTAAACGACTTTCTAAAGAATGGAAACCATCCCTCAGTCAGAAGGCGAATTACACTTAAATACCTTATGATTAAAACCCTTAAAATTTAACACCATTCCAAGTCATTTGCTAAAAGAATATGGCACAAATAAAGTCACGTTTCGGAAGAAGACTAAATCGATTTTGCCCAGAGCAACTTGCTTCACGTGGCCCTGTTTCTGGACCTGGCACTACTCCTCTTGCTCCTTCTGCTTCATTTAGCATTATTCATGTTAAAGTCTTGCACTTATCATCCACCCATATATATATAACAGATATCAGATATATCAGTGCATAGCTGTAGCTACTTGAATTGAGTGAGTTATTTATTTTATATAGACTACCATCAATGAACACAGCGCAATTACAAAAACAAAAAGATATGTTTCAGGACGAATCTATTTATTTTTAATTTAAATATATATTGAGATAGGAGCCAGCAAAAGGAAACAGGAAACATTGGAGACAAACAATTATTTTTAAGAAATAAGAAAGTTCAAACTTCAGTGAGAGCATTTCAAGTTGAATATTGCAATTTTGCCGCTTTTATTTTACTTGATTACTCAGCTTAACTATATTTTTAAGTTTTGAAATGCAGTATTGGCAATATTATTTTGGCATATGAAATAGGATGGGCGTGGCGTAGATTTTGTCGTATTACCTTTTACATGCAACATGTAATGCTGATTCCCTAATTTCGTGGATGGCGGATTATTGGACACAATTTTGCCTGTTACCAGACAAAAGATTTAACTGCATTTTTTCTGTTGAGCTTTTTCCATTTGATTTGGTTTTTTTTTTCCATCTGCTGCATCTAGGCGGGGGGCGGTGAAAAGCGGTGTTCACTTGACTTTTACCGTTGTCTTACGACCGGCAGTATTTTGTTTAGCAACGCTGCAATTTGCGATTTTCCTCATGTTTTTCTTCGGCCCCTTCTTTATTTTTATAGTTATGACATTGTGTAATTGTCGCTTATTGATTTTAATGCTCTTTTTTATACGCATTTCATTTCAAAAAGGTATTTATGAATTTTGCTTTTTTTTTTGTCTTAATAAACAATTGTCCGTAATTATACCCAACACGCACTGCAAAAGGGATAGAAAGTGTGCCATCAAATTGTGCAAGTTGATTTAACAGCCAGTCAAAAGCATCGACGTACATATATATTCGTTCGTTTATTTTCTCTGAGTGTATTTGCCTGTAAAGGATTGTTTCTACTCTGGCATTCACCAAAAAACTCTCAAAGACAGATTTCCTTATTAAATGTGTGTGTTCATCAAGTTGTTTGTCAAAGGCTGTCGGAAGCATCCAAGCGAACCCATAAAGTGGTTTTCCTTTCCTTCAAATGAACGAATAATGCATAAAGAGTACGAACGTTATACCCCATTGCAGACCTCATTTGCAGATCATTTGCAGATTCAACAGACAGATTTCCTTATTCAATTTGTGTTCATTTCAATTGTTCGACCCATTTTTGTCTACACTTCGATTACTTCATAGTTAATTTGAGCTGGTATCTTATCTGCAGCCGTGTGCCTTATCGTAATTCTAGTGATTGTGTGGCACTTACTTAAATTACGGACTATTTCAAAATGCAAAAACTACACAATTAAATTGTGTTTATATATTTATACAATGATACCGAACGTTGAATATTGATAATAGCATTTCTATAAAATCGAACATCTTCCACAATTTTGCATCTGGCTTGATTAAAAGCAGGTTGCTGGTGAACTTCTTGAAACATCGAAACATAAAATACTCAGACACGCCCCTGCGCCCCTGAAACTCGGAAAATCCAGTTTGTGTGCCCTTCAAAATTTGAAAGCGGGTATATTGCATTCGAGCATCTCCGATCCCACAAAGTATAGCAGAGGCTACCAGAGCCACAGACTTCTTATTTGAAATATAAGTTGTCGTATATTACAGCTGGATTTTATTGTTAATTATTTATTTTATATAATTTGGTTTATTTATTTATTTTTTCGCATATTTCATATTGCACAATCTGATATCAGCAAGCCTATTATTGGCGTGATTCTAGTTAAATACATGATTTTCGTTGGCTCAATTATCAAATTATTATCATTAATATTATGCTAATAAGAGTTTTTACTTTCTGAATCGTTGGACTTACATATAAATCAAACTCACGCTGCTATCCCTTAATTTCCTTCATGGCCAAGTTGACGAGACTGACGCCTTATCCACTCCCGACCCCCATGTGTGACCCCGCGGAGTGCATGGTAATTGTGATGAGCTTTCATTGTTAAGTGAATAATCGCACAAGATAAAGCAACTGAGAAGACTGAAGTCGGTATTCACCGACTGGGGAATACTCGGAGAATCTACGTTCAATATGTGGCTACTCCAAGAAGGGTTACAAACTCGAAGCATTTTTTGGGACTTGGTGGGCGTGATCTGTACATCCCTATGTATGTATGTCGACGTATAAGAAATTATAGCTTCGCTATTAGAGTTATATAACGCCAGGTGCAATGCGTCGTATACGTGTTGCACATATTGCGTATACGCAGCGAGTGTGCCGAGAAATATAGACTGCCGGATAGAACCGAGAAGTGGCAGGCACTAATGGGGCAAATGTAAATCAAGCAATGGCAGCAGCAAATTGCAAGACACGTTCAGCAAAATAAGCAGCAAGTTGCAAGTTGGGCCGAAGCATCAATAGCAACAGCAGCAGCAGCAGCAGCCGTTGCTTATGTAATGGGAAAGGTGCACTTAATGGCTGTGGCTGAGGTTGCGGCTGTAGCTGCTGTTGCTGTTGTTTTTGTTGTTGCGGACGCAGACGCAAACAAGTCGCCCCCAACCCTGGCAGATGCTGCTGCCGCTGTGGCAACCGCAGTTGCAGATACAGATGCGACTAACACACCGTAAAAAATATTTTTTTTTTTTATTTAAGCAATGCGTTTATTGAAAATATGTTTCATTATTAAAACAAGTTTTTTTGTTTTATAAGAAATCTGTAATAAATGTTGTGTGTTTTTTCCTCAAGTATTTTAATTGTTGTTATTTGAACATTGTATCTGGAAAGAAAAGTTGTACAACTTTTGTACAAGCAAACTAAAAACAGAAAAGAATAAAATGTAGGTGAATAAATGTCAACAATAGTTAATATAAAGAAAATTATTGTCATTATTATTTTGTTGCCCGTTATGAGTTGTTGCCAATTGCTGGCTGGAGTAAGGCTAAAAATAAGTACGATTATGAAAGGGCGCCGTGGTAGGGGTGGGCGGCGAGGGTCTATTCGTATGCCGTCTGGCTGGAGTCTCACTTTCGCCTAATGCCAAATGATGCGGCAGCATTTGGCCCATATTGTGAGAAAGGTGCACACACACACACACACACAGAGGCAACGTGGCAGACGGTTGGCAGTTGGCAGTAATCATGACAGCATCGGGAAAAATTGCAAATGCACAAGCTTTGCTTGGCATCGCATAGCGCAACAAATGCTGGGACTTGGGACTTGGGACGAGGCAGGCGAATTGTGTTTTGTTGTTTTTATTGTCTGGGTTTTTCTTTTTTTTGTTGTTTTTGTTTTTGCTTGTGTTGGAAAAGCGTTTTTCCGGTTAACGTGTGGCACAATTGCCAGGGGTATAAAAGTCACAACTGCCGGCTGTGGTCATGTCAGTCTTGATTCGTGCTCCACTCCAAGCGGGCAACACAGGATATACACAGATTATAAGCCGACAACAAATATTACGAAACTTCCAACGTCTTCAGCCATGAAAGTACGTACGCGAATTCACGTCTCGTATACGTGATAAATATATGAGCAAACGCTTATTGCGCATACGCCGCGTGCAACATTTGCATTTGCTTGCTTTGTGTTTTTGGTTTTTTTGTTTGTTTCGTTGTTTGTTTGTTTGTTTTGATTGTTTTTGTTGTTAAGTGTTTTGTGCTATTGCTCAAGTGTTTGTTTGTTTTGTTCTCCCTTTTGCAGGCCTTTGTGTGTCTTTTGCTGATTGGTGTCGCCAGCGTTACGGCCAAGCCTAAGCCAGGAGGAGGCGGTGGCTGGTCCTCGGGCGGCGGTGGCGGCGGCGGACATGGCGGTGGCGGTGGCGGTGATGTCCAAGTTATCAAAGTCATCACTGAAAGTGGTGGTGGTGGCGGCGGCGGCGGTGGCGGCTGGTCTTCCGGTGGCGGTGGAGGCGGTGGTTGGTCCTCCGGAGGTGGCGGCGGCGGCGGTGGCTGGGCTTCAGGCGGCGGCGGCGGCGGCGGCGGCGGTAGTGATATAAAGCTAATCAAGATCATCAGCCTGGGCGGTGGTGGAGGCGGTGGCGGCGGACATGGTGGCGGACATGGCGGCGGCGGTGGCGGGCATGGCGGCGGCGGTGGTGCCACCAAGATCATCAAAATTATTAAGCTAGGCGGCGGCGGTGGTGGCGGTCACGGTGGCGGCGGCGGCGGTGGTGGCTGGTCCTCCGGCGGCGGCGGTGGTGGCTGGCAGCCATCTGGCGGCTGGGCCTGAGCAACTTAAGTCAGGCAACTGTAAATATTGTAAATAATTGAAGCGATATTTGTTTTTATGTTATTTTTTTTGTTTTGTTAGTTTTTTTTGTTTCAAAACATTTCGTTTCATCTGTAAACAACAAAATGAAATTTAATTATGCAATGCAAATTGCAAAGATTTTGTATTAAATGTTATTGCACAAGTTGTGGTCCGAACTTGGCCAAAAGACTACCGCATTTGAAGACAATCAATAAATATATTATCAACTGTTATTTTATACATAGCTGGCATCTGTCTTTAACTAAATCTATGTGTTGGCTGACATCTGTGACAAATGTTCATTGCTCATCATATAATGCAAATAATAATAGCATGTAAAATGCCGGGCTCAAAACCGTTTTGTTTGCTTTTGAACGAAACGATTTGAGGCTCGACGGCTTTTGTTTGTCACTAAAACAAAACACCAGAGTCGAAAGGCCCAAAGTATGCGACTGACCTATACCCTGTTGGATTAGGCTAGGTTAAGCGGTTGTCGACACATTTATGCCCTGTAGCCGCGGCTGCTTTCTCTGTTTCAAATTAAGCAAAAATTAACTCTTCGAGTGAGAGAATAAAACATTTTCCAATTTACAAACCGACTCGAAAAACAAGCGAACTAAAATTGTACTTTAAAAACAGAAAATGAAGTTTATTTTGTAATTTGCTGAAAATCAAATGCCTCGGTTCCAATTGCTGATACCGAAGAAGTAGTTCTATTCCCGACAGTTTGCCGGAAATTCCCTAGAAATTGAGAAACTTCACGGCACGAAACTTCTGCGTGAAAATAGTGAAAGATTATTTGATGCTACAATTTTAGAGCCTCAAAAGATTGGCTACATATTTCAAAGGTATTGCACAAAAAAGTTGGTAACGGACATTCAAAGAGCCATTAGTGATGAGCTAACATCATACAGGGTATCTGCTCGTTGAGCACTTATCTGATCATTCTGTGCTGGATGCATGACAACTGCTTGGCACAAGGAGAAGGCGACGCTTTGGTGTTAGATTGCTTAATTTGTTAATAATAAATAAATAGTTAATAAATGGCAAAATCATGGCAGTTGTTAGTAAAAACCACAATCAACAAAAATTGCCAGTGTTTCTGTGCTTTTTTTCACGCGTTTTTAGCCGCTGGCCTGTTTTTTTGATGTTTTGGGCCACACACGTCAATAAAAGTCGACTGAAATTTGATGCACAGATGCAGGTTGAATGGGCCCAGATGATGTGAAGGACATGTGTAAATGAATGTTGGGGCTTGAAAATTGCTGCGATTAAACTTGGGGCGATTGGAGCGATTTGATTGATGTAATTTTGTTTAATGCTAATTATGTACAGCAACAGCCAGTGGAGACTCGATTGGAGAGCGGGGAAGTGTGGCCAGCAAGCTGTCTGTCAATACATATTTGCCACATTAAAAGCCCATTAAAGATCAAGACGACTCACAGCAATCTGCTCCCCACAGTTAGTAGACCCCATGCCCCTTTAAAACAAGTCTTCATCATTCATTTATATCTTCGACTGTTTCCACACACATTTGGATTTGCATCCGTAGCACGCATAATAGATGATGCCAATCAATGAATCTCAAATTCCACAAAAAAAAAACAAAAAAGGAAGAGAAAATAAATACATACAAAATCACAACAATAAAAAAGCATATTAATAAAATCAACCTCAACACGCCCCAAAACGCAGCAACGGATGGTTTGGGCAAAAGTTTGCCGCCGCTTTGGCTGCCGCGGCTGCAAACGCTTGATGCTTTATCTATCAATTAGCTGGGCTGCTAACGCAGCTAGTTAATGCTGAGCAGACAATGAAGGAGATAGCTAAAGATGGAAAGAGAGGGAATGCGGCAGATCGGAAGATCGACAACCCAAAAGACAAAAAGCCACATGACAACGAGAGTCAATCGATGACTTTCAGTGCAGCCAAATTGATTCGCATTTTATGTTTTGGCAGAGCTCATTTCATTTTTATATTTGTAATAATGTTTATCGTTTGGTGACCAATTTTTAATTCAATTTAATGTGAACGAAATGCATAAGATCAAAGCCAACAATGAAAGAATACAAATTTCAAAGCAGCTGCCAGTTCAGTCATCAATTTTGTTCGTTCCACATTAGTTGGAATAAAAATCAACATTATTTCACATTTCGAATATTGGCGAAGAAATCTTAAAAATCTTCAATCTTATAGATTTTATTTTTCAGAAATCGTATAATACACTGTCAGAAAGTTTGCCTGCATCAGACTGATCTTGACTAAAGTGGAACAAAAAATTTTATAAATTGATTGCATTTTTTCGATCGTGTTGAGTGCCACTCGCTGTCCAATTTCAACTTCAGTTTCCCCTCGTTTGTTTTTTTGTTTTTTTTTGCTGTATAATAATTTTGTTTTTTTGTTTTTTTTTTATGTTTTGTTGCTATTGTTGCTGATAATAAGCAGTGGCTTTGCAAATTTTTGTTGAAACCACATTGGTATTGTGCGATGCATGTTGGCATTGTTGTTGTTGGCTGTTGGCAGTTGGCTGTTATTGATGTCTGTTGCCACTTTATTGTTTGGCTGTTGCTCGTGCCACCCGATCCCGATTGGTTTGTAAAACTCGCAGATACAATAGCTTTACGACTATCACAGATGACATTATCACGACACACACTTACAAATTAATAAATGATTTGACAATACAATTCAGGTTTATGCAAATGAGAAAAACATTTGAAATAGCAAAACATCAATATCAATATCAGTTCAGCTTCGAGCATTTAGTTGTATGATACCAACAATTGTGAAAAGCTTCCAAATTGATATACATTAATTGGCATATGCAGTCGTTCTTAGAGCCTTACTAGCAAAACAAATACAAATAAAATACAAATTGGGGAATATGAGAAATGGCAATGAAATGGTTACGATTGCGGCTCTTATAACGACAGCAAATAGATAAACAAATAATAAACAATTTGCTTCACACATTCGAGTTTCAGTTTCATTTGCTGTCGTCTCTTAGGGGTGGTCAGGTCTGGCCCACTGTGTTGACCAACTTGTTAGCGTTTTTATTCCGGACTACAGCTTCAGCCTCATGTGCCAAGGTTAACAGATAGGAAAGTGACACACAAACCAAATATGGGGAAAAATGAGTGGAAATATATTTTGGATGCCAGTCGAATGATTGACATTGAATTTGTTTTGAGTGATTCGTGTTATGAAGATGAAAATGAAAAGTGAAAGTATTCAAAATAAGTAGCTTATGCTTGTGTGTGTGTGTGTGTGTGTGTGTGTGATTATATTCGCTGGTATTTCCCCCTAAAACCCATTTTCAATCCAGTTCCCACAACATTCGAAACACTACAAAAAACAAAGGTCAAACCTTTAAATATATGAATGAAATCTGATCTGGCTTAAGCGCGAACCAGCTCAAATGCGTTAGTCAAGCTTCGTAACAGATTTGTTAATAGCAAAGCTAATCTATACAAATATCTATCTGCTCTTTTAATTACATACGAGTATGCTGGAAAGATTTAAGCTTGATCAAGTTTCTTTAATAAGGATGTTGGACAATATTTACAATAAAGTTATTATCGTTGGGCCAGCTATTGAATATTTAATATTTATAAATAATAATACATTTGTTCATGCCTTTGAATATTTGTACTTTTAAGAGTTGGTTTAGTGCTTTAATAGTTGTTTAGCCTTAAATAGAAACAAATTACTCGTGTAAATGAGCTAAGTGAGTTAATAAAAAATATAAATAAAATATATTAAATATAAAAATAAATATATAAATCAAACAAAATATAAATATAAAAGTGAAAACTAGAATCTGTCCAAGTTGTTGTTTCGAAGCAGCCGAAGAAAGTTTCGCTTGACAGCAAAATTGTTAAAAATAAATAATGATTAGACTGTTGAAATATGATTTGTTGAGATGTCCACTAAATGAATATTAATTAAATTAAATTAAATTATTACGGCTGCCGACTGCCGACTGCTGCTGCTGCTGCTGCTGCTGTTGCTGCTGCTGCTGTTGCTGACTGCTTATGGCCCATTAGATAAAGGCCAGGCCTTTTGCCCAATTCATATATGCCAGATGAAGCTGCTTCATTAATATTTATATTTGCATATACGCATATGATGCAGACGTTATTAGGTGTGTGGCCGGTGGGCAAAGGCACACCCTTCATTCGGATCGTACATCCCGCTTGGCATCGAATGGAATATGGATGGCGAGCCAACGATAGTTGATAGACCCGACTACGCACAGATATCACTTCCCTAATGAGCCGACACGTTTATTAGTGGATAATTAATGGACCTATTGCCTAGATAGCTACAGCAACTATTTAAGTATGCAGTGAAGGAAGACACGCTTCACCCCCCCTTTCAACTACCACCACCCAGCCAACCCAACCATCAGTTGCCATTCCTTGCTGCTAATGATATAATAATTTCGCTGGGCATTATGAGGCAATGACAGAAAACTTTGGCAAATATTTTCGTAAGAGGTAATTGGAGTAGATAAGCGGCATATGCAGATATATACGAAGAGCGAATATGAAACAAAAGAGATTCCCTTTGCCCCCAAAAAGATAAGATCGAGTTACAAATGAAAACAAAAATAATCACAAATATAATTATACCAAATAGTTATTTAAAGCTTGAGCACAGCAGGTTGATATCGAATTAAATCATTTCGCGGCGCATTAAATGCAAATACTGACAAGAAATTGAAATTTGATCAATAGAAATCAATTCCATAAATTTGACGATTATGCAAGTGGCAAATCGAGAGATGGGCAAAAGGAGAGAACAGTTGGCGGCGGCCTGGACTAGCCTAGTCTAAAGTTGATGGATTATGGCAATTGTTGTTGCTATGATTTTTGTAGTTGTTGTTGCTGTTGTTGTTGTTGATGCTGTTGTTGCTGCTGTCGCAGGCACAGGCATAATAATAACATCCGCACTGGGCACACAATCGTGGAATTGGCATGGTGTCGACTTTTGGAGCATTACGAATGAAATGTTTGTGATAACTCAATAAACAATTTGCATTTCAAGCGAGCCATGCCGAAAGAGAGACAGAGTGGCAGAGGAAGCGAGATGGCGACAGCAACAGCGACGCAGTCTAAAAAATATAAAAGTTAAAACGCAGCTGCAAAAAAAAATAAATGAAAAAAAAAAATGTTGCGCAGGCGCCAATGAATTAATGAAAGGCCAGCGCACTGTTTGGGCCACGGGTTTTGGGATGACTCTAAGTCAAATTCACACACACACACACACACACACACACTGAGGCTGTTTTTTTTTTTTGATCTTTTTTTTGGTACTGCGCAGAGACTGAAGCAAATGTTAAACTAATGCGCGCCCTTGTATAAAATGCGTGGACGGGTCAAGCTGGCTCATCATTTAACGGTTGGACATCGAGGGCTCCGGCACGACCAACGTGAAGATGAATGTAAGTGCAACAGCAGCAGCACCACCACCAGCAATAAAATCATAATAAAAAAGTGCCAGTGACAATATTAAAATTATAAATATTTACAAATATATTTATTTTGTGTTTTGACGCATATTTCAATTGATTTTTTTTTAACGTGCAACTCCTTTTGCTCTATTTTTTTTTCCTCGTTTTACTTGTGCTTTAAAGTTGATTGGCGCTTTGTTGGCACTCGCCGCCGCCTGCTCACTATGTGGATTAAGTGCAGCGGACATATCGCTGAAGCAACCGAATCGCTTCGAGGAGAGCAGATATGGCAATTCGCGCTATCAGATCTTCGAGGTGCACAGTCACTACGAGGGCAAGAATAACGCCTACTTGCCGCCAGTTGGCACGCGAACTGGCCACGAGGAGATACACATACATCATCTGCCGCAAACGCCACATCGGCAACATCTTGCAGCAGCAACAGCTGCTGACGATGACAATTTGGATGTATCTTTTCTAAGCTTTGCCGATGGTGGCCATTTGCAGCAGCAGCAGCCACAGCAGCCACAGCAGCCACAGCAGCCACAGCAGCTGCAGCAGCCGCAGCAGCAGCGACCACTGTCCGTGGCAACAACTGTTGCTCGGCCAGTGCCAGCAACTGTTGCAGTGCCAGCGCCAATTACACACACTGTTCCGGTGCCCTTCCCCTCCAACTATCAGCATGATTTCCAGCGCAAGCAGCCCACACCTCGAGCTCAAGTTCCTTATAATGCTCGTGCCTATCTGCCGCCCACAGCTGCCACGCCCAGTCACGCCAATCAAAACTATCAGCAGTCCAGCTTAAGCTCTATTTTGAGCTCAACGGCACCACAGGTCTTCTCAGAACCGCCGCCGAGCTATGAGGCGCCCGCCTTCTCGCCATCCTCCAGCAGCAATGTTGGGCAGCAACAGCAGCAGCAACAGATGCAGCAACAAGCACATCAGCAACTGCAGCAACAGCAGCAGCAACTTGTGTCTAAGCCCGCTTATAGAGCCAACAACTATCTGCCACCCGCAACAACAACGGCTGGTGCAATTCCCACCTATCCACAACAACAGCCACTGCCACAGCAACAACTGCCACAGCAACAGCTGCCACAACAACAACTGCCACAGCAACAACTGCCACAACCACAACTGCCACTGCCACAGCAGCAACAGGTCTATCGGGCACCACCTTATTTGCCACCCATCAGCAGCAACAGTGTCGCCAGCAGCAGCGGCAACAGCTTCGCCAGTAGCAACGGCAATAGCTTTGCCAGCAGCAACAGCTTCGCCAGGAGCAGCGGCAACAGCATCGCCAGCAGCAACAGCTTCGCCAGCAGCAGCGGCAACAGCATCGCCAGCAGCAACAGCTTCGCCAGCAGCAGCGGCAACAGCATCGCCAGCAGCAACAGCATCGCAAGCAGCAACAGCATTGTCAGCAGCAGCAGTAGCACCGCCAGCAGCAGCAGCAGCACGACTCCTTCGAATTACCACACGCCAGGTTACCTGCCACCTGGCTATGACTTTAACAATCCGAATGTTGTGCAACAGCCGCAACAGCACTTGCAGCAGCAACAGGTACAACAGCAATTGCAGCCCGTTGCGCCAGCAACAACAGCTAATTATCGCGCACCCGGCTATTTGCCACCTGGCTATGATTTTAACAATCCCAATCAGTTGCCCTTCGATCAAATTATTGACCAGCCCGTGCAGCCAACACAGCCAGTTGCTCCCGTGCAGCCAGCACAGCCAGTTGCTGCTGTGCAGCCAGCCACGGTTGGTGATTATCGTGCACCCAATTATTTGCCACCCCAACAGCAGGGCAAAATCTATCAGCAGCCATTGCAGGTGCCACAGCAGCAGCCATCGCAGGTGCCACAGCAGCAGCCATTGCAGGTGGCAGAGCAGCAGAATCCTGGTGCGCTGCCCGAGGGTTATGACTTTACCAAGCCCGAGAACTCTGAGGCAGCTATTGCCGAGCTGCACAGCCTGCAAACGCAAACCAAATTGCTCAAACAGCAGCAGCAACAGCAACAGTTGCAGTTGCAGCAACAACAGTTCCAGCTGCAGCAGCAGCAGCAGCAGCAACAGCAACAGCAACAGCGACCAGTTGTCCAGCCCAACTCTAATATTATTTATGGCGTGCCAAAACATCAGCAACAGCCACAGCAGCCGCTAGCGACAGCAACAGCAACCACCAGAGCAGCAGCACCAACAGTTGCTTATCAGGCGCCTGCTGTGGCTGCCGCTGCGCCGCTGCCTGCACCACCCACCCAACACTCACATATACACACATTGAGCAGCTATATGAACACCGTGCAGCCTTACGCACGCTACGGACAGCCACAGCAGCAACATGTGCAGCACCAACAGCAACATGTGCAACAGCAATTTGTCGAGGTGTCGCCCATGTACCGTGAGCAATCGAAGCGTCCACTTTCCTATGCGCCCGCCATGTCCTATACGCGCAATGCGGTGCCCACACAACTTCACCAATTCTATCAGCACCACCACATACATCATGTGCAACAGCAACAGCAGCAGCAGCAGCAGCAGCAGCAGCAGTTGATACAATCATATGGCACGCTCAGTTTGCAGGCGAAACAGTCGCTGCAAAAGTTCATGCCACGTGAAATGCAATTGGCCGTCAATGTGGCAGTTGCCGCCACCGGCCCAGTGGCGCGTGACAGCTCCAAGGTGCGCACGGTACAAATTGTGAAGCCGAATGCGGTGCGCACATTCAAAGTGCTCGAGACTCTCGATGCTGCCGGTGTGAAAACAATCAAAGTTCTCGGCACAAGTAATGAGCAGCCGCGGGGACAGCATTACATTGTCAACGTGGTCACCCAAGATGCCAACAATGTGGAGAGTCATGTGCAGACGGTGAAGATCTTCGATGAGCCGCAGGATTATCAGCCAGTTGCCAATGGCAATGGTAATGCCAACGGCTACTTGCCACCAACTGTGGCACGACCACGATCACGCGTTGTGAGGCAGTCGTCGACTCCGTTGCGCCTATTCCCTGTGCCCAGACACTGATCAGCAACTATAGCTACCAATCCATCTAATCAAACAATCCTCGTAGTACTGATTAGCTATTTAATTTCATCACAACGAATCCAGTTTTCGGCGCCGTTCTTCAAAACGCACCCTTCATTTTACGTTTATCCATATGTATACAAGTTTTTTTTTTAACTCTGCTTAAACGATTTCTCAACTAATAAATCGACTTATATTTACATACATGTACATAATTTGTGATTTAATTAATTAGCAATACCGAAGAAAACCGAATGCGTAGTTCCAGATGAGCTGCGACGACCTTCACCTCGATTCATATATTTTTCATGTGACGGGTGACGGGTAATGGATGCTGTGTGATGGAGGGGGGGATCTTTAAGTGAAAGTCACACAATTGGTGATTTAGTTGGCCGCTTGATTTGGCCAGTTTGGCTATGGAAATTCAATGAAAAGCTCGCGAACAAAACACAACAAGTGACAACCAAATCATAATCAATGACAACCTAATCAATCGCAGCGTATTAAAACTGATTTAACATTCTTTCTCTCCCTCTCGCTCTCCCTCTCTCTCTCGCTCTCTCTCTCCTTCTCTTCCTCACTCGCTTTCTAGCCTTAAATTGCTTAACGCTTACCAGCAAGCGGCGATGATATAACTCGGTGACACACAATTGGGTTACACCCATCACCCAAATGACGAGCCAATCATTTGCCAATGGCCGCAATGTCATCATTTCGATGGTTATATCTTATTTGCTTGTCAACTGTTTTGTCTGTTTTGTATTTGCATTTTGTGGTCTCAGTCTGTTTATTTTGCCATCTATTTGTACTCATTGAGCCCGGGAGATAAATTGGTTCCACAAAGTAAATCAGCTATCTGCTATGTGGGCTCTTGTTCGCTTTTCAAATCTTTCACCTCTCGAAATCACTTGTTGTCATATAAAACTTCAAAATTGGTTGTGCAGACAAAAAAAGAGAAAAAAGAAGAAGACCCTCTGCCAGAAAGTAGTCTTTAATCGTTCCCAGAACCGTTGCAATGATTTTGATAACTTAATATCAAGGAGCAGTAAGCCAAACCGAATCGAATTTGGACTTTGGTTATGCTTCTATATTTAAATCCGTTAGTTTCGATTAACATACGCTGCCATGTGCACACCTCACAACCTCATCACAATGTGGGGTCCACTGAACTACTGTCTGCTCGAGCGTGCCACAAAGTCCAGCCAAATGCCGCCCTTGTGGACACCCACAAAGATGAGCGGATCGAGCTCGATGCCATCGAGAGTGCGTCCATTGATGTGCACCTCGAAGCGTCGCACAATGGCCGCCAGTGCAGCCTTGGTTTGGGTCAGACCCAGCCGTATTCCCACACACTGACGCGGCCCATTGCCAAAGCCGAGAAAAACGCCCAGCTGCTGGAATCGCTTCAGGCCGCCGTTGAGAAAGCGTTCGGGTCGAAAGGCGTGCGGCTCTGGATAGTAGATGGGATCATGATGCAGTCCATAGATGGGTATCATCACATTATCGCCTGGTAGCATTTTCAGCGGACTATCGTGTTGGCTGCCATGGAAGGTGTAGGGCGCTGTGCAGGTCTTCGATGCCCAACCGCCAGCCGGATAGATGCGTAGACTCTCTGCGGGTCAACAAATAACTGGTTTATATTTGAAATGCTTACAAATCATTTAATGAATTTCATTAATAAAAATTCAAATGGCTTCATTTGAGAAATCAAGCTTGCAGCCATGTGTCATATTTTTCCTAACTATGTCAATGGCAATGGGTAGAAAGGTAGGGGTAAGTTTCAAATGTGATCGAGAGGACAACCTTGTCAAGAATAATGTTTTCAAATGCGGTATTTACATATAACTGCCCTGATTTAACCCACCATTTAAGCAGGCACTCAAATAGGGTAGCTCATTTAGCACCTCAAAATCGGGCAGCAGCTGATCCCATCCAGAGCAGGCATTGTCAATCTCTTGCCACAGCCGCTCCTGGCAATCCGGATGGCGACCGAGCTGCGCATAAACCGGGATCAAGGATTTAGGCAAGGATCAGGCGGTTAATTGCTCAACTCACGAGTAGCAGACAGTGCGCAATAGTCGAGGATGTGGTGTCCAGGCCATCGAACATGAAGGTCATCGCATGCGATGCCAGCTGCGCCTCACTCAACTGATGCTCCCGCTGCATGTCCAGCAAATGATTGATGAAATCGTTGCGCTCCTGTCGCTTGCAGCGCCTCAAACCAAATGCCTCGCGGACAAGTTCCCCAAAGAAGCGATCATATGAGGGCGGAATGATCTTGGGCCGCAGGCAGAGCGGCAGGCAAGGAAAGAGTCCGTTCAGAGCGCCAGCAAGAGCCAGACGGCGATTATCCTCGGACATATCCTTGTTGTGCTTGGCCACTGGCAGCGGTGAATCGGTAAAGCTACGCGCTTCGATGCCCAGGACGCAATCGAAGAGATTTTCGCTGGTAAAGCGTAGTCCAAGCTGAACAATTTGAATTTAATTTAATTTAAGCTTGATAAATGCACAAATGCATTGCGTAATAATAATAAATCTAATTTAAAGCATCTTGCAAGCTTTAGCTTAAGCTGAACTCAGCTTTGCAATGCTGACTCAATGAATATATTACAATTATTTGAATCTCAATAAAAGCTTTGAGAAGCAGTCGGCAGCAAGTAGGCATAATTCCATTCAGATCACTGATCGTTTTCGACTTCACTGAATACTACTCACATCCATGCCATTTTGTGGCTCCCCACAATCCGAACGCTTAGCAATGTACTCGCAGAGCGTGTCGCAGATGCGTTTCATATTTCCGTATGCATTTCGTAGGCGTCCACTGGTTAGCAGGGGGGAGAAGATGCCACGCTGCTTTCGCCACTCGTCGCCATCGAGTACGAAAGGATTGCAGGCGACAAGGGGATCCTTTCGTGTGTCAATCATGCGCGACGCATCGTTGTTCTCAAAGTGGCGAAAGGCACTCACGAACACCTCATTGATCAACTTCGGCTCCAACAGCAGCAACTTTGGCGCTCTCAGCAGATACGTTCCCACGTAGCTGTCCGTCTCGCGATATTGCCTTTAAAAATAAATCAAAAGTCTTTCACTATTTCCTTAAAGGCTCCATGGTAAATTTCGATTTCTAATCTTTGAATTCGGTAACGGATTTGTGCAATCTAAGCTCGCTCACATATAGATATCACGCATATCGTTGGAGAAATGTCGACGCGGCCATACGATGTTCGGAAAGGAGCCGAGCAGCGGCAGGGCACGCGGCTCCCGAATGCCGCGTCGACGCCAATGCCCAAAATTCCATACCAGAAATGCGTACAGCAGCACGAGCAGTGCGATGATGAGGGTCAGCAGCAGAATCATCCGATGCATGCCGGCCAACGATCGCAAGCGTTGAGCAGCAACTGACTTGGAGCTGCAGCAATTGCCTTCAATTGGAATCCAGCAAGTGGCATAATCAACGTATTCACAGAGTTGTCTCATTTGTCACCCACCCACAACTTAAATCTGGCATTGCGTAATGGGACAGCGGCACGACAATTTTTTTTTGTATGACGGAGTGAATTGGGGATCTTCATTATCATTATCGAATTAGATGCTAAGTGTGTTGTTTGCAACGTGTAAAATGCGGCATTTGTTTCTGAATCAGCATTTACCTATATAACTTGCCAAGATATTTATCGATAACAAATGATCTATATTCAATAAGTATAGATTTTCAATACATTAATCGACGTACTTTAGCTAATTGGTAAATTTCTCATTGAGCAACTTTCAGTGACCATTCTCATTTTCGATAACTGAAAACTCCTTATGTGATTGATTGATTGATTGATTGATCAATTTCCAATACATACTGTCCTAAATACATTAGTTAAAAGAATATGATTGATTTTTGTTCAGCCCAGTTTTAATTTTTGAACAAAGTATTTGCAATATCCTCTCTTGCTTTTAGCCCATGGAATAAGTGTCTCAATCAGCTTAGCGTAAGCCGTTCCGTTTCGCATTTTGGGATTAATTAATCATCTCTTAAGCGATCGATAACTAAGATTTGTTTTGGCTGCGCCGATTAATAAACAACTCTCTTAAGCCGTAAACTCACAACATTAATCATAAGTCTGGCATACACGCAACTTATTAGCATTGCTAGACAAGGTCAAGTACGAAGATTGCAATTTCATATCTATACTGGCAACCTTGACTTTGTTTTCCGGAACGTGACCAATTGAATGTTCACTGTCGGCAGCTCGTAATTTATATTTAGATCCCCCATTAAAGCCACTTTCATTTTGCTATTGCCTACAAGTTTTTCTGACAGCAAGAGGCAGACATTTGTAAGCCGTAACACGCGATAGCTAAGTAAATGATACCTTAATGATACCTGACAGATTGAATATATATATTTTGTTTGTTTTTGTTTTCGACAAGTATTCATTAAACGGGCAAATTAATTTAGTTTATTACACATGAGATGGTGTACGAGGTGTGTTCAAAAAGTATCGCGAATTTTGGATTTTCGCGGGTTACGTATAATCAAATTTCAAATATGCCACAATCAACATTCGGAATGCAACCGCGCACTTAATTTCGTTTTTCACACAAAATTTGATACAGGTTCTTTGATCCATTTTTTTGAATAGGTAAAAATCGAAGACGATCCAAAACACGTGCAAGCAAAGCAGCTGTCAACAATTAAGTGAACATTCAAAATGGCCGAGCTTGTCGGCATAAGTGAGAGACATGAGTACCAACATAACGCTGCAAAAAAATCGAAATTCGATCATACGTAACCCGCGAAAATTCAAAATTCGCGATACTTTTTGAACACACCTCGTATACCGTGTTCTATAATAGTGCGCAGTACTAAATTTGAAATATATTAAATAACGGATTTATTTCTAAGCAAATTTGGTAAAATAATTAAAGTCTTAACAATGAATCTATAGTTTTATTTTACGTTGCTTACGGTCACCTTTTAAATATACGTTAATTTTAAATTTGTCATATCAACTCAGGTGGCGCCATCTATGCTCTTAGAATTGTTCTTAACGATATCGAAATATCGAAACTTTGTATGTATCCCTGCCGTGCAATTGCGGACGTATCGCCTCTGTTGTGGGAATCTTTAATTCGTCAGTGCATGCAATCGATTTGCGATATTTTTAAAAATAGTATCAGCAACCATATAGGGTGTATCGCCATTTTAGGCAGGTCGACGCATCTTGCATTTGACTTTGATATTCAACCAAATTGAAATGGTAAGCGAATCGTATGCAAATCAAATGCAAAAGCCACAAAACACATTTGTTTTGTAGACCAATTGCCTCGCTGCCCGGCTGTCCCTTGCTCTCTTTCTGGCGCTACTGTTCTGGCCGGCGGCCCTCGTCAGCGGATATGACAAAGAGATGACGGTTTATGTGGATGCCGGAAAGAAGGAGTGCCTCTACCACACCGTCAAGGCTGGTGAAATAATTGACTTTGAGTATCAGGTGATTGATGGCGGCCATGGTGATCTAGACATAAGCTTTGCCCTGCTAGACCCCATCGGCCTGGTCATTGTGAGCGACTACAAAAAGCCGGAGAATATGCATCAGCACGAGGTGCAGAAGGAGGGCGACTATCGTTTCTGTTTCGACAACAGCTTCAGCATGTTCAATCGCAAAACCGTCTTCTTCGAGCTGATCGTGGAGCGCGACGGCGATCAACATCATGGCGATGATCAGTGGAAGGAGATTAACGAACTGACGGGCCTAACGCCTGACGAGTATTACGACATGAAGGTGCAGGATATTATGGACTTCATTGGACGCATCCGCATGCAGCTGACCAAGGCGCGCCAGCTGCAGGATGCGCTACGCTCCCATGAGGCGCGCGACCGCAATTTGGCTGAGGCCAACTTCCAAATGGTCAACAACTGGTCGCTCGTACAGATCAGCGCAATGATTGGTGTCGGCCTCATCCAGGTCTTTATGCTGCGAAGCATCTTCGAGACGCACGGCCGCATGCATCATTTGTGGCGTAAGCTGGGCATTTGATGAGGCAGCGGCGACTTGAAGCCTTTACCAAAGATGTAGTTGGCATTTCAGCCAGTTGCAAATTATTACGTACATATTAGTCACAAAATACTTATCAGTTTCAACAAGCGTTAGTTAGTAGCCCTAGTTAGGTGTATATGTGTGTGTGTCTGTCTGTGCATGTGTGCGTGAGTCTATATATGCATTTATTATACAAAATCCATTGTATTTGTAAGCTATACGAGTATATTGTATTCAGGTTACTTCAATGATCTTCATTGAATAAAACATTGAATTGAGTAAACAAAATCCCACCTTTGCAATAACAGAAAGTTTTTGTGTATCGCCTGTTGGACTGAAATAAGAACATTTAAAGCATAACGAATTGTTGAAGCTATTTAATAATATTGAAACTAGATTTTCAAGAGAGGCTTATGCGGAAGTGATCGCTAAATAACATCTTTTGAAGTCAATTACTTGTGTATTTTCTTATGAAGATTCAACAATAGAAGGTTTCCAAATGCGTTCAGGGATTGAGTTATTTGATGGTTATTTGCCAATTAACACTTAAAATTACACTTTTTGGATTAAATAGTTTTTAGTTATTTTTTTTGCATTTAATTTACTAAAAAAAAAAACAGATCCATATTATTACTAGGCATAGTATTTATTATTGAAATTTCCGATTGCGACGGGCAGTGTGTGGAGTCGCTTGGAGTTTTTGTTTTGTTGTTGACTGCTCCGCTGCTCCGTTGTTGACGCTGGAAAGGTCGCACACCGTTAACTTCTGCTCTGCTTGTCTATTGAACTGTGCTCAAGGCTTAGGCACGCTTGTCGAGGCGCTTCTGGCGTTCGAGCAGCCGACGCTCGCGTTCAAACTCCTTCATGCGGAGCACATAATCCTCGTATTCGCAGGTGAGATAGTCGTGCTTCTCGTGCGCGCACTGATAGACGAAGGGGAACTTGTCGGAGCGGCAGGACTGATAGGCGAGCAGCTTGTGAGCGCAATAGTCACGATCTTCGAGTGGCAACTTCGCCGATTCCATCTGTTCTTTGGTGGCAATCATTACGCGCTCCTTGCGCGACTCAAAGCCCAACATGGGATCGAAGCTGGGCACCACATCCGGCCCGGGCGTCACATCTGGCTTTATGTAGTGGTTCAGAGCGTTGCCCATGCTGCTCAAGTGGTAAAACGTTCATTAAACAATATGCAAAATGCAATCAAAATAACAAATATAAATTACGTAAAATGTTTTTCCTCGATTGTTGCGGCTGCGGCGCTGCTGTCAGTTCAGCTGTTGTTGTTGTAAACCGTTTGACAGCTGTTGCCAAGCAGGGCTGCAATCAAGTAAATTCAATTGTGTAACTATCGATAAGAACGGTTAAAGTTTGAATAAACTGTATTTCAAAAATATTGCAAATAATAAATTGATATGCAGTTGATAGGTATTCAACTAAAATTCCATATAAATATCTAGAAATTTGCATTTGTAAACAGCAAAATGTAGAATACCGATAGTATCATTTGTTACAGCCATTGCTATCGAGTGGCACGAAAATGTCCTGCTGCAATTAATCGATAAGTTTACAGTTCGCAAAAGACAGTGGTGCAATCATACAACAAAAAATATGCATTAAGTTCGCAAGTAGAATACTTAGTTAATTTCTAGTTATTTTGTAAATTGTTGTGCAATAATATTTAGCCAAAAACATAACTGACAAGTGTCCAGTTATACAGTGTAGGCGACTCGTTGGCCCGCGCACATCGTCGCCGAGACGAAAAGAAGTGTCGGTGTAACGGTATAGCCCAAAACGGCCCACGTATGTACATACACATGTACTATATGTAAATGTAAGCGCATACAGAAAATCGATTTGGAGGCAAATTTTGCAAAATTGTTAACGGTGCAATGGTCGGACTATTGAATCCAATGAAATATGGCGATCATTTCTACGAATTGTACACCAGCAACACACGCAGGTAATGTAAATAAGCACAAAGGACATTTCGGCGGGGTGGCGGCAGCGGCGACGTCTCCCTTGCGTTGGGGTTGAAAAATCGATCGGCATGCCGTTCAAATGTATGTAGGTCTTCAACCCCTAGCCAAAGGTCGCCGCCGAAGCCGCAAGCCAGCGGTTGCTGTTTGACGGGGTTGAAAGTTTGGCGCTTCCTTGCTTGCTTTACACATCAAGTGGGCAGCACTCGAACAGCTGATCGATAACAGCTGAGCTGAGATCAAATTTATTGCCAATCGGCTGGATAACCGCGACCTGCATTAATTTATTTATTGTTTAATCGATAAAGCTGTCACACTTGAAATATGCGAATATTTCTAAATTTGAATGAAAATGAGCAGTGTTGCCAGCTACCAATGACCAAAATCCGCCTAAAATTATGCTAAATTAATTGAGTAATAGCTGACATTCTATGAAATTAAAAACCACATTAGAATACTTGAACATATAACTTGAACTTTTAGCTAACATGCAATTAGAACAATATAAATATGTTTTTGTTTTTGTACGAAACAAATTATAGCAAAGTCCGCAACACTCCTCTCAATTATCGATTTCTGCAAGCAACTCTTACACTCTCTCTCACTCATCTTCTCTTTCTCTCTCTCACTCTCTCTCTCTCTCTCTCTATTTCTGTGTTGTTATTGTTATTGCAGAAAGTTGCAAAATGAGCGGAAGGCGCTCACGAAGCGAAAGAGCCGTAAGGAGAAATCGGCAGCGGCATTGGCAGCCGTTGCTGCAGCCGCTGTGCTGGATGGCAACGGTGGCGGGGCCGGTGCTGGCATAGTGAATCCCTTGGATCCACCATTAATTAAGGATCAGTTGCTCCTGATGCCAGCGTTTCCCGTTGCGCACATCGAGCTTGATCCGAATGCATCTAAATTTGCCGTATTCTCAGCGATACGCTCCACTGTGCTGGAGGCAGAGACGCGCTTTGCGCTCTTTCACGAGGGCAACGGACATGCGGCAATGTCAGCCGCATCAGCGATCAAGAAATGGAGCGGTAATATGGGCTCCTCGTGCTGCCTCGTTTGCGCCGGCAGTTGCATGGTCAGCAACCTGGTCGATTGTGCCTGCCATGCGCCGCTCGCAATGGGTGGCGGCGGCGGTGGTGGCGCTGCCGGAGCAGCTGGTGCCGCTGGCGGTGCAGCAGCAGTTGCTGGCGCAGCTGGCCCAGCGGACAAACGGACGACGAACAGCGCCAATAGCGATGCCGACTCGGACACGGAGGAGCCCGAAGAACGTGAACCGGTCTATGCCACGGTGCCGCTCATTGTCGGCGCCGGGCTGCGCAGTCTCTTCGAGTTGATCGCAGACGCACGTCACATTCAGCCGCTGTTGTGCACAAAGGCGCTGAAAGCACTACTCGATGTTATCCAAGGCCAGCAGCCGGAATCGTTTAAGCTCGAACCGGAAGACCTTATCAATCCGCTTTACGATCTACTGCTCGATCTGGCGACTATGCCGGCGGCAATAAGCTCCACAACCGGTGCCGAGGCCAATTGGTCGGCGATGGCCTGTGCGGCTCTAATTGGCCTCTGCATTGCCCGCGGCGACACTGGCAAAATGCTAAAAGCCATTGCCGCCATGCTCATGTCACCCAGGCAGCTATCCGCCCAGATTGTTCAGCTGCCCGCTGTGCTGGCGGCACTGCAGCATACGGTCGTCAGTGCGGCGCTCAATAAACCAACGCGTCCCGATTTTCATAGTCATGGCGTGCCACACAATTCACTGATTGATGAGGTAAGTGCGAATATTTTACGGGTTCACTTGAAATTACTCACTTTTTAATTTCGACAACATGTTTGTCCATCAAAAATGTTTAAATTGAAATCTTTTGCGAGCTTGAGAAATTTTTGAATTGTATTCTGTAGATTTTTACAATCCATCTATCCGTAAAATTATCGCTTAAAGATATTATTTATTAATGGCATCCAAATATAAAAGCATCTTAGAAAAAGCTCTAATATAATCCCATTTGTTTTCCAGTTCGCTTTGAAGCTGCCAATGATGACGACTTCGCAGCAGCAAATGGCGCCAGCAATGGCCTGCGATGGCGTCTTTGTCTACGTGCTGTATTGCGGTGCACTGTTAAAGATTGGCACTGGCTTCGGCGGCTCCTACAAGGGACACATCTATGCACAGAACGAGGACTTCAGTCGCGAGCGCAACGCCTGGCTGGGTTACAGTGCCGGTCAAGTGTATTTCCGGCGCAATTGCAAGCGAAGCGCCGATCAGCTGCAGTTGGTGGGCATGGATACACTGGCGGTGAAATCAATGAATCCCCTCAATATGCTCTCCATGCGCGAGGGACTTAACTACGTACTCTTCACGGACGATGATTCACTACATGCCATCTGCAGTAATCGGGATGTGAGTTAAAGTCTCTAAGATCTTCAAAACTTATGCTAGACCAGCTGGAATTTCTAGGCTACTTTCTAGAACACTGTACAGACTTGGTTATTTAATATAGACCAGTTTAAACTTACCTGAAAACTAAAAAGAAGGTCTTCGATGCTATGTAGCAGATTAGAAGATATAGGAAACTAGCAGCAGTTCACAAATTGAAGAAAATTAGAAAATTCCAGGAGAAAGTTCGATTTGAGAACTGCAGGAATTCTTGAATTTTTTTCTACCTTTAGACAGAAGTTAAAGTTAAAGTAGAAAACTGGGAAACTGATGTTGAACCAAAGCCAGTAATGCTCTTTCCTTGCAGGACACTCTGGTGGTCAAGAAGCTGAATCTATACCACAATAGCTACAGCAGTGAACCGCCCCCGTTCGAGCTGCCGCTGCAACTGGCACGCAAAAAGTTTCGCACACTGGGCTATGCGGCGTTCGAGGATGAGCTGCTGAATCAGCAACAGATCCAGCGCATCCAGTCGGCGCACAATATATTTGAGCCAAAGCTGCCGGCGCCGTGTCGCGATGCCGACGTGCTGGGCCTGGCCTGTGGCAAGGACTTTGGACTGGTGCGTGCCAGCAATGGACGTGTCTACTACTATGGAAAATCGGCGGCGCTGGGGCTGAAATGTGTGGGTCGCACTCCCACGCTGAAACTGACCGAACTGATTGTGTCAAAGGCGGCGCATATTGTTCATGTGGCCGTTGGACACGATGGCGTCCATGCGCTGCTCGTCAACGATGATGGCACCGTCTACTTTGCGGGCACGGCGCGACGCGGTGAGGATGGCGACAGTTCTAAGAATCGACGGCAGCCAAAACCGGTGAAGCCCAAAAAGATGACCAAAATCGATGGGCATGTTGTGGTGCATGCCGCCTGTAACAATGGCACCTCCGCCTTTGTGACGAAAACGGGCAAACTGATAATGTACGGCAAGGATACGGCCCATTGCGATTCGATGGGCTTTGTCACCGATCTTCTCGATCAGCACGTGACCAAAGTGGCGCTGGGCAAGGCGCACTGCGTCGCTCTGAGTGCCAAGGGGCAGGTGTTCACATTTGGGCTGAACAACAAGGGTCAATGCGGTCGTGTCTTCAACAAAATGTTGCCCGTCCGCGATGTGCCAAGCTCGTCGTCGGCGTATGCGCTGCTCAGCATGCATGTGGACAAGCTGCGCCACAAAGTGGACTTCTCATCGCTGTGCGACTACGACGATCACAATCTGGTGCAGGGCCAGTGTCGCGTCTGCATCATGTGCCGCGAATGCACCGGCTACAATGTCAGCTGTGTCTCCGCTCTCAATGTGCCCCTCGAGCAGCGTCTACCCGGCAGCATTTGCCCCTGCGGACACGGCGATGCTGGCTGTGCCAAGTGCGGCCTGTGCTCCGCCTGCGTCGCGCTGCAGGAGAGCGAAATAAGTAAGTTTTAAGTTGCATAAATACTAACGCTATAATTCCTAATTTTACTATACAAAAAGTATCATGTAGTTGGGCAAACAACATATATATATTTATATTTATATTCCAACTGGAAATGAGGAGCTGGTCAAGTCGGTCTCTTTCTTTATTTGATCATAAGCCAGATTTTAGATGAGAAAACACTTCAATTTGTAATTCATGTTGGCACCTTTGTTTAATGTACTCGTGTGTTTTGCAGTTGCTGCCGATGCCAAAGCGGAGCTGAAGCCGCTACCAGGTGAATTGGCGCGTCAGCAGCGTTCCAAGACGCTGATTATGCGACGCAAGGAGAAGAAACCATCGGAGCTGGAGACAGGTGCCGCTGGTTGCACTGGTGGCGGCGGCACACCCACCGATCTGGAGAAGGATCCACCGCGTGTGGCACCGCTGGCGCCACAGTCGCTGCAACTGCCGAGCAGCTCACCGGTGGTGCAAGTGGCATGCGGCCTGCACCACACCGTGGTGCTAACGCTCTCCGGCGAGGTCTTCACATTTGGTAGCAATCAATATGGCCAGCTGGGCAGTGGAGATCTACAGGCGGTCACCGGACCAATACGCGTTCAAGTGCAGGGCGCCATTAGCCAGGTGGCTGCCGGCAGCAATCACACGGTGCTGCTCACTCACAAGGGAGTGGTCTACACGTTCGGCAACTATCAGAAGGGTCAGCTGGGTCGCTTGCCCAGCGACTTTGGTCAGAAGCCAACACTCTCAAGCGTCGCTGCTCAGCAGCAGCAGCAGCAACAGCACCAGCAGCACCAACAGCAACACCAACAAGAAGATGCAGATTCACCACCGGAAGCAGTCTGCCTGCCCGGTGGCTCCAAGGAGTGTATTCTTGTACCGCCCAATACGGCTGCTCTAATTGCGCAGCGTCAGAAATTTTTATGGAACTGTGGGCCCAGCTCCGTCTTGTAAGTATATTGAAAATAGCCCAACTTGTCTGATATATGTACGAGGTGTGTTCAAAAAGTATCGCGAATTTTGCGTTTTTTCAGATATTATTTATTTATTCATGAATATCTATTTTGTCCCCCTTCGTGCGGCAGCTTCCATTGAGATGATTGAGCTTTGGTTTCCACGTCGTAACCATAAACCCACGATTCGTCACCAGTTATGACCCTCTGGAGCAAATTTGGGTCGTCGCGGACAGAGTCCAACATCTCATTAGCAATGTTCATGCGATGCTGTTTTTGGTCGCAATTGAGCAATTTTGGTACGAATTTCGCGGCGACCCGTCTCATGCCCAAATCATTGATAAAAATCGAATGGCATGAGCCAATCGATATGTCTAGCTCCTCAGCAACTTCTCTAACGGTGATTCGACGATTGGCCAATACCATTTTCTCCACTCCATTAATTTTTTCGTCTGTTGCTTCGGTCCAAGGTAGCTTCTCCGTATGCCACAATCAACATTCGGAATGCATCCGCGCACTTAATTTCGTTTTTCACACAAAATTTGATACAGGTTCTTTGATCCATTTTTTTGAATAGGTAAAAATCGAAGACGATCCAAAACACGTGCAAGCAAAGCAGCTGTCAACAATTAAGTGAACATTCAAAATGGCCGAGCTTGTCGGCATAAGTGAGAGACATGAGTACCAACATAACGCTACAAAAAAATCGAAATTCGACTATACGTAACCCGCGAAAATTCAAAATTCGCGATACTTTTTGAACACACCACGTACATATTTATATAATTGATACTTTACAGCGGTCTGGGTCCCAGCTATGGCAAAAAGGTTACCTGGATCGGTGCCAATGGCGACCAGACCTTCATCAAGATTGACGAGTCACTAATTACCGCCCAAATGCTGCCCAAGATGCATGTGGTGGCCAACAAAAAGACCATACGTGAGTGTTAACACGATTTCTGTCTTTCAGGCAATATTACGTCTATGTAAATGATAAATATTATTGAACCGGTTCAGAGACCAATATACAATTTGCACTCATAATTGTTGACATAATTGTTACATGTTAGTTCATTTTGCATTTCAATTCACCTTTTTGCCCACTTTAATTGAAATATTTCAACTCTTATCACTTTTCTAGTGTTAATTCCCAGCATTCCGCTGTCGTTTCACACGCTATCCATAAATCGCAGCGACGGCAGCTGCACGCCACATTATCGAGGCCAAACGAAATTTGCACAGTTGCTGCAGACACAGCAGCCACATGGTCTGCCGGAGATCAATCGTAATGTGGATGTTGCGACACCGGTGGCAGACCAGCAACCGCTGGCCAGCGCCACAACGGCCGGTGTGCCAATCAATGAGCAAATGTCGCGCAGCATGCACGAGGCGCGCAATCACATCTTCGAGGAGCAGGTGGAGACGGCACAGCCAGCTTCGCTGACAGCATCGCCACGATTGCAGCGGCGAGTGCGAACGCGCCAGGAGGCGGTCGCCGCATGCCCAGCATCTCCGGACAAGCAGCAGCAGCAACAGCCGCCGCCACCACAAATTGCCTTTGCCATGGATCCCAGCTACAATGTCCTGTGGGTCTTCGATGGCGTCTCCCGCAAGCTGCGCTGTTACAATGTGGTCGCCAGCGAAATAGCCGAAAGCAATATGGTAAATAAAGCACAAAACACACCCATAAATGGAGAGTGCAACTTACACAAAAGGAAGGTGTATGCATGCCCCCTGCTTCCCGCAAACTAATTATCAAAGAGCCAAACAGACGCATGTCAAACAATAGTTTCTTGATAAGCATCCCCAGTCGCTGGGAAATAGCCATGTCCGTCTGTATGTCTATCCTTAATTCTGTCTGTTTCTGGCACGTCAACTTGTCTGTGTCCAAGGAGAAGCGTTGGATCTTTGATGTGAGAGAGTTGGACTATTTTTCGTTATATGTTTAATATTTGTGCTTTGGCTGCATCGAGGTTTTTGTTTTAGTGTGTCCCAATGGATTATGTTAGTAATTATTGGTTTTTCTCTCTCTGAAGATGATTTGTTGCTTTAGAGCAAGCTTTGTCAGTTGCCATTGATCAATTAGTTTCCTCTTGATTTTTGTTCAAGTATGCACAAAAGAAAAAAATCCAAATCGATTAACTAATTTGAATCATTTGCAGAACGCTGCCAATTACCGAGCGCTGCTGTCGCCGGAACTATCGCTGCCTAGCAAGGCGGAGGCGCGCGTGTCGCGCTCGCAGGCATCGCTGAATCTGCTTGCCTGTTTGGATATACTGACATCGGCACAGGATAATATACCGGGCTGCTTTGAGCAGACGCTGACGCAGCAGCCGCACCAGGCGGCCGAGGCACAGAGCGGCGAATATCAGGTTGTGAATCGCTTCGATAACTTCGGCGGCGGCTGGGGCTATTCCGGGCACAGTGTGGAGGCGGTGCGCTTCTCGGCGGACACGGACATTGTGATCTGCGGCTTTGGCATGTTCGGCGGACGTGGCGAGTACAGCTGCAAGCTGAAACTATTCGATCTGGGCGTCGATGGCGGCGGCTACGAAAAGGAGGGAGTCCTCATCAGCGAGACAAAGGAGGTGCCATATGAGTGTGCCGCACGCAGCAAGCATCACATTCAGCTGCCCAAGCCGATTAATGCGGCGGCGGGTCGCTGGTTTCTGGTTTGGGCACGCATCGCTGGCCCCTCCTCTGATTGTGGGTCGTGCGGTCAGGCATCGGTGACCACCGAGGATCAGGTGGTCTTCTCATTCAAGTCCAGCAAGAAGGCGAACAACGGCACCGATGTGAACTCTGGCCAAATACCGGCGATACTGTATCGCCTGGTCACACAGGACTGCAAGCAGCCGCCGTTGCCCCTCGACGCCGATCCCGTTCAGCGCATCTCGCGCGCCTTTGCCAACAGCGTGAGCCGCGAGTGCTTCGAGAGTCTGGTGGTGCTGCTCAGCTGGTCGTGGGACTGTTTCAAGACGCAGCTGCGCGAGCAACGCGATCGCACCAGGCCGCTGCAACTGCAACAGACACTCCAGTATCTGGGCTATGTCAACAAATCGTGTCTGCGCCTGCTGCGCAAATACACCAACGAGATCTATCCGCAGCGTTCGAGCCAACCGTCAGCTGCTACGGGTGGCTCAATTGGAAGTGGTGCGATTGCCGCCGCCCTTTCAAAACTCCAACAAAAGCCAAATAACAAAGGTAATCCACCAGCAATTTAGTCTGCTGCTGCAGCAAACGTAATCTCTACTCCATTGCGCCTCCTTTCAGAAAAGACACCGAGTCGCATGCTGAGCAATGCAGCCGCAGCGCTGCCCAGTTCGCTGTCCGCCGTCGGCTCGGGCACGCCGCTGGCACGCAAAACCAATTTGGAGAACATTCAGCTGGCCGAGTGCATTGGGAATGTGCGTGCCCTTCTCATTGGCATCTTTTGTGATGACATCTTCAAGGACATTGCCACCGAAGAGGGTGAGTTTGGCATAAATGAATATAGTCGTTGATGATTCCTCTAACTAATCATGAAATTTGGACTTTTTGTTAGGGTACGCCTTGGTGCTGGAAATCCTAGACGAGTGCCATTTGAGTTTTGTGGCATGCTTCGATGCATTCTATCCGACATCGTCACTCAAATGGAACTGCCTTTGTGATCTGCTGGCCCAAATGGATCGTGGCGCTTTACATTCACGACTGCTAAGCGCAATTCTTGCCGGTCTCTGCTCGCCCAGTGTCAAGTTGCGTGCGACATTTTCACTGCTGAATGTGGCCGGCAATGAGCGCCAGTCGATAATCAGTCCGAGCGATAACTCGGGTCTACCGATGCTATCGTCAACGGAGGCGCATCAGTATCCCATATTGGTGGAACAGATGATCTATCGCACGCAGCAGGAGAAGAGTGACTTTCTCAGCAATTCGTGGACCTTTAAGGATGTGCTGGTGCGACTGCTGGATATCATCGCCAGTCCGATTAGGGCGCGCATTGAGGTCATTTATAGCCGTTGCCTGGGTGGCACCTATGCGTTGAAAGAGTGCATCAATCAGGGACTTATCGACAACTGTTGCCATCTGCTAGCTCGTGTCCTGGCCGAAATTGTCTACCAGACGGCTCTCGGTGAATACGATAAACTGTTTTTGCCGCCACGCACGCTGCACTCAACGAGCTCACGATTTGCCCGATGCGATTTGAGTCGCACCTGGAATACGGGAAACTTTGGACCGGATGCCATTGCCTTTTCTGTGGATCGACCTGGTATTGCCATAGCTGGCGCCATGGTCTATTCCGGTTCGGGCAGCTATGACTATCAGCTCGAGCTGCTCTATGACAACACTGTTGATCTGCAGCCGCAGCACAAATGGGAGACATTGGAGTCCATCTCTGGCAGCTATGATCCAGAGGCTGTGCACAATGATCTCGCCGAGATTAAGTTCGAGCATCCGGTACACATTAAGGAGCATGCACGCTACGCCCTGCGCCTGTGCTCTCAAGGTGCACGCACCTGTTCCGGTGATTCCGGCATGCCCACAGTGCGTGGTCCTTGCGGCACCAGCTTTCATTTCTATGCCTGCGATTTGAGCTTTAATGGCACAACGCCCGCACGCGGTCAACTGCCAAGCGTTCTATACTACAGCACGCCCATCAAGCAGCAGCAGCAGCATCAGCATCAGCAACAACAACAACAGCAGCAGCAGCAACATCAGCATCAGCATCAGCAACAACAGCATCAACTGGAGACAGCCACGTGCTCAGCAGATGCTGCACATGCTCTGACCAGTAACAGCAACGAGGTCTCAACACGCGACACGGCACTGCAAATTGCAGCGGATATAACGAAAAAATGCACGGAATTGCTTATTCTGGCACGGAATGCGATGGCTGCATCGTGTTCGCCCACAGACAACTCGTCGTCGAATCACACACAGACCATCGACTCGGAGCACAATATAACGCCCATCGAGGAGCATATGGATATTAATTGGGCGAATAATTCGCGGACCGCTGCGCTGCCCGTTGATCCGCAGCTGTCGACAACTGCAAGGGATTTGGGTAAACGCATTGAGTCCTTCTCCAAAGGCATTATGGAGACGCTCAAATTCGATAAGCGCTCAACGAATCCATTCGAAATGGAAATCGAAATTGGTGCCACTGAAATTGGTGTTGAGGAAACAGCCGAACTGAATTTCTCCAACGTACAATTGGCCGCCGCCAAGCTGAATGGTAACGAGCGGGCTGAGTATGAGCTGGCGTCGGAACAGCCGCTGACCTCGCAACAGCAACAGTTGCCGGCACAACAGCAACAGTTGCATACGCCACAGCAACAGCAGCAGGCACCGCAGCAGCAACAGTTGCCATTACAGCAGCAGCAGCAGCAGCAACAACAACAGCAGCTGCTCCATTCCGACTCGGAGGAGGCACATGTTGTTGGTTGCGGTGCCGGTGGCGGCGGCGGCGGCGGCGGTGTTGCTGCCCTGCAACTGCTGGAGGTCTTCAATTTGGCTGCATCGAATATGTTTCACACACTGTTGCCGCTAGTCTATGCGCACATTGCCAACTTGGCTTGCAGCGATCCAAAGAGTTCCGTGCAAATACTCGGCCTGATCAAGGAGATTCTGCCGCATATCGCTGCGCTCAATCAGCTGCACGTCTCCAAGGAGCAGTTGCGTCCGGAGCCGATACCTGTCGCGCCCACGCCAGCCAGTAGCACAACCAGCAATCACTATTGTGTGGTCGAAAGCGAGCATCCGTATCGCAGTGCCAGCATCAGTTGCTATCGCGTCGAGTTTCCGCCCTGTGTCCAATGGCTAACCATTGAGTTTGATTCACAGTGCGGCACCGCTCAGCTCGAGGATTATCTATTGCTTTCGATACCACTGCGCACGTCTAACGCACCACAGCCGTGCCAGTCGGCAAATAATGCGGCGGCGGCGGCAGCCTCTGGCGAGGATTACTTTGATATGCTCGATAACAATATAATCGGACAACATGCCCACAATGCCCAGCTGTTCGTAACCAGCTGCAATCGGCCGCCGGGCAACCCATCACAAGCACAACTACGCACTCAGGAAACAGTGGAGCCCGATTGGATTGTGGTCAAGAAGTTTAATACGTAAGTGATTCTCATTCGAAAGTCTTGAACCCATTGAGAAAGGGCATCAGTAAGTTGTGTAAAAGCAGATAGATAGATATGTATAGTGACTCGCTATAGATACACATGTGTCCACCACATCGAACTTGTTTAATAACTTTTTGTTTTGTGTTTGAGGATACACTTCTGAGAAGAGACCAAAAATCAATAGAATCATAGATCTCGTGGTCGAGTGTTATTAGAAGAGTCGAAAAACATAGTTACAATTTTAATAATGTTCAAAAAGTCGCATTCATGGCGAAATATTCTGATATCAATAAGTCATCTGATAACACACAGGGAGGAGGCGGCTTGCACATTGCACAAAAGCAAATATATACAGTATAAGTCTTATTTAGTGCAGCAATATAATTCGCATGCGGTGAAGTGTATTATTAAGCCAATTGTTAAGACTCTTTTAACGGCATTATATATAGATTAGATAGTAAGTTTTTTTTTAGAAAGTTTTTAGTTTCCCACTTCCATCGCCGCAGTTCCTCCAATTGGCTGCAGAACGTTCTCATTTTGCCCGGCAATTGCGTTGAGTTCTCGCTGGAAACCGCCTCACTCTATGCTCAGGATCCGCATAACAATCGCTATGGCTTCAAGTGCCTGGTGGTGGGCTATGACAATCCCACAGCGGTAAGCAATGGCCCTATATCATATCATTATTATATGGCATCTCTATCTATTGCTAATCTATCACTGTCTCGCTCAGATCAATGCAAGCAATTCGTGTCTGATTCGTTTGGAACAGGAGCTGGCCTATCTGGGCGGCATGTGCAGTGCGAATCTCATGAAGAAGGATCTCAATTTACCAGGTATGGTGCTTGATTGTTATTTGAAGTTTATTTTGTATACTGATACTGATACTATTCCTTTGTAACGCATGCAGATGACAAGGACATGGACGACTTAAGCGGCATTGAGGACACAATTAGCGCACATCATGCTCTGCTCTCAAAAGGCTTTGCACTTTCCGAGCCACAATTGACGGTACATCAGGCATTGGAATCATATCTGCCCATTGGGTATGTCAATATATATTTAATAACTTGTGAATGCATCCCTTTTACAGAGTAAAGGTTACACTATTAAAGTCACATCTTCATTCACATAGACCGAACATTCTTTAGGTATTCGAGTTGGGAACTAGAAAATGGGGAAAACTATGCGCATCTCCGCACATATTGTTCCAAACCTGCTACTGCTAACATATCAATTAGGTTTTGAAATCCATTAAGCATTGAAGTACATCTTAATGTTAATATTATCTAAGATGATTGAAACACATCAGTAAACCTTACATTGCGAGGATAATTTGATTCGATGAGTTATTATCATAGTTTATAATTGGATTTAAAGTTTAAAATGTATAGCTGTGAATCGAAGCGAATCACCTGCAACCTGTAAATGATTGACTGCTCCTGAAGAAAACAAACATTGTAAATGCTATCAATTTGGAATAGAGATGAATCACAAGTGCGAAATATTTTTAAGAGTCATAGTTCTTATTTACAGCTTAGATCATTTCTCCTCTTTTTCTTTGTATGATAAACATAGATACAATGATAGATAGATACGATGATAGATAACGTTACTTCATTATTACATTATTCATTATTATTACTTCATAGATATTACTAAACGTAAGCTTACAATTTGGTACAACGAAAGGTCACTCTTGGTGGTTCTTCTTGGTGGTGCTGGTTGTGCTGCATGCCACTTCGCTTCAGCTAGCGTCTTTCGGCTGTGTGTGTGTGTGTTTGGTTTGTGTGTGTGTGCTGTGTAGCTTTACAAATCAGTCTTGAGCAGGCCAGCATTCTCGATTTGGTATACAATCTGCGTCTCCTTGTAGGTGCGCGGTTCCGGTTGCACCACGTCCAGTTTGCGACGTCGTTGCCGCTGTGTGAGCCACCACAGCAACAGAAACAGAAGCACTATTAGCAAGAGCAAGAGCAGGCTGCCCAACACAATATATGCTGTATAATTAGTACGCTGACACTGATCCACAATCAGCTGACGCAGCGACACAAAAGCTACAGCTCCTCCACCACCTGTTGCTGTTGCTCGGAAGAGCAGCTGTTCGCTGTGCTGGCGAAAGAATTCGATGCGCGGCTGCGGCGGCTGGGCGCTCATGTCCAGCTGTTCACAGTTCCATTCGTTGTCGTAGCGCAGCTGGCGAATGCTGAGCGCGAAACGCTCATCAAATGTCAGCGGCTGTGGCGGTGGTGATGCCTCAGCCATGTCAGCGCCATGCGCACTGCTCGACGGCGGCCGTACACTGCGCACGGTGTTGTTGTGGAAGCGCAACTCCAGCCGTTCGCTCAGCTGATAGTCGCGATGGACGCCCAGGCTGCGAAACGCAATATCGCTGGTAGCACCAAACTGATTGTTACGCAATGCGACCGCGTCGTGAATGTACGCCTCCAGCCACTCTCCGTCGACGGCCGCAAAGCGATTCTCGTTGAGGCTCAGCTTTGAGATGACTGCCAAAATAAAAATAGAGGAAATATATTCTTATTATTGATAAATGATGAAATATAATTCAATAAGTGAAACTTGCAACTTACGCTTGAAGGAGAAGGCGTGCGAGTGCAGCTCCTGGAACTGATTGTTGAGTATCGCCAGCTCATTTCTCACCTCCAGCTCGTAGAAGGCGCGCGTCGGTAGATTGCCAATGAAATTGCAATTAACAATTGTCATCTTCTCCACGGCAAACTTTTTAAAGGCCTGCAATATAAGTCGTGAATCAATTAGATAAAAGCTCTTAAGCTATTAAACCTTCCTTAATTTTTGGCAATTTAAACCAGTTTTTAGCACTTAGGTAACACGCGCAGGAACAATATCCTAACTGACGCGATATGATTTTTTTTGGTAGGTTTTAAGATTTGTTGTGGGTGAGTCACATACTGCCTAACTCGTCTATTGTATCTATATATCCTTGTATGGGGTATCGGATTGGTTCATTATGATCATTGTGTCAGACAAAACTAACTCACCAACCAAACTCATTAGTTATGCGTTGTATTCAGCTCCTAAAATTACTAATTTATATAGTCGTCATAGGAACAATCGTTCCATTTTTAAAATGTATATATATGTCTGCCATTTGACTACTACAGTCTTTGTCGTGCCTAAGATCGTAATTATTTCTTGTTTACACATGTATTTAATAGCATGAGTTAAAGTTGATGTTAACTTTGACACGTATACTCGTATGTTAGACGAGCGCTGCACTTGAAGCGTTCGCAATTTAAACAAGGCTTTTGGGTAACTCACCTGACTTTCGATGTGGTTTATGGTAACACCGTCGAGCTTGAGCAATATGGCACTATCCTTGATGGTGGTAAAGCCAAATGGATGCATCTGTTCGATGCGTCCACCCGTAAATGAGATCTCCTCAATGTTGCCGCTAATCGCATGCGATTCAATTAACTGAAAATTAACCAACTCGAATTCGACAATTAAAGCCTTGTTGCTCTCGCGCGAGACACTGAGAGCGTTCTTCTTGAGCACCAGCTTATCAAGATGCTGGAAACTGATCTTGCGCAGACCCTCTGTGTTATCCAAAGCATTTGGCTCCACCGTCAAGTCGCGACAATTGCGTATTTTCACCTGGTAAACGGTGCCATGCAGCTGCGGCAACACCAGCGGCTGTGTGTGTTTAAATAGTGTAAAAAGTGGTTGGGTGGTGCTATTATTTCTTATTTATTATTATTATTATTATTATTATTATTTGTGGGGCATTATCTCACCTGCTCATCGTTGTTGCAATCGCATGTGATTGTTGTGTCGTGATCGGTGCAGCTGACCTTAGCCAATGCGGTTGCTGTCGTCGCTGTGGTGCACAGCCAGAGCAACCAATACAGTAGCACCATACCCATATTGCTGGTGGGATCCTTGAGATTTTTGATTATATTTCGCATTTTGTGTGCTATCAGTTATTGTCGCTGGCTGTCTGGCTTATCGCAAACTAAGCATAGTAGTAGTAATGGTCGTAGTAGTGCTGGCAAAGAAAAATACGCTCCGGTTTCTGGTGATTTTTGCTTCAGCCTCTGCGTACCAGTTGCACCTGATTACTGCTGTTTCGCGTGTTCTGTTTCAGTTTCACGTTTCAATTCTATAATCTAACATCGCTCATTTTCCCTCTCTCTCTCTCTCTCTCTCTCTCTCTCTCTCTCTGTCACTCGTCTGCTCGCTCGTTGCAGTTTCCGTTGTTCCGTTTGAAACTTTTCATAAGCGCTGATAAGATTAAAAAATACAAAAAAAAACGTTTTTTATCGCTGAAGGTACTTTTTGCTATCAATGTTGTGTGTGTGCGAGTGTGTAATTTAACGCGCTGTGAGTTATGAGTTCTGACTCACTGTGGGGCACAGCTGAAAACTCAATTTTCTTCCTTTTCTGGAGTTAGTTTATTATTCCATTTTTGATTATGCTTGTTTGTTATCCGATTTCCAGTGAATATTCAAATTTCAGCTCCGCTCCTGTCAGCACTTTGATAACGTTTCAAATAATCAAATGTGTAGACATTTACATACATATATAATACATATGCAATTTCAGAATGCCTAAGAACAGAAGGCATTCGACTCGAACTGCTGCTCAAACTGATATGCATTCTATTTGCAGCCACTAACTAGTAAAGGCTTTTAATTTAGGTGTGGAAACTAAATTGTAGACAATATTCCCCACAGAAGATTCAGTTAGCTCAATAAAAGTTAGAAAGAAATTCTAGTTTCTAAATAAAAAATAATCATTTCAAACGATTGCAAATTCAAGTGATGTTTTTTTTTTTAGATCAATGATGATCGATTACACATTTCCACATTTACACACAACTGCTTAGACGTTAAACGATACGAGAAGTGTCCATCATCATCATCATCATCATCGTCTAACATATTGTTCTAATTGAATCAGTTTCTAACACGCCACTTTATGCAGTGATTTTGATTTTGCAAGCAAGACTACCCGTAGTGTGTACTCATAAGTGAACACACGCATATCTACATACATACTTACACACACACACACATATATATATATATATATATATATATGTATATGTATATATGTGTGTGTACATCAAAAGCTGGTGGCTCCAATCAGCGCCAAAGACTGTTAATTGAATTTGGAGGTCGACACACACGAGACGTTTTAGATAGAGACACCAGACTCGTCGCCTGAGAGCAAACATGATCAATTATGCTTTGCTATTTGTTTATGGTCATTTCGTTCCTTGTTTATAGAACTTAATTTATACGTAAATGAGTAAATGGGAAAATGTAGTCATCAAGCAAATATGCCGCGGTGCCACAGCTGTGTGTGCCGACCTGTCTCTCCCTTCTCTCTCTCTCTCTCTCTCTCTCTCTCTCTCTCTCTGTCTCTCTGTGTCCTCCTCAACCAATATTTTTAACTGTAATGTGAAAGAGGTGTTTCAATATTTGCGCATTGCTCGTCAGATTCGAATTCTTTGTACAATTCGGACAATTCGACAGTAACTTTTGTTGAAATTAACTCAAGTAGGAAGCTTCTTCAAAAAAATATATATCTGCGTAAATCGTTTATACTTCTTTATAAACGTATTTTGTATTTTTGAATATATCATAATTTAAAAAGAAAAAAAAACAGAAATTAACTTAAGTCAAATAATGTATGACTTGTATCTTGTATCTGCATTACTATATGTCGACACTAATCAAAGTGATGATATACTATTTGTGTTATATATTAGTGTTTTAATATTCTCATCAAATTTCTATTCAAATTAGAAAAAAGCTTTGCTTAAGTCGGGTTATGTGTCAATCTCGAATCAATTTGAGATTTCTGTGTACATTTCACTTTATTACTCGAATTTCTCCATTTCATTTGAAATTTGGATGTTACAAATTTGGTTGATTATTATTAGTAATGCCATCTTTGCTATCGATAATTATCGATTAAATCGAAAGACAGTTGTATAGAAAAAAAGTAGCCTTTCACAAGTTTTGCCATCGAAAAGTGAAAGAAAAAAGAGAGATGGGGACTACTTCAACTGATTTATTTCCCACATGTGGCTTGCCACATATTTTTTTTTAGCTGAACAGCGGATGCGCCACAGACGCTTGAAGAACCCTTTAAATGTTCAGCTCTGTTATTAAATGGTCTCTATTGGAACAACGTACTCCCGCATAGGAAATTTAATAAAGGCAAAAATGCATTTCCTGTGCGACACCTCCTCAAATTTACTCCCCCCACGCCTCACTCCAACTCTTGCTGTCTCTCTCTCTCTCTCTCTCTCTCTCTCTCTCTCTCTCTCTCTCGCGGGTTACGTATAATCGAATTTCGATTTTTTTGTAGCGTTATGTCTCTCACTTATGCCGACAAGCTCGGCCATTTTGAATGTTCACTTAATTGTTGACAGCTGCTTTGCTTGCACGTGTTTTGGATCGTCTTCGATTTTTACCTATTCAAAAAAATGGATCAAAGAACCTGTATCAAATTTTGTGTGAAAAACGAAATTAAGTGCGCGGATGCATTCCGAATGTTGATTGTGGCATACGGAGAAGCTACCTTGGACCGAAGCAACGTTTATCGGTGGTACAAAATGTTCTCAGAAGGCCGAGAAGATGTGAACGACGAAGAGCGTGCCGGACGCCCGAGCACTTCAACAACAGACGAAAAAATTAATGGAGTGGAGAAAATGGTATTGGCCAATCGTCGAATCACCGTTAGAGAAGTTGCTGAGGAGCTAGACATATCGATTGGCTCATGCCATTCGATTTTTATCAATGATTTGGGCATGAGACGGGTCGCCGCGAAATTCGTACCAAAATTGCTCAATTGCGACCAAAAACAGCATCGCATGAACATTGCTAATGAGATGTTGGACTCTGTCCGCGACGACCAAAATTTGCTCCAGAGGGTGACGAATCGTGGGTTTATGGTTACGACGTGGAAACCAAAGCTCAATCATCTCAATGGAAGCTGCCGCACGAACCAAGACCGAAAAAAGCGCGCCAAGTTCGGTCGAATGTGAAAGTTTTGCTGACAGTTTTCTTCGATTGCAGGGGCGTGGTGCATCATGAGTTCTTGCCACAGGGTAGAACGGTCAATAAGGAATATTACCTGCAAGTTATGCGCAATTTGCGCGAAGCAATCCGCCAGAAACGCCCGGATTTGTGGAAGAACAAAAATTGGCTTTTGCACCACGATAACGCCCCTGCTCACACATCGTTGCTTGTGCGCGACTTTTTGGCCAAAAACAACACACTAATGATGCCGCAGCCACCGTATTCCCCAGATCTGGCCCCCTGTGACTTTTTCTTGTTCCCTAAACTGAAGAGGCCCATGAAAGGACGACGTTACGCTACGCTTGACGAGATAAAGACGGGATCGAAGGAGGAGCTGAACAAGATCAAAAAAAAATGATTTTTTGAAGTGCTTCGAAGATTGGAAAAACCGTTGGCACAAGTGTATAGTATCTCATGGGGATTACTTTGAAGGGGACAAAATAGATATTCATGAATAAATAAATAATATCTGAAAAACACAAAATTCGCGATACTTTTTGAACACACCTCGTATATAAATATAATTATATTTACTTTTTATTGTATTGCGCACAATTTGCAAAAACGCCCTGTTTTTGTGTCTTATCGCGATATGAAGTAATCTTATCTGAGGCAAACAAAACATCAATTAGATAACATTGCGATACAGCAAAGAATACAGAAGATCTTACGACATTTCCTGCTGAATCATCCGATACTAGGATATAATATCGAAGTGGAAGCAGAAACGGTAACGGAACAGTGGAATCTGAGACCAGAGGAATATTGGAAATTAGCTGGAAAGAGTGGAAGAGTGAAAGAGAAATCTATGGGGAATATACGGACAGAACAGAAGAGAACAGAACGGAAACCGTTAGAAAACTATTACTCGCAAATATGCGAACTTTATTGCTATTATTCCTTAAAACAGGCTTTTTGTTTCGCTTGCGAGACGCACGTCGTCTTTTGGTCCCATTCAAGATGAAGTGTAGATTCAACGACAGCAACAACACAATGTTGTGGTAAGCACTTGACGGGTTAATGTGCTTTTGCCTCATTTTTAGTTTTCCTTTTTTTGCCTTTTGCTTCACATTGTTGTGATTTATTCATGTTGTTGTGGTTGTTTGCCTTTTTGCATTTTGCTACAAATTTCGTTGAACTTTTCATAATTTTGACTTTGTGGGCTGTGGGCTTGAGGCTGCTGGCAACATTTTCGTGATTTTCAATGTTTTAAGTTCACTTGTTCTTTGCTTTTGTTTTTTTTGTTTTGTGTTTTTAAGCGCATTAAATCTGTTTAGAATTTTATAGCCCGTCAACAGAAAAAATACAAAGACAACACAGCAACGATGCCAGCAACAAAAACTAAAAACAGACTTTGTTCGTCATACTTGTAACCTTGAAATATCTAAATAATTTGCTTTGGATATGGCAATATATCAATAAGTATGGAAAGCTGCCATTTGCGACGTTTGTTTGACAACCATCAATGTGTGTTTGTGTGTGTGGGGAGGGGATTGGGTCGTATTCATTGTGAGTGTGTGCGAATTAGCTCCGAAATGTCATTTGTTGTTGTTGTTTTTTCTTCTTTTTTGTATGCTTGTGCCTTTCTTTGCACTTCTCACAAATCCCCCCTCGTTCACTCACTCACTGAAATATGCAAATGGTTTTGAATTGTTTTGTTTTGTTTGTGGTGCGTGGGTTGCTGTTCTCAGTTCTCATTCGGTTCTCGCTCTGTTCACGCTGACTTACGTAACGCAAACGAGAACAGACAGATCAAAAACGTCAAAGCCTAGTCAAGGCAAGCAAAAAAACAACAGTTACAGCGATACCGTTCGAGCAGCGAGTGCGCACATAATCCTGCCAAAAAAAAATAGAAATTCGCCAGGCAAAGCATTTGTGCAGCTGCAGTTGTTGCACTGTCAGCGTCTCGCTGCCTTATAGCGCGCCTGGCTATTTGTTTAAGTTTTATTTATTCGCTGTCACGCGTTCGCCCTCTCTTTCGCTCACATGCCCGCTCTTGTTGTTGTTCTTGTTGTTGTCGGCATGCAAAACAACCAAAAAAAGAAAAGAAGAAGAGAAGCGAAGAGAAGAGAAGATATTTCTGCTTTGCTGCACTTTTTATTGCTTTGAACTTTTTGTGGCCGCTAGCCGTTGGCCATTGGGTGGATTGTGGTTTTGGGGCGACACACACACTAAAACGCACACCCGCACACGTACACACACACACATACACAGCTTGTTATTGAGAGTGTAAACAAAATCAAAAATAAAACAGAATATGACGGCAAATAGCTAAACGCAAATATTTGCATAACCTATGAAATCAGCACACAAATTTGAAACGCGCGACGATCAAGAACAACAACAATGAAAACAACAACTAACCAATAGCTGCCGGGTCTAAGCTCTCGTTTGGCGCGACCGGCGTAAGCGCGTGCAAATGTCAAACTGAGCGCCAAAACGGAGAACGAAACATTTACAGCCGTCTCAGCCAACAGTCGCGACGGCAGCGTGATATCAGCAGCAGCAGCAGCGCTAGCAGCAGCAGTTGTAGCTGTAGCTGTAGCATGAGCAGCACTAAATGACGGTCTCACTATCTCACTCTTGCCATCGATAAGCATGAGGCAGCGCCATTGCGGCTGCTGCGGCTGCGCAGCTTTTGTAAGCTTTAAGAATGTTTTGCGTTTTGTTTGCCTTTTGTCGTTTGTGTGTTTGTTTGTTTTTCTTCTGCTTGTTGGGTTGCTATATGTGTGTGTCTGTGTCTGTTTTGTGTGCCCCAATCCAGCACGGTGGTCTTGTTGCCTGCCTGCCTGCCTGCCTGTTGCTTTGATTGCTCGCGCCGCGTTTAATTGAATACGCCAGCGACAGCCGGACGGACACGCATCGCTTGACACTTGCTGCCAGTTGCTCTTGCTGCCTGTTATTGTTGTTGTTGTTGTTGTTGCAAGTGTGTAACGTGTGCCCCCGCAAAAAAAACCCCAACTTTATCTGCCTTGGGGCCAAGCGGCCACTTAGACAACTTGTTGAGATCCATCACTTGCTGACTAACTGCCAGCCGCTGTGGTCAAACACGATACGTGGTCAAAGACAAAGCAAAAATACCGCTAGGCGTAACAGAATACACATATTGTGCACATACTTAATTTATGTATGTTCACTGTATGTTAACTGAACTTAACATAAAATGCAAATTCTTTTATGTTTAACTGTCAGAGGACGTTTTAGGGATGGCAGCACTGCTAGCATGAATGGCACAGCTTAAGTGAACCTGCCAAAACACAAAACAAAAAGAAATTAAAATGTTTAACAAACAACTGTCAACTGTATTGAAAGGTATTGAAAGATAAGTAAAACATAGACTCAACAATACGTTGATTTTAGTTAACTTCTTACTAGCAGCTGTTAACTGCACCCAAATAGCTTAACAGAGTTACAGCTGTTAAGGTTTATGTGCAGCAACAGCGACAGGATTAAGAGTCGCATTATGTTAACAATTTGCTGCAATCAACTGCATCAAAATGCACTTCATTTGTTAAGTTATAACCAATTCTATATAATTAAGAATTTTGTTTAATATTTGAAAATCGAATTCTTAATTATTTGTTAAATAAGGTGTGATAAATGAGAGCTACGAATATGGAATAACAGATATGGGTACACAATCACATAAATCTTTTATTCAGTATTATTGAAGTGAAAAAAGAGAGAAAATAAACAGCTTTTTACTGAGTTGCAAATATTAAATTCTCACTGACCATATAAACAAATAGTCAAATTCAAAACAAAGACCAAAACAACAACAAGATTGCGCTTGCTAATCAAGTTATTCAACATTTCGTTTTACAATATACACATATATATTTATCCATATCCATATATACATACATATACATTACATATAGAAGTAATCATATAACCCCACAACTAGCCGGCGCGGGAGCGCTCAGCCACAAATTGGCCAACGTAAAATGCTCAACGGACTTCAGCAGTCTTGTTGCATTTTGAAAAAAAAAAACAAAACAAAAAATATCTCATTTTTTAAGTATGCCACACGCGAAGCGATTTTTGTTAGCCTTTGCATGCAACTAAATTATTTTCAATTTGATCGGATCGACTAAGTTGAGAAATGAACAATATGAGTCAAGACGATATTATCAGGTGCCCTAAAATTAGTAAAGATCGGCTGGGAGTATTATCGATATTTTTGCAAATCTATCAACCCGCATACATATCTTCTACAATTCTAGAGCTACCCAATTTTGAACGTAGATTTTCATCATCATTTCTCCTTGCGATCCCACAAATCGTACAGTTTTGGATCTAAAAACCAGCCAATTGAGCCAATACATTCATTAAAGGTACCGTTTTCCAATATATGATTGACAATATATATCCAGTAGTAAATTTGGCAATTAAAAAAGCCTTAAGATATCAGATCGAGTTGGAGATCGAGATAGTAGATAGTTGATATACTTGTCTCCATTTCTGATATAATATAAGTATAATAATTAAACGACACAAATGTGGAACATTCTGCCCTGAAACGGATGAAAAATAAATGAAAATATTTGCAAACGTACAAAAACCACATAATATTTCAAAATTCTGCCTAGGATAATTTTGCTTTCCTGCTTTTTCTATGTAAATAATAACATAATGTGTAATGACTGGACAACATTTATAAGGTTTGTATTCACGGAGTTGATAGCCAGAGATATTGCTTCTTCTATATTTATATGTATATATATATTTTTTTTATTTCTAAAATCTTAATTGATAACTAGATTGGCTCATAGGTGGATCATTTGAATGTAACTTCCGTTAGAAAGCCAACATAAATGATTTTAAGCTAGTCTTATAATATGTACATGTGTGTGCGTGTGTTGGTTTTGTGTGTGTGTGTGTGCCTGTGTGTGTGTGTGTGTGTGCCTGTGTGTGTGTGTGTGTGTGCCTGTGTGTGTGTGTGTGCCTGTGTGTGTGTGTGCCTGTGCGTGTGTTGGTTTGTGTGTGTGTGTGTGTGTGTGTGTGTGTGTGTGTGCCTGTGTGTGTGTGTGTGTGTGTTTGCGCGCGTGTGTGTATCACATGATTTTTATCGGCCGCCTTGCCATGTTGCATAGTTTTAGGCATCTGCATCGGCATATTCGATATCTTCAATTTTAACAGTCTCATCGCTGCCGCCGGAATGATCGGAGCCCGAATCCGATGGCAATGCGGCCGCACCCCGCATATCCATTAGTTCCATGGCCGACATTGTGTCTGCCCCATCCAAATACTCGAAGCTGCGTTTGCTGTGATTCGTGTTCGTGTTGCTGGGCGGCGGCGGCCGGCGCAGATTGCTGGGAAAGCGGGAATGCAACTGATTTTGATTGCGTAACGAATTTAACTGATTGGGATGAAATTGTGGCATCGCCTCGAGATCCTGACGCAAATCGCGCACATGCCGCTGCGGCAAGTCGGGCGCAATCGTTGTCGCTATACTAATGGGCGTGGCACTCGGCGGTTGCCGCCAAACGGGCGTCGCATAGCTGACATTGCTTCCGCGCTGCGGTTGTTGTTGTTCTTGTTGCTCCTGGCAGTCCCGACCGGCGGCGACTCTTGTGGACGGCAGTTGTTGCTGTATGGATGGTGGCGGGGGGTGGCGCAGTGGTGTGGCATACTGTGGCACATACTCATATGCCGGTGGCATATCGTCCTCATCTGTAAACAAAAAGAAAACAAGCATTAAATCACAGACAGAAGGTGAGAGAGAGGGAGAGTTAGAGAGAGAGAGGGAGAGTTAGAGAGAGAGAGAGAGAGAAGGAGAATTAGAGTTAGAGAGAGAAAGAGAGCTAGAGTTAGAGAGAGAGAGAGAGAGAGAAGGAGAATTAGAGTTAGAGAGAGAAAGAGAGCTAGAGTTAGAGAGAGAAAGAGAGAGGGAGGTAGATGGAGAGAGAAAGTATCTTTTGCTATATTAACAGAAAACTAGCACCAGGGACACACCAGACAAGATCACCGACCGAGAAAGCAGGGAGAGAGAGAGAGACGAGAAGTGAGCGGTAGAGAAAGACAGTGAGAGAGATAGAGAGAAGAGAACTGTCACCAATATTAACTACAAGTCAGGAGATACTTTCCAATTTGTATACCTTTATTGGGTTAATGCGTTCCATAAATATAAATGTGGCTTGCCTTTAGTACCTGTGTATATTGTCTCTGTGTGCGTGTGTGTGTATGTGTGTGTGTGTAGTTGTGTGTTAGTTTGGATCAAGTTCGCAATAGTAGCCAACTGATTGTGCTCGTTGCATCATTTCGTTACGTCACTGTTTGTGCTGATATATATATATATATATATATATATATATATATATATTTATGTTTAGAATACATACATTTGTTACAGGAACAGGAACTTAATATATATATATATGTGTGTGTGTGTGTGCTTATGAATCGTCTTACAATTCGATCTGCTTTCTGCGTCCATTTTGAACATACTACTACAAAATACATAGTTAATAGAAATAATCATACAAAATATGCGCTCACAGCCAATAGAAAAGTGGTAGAAAGACGGACAAATAAATAAAAATAAATAAATACAAAAAAAAAGTAAACAAGAGACAAGAGTCGTCTGTAACAGGAACCCTAATAAAACATGAGCGGTCGCTGCTCCGGCACCGGAAACTTACTGGCTGAGTTGATGGGCTCCGAGTAAACGGGCATTGCCGAAGGATCCTGCGTATCGGATGGCATTGCATATTGACTTGGGAGCAATGGCAGTGAATAGATGTGATCGTGATAGCCCTGCTCGGTGGGCGCACTGGCATAACAGCCATCATTTGGGCCCTGCGCATCATCGGCCGGAACAGCGATTGAGGCTTGGGGCACACATTTGGCGTGCGCCTCCTGTCGATGCCGGGCAATCACATTATTCGATTTCTCCGGCAGCTCAGTGTTTTTGGACCACAGATCGCCGATGATGTCACAGCATTGCTGGCGATTCAGTTTGCCGCTGGTCAGCTTGTTGACCATCTTCTTGATTAGCCGCCGATTGGGTGTATCGGCCATTTCGTTAACATCCTGACGCAGTGTATTACAGTCATCCGGCGACAGCCGACAATAATGATCGGGATTGTGATTTACACAGCATTTGGCAAGTCTCCACAAAACAATAATGACAAAAATGATGCCAAAGAGCGAACTTAATCCAATGCCAATCACTAGCCACGTTGTGGGGCCCCTCAGTTGCTCTTCGCGCTCCTGTTTGGTGTAGAAGCCATCGTTGTACCGCTCCAAGGTGCTGCCATCGACGCAGTGCAACGTGCTGCGATTCGTGCCACATGCCTCGATCGCATATTGTCGCATATGCACCTGGCTCGCATTAAAGCATCGATCGATCCGCTCGCCCAGCTTACAGTACAGCTCCGAGCTGAGATCGTGATCGGTAATTGTGGGCAGCCACACACGCTCATCCTCACATCGACACACCCGATCCACGGTGATCGCATGCACCTCACAGATGCTGAAGTTGAGGCTACCCGGCTGCAGATCGCCCAGCCAGTTGTTGGCAAAGGTGCAATTCGATCGCTTCGACTGGTCCTGATTCAGATTAATCGGCGCAAAGTTGCTGAACCAATTATTCTTGATCGCAATCAGTTCACCTTTGCTCACGTGCAGCCAGTTCTTGCCCGGGTTCTTAATCCGATTCCCTTCGATGTACACATACACGCTGTTCACCTGAATCGCATCCTCCTTGATTGTTTCAATGCTAAAAATACAGAAATTCAACAGTTTCAATTAGAATTTCGATAGTATTATTTTATTATCGATAAGGTCGATAACTGCAAATCGAATAAATAATCTTCCAAGTTTTAAAATTAGAGTCACCAAATTTCACTGGTGGATTGTTGGCAATGCCCTGCAAAGATCTACATCTACCGAACTTTGTGGGTGGCCTACTGGGAACTTACCCCAAATATATACCATTTTTTCGGCCCCATCGAAACTAGACTATATCTAAAGTTACGAAACTTTGTAGGCCGATTGTTAGAAACTTCTTCCCAAACATTGGTAAGTACACCCGCACCGTCCCCAAGTATATCCAATATCTACCGTAATTTTATTATCTTTTCTTGTGGTTTATTTTATTTTTATTTTGATAGGGAGCTGTGCACTTACGTGTTCTCTCGGAGCGTTAGCTTGGAAATGCCGCTGCCCTTGATGGCCGCGCCATCGATGGTGCCAATTTGGGTACCTGTGATGGAGACGTGATCGCTGAACAGTTTGCTGGTGAAGGCTTCAGCCTCAACCTTGTCGATGCGGCAATTCTCGAAGCACAGCTGATTGATGTTGGTCACATCGAAGGCGTCTTTCCGAACGCTGCCAATTGTGCAATTGACGAACACAATCTTGTTCATCGACACATTGAATCGATTGATTTGATCGATGCGCGAATGTTCAATATGCAGCTATATGAGTGAGTGCGTGTGTGTTAATATATATATATATTTATAATAGATAGCTCCATATGGAATACTCACGTTTACACGGGCTTTGGCATTGCGATCTGTGCTGGGATTGAAGGCCTTCTCATTGATCTCTAGTCGGCGAATGTTCGTAAAACTGCAGGACATGTTCATGTTGCTAAATGCATTGGAGAACAATACCAGCCAATTGCTGTTCTCCACACGCAGCTTGATTTCGCCACCTGAGAAGATAAATTCATTTGGTACAAGTTGATTTATCTAAACTGATTGCTGTGGTCTACACTTAAATGCTTCAAGTATGATTAATTGTGTTTAGTGGATTCAATTAGAGTCTTCCGGGCAAACACACACAATTATTTATTCACATTTTGGACTTACTTTGTCAGTGGTCAGTCAATACAATTAAGTTCGCTGGAGCTTTAATGTGATCTTAAATCTTTTCTAACGTTAACTTTCAATTTTGTTAGCATCTTTTGAAATTTAAGTTCTTTTTTCTCTTCTTTTTTAAGGATATCTTGTCATGTTAAATAATATTTGCTTGGCTGTCTTGCAAAGCTCCAAAAATAAAAGCCAAACTCACCTGAGAGTGCGTTTTCCCGTATAAATACAAAGCTCGTGCCGAGTATCTGTATATCCGGATAGCCGGCGAGATTGTCGCGAAAAGCGTTTTGCACCAGCTCCACCTGATCGTTGCCCTTAGATACGTTTGGTCCCTGCACCACAAACCGATTGACACGGTTCTTGCGAAAGAGCCCGCCCTGCAGTTGAAATTGTATGCCTTCCGTCAGCTGCAGTTCCATGCCGGTGATATTTGTCGGCACAGCGTACGTGCTGTTCCATATGGGCGACAGCTGGGAAGAGCAGAGAGAGAATACACAGTCTTTGAGTCAGTTGAGTCAGCAAAAAGCAGGCAATCAAAGGAACGGAACGGGGCGGGACGGGATGTGACAGGGGGTTACGGCACTATTCATGAATAAATAAATAATATCTGAAAAAACACAAAATTCGCGATACTTTTTGAACACACCTCGTATATATACAGTGTCTCACAGCTTATTTCCGACAGTGTTTAGCAAAAATTTTAAAGTGATATAAAGTTTAAACAAAGAAACAAACGCAAAATGTTTAAATGTCAATTTGTTTCATGCTATATCACGTTTGAAAAATAAACTTTAGTTTTTATTAAAATATTAATTAGTTAATTAAAATTAGTCAAAAACTTAAAACTTATCCAAAATACATGTCAAATCGTATTTTAGACAGTCTTAGAAAAGTAACATATTAGGCGTGTATTTATTGCATGCATTTATCGCCAGCCAGATAGGCTCAGTTCGGCCTTGCGAATAAAAATATGCGCTGCTTTCGTTTTTTTTTTGTTAAAGATAAAGATTGTGCCACTTGTATGTATGAGCAGACTCTAGGCGATGACTGCACAGACAATTATGTAGTTTGTTGGGAAAGTTAATTGCACAGGTTTCATTCAAAAAACACTCAAATTTGTAAGAAAATAATAATTTAAGTCAAGCCACGTAATATTTTTGTACACGTAATATTTTTGACCATTACTAATGCGTAGCGATAACAATATTGTTCCATTAGCGCTGATTAACAACCAGCTTAATATCAATAAAAATATTATTTCCTTTTTTCATAATAATAATTTAATTATTAATTAGTTAATGATTTAATTATTAATTAGTTAATAATTTAATAGTAATAAAAACAGTTTGCCGCAAAATACTGTTCTCCGGAAGAACATTTTTTGATTCAGTTCGTCGATGGGTCTGCGAAAATATCCCATCGTGTTCAATGCCACATTCCCCATTGTATATGGTATTTATAAAAGTACGAATTTTGATAGTGCCTGGGCCTTCGGTAACAATATATTATATAGATTATTATATATAATTCACGCAAGTTTAAGATTATAGATGAAATCAATTGCCAGGCGGCCTTGATGAATTTGAAAGGGTATTTAAGGTTTGCCATTGGGTTTCCTTTGTTTCCCTTTTGGCTTTTAGTTGATTCGATGAGTGTGTGTGTGTGTGTGTGTGTGTGCTGATCTGTTGTTGCTGTGACGCTTGACTTACATTTCTGTGCCCGGCACTTGGTATTATTTTTAAATGTCTGTTGTCGCGACAAGAGCAACTGCAGCAGCATTAACAACAATACAAACAACAACAACACCAACAGCAGCAGCAGCAGCAGCAGCAACAATTGCAGCAATGCTGCAGACAACGGCAAGTTGACCGCAACGTTCATTGCTCCAGCCCCCAGTCGCGGTCTATGTCTCTGTGCGCGTGTGCGCGTGTGTGTGTGTGCTTGCGAGCAATTTCTCATTAAATTAAAAGAAAATAGTTTAGTAACGATCAAAGTATTGAAATTTAGGAGAAATTGTGAGAAACTCAATTTGATCAAGGTTGGTCTGAGTATTTTCGTGGTCAACATTTGTACCAAAAATTAGTAAATTCTTCTCAAACTTTATTTTTATTAGATAATAATAATTTAAACATTTAGTTATTATTATTCGCATTTTTAATTTCAATTTACTTTTTTTTATTATATTTATGTTCAGCTTATATTTGCTTTTCAAAAAGGGAGTGCACATTTTTGGGTGTGGTTGCATTCGTGCTGCTCAAAGGTCGGAAACTTGGCTTCAGCATGAGGGAAAACCTTTTTGCCGTTATCTAAAAAACTTGCATCGAGTATGGAAACAAATCGAAGACGTGTAACATTCAACAAACAAACAAATACTCGTATCATTTGAATTTGCCACTGGATAAATGGCGAAGTATTTTGTGGCCGGGCGTATCCCAATAATAAAATACAAATATTGAGACCCGATATTATCATATTATCGCTTTCTATATAGATAAGTATATCTTCCGATTTGTGATCAACCGCTAACTTTCAAGAGTAGCTAACAACAAAGCTAAAAAAAAACGTTGCCATTGATTTCAGCTAACAGTTGTAGATAAGAGCAGTAGCTTAGAATTCTCTGGAAATCATAACTCGATTCTAGTTACTGGAACATTCTTTTTCTCATTTCTCATGTCAATGAGAAAATAAACATCACTTTATTTTCGTAAGCTTACTTCGTGATCAGTTGCGATCAACTTTGATTACGCACAAGTTTCACTTAGCATCGCTTACAAGTGCAATTACTGCACATTATATAATGTACAACAACAACTGCAGCACAGCAACTGTTCATGTTTTTGTTTTCAAGGGTGTGTGCGTGTGTGTATGCATATGTGTGCGTACTTTCATAAAGTTATCGTTGTGGAAATACACTTGGAGGAGGAGCAGAGCAGGTCTACGTGCTGGGCTGAGTGTCTGCTTGGCTTCCGCATAATTGTCGTGAATTCATCAGCAACAACAGTGAGCCGACCGCCCGCTCCATATTTGGTTCACAATATGTTCGAAAAAATTGGTGTATGTCGATGTGGGGTTGGGGAAGTCTATTGTGAGTTAGGTGGCAGCTGGCACCTGACGTCGACTGTCCAATCTGTCCATAGCTACAGATGAGTCAGTTTCTTTTTAACCGTTAAGTGCAAATTATTATTATTATTTTTTTTTTTATTTTAAACGGCAATTTGGAAGTTACTGATTCATAAGTAAACCATACAAGATAATTGCTTATCTTATTTACTCGATAGCGAATCCATTCACATTTTATAACACACATTATTTGTATCTCGAAGTTCATTAAATATATCTTGCAGCAACTGAAACAGTGAAAGATAACTAATTCTTGTGCTATCCTCACAAACTGCCCGCTCATTCACTCTTTGCGTATGCTCGTGTCACGCGCTCATCTTTGTTGTATCGCGCCATGTCTGAGGTTCAATGGTTTACCGTTTGCTCTACGCCCAGCTGCAACAATTTCTTGAGACGCACTTGTTATTACTCCTCCCTCGCTTATCACTCGCAAGAGCGCCAGTGCGAACGAGAAGGAGAGCGAGTGCTCCCTAACATCTTTCTGCACAGATTTTCTCAGACATTTGCTGTTTATTATTATTGTTATTCTGCTTTTGTCTCCTCTACTCTCTTCGCTGTCTGTCTGACTGCTGTCAGTTGACTGTTGTTCGACTGCTGATGCTGCTGCTGCTGTTGTTGTTGTAGTGCATAAGTTTGCAATTGGTTTTGCTTTTGATAAGTATGTATGTATGTCGAGTTCGTCCCCACACACAAAGACATATACATAAATGCATAAGTATTGGGCGCAATTTCTTACAATTGCTCCAGTTTTTTTTTTTTTTGTTTCTTTCTGTTTTGTTTCTCTTTGCCTTGATCTGTGTTCGTCGTTGCTAGCCAAAGCGGAAATCTCAATTACGTTCTGTTTGTTGTTTTTAACTTTACTTTGCCTCGATCCACCCCGCCTGGCCCCCTCAGCTTGACGTATAAGTTTATTGAATGCCAAAAACAAAATTAAGTGAGTGAACATCAGAGAGTGAGAGAGAAAGAGAGAGAGCGAGAAAGAGATGGCAACACACAGCTGTTTTACTTTATGAACTTTTAAGGGGATAAAACTGAAGCGAATCGACATAATAAACTATAGATACAAACAAACATAGCTATAGCTATATATATTTATATATATATATATATATAATATATATATATCTACAATATATATTGGTTATATTTAGAGTGCTTACGTCGTACGTGTGCGTATGTTTTGTATTTGTATTTTTATTTGTGTTTGTGTTTCTATGCGTGCTTTTTTCATTCTTTTTAACACGGACTGCACTTTTCTCCAGATTCCGCTGCCCATTTTCCCGCGCATTTTTGTCGCCGTCGAATTTATTTTTAGAGAGCCTAACTGAAAAATCAGAGTTGATGGACTTAAGGGCATGGTGTATAGGTGTCCGGGTGGGGGATTGTGAACTGGGGAGTGGGTGGGGGGGTGCTGAAATAGGCGGAAATAGCAGACGACGTTTGGCTGATTTATGTGTGCGTGTGTGTATGTGTGTGTGCATGTATAAATAAGCCAAACTGAAATCCAATTAAAAATAAATTATGATGTGCATTTGCGTTGAAGATTTTGCGGCACATGGTGAGAATATTTTTTCTCTTTTCTTTTTATTGTTTTTAGTTTTAATTGTATTTTTTCTTCGATTTTGGGCACACATACACACAAATGGTGAGAGAGAGGGAGAGAGAGAGAGAGAGAGAGAGAGAGAAAGAGAGAAACATATGTGAGCCGCATGGCTGGGCAGAATTTTCCAACAGCGAGAAACTCGCCTTTTTTCTGCGCACGTGCACGCATCTGAGAGCTACGATTGTATATACAAGTCTACGTGCCGTTCGCTTGGCACAATGTATCTGTCTACACACACACACACACACACACACACACACGTTGCAATGCCCAGCAAACAGTTTGTAGTTTTCCTATATTTCAATCTAACTCTCTCTTTCTATCTATCTTCCCCCCTCTCTCTCTCGCGCTTTCTGACTGTCGTCTCGCATATTTTTTGTATAACTCGAAAATTAGATAAGGATAACTCATTAACCCGTTCAGCAAGCAAAGCAAAAACAAATCGAAAAGGTTTTGTTATTCGAGTTCTTCAAAAGAATATCCAGTTTTGAATTTGCAACCCCATTTGACTTCTGCAGTGGCAATTAAGTGCAAATAGCAACCAGGATTTATACATATGTATATACAGTGTCTCACAGCTCAAAATGGTCCAGTGTCTGCAAAAAATTTGAAGTGCTATAAAGTTTAAACAAAGAAACAAACTCAAAATCATGTCTGAAAAATAAGTTAAAAATAAGTGCATATATATACATATATATAAATGTACTTTAGACGACGGCCAGCTGATAAGGGCAGAGATGACAAATTCCCTGACTCGTACAGCGTATCTCATGTGCACAACATATCACACTTAGTCAGCGTCTACATAAATATAAGCAGGTCATAAAATAAGACTGCAAGAACCACTACATAATTCAAATGGTGTTCAGATCAATCGAAAATAGTTTCTCAGATGACGCACAAATGGCCGGAAAACAAAGAGTTGTTTAACTACTGGAAACATATCCAGAATTATGTCTTAATAAACTTTGTTTTTAATATGCGCATATCCTCGTCGATCTGACGGAACAGATAATAAATAAAATGTGTTATACAAATCAAGTAATTTATGTGCAGATTTGTTTATAGATTTGTTCCGTTGTGTTGAAGAAAATGGCCTTGGAATATGCAAATAAGAGTGTCTTCAGCTATGCGATAAGTACGATATATTGTATATATATATATATATATATATATATATATATATATATAGTAAGCAGTTGATATCGATCCAAATGAAACATCTGGAGACTCACTTAAAAACTTTGTGGCCACTCACTTTTTGTTGCACCTCCTGGCGTGTTGCTGCATATTCTGTGTGAGCGAGAGAGAGAGAGAGAGAGAGAGGGAGAGAGGGAGAGAGAGGGAGAGAGACTCGTTTGCCACTTGATGGATTTTAGTATCACTCATACCCAATTCGAATTTCCCATTTCCATTCGCATTCGGCTTAAGTAGTTTTAGTAGCCATTTGAATGGTATTTAAATAGTCATTTCTAAAACAAACACACACACACACACAAACACACTCGTGTTCTCTGTCTCTCTCTCTCTCGTTGTCATTCTCGTTCTCTTTCTGGTTCGCTTAATCTATTGTTGAGCATGTTTGAGTGTGTTGCATGTTTATATCTCGTCGAGGAATGCACACGAGCTGCATTGGAAATTGTGAAAATGTCGAAAGATCGTTTATAATTTTATATTTTCAGCATTTGCCGTCCAATATACCCTGCACAAATGCATGTAGGGCGTATCATTATAATATCCTCATCAATTTGGCAATATTACAAAAATCGAAACAGAAATTTTCCAAATTTTCAGCGATATTAAATAAACACAGAAAGAAAAAAAGAATCACATTTTGAACAGTAGCAGAAATCGTTGAAAACTTATTTGAAAAAAAAAAATAGTGAGTTAAGTTGCAAAATTGTATTAAGCAAAAGAAGAATAAACTTTTTGGACTCCAGGTTAGGATTCGTATTCGCTGGCAAAAAAATGTTTGCCGAAAGCCAAATCTTAAAAGTTTTCTCCCACAAATATCACCTATAGAATTGAAAGTCCATTAATTGTGCTTATCACTCTTAAGCATGCTTCTCGCGGAATTCACCATTCAAGATAGGCTCGTGACAGAAATGTCATTTTTAATTGTATAAGAAAAAAATCGTGTTTCCTTAATATATTATATATGTATATAGACTTAATGATCTTAATTCTACATTAAAACATGAAACTACAGTTTTCTGATGCATTTCGAGGAATTTTATAATTATAATAATATAATCTTCGCTAAAAATTATTCGATCTCCGAGTTGTGTTCAATCTTTTGCAGACTTTTCTATCTATAATGATTCTAAATGAAAATGTACAAACTCCATTCTCATATAAATATTTTCGTGTAGATATCGTATATTGTTATAGTCGCAACCGAATGTGCCTGTTATATTTAAAGGGTATCTGCTAGTCAAGTACACTCGATTGCAGTCGCATTTTTACTTGATTCGTCTACTTCGCACATTGCCCGCAAAGTGAGGGGGCGAGTGGGAGGGGGGCCGGAGGGTGGGGCGGGAGAGAGAGGGTGCTTTGGTCAGAGCGTGGGTGTTGCTCTTGTTTTGTGTGTGTGTGTGTCGGCATCTTATAGATAGCTGAAAAATATGTTTACTGCAGCAACACACACACACACACACACACACACACACACACACACACACACACAGCTTACAGCTTTTTATTGTTGTGTTCAAGCAACAACAACAACAACAACTATTAAGAACAAACATAATCACACTTGTCACGTCATCTCAGCGAGAGCGACAGCGACAGCAAATGACAATTGGCTGCTGCTGCCGGCACGCCCACATCCGGTCGAACGCCCGTAGGCTTAGACACTGTGCGTTTAGTTAAATAAATATGTAGTTAAATGCAGTAACGCAGTAACAGTGACAGTTATCATCCAAATGCATCCGGAAACAACGACAACAACAGCAACAGCAACAAAAGCAATAAGAACTTCTTTTGAGCGCCAGTCGAACTCAAAACTAAACACTCGACACACACACACACACACACACACACACACACACACACACACACACACACGCATGTGTATAATATAGTACACCTGATTCATTAGCATAACCAGTTGAACGGGTCGGTGGTTCATGAGCTGCTTGGTTCATTTCGCATTGCTGCTGCTGCTGCTGCTGTTGCTGTTGTTGCTAATTGGCTCCTCCCCCTGCGGGTGTTGTTTATCTTTTACATTAATACCCATACACACACACACACACACACACACTAGCACATGTATTTGCGTAAGTACATTTTAAATTTTAGGCCAATAAATTTTACAATGTCACTTCTTCCAATGTTGATAAAAAATGGGGAACAACCGGTAAAAGACACATTCAATATACGAGGTGAGTTCAAAAAGTATCGCGAATTTTGAATTTTCGCGGGTTACGTATAGTCGAATTTCGATTTTTTTGTAGCGTTATGTTGGTACTCATGTCTCTCACTTATGCCGACAAGCTCGGCCATTTTGAATGTCCACTTAATTGTTGACAGCTGCTTTGCTTGCACGTGTTTTGGATCGTCTTCGATTTTTACCTATTCAAAAAAATGGATCAAAGAACCTGTATCAAATTTTGTGTGAAAAACGAAATTAAGTGCGCGGATGCATTCCGAATGTTGATTGTGGCATACGGAGAAGCTACCTTGGACCGAAGCAACGTTTATCGGTGGTACAAAATGTTCTCAGAAGGCCGAGAAGATGTGAACGACGAAGAGCGTGCCGGACGCCCGAGCACTTCAACAACAGACGAAAAAATTAATGGAGTGGAGAAAATGGTATTGGCCAATCGTCGAATCACCGTTAGAGAAGTTGCTGAGGAGCTAGACATATCGATTGGCTCATGCCATTCGATTTTTATCAATGATTTGGGCATGAGACGGGTCGCCGCGAAATTCGTACCAAAATTGCTCAATTGCGACCAAAAACAGCATCGCATGAACATTGCTAATGAGATGTTGGACTCTGTCCGCGACGACCAAAATTTGCTCCAGAGGGTGACGAATCGTGGGTTTATGGTTACGACGTGGAAACCAAAGCTCAATCATCTCAATGGAAGCTGCCGCACGAACCAAGACCGAAAAAAGCGCGCCAAGTTCGGTCGAATGTGAAAGTTTTGCTGACAGTTTTCTTCGATTGCAGGGGCGTGGTGCATCATGAGTTCTTGCCACAGGGTAGAACGGTCAATAAGGAATATTACCTGCAAGTTATGCGCAATTTGCGCGAAGCAATCCGCCAGAAACGCCCGGATTTGTGGAAGAACAAAAATTGGCTTTTGCACCACGATAACGCCCCTGCTCACACATCGTTGCTTGTGCGCGACTTTTTGGCCAAAAACAACACACTAATGATGCCGCAGCCACCGTATTCCCCAGATCTGGCCTCCTGTGAGTTTAAATTGTAGTTTATCAAAGTGTTTTGTAGCCTGCAGATTTTATTTTTCTCTCTTTTTTGCCGTATGCTCTGTTTCTATATCTATATCTGTATCTCTGTCTCTGTCTCTATCTATATGAGTTCAGACTTTGGAGTCAATTAATATATCAGTTAAGTGAACGATCCTAACTCGTATCGCTTATTAGCTGCACACACACACACACACACATTATATAGGGGTATTTATAAATAGAGCAAAAACTGAAGATGGACTCCAAAAAAGAAAAATGGCACATTTGCAGAACATTTTGTAATTGTTTTCGAATCATTCCGACTCGATTCAAATGAGTTGTTGTTGAGCACAGTTAGACGATATCAGTTAAATCGTAGGTGCAAGGGTCAAATTAACAGCAACACGACACATTCCACAAAAGAAATATTGCTATCTGTTCTCTATTTTGAAGAGAGAAAGAGAGAAAGTGTGAGAGATAGAGAAAAGTGAATGTTCTCTTTGAGGCGTAGCGAATCTGAAATCTGTCGCAAATGTGGCAACTTAAGCATGCGTCAGATGACAACTTAAGAATTTTAAATGGTTTTTAATTTGATTTCAAGATACTTACCGTTTTATTATGCGCAAAATCACAGATCACCGTCAGTCGATTACAATAGCAATGGATGCAGATGCTCTCCGGCTCCGGATCGGTATTATCGTTAAGCGGCCACGCGGTTGCTGAGGGGGCCGAGGCACCGATTGTGGCAGCCACAATTAGACACACAAACAAATGCGACATGATAGCAGCTGTGCTGGGCACGATGAGATGAACGTGAAGATGGTGGTGGAGGTGGAGCTTTATGTCAAACGCAACTGAATCTTTTGTCGAGAATTTGTCTTTTGTTTTGGATTTTTTACTTTGTGTGTGTGTGTGTGTTTGTATGTGGTTTGGGTGGTTTGTAGTTGTCGGTTTTTTGTTTTTTTTTTTTGATTTGCACTTCCGTTGATTCAATTAAAGGCGACAAATCGTTGGAGTCCGGCCACCATCCGATCCGTTGCCACTTTCTACTACGCACACATTCACAATGGGCATATGTATGTGTGTGTGTGCGTGTGTGTGTGCGTGTGTGTTTGAGCTCTTTAAGAATTTCACCAGAGTCGAAATCTTATTTTACTTAACGCTTCGCTAACCGCAAATATTATACATATTAATGTTGTTAGGCGTCATCAACAGAAATATTTTATACACACATTCAACAAACAAAAACAAAAAGTATTTTCCTCAAAAAAAAACTCGAAAACGGAGCGAACAGCACCAAAACAAACGACCGAACGCTACCTCATATAACTTGTGACTGAACTAAAGTGATCAACAACGAAACTTACTTTGTGCTCTTTTAACGCTGTTGATTCTTGCTCGCCCTCTCTCTGCCCTCTCTCTCTCTCTCTCTCTCTCTCTCTCTCTTTCGCTTGTTAACCTTGTCTAGCTCCTACACTGTGTAGCTTTTCTTTTAGTCATTGCTCTCGCACTCTCCCGTCTCTCTCGCTCTCCCTCTCTTTTATAGAGTTACTCTATAACTGAAAATAACAAGAATAACAGAACGAACATGTTAGAATTAGAAATTGCCTAATATATAAACATATCGGGATGTGTTTCGAAGCATATGTTTCAAATATTACATACATTAGTACATGCTGTATTTTATTTGGATTTTTTCATTTCAATATATATCTGACAAACATATGTGTGATAAGAGTTTTTGTACAGTGTAGCTTCACTGTTCTTTTACTTTTCACAGCTGATCCCATTTAGTTTGCTCTCGCGTTCTCTCGCTCTTTGACTTTTGTTCCTGCTCTTCATATTCATGCTCTCTATCAACTATCAGCTGAAAGCAGTCTGGTTTTTCATAATTTATGCAGATGAACATAAAAGAGAAGATGAGTAAGAACAAGACCAATAAGTACAGCGTTTACAGACATCCATATGGGTTTCTTAATGTGTGTGTGCCTGTCATATGAATGTGTTTAGAGTTTTAGCTATAAATAAATCAAGTGCAGAATTAGCTCTTTGCCGGGAAATTTATGATATTGGCATGTACATACAGTGTCTCACAGTTCAACTAGCAACAAATTTAATTGCCTGCCATAAACTAATATTTTTAGTGTATGTGCAGGTACCATTATAAAGCTAAGAATCGCATTACGCATTCTTTATTTTAATATCACATATTGCTATCTATTGTTATTTTTTATTTGTAAATATCCATAATTCATTTAATTTTCTTTTGAATAAAATACAGTTAATAACTCTTCTCTTTCTCTTTCGCTCTCAATTGTGATTGCTCTCTCTCTCCCTCTCTGTCTCTCTCTCTCTCTTGCAGTCAACTTAAATTCAGCAAAATGAGAATATATTGCCGAAGTGCACACAATTTGCTTCAACTTTAGCTTGTTTACGTTGCCATTGTTCATATATGTAGATAAAAAGTCGTTATTATTTTTAGGTTTTAACGACGCATGCCATGAATCAATGAATGAATGAATGAATACAGCCTGGGATTGCTGTTGCGTAGCTTGAGTGGCTATTTCAATTGGGTGACTTGCCCGCGTCTTACCTAATTACCGCTATTAGAGACAGTGAAAGACAGCGAGAGAGGAGACTCATTGCCATCCACATCTCTGCTTCGGTAAGTGGAGCGTCGTCGGGCGTCCGACTTGCAATCAATTTGCGTTCCATTTCCACCCGACACACGATGCACGATGCACGATGCAGCGGATGTCGAGCGACTCTTCCACCCCCTCTCGTGTGTAAATACACCAATGTACCAACTGTCAATGCGGGCTGTTTCCCTGACGCCATCCCCCCTTTATTGCCCACCTCACTCTATTCTAGTATGTGTATCTGTATGTGTATGCGTGTGCCTGGACTGATCAATTATTAGATCGTTGAATCGGTGATTTTTGGTTTCCAATTTCCAAGCTTTTCAATTGTTTACTGTAGCTATTTCCCCACTTCAGCTCTGAAGTTGATAGTGCGATAAATGCATTGATATCTTATGTACACTCACACACACACACACACACACACACCACCCATAACTTATGCAGTGGCGGGGGTGGTAGTGTGGGGTAATAATTCAAACTGCAACTTGGATATTTGGACTGATTATGTTTTAGTGGGTTTTCCTAGTACAGGCAACAAATGTTGAACTATTTTGCATTTAGCTATTCCCCGAAAACTTATAAATATTTATTGTTTTCTTAACTAGAATTTAATTTTTCAATAATTAAATAATTTAAATAAATACGAACAAAATATTTATATATTTATGTAATGCATTTATTTGAGAATGTTAGTCGAAATGTCCATGATTTTGTGGTGCTACTCGTCATGCTGTCAAGTTCAGCTGGGTATTGTTTCTGCCCCAAATATGTTGAATGAATGAGTGAATGAGTTGTGGCAACCTGCAACTTGTTGTTCTTGGTTTCATTATTTTTTGTTTTTGTTATGTGTTTTTTTGTTTTTGCTTCACTGCTGCTGCAGGGCAGCGCTCCATTTGGGCTTCGGATCTGGAGCCCCGGGGGTTGGGCTTGAGGTAACTGTAACTGTGGCTTAGGGTCCATGTCCGGGCCTGGGTATCGGTCTGGGTCTGCGTCTGGGTCTGAGTCTGAGTCTAGCTCCACGCGCATTGCGTTCAATGGAAGTAAATACATACATATCTCTATATGTATGCATGTGTGTGTGTATGAGTGTAAACGTGTTTCCCACAGGTAGCAGACACACACACACACACACACACACACACACACACACACACACACACAGATACACACAGGTACTCGCCACAGTTGGTTGCTGCTGTTGTTTTGTTTACGTGTTTGCCGCTTTGCGTTTTTTGGGGCAAGGGGGTCGCACACACACACACACACACACACACTCACACACACACACACACACACACACACACACACACACACACACACACACACACAGAGACGTGTGGCTTACCTTTTTGTGTGTGGCTGCTCATTTCACTGGAAAAGTAGATTCTTTCATTCTTATTCTCATTCGCATTTTCATTTTCATTTCGTTTTTGGTATTGTTTTATTTGCTTTTTATGTAAATGCACGCGGTTTGTTTGCTTTCCCAATTTTTGCCCCCCTTCATACAGCAAAGCATTTGGCCCGAGTTGAGGGTAAGAGCCGTCATTAGTGCCCCTGCCCCTGTCCCCCTCGTCCCAGGCTGTGCCTCTGCCTGTGCCACTCTACGCGCCCTTCACTTTGACACACACTTCACTGTTGCCTCCCCACACTCACACGCACACACACACACACACACACACGTGCATTGTAGATATATTTATGATTAAGTATTTCTAAATATGTTCACAATACCTCGGAAATCCAACCTTCAAAACAATTACAAATGTCAAAAAAGAAAAACATTGAATATTTTTTGTTCATTCTTGTTGCTGGACATATTTTCTGGGTTATAATATTATCTAGTGCATAAAAAAATCTCTACCAGCATTTACAAAAATTGCCTCCAGTTTTCAGCTGTACAGATTTTAGATGCCGATTGAAAGTCGCACAAACTTTTTGTTTATTGAGTCGACGATTTTGGCAAATAGCGGAGTTTCGCTTATGTTTATTCATATATGTATGTGTGTGTGTCTGTATGTATGTATGTAATTTAAATCGGAAAACCCCAAGTGAACATATCATCATCTGCCACATGTTTATGTTTAAAATCGTGTGTGTTATCTTTCTACCAAGTGCTACACGTACGTGCCTGTCTGCAGCTAATGTAAGCATGCGCGAGAGGGAGACAGACAGAGAGAGAGAGAGAGAGAGAGAGAGAAAAGCTGCAGGCGTCGTCACCTGCTGTGAAAAAGGGACCGGTACGTGCTCTTTCCGCCTGCCCATCCCGTTGCCGGACCCACAACTTAAACGCTCGGACGTGGCCTTTGGTCAATTCCTCTGGGCCAGGAGTGTGGGAAAGTGTGCGACTGTGTGTGTCTGTGTGTGTGAGAGAGAGAGAGAGAGAGAGAGAGGGAGAGAGAGAGAGAGAGAGAGAGAGAGTCAAAGCGAGAGCCGGAACAGACGTGTCGGGCAGCCTTTGACGCTGCTTGATGCACTCTGATTGGACTTCACACACTGCGTTTTAAATTAGATCTGATCAGATTATTGAGGGGGGGAGGGGCTCAGGGTTATTTTTGGTTTGTTTTTAATAAGCTTGCAGAGAGCATTCTCATTTTGCCGTGACGTGCTTAACGCATTCCAGGACACGTCTCCGACTCTATAACGTATATATATATATATATACGAGATGTGTTCAAAAAGTATCGCGAATTTTGAATTTTCCCGGGATACGTATAATCGAATTTCGATTTTTTTGTAGCGTTATGTTGGTACTCATGTCTCTCACTTATGCCGACAAGCTCGGCCATTTTGAATGTTCAGTTAATTGTTGACAGCTGCTTTGCTTGCACGTGTTTTGGATCGTCTTCGATTTTTACCTATTCAAAAAAATGGATCAAAGAACCTGTATCAAATTTTGTGTGACACAAAATTCGCGATACTTTTTGAACACACCTCGTATATATATATGCATATGTATTCAAGTAGCTGCCATAGGAACAATCGGACGAAAGTTGAGCCCTTGTTCATTTACCAAGATATCTGGCTAGCACTCGTTACAAGTTTTATTATGCTTCAACTATATCTCTCCTGGAAGGAGTTGACTTCGCTTCCTGGTGGCTCCCTTCCTTACAGATACCCAACCTTGCCATGTTCGCAATTTGTACGTATTCATATTTATATATATATACTATACTTGATTATGATAACAGTTCGAATCGATATAAGAGATTATAAAAGTAGTTTGGATAAGTTTATTGAATCATCATCATCCTTCAAGTTCGGTTTGTACTCGTTAAACACGTTTTTTGAATTGATTAACTTATGGTTTTTTTCTTCTTCTTGCAGTTCGCAGTCGAATGAACGACAGTTTCTCAAGGATTTCATTAGCGGGGCACCGGGCTCCTCGGGAGCTCGCTTGGCCGCCTGGCTGCAGCCGGAGTCGCGACTCGATCCCAATAAGTAAGCCAAATACAACTCATTATAATAACTAGTCCCTTAGATACCCCACCAGAGCTTTGAATATAGCAATGATAATTGAAGATTTTTGATTTTTCTGAAATTTCCCATAAATGTTGGCCAACAATAACCTATCTGGTTATTGCTCCGAATAGATACAAAATCAGCTAGTTTTTAGTTTCAGAACTTCAACTCGTTGTTCAAAGTATTTATGTTTTACTTACGAATGATTTGCATATCAAACAAATCAAGTTTTTGAATCCACAAATATCTGTCATTGATGGTTCGAATTCAAGTTCAATATAAAGTTGATTCCACTTTATCGATGACTGTCGATTTTGGATTTGTTGGATGTACGCAACCAGAAGATTGATGAACTGAAACAATGACATCCAGATCCAGATCGGAAGAGAATCGTGTCGAGCTCACTCGACTCTAGCATTCTTAGATGGCCATCGATACTCAGTCGGCAATGTTTTGTATTTAATTGCAGATGTGAGCTGAACACGATAACGGAACCGTTGCGCTATGGTTGGCCCACACAGGTGACTGTCACCATACGGGATCAGTATGGCGATGCTGTGCTGGTGCCCGAGCTAAAGGTGGAGATCAAGGCGATACCCACCGGCCCGGATCGCAGTGGCGTCTCTCACGGTGGCGGCAATCTAAAGATGCGACGCACCTCTTATGCGGAGGAGAGTGCTGGCAGCCATACGACGTTCGGCCATGGTTTGGGCGCCCAGCTGGGTGGAATGGCGCCGCCGCCACGTCTCAACTATGAGGCGACCACCAAGGAGAAAATGTGCTTCAAGGCGATCACATTCATGAAGCCCTACACCAATTATTCGTTCGAGGAGCTGCGCTTCAGCAGTCCCATCCAGACGCGGACGACGGAAACGCTTCACGCCCAGGACATGGAGGATGGCACATTCAGTGTCCACTGGACGCCCAATTCGGTTGGCAGCTATTGTCTGGCCGTTACCATCGATGGCATACCACTCGAGGAGGTCTATCGCGTCGAGGTCAAAGAGGGCGTCCTACCGCCACCCACCCAACGCTCGAATGCGGCACGTCGTCCGCAGGCGCCGAGCAAGTTGCGTCGCTTCCAGGCACGCCACAGTGCCGGACTGCGGATACGCTCGCATCCGACACTGCAATCGGAGCAGGTGGGCGTTGTGCGGCTGGGCGGCATCATAACGTTCATCGATGAGATCGAGAACGATGATGGCATCTGGCTGCGTCTGTCCACGGAATCCATACGCCAGCACTGCACCATGGGCTGGTATCCAACGGAGGCCTGGTGCCTGCAATTCAATCAGCATCTCGCTCGCACTCTACTCCAGCCGGTGACGGAAAATGGTAGCAAGGCACGCGCCAAGGCAGCTGCTGCAGCTGGTGCTGGTGCTGGTGTTGGTGCCGGTGAACCGTTGGAGGCGGCGCCATCAGCGACGAGTCCCTGCGGCAGTGCTGCCGACAGTCCCGCCACCAGTCCCGGTCCCAGCAGTCCCAGTAAATACGTCAAATCGCCCACAGAGCGCAAAATCTTTGAGCTGCCCGCAGCAGGAGTAGCTGGACCAGGACCTGGAGCATCTGCTGGAGCTGGAGCTGCAGCAGGAGCAGGAGCAGTTACAGCATCCGCATCCGCATCCACAAATCCGTTCCTGCTGCCCATTAAATCCATCGAATTGCAACCAGAGGCGGATAGTTCGCTGGCGTCGACCGCCGAATTGCTGCCCGGCAATTTGGGCTCGGCCATTGCGGGCGTTGTGGGCGGCGGCGCCATCAAATTGCAGGCGTTGCAAAAGTGGTTCAAGGGCGATGCTTTCGATCCGGCCACCCAGCCAGCAGCAGCAGCATCAGCAGCAGCCGCCGCCACGGCTCCAGCAACGGCCTCGCAGTCCGCCGCCTCGGTGTCTGTGCGTGATTTGGTGCGCGTTATGGGTGCCGTTCAGGAGCAATCGTCGCCGCTGCCACGCGGCAATGGCAACAGTCGCGAACAGGAAACGAGCAGTGCCGTCACTGTCGCCGCCGCCGCCGCCGCCGCCGCCGCCGCCGCCGCCGAGTCTGACTTTGATGTGGCAAGTTTGCGACGCATGAATTATACGGCCAGTCAGACGGCAGCGTTGCTGTCAACACCAAAGCATACGCCGCGACGCAATGCTGCAATTGGCTGTGCACAGGAATCATCGTTGCCAGCGCCGCCGGCATCGTCGCAGCTGGCACAGTTGGAGGATGATCTCAGTATGCTGCAGATAATAACGACAACGACAACGACCACAACAGCAGCCGGCAGCGAAACGCAAAGTGAACTGCAAATTGGCGTCAGTTTGGCCGGCAGCAGTTCGGCAACGGGGGCGGCAACTGGTGGCGCCGCATCGAAACGGAGCAGCAGCAGCAGCACAATGATGGGTCCCATAAAGCGAGCGATGCCGCCATCGTTTGCGGAGAGCATACGTGCCGTATTTGCAGCGCTCCTCTGGCATGAGGGTGTCGTACACGATGCGATGGCCTGTGCCAGTTTCCTCAAGTTTCATCCCGGGCTGCCCAAGGAGGGCGCCACTGTGATGACACGACGCGATGCAAACGATGCCAGCCGATTGCAGCTGTCCCGCGAACAGAAGGCACAACAGCGCCATTCCGTTGAGGTGGCCAATGCCGGTCATTATCTCAATATACGTCCATCGACGCTGGAAACGCTCACCAAGAGCGGCAACAGCTCGCTGCACAATCGCAGCAAGCATCGCAAGAATGCACCACTCACTGCTGCTGCCGCAGCTGCTGTTGCTGGCGAGGATCAGTCGCAGCATCAGCAGCAGCAGCAGCAGCAGCAAAAGCTTCAAGCGTTGCCGGAACTGGTTAGCGTGTTGCCGCCGGCGTTGCGCTGTTTGGTTTATCTGTGGGAGCAAATCTGTGCCGGCTGCGTTCACATTGTCCAATCGAATGCTCTCGAGCATCGGGAGCAGCGTCTGTTGTCGCCAGGTGGACGCGACGCCAACGGTGATCTCGATGGCAAGGACTGCAAATCTGGTGAGCTTGGTGCGGACACCAAGGATCCCAGCAAGAAGTGCAAGCGCAAGAAAAAGGATGACGGCAGCTGGTGCGAAATCTGTGAACTCTTTCTGCCCATGCCCGTCACATATCACATGCGGATCGCCCATCCCGGCTGCGGCAAGTCCGCCAAGGGCAAGGGCTACAACTCGGTGGGCATCTTCTGCGAGGGCTGGGCTGGCAATTGCGGTGAGGGCGGCAAGGGCGCCTCCAGCTGGTTCCTCATGTGCGACGCCTGCCGCGACAAGTATCTCGCCAGCAGTCGCAGTGCCAACAATATTAACAGCGTCGCTCAACAAGCCGCCAATGCAGGTATGCATTCCTAGTACCTCCTCCTCCTCCTCCTCCTCCTCCTCCTCATTTTCGCCTCGCCCTCTTGCAATTGTTAGAACCGCGAATTGCTTGCCAGACAAGCAGATAAGCAGATAAGCAAGCAATGCTAAGTGATAAAATAGCGATAAGCAAACGACACTTTTATGATATGCTATAGCTTCTGCAAAAATGTATATCTTTTTTAAACTTTTGTGTACATAGATTGCCTTGAATAGGGATAGTCATTTTTAAATGAATTTACAACCATTTATCAAAGAAAGTCAATGGAACAATTTTTGTAAAGCTGACAAAAATGAGTTAAGTCGAAGTTAGATTTAACTTTTCACATTTGTTTCCGATGAACAACAAGCCAAAATTGGTGTAATTCCCAAAGAAAGCACTTTAATAACTTTGGTTTTAGTTTAATTATCACTATTTTGAAAATTATTAATATTATCTAATAATTTGTGGAACCAGCAAGAAATTCAATCCGGGAATCTGACGCACATTATGTCTCCAGAATGTGCTGATGGAAGCGGAAGTTGTCTCTCAGACTCCTATCCGTGAGTTGCATGAACAACGTATTAGTTTGCCCCGAAATCAATCTAATCGAAGATGTCGAGCACAGAGAAGCATAGTTGCGCTCTTCATCCCGAAGGAACAAGAAGGCAACAATAGCTCCTATTTGGAGAGGTCTGTAGGATGACTTCTCTAATTTGAAGTCATATTAAAACTTGCACATGTATGCAACATGCAGGAGGAATCATATCCGATCCCATAAGGAATATATACATATGTATTATTCTTGATAAAAATCGAAATTGGAATCTGTATAAATCGTCGCATAGAAGAAGGAGGAAACTGGAGAAGGGAAGAAAAACGTATATTCAAGAGATGCCCTCGTCGAGCATTCTCGATTATTAGTTTCTTACTTGATTGTTTTGAACTTAATTGTAAACTTGATTTGTGCCCTTTTGCAGCAGCGGAAATGAACCTGTTTGGCGTGAAGACGACAACGCTGATAGCCAACTCGGAGGTCTATACGACCATGCGAGAGAATGCGACCTTTTTGCTCGAACTGTGCTCCTCCTCCTCGTCCTCGTCAGCGAGCAGCCTGCAGTCCGCTGGCAGCATTGGCAGCCAGAAGCGATCGCCGCAGCAGCAACAGCACCAGGTATCGATGGCGATGCCAGTGGTTATAGAGCACCAGCATTTGGGCATGCAAGATCTCAATTTGAGTAGCAAGCCGAGCACTAGTCGGGCAGAGTCCGCCCGGAGCAGTCGCATTGGTCGGCTAAGCGGCAAGTTTACGCCCTTTCGCAAGAGCTTTGTGGGCGTGCCGCCGGCAACGCCAGACAACGTTTGGCTGGCGCCCGACAGCTTCGCCTGCCTCGAGTGCCTGGGCACCGCCGCCCACGAGGATCTGCCCTACGAGATGCTCGGCCTGGGCGCCAATGCCAACGAGAATGGCTTCGATCGGGTAAGTTTCCAGCAATTTCCAGTCAATTAGCTGCCATCTACTCACAGTAAAATTGTGGTGAATATTAGAAATTCGCCAAGAGTTCCTCACTTTGTTATTCAGAAAGTAAATTTCTTAAATTGAAGGTTGTCGCTTTCGATAAACCAAAGCTTGTCTTAAAATTTATATACTCGTAGAAGTTTTCTTATATTAGCTTCTTTGTTACTTAAGTTATTATTTTTGGCATTAGCATTTTAAGATTTCACAAATACAAACAACTTAATTTGAAAAACAGAGGCGTCTGCGGCGCCTTAAAGTAGTCGTTGTAGCCATATTCCTTTGTCCCCTTATCCATTCCATTCCATTCAAAGTACGAGGTGTGTTCAAAAAGTATCGCGAATTTTGAATTTTCGCGGGTTACGTATAGTCGAATTTCGATTTTTTTGTAGCGTTATGTTGGTACTCATGTCTCTCACTTATGCCGACAAGCTCGGCCATTTTGAATGTTCACTTAATTGTTGACAGCTGCTTTGCTTGCACGTGTTTTGGATCGTCTTCGATTTTTACCTATTCAAAAAAATGGATCAAAGAACCTGTATCAAATTTTGTGTGAAAAACGAAATTCAGTACGCTGAGCTGAACAAGATAAAAAAAAAGAAGATTTTTTGAAGTGCTTCGAAGATTGGAAAAACCGTTGGCACAAGTGTATAATATCTCATGGGGATTACTTTGAAGGGGACAAAATAGATATTCATGAACAAATAAATAATATCTGAAAAAACACAAAATTCGCGATACTTTTTGAACACGCCTCGTAGTCCCTCAGTTTTGAAGCTATTCTGATGAAACTTGGCATGTACATTGGCAGTACATATGTGTATCCAATCAGTTGTTCATCAGTTCATCAATCAATCGCTGTTATCGCAGCCGCCCAATTTGAACACTGTGTCTGATTGCGGGCAGGAATGAATATATATTCCACGTTTCATTCAATGTACTTGTTTAAATCAAAGTGCTGTAACATTTTGTAAGTCGAATGAGTTGAATGTTAAATCACATCTTATTTATTGTGATTATCGTATGCAGTCCATAACAATTTGTAAATTGAATGCCTTAAAATTGATTTACTACTAATTGTGATTATTGTTCGTATTTTGTCAATTCGAACAGCCGCTTTCGGAGATCTCGTACGAGTCGTGTGATCCGAACAACTATGAAATGATGTCCGGATCGGTGGCGAATGCGCCAACTGGCACTGGCGGCACACTGTCCAAGTTCCATCGCAGCTACTCCATGGGCCAAGGCTGGGCAGCCGTGGCACAACAACAACATCAACACCAACAACAACAGCAGCAGCAGCAGCAGCAGCAGCAACAACAGCAACACCAAACAACGGCAGCTGCTGCATCAGCGGTTGTTGTGTTGCCATTGGAGGCACAGCCGAAAGTTGTCTATCGGAGACGGAACAATTCGACCAGCGAAGGCGATGGCTCCTTGCTCATTTGCTATCCGTCGGAGCATCTGCGACGCCTGGTGCCACAGAAGCTGCTCGCCAGCGTTGCCGTGCTGCATGCCACCAACACCACCAATGCAAATGAGCCGCAGTCCAAAGCAGCAGCCGCAGCCGCTGCCGCTGGCACTGATTCCAACAAGGAGCAGTCAGCTATTAGCGGCAGTCCCGTACCGGATCCAAATAGCACACTGCTCACCCGACCGGCGATGGCGTTCATCACGCAGAAGCACGAGCTGGAACGATTGCGTGGTGCAATGCGTCGCAGCCTGCGGATTGCCACCTGCCGCATCTATGCGCTACAGGCGCTCAACTGGCTGCTGCGCAGCGTCACCCAAGGCGTTTGCCTGCACGATCTGATGTGGTGGTTTGTCAGCTCATTGGCGCAGGGCAGCGTCGAGTTGATCGATGGCAAATATGAGGATGCCGGCGAACCGGCGCTGGAACATCCGGTGGCCTATACACAGATCAGTGGACGTTTCGCCCATTTGATTACCCAGTCGCTGCATGTGTTGCTGCAGTCGGTGGCTGATTTGACGTTGCACTTGCCGCTCGGTTCGCCGCTGCAGCGTGTGGCCATTCAGTGCTTTGGCATACGGTTCCGTCAGGCTGACCATCAATTTCTGCATAGCTCGCATGTCTTTGGCAACATCTCCAAGATATTGTCCAAGTCGGATGAGCAAAATGATGCCATGGCCGTCTCAACAATGCTGGCTGCCGCCGCCGCCGGCGAGACCCATTGCGATGCCGAGCACAATATAGCAACTGCCAGCAATCACCATCAAATAGCCGCCGGCAGCAGCGCACCTGGTGGCAAGGTCATCTCCTACACGGACCTAGCCGGCATGTTCGAGGTAACCGTCTCATCACGGCCCGCCATGGCCGAATCTCTCACGGACAACTCAACGGAGACATTCTGGGAGAGCGACGAGGAGGATCGCAACAAGTGCAAGATCATTGAGCTGTCCATGAGCAAGCTCACCTATGCCTGCAAATTTGTGCTCGTTCACATCGACAATAGCCGCGACATTCAGGTGGGTAACCAGCTAGTTCGCTCGACATTTTGCATTATTGCCAAACTATAAGTAATTAAATTGTAATTGACTTGATGTAATCAAAATAATTAAAATTATTAGTTGATTATAGTTAATTATTTAAGAAGATCCACAAAGAAAAATGCATTCTTTTTGGAGCACGTCTTTTCCAGTACATCTGAAATTTGCATGATTCGAGTTTACTGCTCTTCACCAAGTATTCATCCATATTTGTAATTGATCAACGCCAATAGCTGAATTGAACGTTGAACTATTCATGTGCGCATAGACGTTTCCAGATAATGAAAGTAGCCCAATTGCCCTACTTTGTGACTATCTATCTGCATACTCGTACATAAACTTGTTTTGATAAGTTGGTGAACTTGTTTGCTCACAGCATAGCTCTTATTTGAATTGCAGAACAAGGTGCTGAATGTGGTGTTCTATGCGGGCCAATCGCTGGGCGACACGAATCTAATCAAATCTGTGGATGTGGATCCCAAGGCGTGCATTTGGATTGCAGCCAAAATCAGCGACGAGAGCTGCACGCACTTTCGCCTCGAAATGCACGGACCGGAGAATACGCTGCGTGTGCGTCAAATCAAACTGCTCGGACTGCCCAGCTATCAGCAGGGCATCGGCATTGGCATTGGCATCGGCAGCGGTATCGGTATCGGTATTGGCAATGAGGAGCAACAGCAGGCCGAGCATCAACGCTCCAATTTGCGTCTGGCGCACGCCGCACGCATCCAACAGCAAATCTGCGAGGCGGAAACGTTGCGCGTCTTCCGTCTGATCACCGGACAGGTCTTTGGCAAGCTCATCAGCAATGTGAGCGATACTGTCGCATCAACGGGCGCACCTGGCTCTGGATCTGCATCACAGGATGCGGCCAATTCGATGTTAGCCGATTCGCTGGATCTGCGCGAGCACATGGTCGGCATTTTGTTCTCACGCAGCAAATTGTCGCATCTGCAGAAGCAGGTGATTGTCCACATTGTGCATGCCATCAAGAAGGAGGCACAGCGCGCCAAGGAGGAGTGGGAACTAGCCAATCTGACGCATGTGCTCAAGCAGCAAGCATCACCACCCGCATCAGCAGCAGCAACAGCAGCAACAGCAGCAACAACAGCGACAACAACAACGTCGGTTGTCATCCCAACAACATCGACGACAGCGGCAACGGTTGCCACGTCCGGCGAGAGTAGCTCGGAACGCAATCGTGCACCAGACACGTATTGCTTTGAGATGCTCAGCATGGTGCTGGCGCTGTCGGGCAGCGTTGTCGGTCGTTCCTATCTGTCGCAGCAGCATGGCCTGCTGCGGGATCTGCTCGGACTGCTGCACACGGGTAGCGATCGTGTTCAGCGTCAGGTGACGGCACTGTTGCGTCGCATTCTACCCGAAATCACGCCGGAGAGCTTTGCCGACTTGTTGGGCGTACAACGGCTACCGCCAGCCGATTACAGCATTGCACATCAGAGCGCCAGTGACTTTGATATGAGTCGATTGGGACTGTTGGACATCTTTCTGGCCGTCATTGCCAAGTCGCTGCAGCTGCAGGTCAAGGTAAAGACAAACACGGCGAATACAGCCACCGGAAGCGGCGGGGCCAAGTCCGGGCAGGTGGAGAAAACACCTGCCTTTGTGCGGCTCTGCAGCTCGCTGGATCTGTCCGTGCAGCTGCTGCGATCGCGGCCGATGACAACGGAGCCTGGATCGGCAGCGATTATAGGGAATGATCCCTTTCGCTTTGACCCGGTGCCCCCGAAGAAGGAGACGACCAAACGGAATCTGAACCAGCGCTGGTTCCTCAACGGGCTTATCTCCACCAAACAGGCAGAGAGCATCATTGGTCTCATACGGGATCTGGCAAGCGTAAGTCATTGAATAGGATCACCTCCTAAAGTAAACTAATCAAATTTCATATGTGCAGGGCAAGCTAAGTGACAAGTGGTCACAGATCACCAAGGCTGCTATCGCTGAATCTGTGCTGAATCTGACACGACTCGAGGAGATCTATCGCACGCCGGAGCATTGTACAAAGACGGCGACACTCTGGTTGGCGCTGGCTAGTCTCTGTGTGCTGGAACGGGATCATGTTGAGAAGCTCTCTTCTGGGCAATGGTCGAAGCTCTGCGACACGCGACCCATGTGCACCAATCATGACGATGGCGAAACGGCGGCCATCATTCAATGCGAGACATGCGGTTCACTCTGTGGCGATTGCGATCGCTTTTTGCATCTCAATCGCAAGACGCGCTCACACAAGCGTACGGTAAGTCAATACGCAATTATAACAATCAGTCTAAGTACTAATCTATCCAGAGCCAGTTAACCAATAAATCAGTTAGGCTAACAATCAATCAATAAAAACTCATCGACCAGCCAGATAAGCATGCAATAATCATAATCACTTACTGAATCAATCAATCAAGCAACCAGTCATTTAATTAATATATCAATGAGTCTGCTATTCAATACCTCAATCAACCACTTCATATATCTTTAGCCTGGTAATCAATTCCCCAAAAGTCACCTTATCAATCAAGTGTACAATCAAACAATCAGTAATTTAATCAATTTATCATTAAGTCAGTTTGTTGATGCTATTGGCCAATTGAAAGTTGTGTTTTGATTTAATACAACAACGTTTATTCAGGAACATTATAAAGTTTAATAACAATACGAGTATATATTGAGGCTAGAAGTTGAACCTTTTCAAACTGCAATTTACACAGTGTGCATATATAATTACAACTAAATATAATTCATTTTATGATTCGCAGGGCGATAAATTGAAATTTGCTCTTTGCTGCTGCCAACACAGTTATTCAATCAATCACTTAATGTATCTCTAGCGAGTTAATCAATCATCAAAACTCTTTTTATTAATAGGTCAACTATTCTATTAACCAATAATTGTCAAACGAATTAATTGATCAATCAATTAGTTAATCTATCAATCCATAATACAAAAATCATCAATCTTACAAACAATGAGTCTATTATTCACTCACTCAATCAACCAGTCAATATCAATGGAACAATTGGTTAAACTGTATCAATCAACCGACCTGTTAATGCAATCAATCATTTTCCTTTTGGTTTTTTCTAAAGGTGTGCAAGGAGGAGGAGGAGGCCATACGTGTGGAACTGCACGAGTCCTGCGGACGCACTAAACTCTTTTGGCTTCTTGCCTTGGCCGATTCGAAGACGCTGAAGGCCATGGTGGAGTTTCGCGATGGCAGCCACACTATTATTTCGGGCCCACAGGAGGCTGTGGGCCGCTGTCGCTTTTGTGGGCTCACCGGCAACTCGGGCCTGCTGGAGATTGGAAACGTGTGCGCCGATGCACAGTGCCAGGAGTATGCCTCCAATTCGTGCCTCAAAACAAAGCCATGCGGCCATGCCTGCGGCGGTGTCACCGGCGAGCGCAAATGTCTGCCTTGTTTGCAACATGTCTGTCATGTGCGCGAGAACGAGCTGGCCGAGGAGCTGCGCGATCCGAAGCTCACCCAGGATGCCGACGACATGTGCATGATCTGTTTCGTAGAGGCTGTTTCCTGTGCCCCAGCCATACACGTAAGATGCGTCTGGTCACATTTCAATAGATGAATCTCTATCCATCTCTTTCTCTCTCTCTCTCTCTCTCTCTCTCTCACTTTATCTGCTCAGCTGGAGTGTGGTCATGTGTTTCATTATCACTGCTGCAAGGCGGTGCTGGAGAAACGTTGGAGCGGACCGCGCATCACCTTCGGCTTCTCGCTGTGCCCCATCTGCAAGGCAGACATACAGCATCCGCTGCTGGCCGAAATACTGGAACCCATTAATGGACTCAAGCAAGATGTCAAACGCAAGGCGCTCATGCGGTAAGTTTAAAGTTTCTATAATATATATATACCATTTAAAGAGAGTGTTATAAGTCGCCTAAGAGTGTTATTATGCTCCAAACATTTTAACTAATCAACTATCAAAATTATCGGACTTTATTATTTGTATATTATATATATTCATGGGAAAAATCGGTCGGGTTTTTTTAAAGTTATAGTAAAGTTTAGATGAGTGTAATATGACTCTGGCCTAAAATACCCGTTCTTTCTTGTTTTGAATGGTTCTAGACTTAAATGCAGCCCTAATTTATAAGCCAAACCAGCCAATTATTTAAATGCATTGGTTTTTTTAATCGCTAAAGTCAAAGTTGAGCTGCAAGCTAATCAAACGCCAGCTGAAAGCTTCGCTAATTGCTTGTCTCTCGCTGTCTTGTTTATTTCCAACAGTATCAAGTATGAGGGCGTGGTCAAGGACACTGATAGTAGCAAGGATGTCACACAGCTGGCGATGGATCGCTATGCGTATTATGTGTGCTTCAAATGCCAGAAGGCCTACTATGGCGGCGAGGCGCGCTGCGATGCGGAAATTGGCGAAAAGTTTGATCCCGAGGAGCTCGTCTGCGGCGGATGTTCGGATGTGGCGCGCGCCCAGATGTGCCCCAAGCATGGTACCGATTTCCTCGAGTACAAGTGCCGTTACTGCTGCTCGGTGGCAGTATTTTTTTGCTTTGGCACGACGCACTTTTGTGACACGTGCCACGACGATTTTCAACGGCTGACGAACATACCGAAGACAAAGCTGCCCCAGTGCCCCGCCGGACCGAAGGCCAAGCAACTGCTGGGCGACGAGTGTCCGCTGCACGTAATGCATCCGCCCACCGGTGAGGAGTTCGCTTTGGGCTGTGGCGTCTGTCGCAATGCCCAAACCTTTTAGCAACAGTTGCAAGTGAAACTACCGCTCGAGGATCGAGAATCGCCAACGGAACTGCAGTCGGCAACCGCCGATGTGGAGGCTGCGCAGCGCAGCGTCGGGGATGGCGCCGAGTGGCAGCCGCACGACCCGTAGACCCATTTGCATATATATATATATTTATATGTATATATATATATATGGAAAGCTTTCCACAATTAGAAATTAAATAAAAAAATATATATATATACATATGTATGTATGTAAATTCACTTTTTTTTTTAAATAATATATGTGTAATTCGAAAGATGCAATTCTAGCTATATGTGTGTGTGAAATTAACTTTTTTATTTATTGTAATTGTAATTGTAATCTAATCAGCATTTGTTTAATTTGTTTTTATAAAGTTAATTGTACACATTCATACACAGACGCATAGTTCCAAAAAACACACTGTCATAAATATTAATATATTCACACACACACTCACACACTCACACACACACACACATACAGTCACGTACTCTTAAGTAGGATTGAAAATAAAGGTTGCGGAAAATGATCGCATTGATTCTAGATGTGAATTGATTGATATTGATATTGATATTGAAATGTGACAATTATCTACTTACATATATGCAATATTATTTGTAATACTCGAAAAATTATTGTACCTAAATTATTTATTTATTATAAATGTGACAACACCAAAAAAAAAAAAAGAAACATCCCAAAGAAGGTAAAAAAGACCCAAGTGTAATTTAATAAAACAATAAAAATAAAAATGCAATCACACAAATCACGATAAATGTTTTAATTATATCTTTTTTTTCATTATGCTTATAAAAATTAAGAAACTCAAATTTTAGCGCTGTCGACGATATTTGTTTCTTTTAGAATCATCCTCAAACTCAATTCGATTAGTTTGTACCAAAAATATTGAATTCTGAAAAAAATACTGACGTACCAAGTAGAAAGAACCTCCCAAACTTTTGAGCAATAAAAAACGAAATTGTTCTTAAAAACATGTATGTATTCTGTACTTTTTTTATTTTGTCATTGTATTCTTTTTTATGTTTTGCTTTGTTTTTTTTTTTCTTTAATCAAATCATTTGCATCATTTTAGACTTGCTTTGCATATTTTTTGCTGTGATAAATGTGTTTTAATATTTCTCCTTATGAATGCAGTAGTATCTTTTATCTTTTCCAAAATAGTCAAAGACTCTTTAACATGAATGTTTTTGTGTGTGTTAATATCAATGTCATAATAATTAGTTTACTATACACATTAATTACAGCAATATTTAATTGAGTTTTTTTTTTCAAATAAATTTTACAACTATATTTTATAAAGGGTCTTTTAATTTTTGGTATTTTTGCTTTTCTATTTTTGAATAACAGATGTATTTTTTAATCAGTGTTTCATAAGTTCAGCTTTGTTCGGTTCAAGCATTTTGCGGTTTATCGACTACCTAAATATGTAGCTGTAAATATATATATTTTTTTTTTTATTTTGCCAGTTTCTCGGCCAATGAACGAAAGAATAAACAAAATTTATTATATGAATGAACTATTTTTGAAATGTACCTTTTTTATACCCTGTACCCATTAAAAATTGCTAAAAACGGTAATACGAAATTATGCAAATGTATGTAACAGGCAGAAGGAAGTAATTCCGATCCTATAAATCAGCATAACCGCCTGTCCGTCCGTCTGAACATACGAAACTGATTGAAATAAACGGATACAGAAAAGCATTAAGTGAGTTGAAAAGGTTGTCAAGGCAAAAAGAAAATAATAACTTGGCTGTTAACTGCTTTTATTGCACTGCCAAGAAGAACACCAGGCAAAAAATAAAAAGGGAAACAATCACAAATTTCATATTATCTTTTTTACAGTGTAAATACATCCACATGTAAGTACATTTTCACGCCAATGTACATAAACATTGCGAACAAATGTAATGATAAATAATACAACTGCTGAGAGTAGCTCGGGAGAGCGTTAGTAATAATTTGACGTGGGTCTTAAAATCAGTATGCCTCGTTTTATCTCATGGGAAGTTAATTAGCCTCGAACTTATACAGTAATAGTGCTCAAATTGTGTTCAATTAGTGAGAAAAACGCCGAGTAATTGGCTTTAACCGGATTTCTGGTTTAAATGGCCAAAAGGATCTCAAAGCCTGACGATGATATTCAGCACAGAAATATGTTCCTAAATAAATTCCTTATGTCCAAGGGATTACTTAATTAGGCCTGCCGCCTTCTTTCTGCCCACCCACATACAAATGTTGGCATTTCAGTCAAGCAAATTCTACTTTCTTTCGGGTCTCTTCGCTTAAGGCCAGCTCGACATAACTCATTCAATTAAAGTGTGCCGAATTTATATGCAATTTTGAGTGCATTCTGGCAGACCTAAAGTATGTTTGTCAGGACTGGGCACAGGGTATATTTTAGTCGTGTACTCTCTATACGAGCACTTCTGTGTAATCATTTGCTTATTGTTTGTTGGTAATTAGCTCGTAAGTATATAAATAGGCAGCTTTTTGAAATTGGAAAACAAAGGGTGTGTGTTCGAAATCATTTTCATGAATCCATTGTACAAATTTTTGTATATAGTATTGTATATATACATATATATATATAAATATATACATATATATATCTCAACTATGCTCCTCAAATTGGTGGAAAATGTTCAATATTGTTTTCATTGGTTTGGTTTTCATTTTAAGTTGCGGTTTTGCTTTTATTTATTTTTGTTTTTTTTTTTTTGGTTTTTGTAAAATTTTGGTTCTTTTTGTCTAGAGACTAGAAACTAGTATCTAGAGCATAACGCTTGGTATTTTGAGTATTTTCTTTCTATTTTTGTTTATTCTGTAGCTTTTTAGCTTTGCTTGCCAAAAGTGTTTTGCAGTGGGCTTTACAAAAAATGGGGCGTGTGTTTGGTACTCAAGTGTTTAAGGCTTTTTTTGTAATTTGTATATCTGAATAATTTAATTACAATTCATTACGTTTTTGTATACATATTTATGAATTAAGTGGCGTGTTTAATTTTTTTTGTTTTTGTTTTTTTTTTAGTACTTGTTAATTGCCTTTTTGTTTTTTATTTGTTTATCATATTAATATTTGTATGTGGTTTTTTTTTTAGTATTTTATGATTTTGCTTATAAAAAAAAATCTGTCGTATAAAAGCTTTTTAAGTTATTTTCCTTGATTTTTGGTTTTTAATGTATTGTGTTTGTCGGTTTAAGCTTTAATGTGTTCATTTGTATGTGGTATATTAAGTATTTTATTTTCAGTTTGGTGCTTCTAAGCGATTGAAGCAGCTAAATCTAAATATATGTATACATAAATATGTATGTATTGTATATATATAGCTGTGTATAACGTGTGTGTACATATATACATTCGATCTCTGGCAAAAATTCATCATAGGCATGGCATACGCTATGCTGCTGTACTAGTTTTAGTTTTAATGAGTATTTAGTTGATTCTTCGACTTTGAGTTATTCGTTTTGTTTGTGAAATTCGCAATTCCTCCTTATGTTTGCTGCTATATATATGTATATATAAATATCTTATCAATATAAATTTTCTTATCCATATCAATTTTGACTAATTGTCGCTCTCATTTAGCTAGACCTATAAATTGTAATTGCACCTTTTTTAATTTTTTGCTTGTAGGTAATAATTTTTTTATTATTTGTATTTCGTGTATTTGGTTATTTGTTCATTCGAAAATGTATAAGGCTCTGTGTAGTTAGCACTAAAGTCTACAAAAGATGATAACAACCAATTCAAAAAACTTAACTGAAAAAAAACCATAGTAGATAATTTAAAATTCGTTCCGCTGCGAGTAATGGGCTGAAAGCGGAAGCGTGTGGCGAAAATTGTTAATCTTACTTAATGTTTTTATTCTTTGTTTATCATTAATATTTTGGTTTTTTTTGTGTTTTTTTTTTGTTTTCCATCATATTGTATGCAAAAGTCAGTTGAACAAAGTTTTGAAAACTATCAAACAGTTAACTCTAGTACCGCTAGTCATATGCCTCATACATATATGTATGTATATATACTATATAAAGGTAGGTAAGCACTCGCTCTATACTCAAACTCGCATCGTTTGGTATTATCTCGCATATGTATAATGTAAACTATTATTATTATTACTATTATTATTATTATTATTATTATTATTATTATTATTATTATGCTTTATAGTTAGTTGAGTCATTCAATTTGCCATTTGACTGTGCCCCTTAAGCTAAACGCGTAGTTTTGTTCAATTTGAAGTACCTACTATGAAAAAAAAGTACTACATAACTAGAACTATAATTCGTAATTCCTTCACTATGAACAATGAGCCTGCTGCTATTTTCTCTATGTATGTATATATATATATATATATATTATGGCATATATATTATATATATTCTAAACATATGCAACAAATTTTTGTAACTATTTCGTTATTTTTTATCATTATTATCAAAACTTTCGAAGGAATATATCGTTATGTGAGTGGGAGTGGGAGTGTGTGTGTGAATAATTCAAATCTATGTATATGCATGTGTTATGTACATAAATAATTAACATCATGTTGTGATAATACCACTTGAATTGCTTTTCGGTTTGCTGGCGAACCAAAGTTTGCTAGTCTATAGTCGATAGCGGTGCTTGCGATGGTTAGATTAGCCAAACAAAGAATCTCAACAAGAACTTGAGCTATTTATAACAGAGATCTCCAACGATCACTCGGTTTTCGATTTTCGATATCGATTTTTGATCCCACGCGTACCCGCTCGACACGTGAGTGTCCGAGGGTTGATCGTTCATAATCGATGCAGCTCTCTGATGTGTAAATAGTATTTTGTGAGCCAGATCAAGTACAAAGTACAACTAAGTAAAACTAACTCTCTGCGAATCCCACACATATCTCGAGTGAGTAGTTGGCTCCGGGAAGACAATAGTTTGTATTGCTTTACATATACACATCTGTATGTGTTGTATTTTTGTGTGTGTGTGTGGTTAAGGGGTTTCCTAGCCACTGTCTAAAAACGATCTAACTAGAAAAGAACTAAACTAAGTACTCGGTTTAATAATAATGTTGAATCAATCAAGTGGGCAAACAAAACTGTGTTCGCAAGCGACTTAAATTTTAATGAAACCTTTGCGATATATATGTAGATGTAGTATGTATTTTATATGTACATATGTATATATGCCTGTTTTGAGTTTATAATAAATAAATGTTGTCCATACATACATCCATATATACATATATATTTCGTAACTTTTTCAAACGGGGTTCAGCATTGGGTTCATAATTAGCTACTGAATTTATTTTATAAACTATATGCACTTGCAAGCCTTTTATTTGATGCGAGCCTAAATAATATTATAAGCTATAAAATTATTATATCTCTTTTTCTTTATCACAAAGTATGTTTTGCATGTGTGTGTGTGTGTGTGTGTGTGTGTGTGTAGGTGTGTTAAACAATTGGAATTTCAAACAACACTTACTCGTATTTCGTAAATTTAATTTGCCTGACTTTTGAATTTCATTTAAATATATTTACAGCGTTTTTGTTTTTGTCATTTGTGTTTTTTGTTTTAGGTATAAATATGTACACATGTATATAAGTATGTAGACATACACAAGTACTTTGTGTATATATACAATTGTATCTCGTTATACATAATTGCTGTTAAATAAATTTTTTCTCTGTTGTATTTTTTCTTTTTTTAAGGTATGTCGATTGTCGTTTTGTTTTGCGGCATCATTTTGGTGTCTTTGTCTCGTATTTTGCTATTGTGGCTGGGATCTTCGTATATGTTTGTAGTTTGTTTAGTTTGCTGCTGCTGTCTACTTAAAGTATAGCTAGTGCTCAAGCAGTATATGTTAGGACAGGACGGGTTTCATGACTATACATATATATGTATGTATATGCACCAAGCGATGTGGGCACCGAACTAACCAACTAACTAAGCCCAAGCATCGTACTCTACTTACTATGGCTCCATGGGACTATGTGAATAGAAAAAAACAAAAAAACATCCTGCCGATGATGTAATGAGTAATCATCATCGAATTTATAACTAGATCGCTTACGTACAGGCTTTGCAACTCTCTTTACCATATCAGTGCATTGTCAGACTAAAAAACAAGCTAATCGATGGATTTTAAATTTAAAATGTAGCCCAAATGAACTACAAAAAAAAAATAAAATGGAGGAAATTAAGAATTCATTTTTTTGAACACTATATCGAATACATTTTGAAAACAATTCATACAAATGAAGAATCCCATGAACGCTGTACTTTTTTTTATATATTTCTTATGATGCTCCTAAAAGCATGCTACAAACAATCTGCTTTACTCGATTCTACTTCAGGTAGAATATTCGATTATTTCTGTGTTTCTATGGATTTCGAAATGGAATTGATTAACTTTGGTATGCACACTATCAAAAAAAAAGATTCAACTGGGATCGGCTCTAAATGGAGCTGACTTTTCGGCTCACCTTTTCTCTTTTTCACTTGCTTTTTTTTCTACTAGTAGTAGGAGTATGTAAAGTTCACTGGCTTTAACTGCTCCTGCCTCCTTGGTGTTTTATCACAAAAATCTTCATTTACATATGTATGTGTGTGTGTGTGTGTGTGTGTGTGTATAGAAATACCTAGTTAGTTTGTCTCAGCTGATCTATGTATAATATTGTTCGTATATAAAGGTAAATAATTGCATTAAATAGCTAATTCGTAAGCAGTATGTTGTACGCCTTAATCATAATCATATCCGAGCTTTCCGCAAATCGGCTCTTTTTCTACAAAACACATTGAGTGCTCGAAACTTTGTACCGTTGGCAAATGTTGCCCGGTAAACAGGGACACACAGAGTTGATGACAGAGAGGGAGAGAGAAAGAGATAGACATAGAGAGGGTAGCTTCAATGGTTATCGTTATAAAAAGAGCGAGATATATAGAAAGAGAGAAAGAGAGAGAGAGAGAGAGAGAGGCTGTGTGTATGGACGAGAAGACGAAGAAAACGAGATAAAGAGTCAAGGTAGCGTGTAGTTTAGTAAATAGCGTCTATATATATATATATATACATATATAGAGAGAGACAGAGAGAGAAAGAGAGAGAGAGAGAGAGAGAGAGAGCGAGAGAGAGAGGGAGGGAGAGAGCGTATGTATAGCTTAAATTAGTTACAATTGCATGTACAGTGTGTGCACATACATACATACATATATACGCATATATATAAGTACTTATATATATATATATATATATCTGTAGATAGACGAGCTAAGCGTGTATGTGTAGTCGTTACTCAGAATGGCCTTGGCCTTGACGCGGCTCAGTCTGGCCGAGTATTGTTATTATTATTGCTCGAAGCTGCTGCTATCCGCCGACTGGTGGCGCACCATTATCTTGGGCTAGAGGAACTCTCTTCTTACGCTTCGCCCGCTGCCCGTTGGCGTTGTTGTTGCGCTTGTTGCCGTTGTTGTTGTTGCTGCTCCACTTGCTCCAGCTGCTGTTGTCGGCGTCGTTGGCGGCGTTGTGCTCGCCGTTGTCGTTATTATTGTTGCTACAGCTGCTGCTGCTGTTCCTGCTGCTGCTGTTGTTGGCGTCCCGGCCAAACTGCCGCTTAACTGTGCGGCGCTGAAGTCCTCTTCGAGCAAACGGAGATGTAGCAGCTCAGCCGCAGCGGCAGCTGTTGCTGGACTCGCTGACGCTGTCACGCTTGTCATACCAGATCCAGTCACAGTTGCCTGCTTAGGAGGCGCCGGTGCTTTCCTGCTCTTCGAGCGTCGCTTTTTGAGCATCAGCGGCCCCAGGCCGTTGCCTCCCGCGCTCGACACGACTTGGACGCATGGATTTAGTAGACCGCTGCCAGCGCCAGCGTTCGCTGATCCTGTTGCAATAGTTGTTGTTGTTGCTGCTGCTGCTGTTGCTGCTGCTGATGTGCCACTGTCGGCTGTCGGCGATGAGATGGTTATCACAGTGTCCACTGGCGTTGTGGCCGTTCCCATTGCCAAGCCCGCTGATGCTGTGGCTGTTGTCGGCGTAACGATAACGATGCCGCCGCCGCCCGCGCCGCAGCCCGCACAGATCTCGTCGCCAGGCGTTGTCTGGCCACTGCTATCCAGTGTCGCTGGTGCCAGACGCTTGCACAGCTCACCGAGCAGATCCTCGATGCGTCCAATGCGCTGCTGCATGCGCTGCAGCTCCAGCCGCACATCCACCTTCATGTCCAGCACGGTGGCAATGAGATCGCGCTGTGCCAGCGTGGGCGGCGTCTCCCTCAGTCCCGTATCGTACGTATCCGATGTGGTTGCCCGCGAACTGGCCATCTCTATTTGACGTTCGCGCTCCAGCGCCAGATTGCGATCCTTGACGCCACTACCTGCAGTGGCGGCGCCACCAACAGTTGCAGCTACAGCACCTGCTCCACCTCCAGCTGATGCTGCTGCTGCTGCTGCTAGTCCTCCGCCTCCTGCTCCTCCTCCTCCAGCAGTAGTAGCACCTGAGGCCATAGTTGAAGTCGGTGCTGTTGTTGTTGTTGTTGTTGAAGTGGCAGCAGCGCCATCGATGACCACCCGACTGTCCCGACTAGGCGGCGAGGAGTCAACCTCGCCGCCCTCATCGATGGTGTCCTGGCGTGCGAGTGTCGCCTGGCTAGCTTGTAGCTTGGGCGCTTTTGGGAATACCTGGGAGGGTGACGTTTTTGATTTTGTTTTTGTTTTTTTTTTTTTTTTTTTTAATGGATGCATTGGTCGGGATGCAGAGGCAATTGGCGGGTTTGAAGAATTGACAGGTTGGACAGGTTGATAGAAGTTGGTGGAGGTGGTGGTGGTGTTGTTGGTGGTGACAGATCGATCGATGACATTAAATGGCAGGCAGGTTGTTTAGGTTTGCATTGGTTTCGTTCAGTTAATAGATTTGACAGAACAGTACAGAAGGATAAGAGAAATTAAGAAAAGTTGTTGGTTGTTTGTTGGGTATACAGTTAAGTTGGATTGGTTGTTGTTGTTGTTAATAATGTTGTTGCGCATTCATTCATTGATTGTGTCAAGTGTAGTTGTTGATTGATTGGGTGGTTGATTGGTTGGTTGCAAAAGGTACAGGCAAAAGTGATCAGTGCAGTTGGGTTTCCAATCGGTATTTGTTTTTGCAGCATTAATTTTTGGTTTCAGCATCGAATTCAAATTGTCCGTATTGTTGTTGTTGTTGTTGTATTTTATAGTGGCAAGGCAAGCAATGTTTTGTTTTTCGATTATATTCGTTGTTGATTTTCAGTGTGTTTTTTTTTTTTTTTTTGTACAAGAGCAAAAAGTAGAAACATATCAATCAATTTGTTAAGTTATTGCATAAATAAAACTCTAATAAGCATTTTTGCTATCGTGTTCAGTGCATACATACGCGAGCACACATTTTGGTACACATGCGCGTGTGTGCGTGTCCGTGTGCGTGTGTGTGTCTGTGTGAGCACGCGCGCGTGTGCAGTTGTGTGAGTGCGTGGGTGTATGCGGATTGAGCAACGCGCTAAAGTATAGGCTCAACTAGACACGGGCACAGAACGGCGATGTATCGATGACACGACCAAAACATTGATAGCCATACCAAGGGAATCCTCTGATTATGCAAATGCGATTGACACACAACACACTAGTCGACTGCATCGCTGTCCTGGCCGGTGTCCATATGTATGTGTGATTATATGTTTATGTGTATGCATGTGTAAGTATTTATATGTGTGTGTGTTTGTGTGTTTGTGGCTATACACATATCGATATGTGGCTACCGATAGCGATAAACGTAGTGTGATTTGTGGGAGAGTGAGCAACTAAATATACATACATACATACATACATACATACATATATGTAAATATATATGTTTGCGTGTTCTAATAGCAGTTAAACGGCAAAATGATTGATCAAAACTTACTTTGCTTAATTGTAAATGCTTTCGAACGTAAAAGTCGATAACAAATCGAAAGAACGAAATGATAGCAAAATGACGAAGAGTTGGCATCGAGAAGAAAGAACAAAAACGATAATCAGGTGAGCATTAAAACTCTCTGCTAAAGTATGCTATAAAAAAATGTGAGACAAAAATCTATACAAGAAATCAGTTCAAATTAACCGTTGCATTTAAGTTTTTCATTTTTTTCCCATTTTTTTTTGGCTTTTCTTTGTTTGTTTTCAGTTTCTTGTACGAATTTTTGCTAGCTTGCTTTTGACTATTTGTATTTATTAATTTGATCATGATTATTGTTTGTATTGTATTGCGTTTTTTTGTTTATTTTGTTTTTAATTGGTTAACGGTAATTACTTTATTGCCTTGTCCACCATTGCTACTCGAAGTACTACTCTGCCTTGCTTGGGCAGTGCTCTCACGCAGACTTTCGCGGGCGCTCAAACTTCTCGAGACGGCTACCTTGGCGCTAGTATCGCTAGCTGAATCGACACTTGAACTGCCCAGAAGGCGTCCCCATTTGCTAGCACGGGTACTACGTGCAGATGGTGGACCCGATGAGGGCGAGGGTGATGGCGATGGTGATGGTACGGCGGCGGTTGTTAAAATGCGTGAGTCCTCGGTTAATGTTAGTTTAGCGGGTAGCTTCTTGGATAGGTTTTGTTTTTTTTTTTTTTTTGGTTTATTATTAGCGAGCAATTGGAGGTTTTTTAATTAAGTTTGGCGGGCACAAGACAGCAGGTTTTCGGGAGAGAGAAAAATAGATAGAGAGAAAGAGAGAGGGAGAGAGAGAGAGAGAGAGACAAAAATGGAAAGAAAGAAAAGAGTGTGTCGGGTGGTGTGGTAAGGAGAGCGGGTATGGACAGTTAGATATTGAGACACGGAGCCGGAATTGGTAAATTGGAAGCATTTGAGTAAGAATTCGTGTGGGAGGCAATTGTGGAAGGTAGTAGATTTTTTCGATAAGGTTTCAGTGTTGTATATTTTGTAAGTGATTTATGGTTGGGGGGAAAATAGTTTACAAATTTTTCGTTAGTAATTTTGTTTAAATTTAGATTGTCAATATGGCCAAATTTACAACAATTTTATGTACAGCAATAGCAAAAAAACGTTTGTGAATAACGGGAGATGTCAGAGCAAGAAAGAAAGACAGACACAGAGATAGAGAGAGAGAGAGAGAGAAAGAGAGAGCGAGAAAGAGAGATATAGAGATGGAATGAAATGGTTTTATTTGTGAAATGTGTTTTGGTGAAATTGGGAGTTGAGCAGAAAAGAAAATATGAACCATTGATATCGATAACAATAACGATAACGAGCGTGATTGAGTGAGACGAGCATAAGTATGTGTGAATGGAAGCGTGAAAGAGGAAGATATATATATATATAAATATATATATATATATATATATATATATATAGAGAGAGAGAGTTGTATATGCAGTATTTGTATTTTGTCGTTTAGAGCGTAAGCATGTTAATGGAAGACAAAGAAAGATATACAACGAGCATAAGTCATTTGTATGCATTTCATATAACAATAATATACACTATATATTCAAAAGTTGAACAGTTAATAGTAACGGTAACGGTAACGGTAAACGCTTAAGGGTGCCAGCTTTGGCCACACGGCCCAACAAACCTGAGCTGTGGCTGTGGCTGAGCTGTGGCAGTGAGTGGATAAGTAACGATAATGCTTCAAAAAAATATAAGGTTAGTTCAAATACATTGTTTACATTAAATGCGGCAGATATACACACACACACACTAACTCTTACGCAATTACACACTAATATACATGGATATAAAAAAAAAAAACTGGAACGGAATGATTAATAAAATTATAGTTACAACTAAAAAGCGATCGTATTCGAAATCGAATTCAATATAAATTCGATTTGAAGCTCAATCGTCGAAGGCGTCACACAAAACGACGATAGTAATTGTGTCTGAGGCACAAGGTTAGTAAATAAAAGATTTTGGGACAGATTCAATAGACTCACTCTTGAAGAGCTGCCGTTTTGTGTGCGCTCCCATCGGACATCGGTAAAAAACAAAAACGGAAAATGAAAATGAAAACGTATCAAGAGTTGAGCATGATAGAAACATATAAAATGGCACTGAAACACACACAAATGCATTGCACATCAAACAAACGGAATCGGAACACGAAAACACATAACGCATGGAACTGGAACAAGCGGAATGACTCAGCTGAACTAACCTTGGTGCGCTCGACCTCGCCATCCCCTTTCTCGACATCACTTTGACCGGAGCCGACCAGCTCCTTGCTGCCGGCCTGCACTTGGGGCGTACGCCTGAATTTGGAGAAGATCTTGCGAACGAGATGATCCTGATTCTGGGGCAATTGTGGCTCGTTCTTACGCCGTTCGGCCAATTCTTTTTCGCGCTTCACATCGGCCACCTTGCGAAAAATCAGTCGATGTCTGAGATTGTAGGTGAGCACCAGATTGCGTGCAAAGCTATTCGCAAATGCCGAATAGAAATCGAGGACTTCGAGCAATTTATCACGTTTGATGGCATGCAAATCACAATAGGTCAGCGCACGCACATTGGCGGCACTCTGGCCAACGGCCGAGTCCTTCCAGAATTGATCGCCGAAGACGTCGCCTTTGCCTTAGCATATATTAATATATTAATAAATCAAAAATATGAATATCAATTTGACACATTTACTACTTACCCAATATTGCCACAACCTCGTCATCCTGTATGACCTCCAGACTACCCGTCACAATGAAGCACAAACTATCGATACTCTCGCCAGTATGATAGAGCAGATCCCCCGGCGCCGAGTGAGACATCATGAAGTGCATCGCTAAGGCGCGCAGACAACCATCCGAGGCCAGACGAAATGCTGGATGCTCGTTAAATACTTTGCGATTTAGATGAACACATATGTCAGCCTTCATATCTTTCGGACAATAGTTTAGTACCTGCGAATTGTGAATGAGTTGCGAGTTGCGTTGTGTGCTCTGCTATACTCTTTTTGTTGTTGTTGTTGTATCGTCACCAGTAACCCGCAATCACATCGGAATTGCAACCCTTCTTAGCTCCCCAGAACCCCTTTTTGGGGATCTAGGATTTCGGGGTTCTTGGGGTATCGGGAATTGGATTTCGGGAATGTCGGGAGATTCTTTGAATGCAACGTGAGTGCTAGCTAATGGACAAGTACGGACATTGCCGGTGGGCTCTGGATGATAAATAGTTGAGTAACAAACAATATATATAGAGAGAAAGAGAGTGAGAGAGAGAGAGAGAGAGAGAGACACACACACGCACACATACACTAAAACACATATACAACATTGAACAGTGTAAAAAAGACCTGGGCGTGTCTGGTTTCTGTCTGTGTGTGTGTATTTTGGCGACTATATTCTATGTGTGTGGGTGTCTATGTCTGTGCAAATTGGCTCTTTGTACGTCTGTGTGTGTGTGTGTCTGTGTGTGTGTCTGTGTGTGTGTCTGTGTGTGTGTGTGTGTGGGTTGTGGTTAAGGCACCAAATAGCTCAAACCTTTACAGACGCATAAGTACACGGCCCAATCCTAGTATCAAGTACTAGTTGCTTTGGAAAACCGAAATTGGATTGTTAGAGAGAACTTGCTTTTCTGATTCCCAATTATGTAAGGACTCTTACATAAGGATATTAAGTCAAATAAACGGCATATCTGAGTTAGGTTGTTAGTTTTTTTTTTTTTTTTAGTATAATTTGGTATGCAAGTCATAAATTACCAATAACAATGGGCGACTTTATTGTGGAACAACTTTATTGTTAGCAAATTTCTTATGCGTGTTGACAAAATCATATCAAAATCTAAGAAATACCTGATCATTTCATTATGATGCATGAGTTTTATATAGAAGCTTTTTAATATATCTTAATATTTCAATTATAATTTACCAGAAGAACGAGTGACTGAAAAAAATAAGCAACTTTAATTTGACTTTTGGTTTGATTTCAATGTTGAGCCAATCCGACTGAGAAATGGAAAGCAATTTGATAAAATAATAATAGTACGTCTGCAAGGGTATTAAACTTCGACGAGCCGAAGTTGGCTGTTCTTTCTTGTTTCTTGTTCTCTGTTTTTAGATTTTTCTCGAATTGCGGCACAAACTACAGTCAACGAAATAGGTATAAAGGTCAGGTATTATTGCATCGGCTTGAGCGCGGGCAATTCATGAATTGTTTATGTAAAATACGATAGTTTTACATTATCTATTGTAAACCAAACATTTTGATATTTCAAACATTTCAAACGGTGAACGGTGTTTGGCGTTCGGTGTTTGGTGTTTGGTTTAGGTTCATCTAAAGGCATGAATTTGACGGACGCTTTTCGTTTTGGCACGGATTTAGCTCACGCGCATGACGCATCGACATGAAGAGAAGAACGGTACAAATTTGAAAAAACAAATGGTAAACACATAGTTGAGAAACACAGAATAGTTGTTGTTTTAAATAAGATGTTTTTTTTTTTTTTTAGTTTTGTTTTTAGTTTTTGTTTTTTTATATAAGAGATGCGTCCCGGCAGAACTGCCACAGATATTTACACAGAGAGAGAGAGCTTACCTCGACCTTGACCTCGACTTGGAGCTCAACTTGGACTTGGGCCACTTGCTGTCGTTGGACCTTGAGCTGGACCTGTTCCTGTACTTTTCGGTTGAACCCGGAGCATTGCATTTCATCTTCATGTTCACATAGCTCTCGGTTCACATTAGCTTGAAATTTTGATATTTCTGATATTGGGTTGCGTGGAATTCTTAACTACTTCTAAGTTGGCAACAAAATGTTGTCGTTGCTTATTATTTTGGACTTTGTTTTTTTTAGTTGATTTTGTTTTTGTTATTTTATTTGTGAAAGCGTTTGATTTAAGTTGAGCGTTTGCTGTAGATGCGAGAAGCGATTTGAACATAACAGGAAAAACAAAGCAAACAGCAGCGAGCAGTGGCAAATGGGAAATTGGCAAAAGCTGTTTTGCCATTTTCATTTTGAAAGTACTTGAGAAATGTGACGAACTTTGCTGTAAGTTCGGGTGTATATATATGTATGTGTGTGTGTGTGTCTGTGTGTGTGTGTGTGTGTGTGTGTGTGTCTGTTTGGCTGTGTTTATTTGTGTGCGAATGAAAGCCTTGGTCTTGAAGTACAACAACTGTGAGCCAGAGCCGGGCATCATTATGCGCTTGTCAGTGGCGGGAATGGCGAGTGATGGATAATGTTAGAATAGCGAGAGAATAGTCAATAATTTGGTTAGCATTTAGATATAAACCTGAGCATGATGGCAGATAATGTTTTGTTAGTTAAGTGCGAATAGTGAAGCAATTCGAGTGGTAAGCAGCTCTTGTTAATATTAAATTAAGCCTAATGGCTGATGATCATTTCAAGTGATTGCTAAATGGTGTATAAAGCGAGTAACGAGTAAAGATCTACAGACTTGCTCTGTGTGACCCAATATCATTTGTGTTTAAAAATTAATGATTGATTACAGACTATGTGTAGAGTCTCAATTTTTGATTAGAGAGTGGCTCCTAATGAGAAGTCCACTCTCGTTGCTACCCTTTTGATGTAAATAGCTGATTTGGTAATGCAAATCAATAATTATTTTATATTCTCACCTCGTGAACAATGACAGTATGAGCGATTAGATGGATCGATTATAATTGTGGTTTTAATATTGTTAAGTGCCAAAGAGTAATACATATGTATTTGTACTCTTACATGTAAGTGAATTCGCTTGAGCAGTTCACAACCATTAAGTAAATTCACTACAAGAACTAACTAACTAGTTACGAGGTACTCGTTGGTTTTTGGATATATTCATTTCTCTGATGGACGATTTCAAGTACCCAAGTCCCAGCTTACAGTTAATCCATATACACTTACGTACGAGGGCCAATTACTGGCCGCACTTACCTTCTCGGTATCGAGACCCTTGGTCATGGCCCATGTGGAGACGACATAGTCCATAACGCGCTCACTGAGCGCCTTGGGCACCTCGTGCAGCTTCATGAACTCTCGCACATTGTTGAGCATGTCGTGGTACTTGGCGGTGGCCGATGTCATTTGTTGTATGATGGTCGTCACATGACCGAAGATCGTCGCGTACAACAGAGCTATATATGTAGGGAGAGAGAGACACGAAGAGAGAGAGACACAGAGAGAGAGAGAGAGAGAGAGTTTGGCATTGAAAATAAGCGAACGAGTTGAGGCAAAAGATTCGTTACACATTTGGACACGCAGAAGTAGCGAGACAAGTGTACTCGTTATGTTTTGTGTCGTTGTGTCGCAGCTGTAGCTGTAGCTGTATGTGTGTGTGTGTGTGTGTGTGTGTCTGTCTGTGTATGGGTCTGAGAGTAACGCTTACAATATGCCAACTAGTTTAGACAATGGCTATGATGTTGTTGGTTTTAAAGAGAGCGTGTCGGAAATTTGTAATCGCTGCAGATGAAACGCGCAAGTGCGCAGCTAGAACGGTAATAAATGCGACGAATTGGACGAGCGACATACAGAGAGAGCGCGAGCGGAGTGAAGAGACAAAGAGAAAGCGAGAGTGACAGAGAGGGAGGGAGTGAGACAAAGAGAGCGAGAGGGAGACAGAAAGAGAGAAAGAGAGAGAGAGAGAGAGAGACAAATGGCTTTTGTACATTATGCGAACGCACGCAGTGATTTTGGGCTGTGAGGCTCAAGCACTGGTTTTTGTAGGGTTAATGGTGCGTATGCGCAATATACTTTAGAAATTTGTCTCTTGAGTTTATAGTAGGGCGAAATGGATGAGGAGTACGGGAATTTTGTGTGTGTGTGTGTGTTGTATTTTGTGTTTATTGTCTGCAGTTGTTACAATTATTAAACACTTAAACACCGATATCAAAAAAAGAGAACAACAAAAATGAACATAACATCAATTAGAACTCACACATGGCGACGAACTGTGCAACTAGGAGCGTTTTCAAGTATTCGGGGTATACGAAAAAAAAAAAAAAATATGTAAAGAATAAGTGTTAACTATCATAAATCGTTTTGCTTTTTGCTCGGGATGGCTGCTGTGGGTGTTGTGGGGAATCTGAATAATGGCGCTATCATATACATGTATGTATATATGTATGTAGATGAGTGGGTCAATTCGATTGCGGCTAATTGTGATTGTCTTATGTCTTTGTCTGTTGGCTAAACCAATTCCAGCAGTTATTAGTTCTAGCGGCACTCATTTAGTGTCTAGCTTTTCAATGACAGAGTATTCAAAAGCGTTGCGGGGGCGTGAGTTTTGAGAAACTTTGGACGCGGCAACGGAACGTGTTTGGACACAGCACCTGCAATGATCATCATGCAGATGGTGAACACCTTCTCGTTGTCTGTCTCCGCTGCGACATTGCCGAAGCCCACCTGTGAAAAACAAGAGTAAAATTTGCGCATTAATTGCTTGAATTTAAATATCGATGTTTTTTTTATTTTTATCAACTTTCTGCGGCCCTTCGCTGGCCCCAACTTACCGAAGTCATGCAAGTCATTGTAAAGTAGAGGGCCGTCACATACATGCTCTTCCTGGAGGGACCGTTGACGAGCTCGGGGCCCGTATCATTACTCCATATGTATGAATATGGTGACTGTGTCACATTTGCCAGCTTCCACAGCCAGCTATATTGGATCTAAAGGGGATCAGGCAACGTTAAGCGGCCAGAATTCTGGAAACTGTGGGAGTTTCCGAGCTTACCCCATTATCCGCATCGCTGCGCCCAATCGAGTACCAGATGCAGGCGAGCCAGTGTGCAACCAGCATATAAAAACAGAGCAGGAGTATCAACATGGCCGCACCATACTCCAGATAACGATCCAGTTTGCGCACCACTCGGCCCAGGCGCAGCAAACGCACCACTTTCAGGGCGCTGAACAGCGAACCGATGCCATCCTCGTCGCGATCGAATGCATTGAAGACATCGTAGGGCAGGCAGCTGAGCAGATCGATGATGAACCACGATTTCAGATAGTTCATGCGTATAACCTTCGGATCACTGACCACCTCACCGCCGGGGCCCACAAAAGTGGTGTGAAAGTTCAACACTTGAAAATAATAGGCAGACCTAAGAACATATGCATGTGTAATGGCTTAGCTTGGATCTTACCAATATCTATAAAGAAGATAACATCCACAATTGAGTCCACAACGAGCAGGGAAACATCCTCTGAAGTTTTATTTTTAAACGCTACATTGTATGGCACCTGTAAAGCGACACAAGCAATCAGCATTAGTCACACCAACTATCAACTGACAAGCAAGTGCAGATTCAGTTCCAGCTCCAGCTACGTAAGACCTTCAGGTCCTTTGTCAGTCAGTGGCCAAAAGTAAGCGGCTTAGTTATTGTTGTCTGTGCAACAGTTTGGCCAGCCAACGTTTTGCTGCTATTATTGTGTTGCCTTTAATCCTTAACGTTGCTTCCCTTTCAAGTGGCACGCTGCAAGCGTTCTGCCCCAGACCAGACTCTTTCTTCCTTCTTGCCACCTTCCATCTGCCATCTCCCACCTTCCCCCTTCCACCTGGCACCTTCCACATTCCACCTTCCATCTTCCATCTTCATGCTCATTTTCATCTCCACCTCTGGGCGAATATTAATTTAAGCACATAAAACATATAACCACCGTCTGGCAGACATAGAAGCAGACATAGACGCAAACATAGACCCTGGGAGCCCAGACCTCTGAGACCTCCCTGCAGACCTACATCCCTCCCTCCAAAGACGCCCCCACTCCGACCCATCTAGGCACTTTGCCATGTAAATGTGAGCACTTGTGGCAGGCCATGTAAGTGTCAGTGAGACGAGACCATTATCTGATTTCTTGACTTGTACTTGCTTTTATCTGGCGAATGGGTGAAGAGCACTTAATGCAATCCCCACCTTCAACAAAACGTCGGCTTGTTGGGGCTTGTTATGGTCGGGCGTGCAACAGCAACAAGTACCAACGAAAGTGGCCTAACGAGGCCAATTCACATGATTGCCACACGGATGTGGCAAACATTTAAGTACCTGCAGAAATTATTTTTTTCCATTTACTGTATTGTCGTTGTTAATATTGCTCATTGAGGTGGGAATAAGTGACTCCCACTGGGAGTTCAATATGGAAGCAAATATGCTGGCACCTTTCACCTTTCATGTGTTCTATCAATCGACTTATAAGCAAATGTTTAAATGCTTAAGTTGGCTGGCAGCCACTTAGCCGAGTCAATATAGCCATAGTTCGACTGTGTAGCAGCTCTTATTTTTTTGCACCCATGTTTTTAATAAGTTTTGGAGCTGTCTTGTTGGCATTTGGCATATATCTTTTTGAAATATATTAAAATAACTTGAAAGGCAATTATTTTATTTACACAGCCTAAAATACCTTGGAGGTGTATTCGTCAGAATACGAGTCTTTGAAAGTGGCATATCTGGTCTCACAGGCTGGCTGCAACGCATTGGGCTGCTGACTAACTTGACTGAATTGGCTATTAAATGTAAGTGAAATTGAACTCGTTTGCCTGCCAAACAGTTTGTATCAGTTTGATGGCATTTTAAAGGAGGCTGGGCTGGACTGGGAGGCGAACAAGGTAGTTGGCCAAGCATGGAGTATTCCGCTGCCCCGTTAATATTACGCAGGAATAACTCCGCTGCGTCGTCAATATCAGCCGGTGAACTCAGCTCCATGTTCAAATTGACAAGCTGCTCCAACCTCTGCCGGATTCGGGTGATAGAATAATAGAAAGAAAAAATATCAACAAATATAAAAAAAATATAAATAACAAAAGTAAACATAAACAATTATAATACTTGTAAACAAAAGTTTAAAAAAATAGATAAAAAGATACAAATCTATAATCAGCTGACCCCGGAAATGCCGAGGAGCGACATCATAACTGAGAAGCTTTATTTACCATTCCCAATAATAGAAAGAAAAAACATCAACAAATATAAAAAACAAATGTAAATAACAAAAGTAAACATAAACAATAATAATACTTGTAAACAAAAGTTAAAAAAGACAGATAAAAAGACAAAAAGATAGACCCGTATTACCTGCTCGAAGCCAAAAACATTTGGGAATTACTTCAATGAGTACGTTGAACAAAGCACGACAAAATATGCAACACTTTTTTCTTCTATAAATTGTCATTGCGTCTGGCAATGCAAATTTCAAATGGGAATTACTTCAATGAGTACGTTGAAAAAAGCACCACAAAATATGCAACACTTTTTTTCTATAAATTGTCATTGCGTCTGGCAATGCAAATTTCAAATGTAATTTTATTTTATTTTATTTTATCGATAACTTTGCACGTTCTGCGAATGGAAATCGATTTCCGAAAAAAACAACAATTGGTTCTTGGATGGTTTTAGTACTTGGGCCAACCGGTGGAACATTTGCGTCAATGGGAGCAAGTCTCAGCACTGCACGTTCGCAGTGGTAATTGTCCAACTGTCCGACTCAACAACACGGTCATACCTCAGGAGAACCATGTTTGCTACCTGGGTATGTTTTTGAACAGGAAACTTAACTGGCGCAAACACATCCAGATCACTGCAGCTGCGTGTAGATCCAAAAAAACGAAACTCAACTGGTTGCTGAAGCCATCAAGCAAACTCAGCTTGAGCAACAAGCTGCTGGTGTACAGGAGCATCATCATGCCTACATGGACATATGGAAAGCCATTCTGGGGCACAGCCGCAAAATCCTGGATTAATCAAATTCAAGTTTTGCAGAACAAGGTGCTCAGAGACATCTCTGGTGCTCCACCATATGTGAGCAACAGAACTCTGCACAACGACTTCGCATTACCGACAGTCAGTCAACAAATCAACAGACATACAAGTCGGTATAATGACCGTTTGCACAACCACGTCAACCCTTTGGCCTGCACACTTGGGTCAAATACAACTCGCAGGAGGTTGAAGCGCCTCCACACCAGCGACCTCTGGACTGTAGGGCGTTAAATTAATGTGCCACAAATGTAATATTTGATGTTATTTATTAACTGCTAAAACCTGTTCTATGTTTATGTTATAGATTGTAATTCACTGCTATTATTCATTCTGTTCCAAATCAATGTTTTATAGCCTTTGAACAGGTTGATTAATGTTTAAAATATAACTGTTATATATAAAAAAAAAAAAAAGTTTGATGGCATAAAAGTGGTCGGCGCTGTGCGGTGCCAAAGTTGGGCGCAGTTGGTGCCAAAGTTGGTAAACGGCAACAAAATGCGATGAGGCCAAATTGCATTAAAGAATAACAAAAGCAATGAAAACCGATTGCGTAACAACAGCAACAATGAGCAAACTAACACAGCAAAAGCACAACTTTCGGTTCAAACTCTCTGGAGGATGCAGCACATACACACACACACACACACACACACAGGGTGTGTGTGTTTTTTTTCTGACGGATGTTTGTGTGTGAGGTAAGCTGTGCTGAGCGCAATTTAAGCGAAATGTTAACATCTTGTTGACGGAAATAGGCACAATTCGAGTAGACAACCGAGGAGACAACAGCTGCTCTGCTTTGCGGCGTGCGGCATGTAGCATGTGGCATGTGGCATGTAGCATGTGGCATGTGTGTGGTTACGCCTAAATAGCCAGACCAGACCCATATCGTCGTTCCAGAAAAACAAACGAGCTGGCAACGGGATTATGCTCAGGCCCCAAGAAAGGAAGCAGCAGACTCTGTCTGCCGCTGACTGAGCTGACAAATGTCCCTCTCCGCAAAAGGGGCTGCCCTCCTCATCCACTTCTTGTGACAAAATGTAAAATGTGTGCAAATAAAGTTGATCTTTATATATGGTTTTGAATGCCTTTGCTAATCAATAACAGAACCGTATTTGCCTCTGCTGTACTAACTATTTATGTACGCACACTGGAAAGGTTTACGCCTGTTGATAGTAATGAAATCCATTTGAGAATACGATCTGGGTGCATAATGATATATCGACTAGGCTGATTGAGAATATATATACATATATATATATATATAGACATCTACTACTTCTTTTAGTCTGTTACGCACTTTTGCACAAAGCCATTATATGATTTGAACTTTGAACTTCTTTAATGTGTTCCGGGTATAAAAAGATTGTGGTCGAAATTTGATTATTTGAACTTACCATGATGGCGGTATAAAATGTTAAACACAATATAACCCAGTCCCAAATTGCTTTAAATGCACAATAATGCAAGAGTATGTGTGGCGGCGTCTTTGGCGCTTCCTGTCTATACTGTGGCATAATATCCGCACTCAGTGACATCATCTAAACAAATGGATTCAGATAGATGAATGTTAAGTGGGTTTTTAGTAGTTAAGGCAGAGTAGTTCGGGTATATTGGCAATCTTACATGCGCCAGATTCGACTGCTTCGTTGGATCCTTGAGCGTTGGCAAATGGGCGCTGAACTGGCGGCTGCGTGTTACGGATCGGGCCAGTTTGGCGAATTTGGAGAGACCTAAAACTGGAAGGAATAGATTAACTGCTACGATATGAATGGACACGCACAGTAAGGAACGAAAGACAAAAGACAAAAGACAAAGAAAACAAAAAACAAGAAAAAAAAATAGAAATAGAAATAGAAATAGAATAGAATAGAATAGAATAGAGAGACAATTAACAATATCCACAAGTAAATGGCAAAAGATACAAAGAGGCAAGCCATAAGTTATTGCATGAGACACATACATATATAAGGAGTATATGTGCGATCAGTTCAAGTACATATATGGCATATATATACGAGAATTATACAGTGCGTGTAAGCGTGTGTGCGTGTGTGCATTTTGTTGGATATCGGGAGTATGTGGGGAGAAACAGAGACAAAAGAGAAAGAGAGAGAGAGAGAGAGAGAGTGAGAGAGAGAGAGAGAGTAAAACAGTAGAGTGATGTACAGTTTGGTAAAATATTGACAGAAACGAGACAGAGAGAAAGAGATAGGCAAATATAACGAGACAGACAGAGAGAGAGACAAATAGTCAGAGGAGGGGAGTGTTGTGCGTATGTGTGTGTGTGTGTGTGTTTGTGTGTATGGGTGCAGCCGATTCGTTGATTTGATGATTTAAATCAATTTGGAGAATTGGCGCTGGCAGTTTTGCTGGGTATAGCGATATGATCATTGCTATATATAAAGACATATATGTACATATAGAGAAATAGTGATAGGAACAGGGACATGGTGGGGCTGTGTGTGGAGCACAGGTCTGGCGCTACTTACCACCTTTGGTATCCTCGCTGTCGATGGGCTGCTTTAGGGCCGTTATATCCCGAAACGTCAACAAAAATAACACAACCAAATCCCTTTCGTTGCGAATGGGCGCCACCTGAAGCAGCAGCCATAGCGGCGTTTCTGATCGTTAAAAATTTGGACGAGAGAATTATAGAAAGAAAAAGTGTAACAGAGAAACAGATAGATAGAGAGAGAGAGAGAGAGTGGAAGAAATGTAGAAAGATGATCATTAGTGAGAGTATATAAGATCGTAAAACACTTAGTTATACCTTGTACCGCTTAATAATTCAAGTGTACCTAAAAGTTCTAGAAATTTTTATTCTTGGTTAAAAGCCAACATATAAAAATGGCTCCAGAAGTGTTTTATAACTTCCAAGAGTACGTGCAATAAGACCACATAATCATAAAACGAGATTGTGGTGAATAAAAATGTTATTCCGACAGCAAAGTGGCTTTTTTATTGCATTCTTATTGCTAGCGAGAAAGAGACCGAGAGAGAGAGAGAGAGAGGGAGAGATACAGAGTGGTTGTGCGCCGGAGAAAGGCACAGAATGAGGAGGAAGCTTTTGAATGTATCTAACTTTTACTTAAGTTTCGTTTTTCAATAATTTTTTTTCCTCTCCTTGATAAAACTACTCGTCGCCCATAATCAATACTTAAAGCAATATATTCTTTTAACTCATAGTATTTGAAAGTGATTTGAAAGCATTTTGTTTCCTTGTTATTAGTTTGTCTCTGTTTGCAAGACAATCTCCTTATCTTTATATAAATGCAAAACTTCTTGCAATCATTTAAATTGTAGTTGAATTGCTTATTTAATTGACTTTTCTGACTGGGATTTCCTAACTTAAACGTCTCTTTCTGCCATAGAGTGAGTCAACTAATTCACATGATCTTAAATGGATCTTAATCTAAATCTCCTTAAGAATCAGTCGTATCAGTTGTATAAGTGCGTTTCAAAGGCTTTTTAACGCATTTAAAGGCATTCAATGCGAAATAATATTCGAATCGAATTGATTGTACAGTTGTAGAGCTTTGTTCATAATTAATGATAATGATAATGCAACATGTCAAAAGACCTTATCTGAAAACAGTGCATCACTGTGCAATTTATATGCCTTTATGTGACCCAACTGCTGGTTCAGCGCTGCAATTCACGCAACGATAATCGAATTGTAGTTGCAATTGCACTGTATTGAGGTCACAGTACACAGTCGGATAGGCAGACAGACAGACAGGCAGACAGACAGAGACAGAGACAGAGACACAGGCAAAACACGCATGAGTACAGTTTGGCACATTGCAATTACGGAAATTACGCGAGCCGTTAAAGTGTTGCGTCGCCCCCTCCCTGCCAGCTGCAAAATGTGCTATGGAAAATTAAACGCACACACACATAAGCACTCACAGATACACAGATACACAGCGACACACGCACACACACACAGTCAACCCTTTTCTATCTGTCTGTCTGTTCAATTAACAATAATTGCAATTCAATTTGCATTTGCAACACCGCTGACCCGCGTGGCGTATGCGCAATTGTTGTTCTGCCAGCCTGCGGATTGTTCGCGCATGGCTGCTGCCATTTTGAAAGCATAATTATTGACTAATTTTATGCGCAGTTTGTTAGCATTTCCGCTGGTATTTCCGCTTCCATTTCCGCTCTCTCTTTAGTCGAACCATGCTAAAAAAAAACAGACTATATCCATATTATCCCATACATATGCTCGAAAATATGTTATTTTTGGCAGCTGTTGGCATAAACAGCAATAGTAAACGTATCCAGGGCGCCCCAGAGACACCTGTCAGCCAATTCAATTTGCCCCAATATCGAATTGCCGCCACATGGCGCCTTCCAGCCTCCCTAACAACCTGCCGCCTTGCCACCTAGCCGCCTTTTGTGGCAATCTTCTCGCTTATCCCGACACTAGGTCACAAGAGCAAAAGAAAACGGAAAAGTAGCTAATAGAAATGAAAAATGACAAGCAGCAGCAGCCAACTACCCTCCGCCACCTCACAGAAAAAAAAAGTAAAATAAGTAGCAAAAAAATATGAGTCAGCTGTAGTGAAAACCTTATTTGGACGGAGATTCATCGATTCACTACTTGCTTATCATTTCAAATAACATAATTATCACGGCTATAACTTTTATCGAGTTTAGTTTGTTCTAAGATCAACCTCGTCCTACTCTAAGCAGAACAAGTCATGGCTTTCATCGCATCCAATGCTATAAATTAAATCTTCTTAGCTATTTATGTTTATCTGGCATCAGTTCATTGAATGGCTTTGGGTTTGTCAGCAGCATTTTAATGTCGATAGGAATTCGAGAAACCTACTCTGTAATTAGTCATTTTTGGCGAGTGTATAATTTATGCGATGTAAAATTCAAATTGATTAGTTGAAGCTGATTAGATAATTGAAACTTTGTCTTTGGAGTCTTTTGATTCGGTCCATGCATAATGCAAAAACATTGATTGTTACACGCCTACAAATTCGGTTCACACACACACACACACACACACACACATACACACACACACTCGCTCACAAGCACACATAAACATATTGAAATTGATTTATGCATATTAGATGATGATGGCATCCAGTTGTTAAAGCTGATATATATACATATATATGTATACGAGTATATGCAGATTTGCTATTACCATTAAAGTTAGTACCTTGGGTTTGTGCCTTGCCAAACTGCGATAGGGCGCAGCCACATTGTACATCTGTAAATTGATACCCGAAGGCGTTAATCCGTTATAATTGCACGATTCAGCAGCGAATTGAGTTTCGAGCCAATTTCAACTAGCAACAATTTCAATTACATCACCTGGCATATAGGGTTGCAGAGCTGTGGATTGGGGCTGATGATGAGTGTGAGGGTCAGAGTGAGAGTCAGAGTCAGAGTGAGAGTCAGGGTGAGAGTGAGAGTGAGTTGAGGGTCTGCTTGATTGATGGGCGCCACTCAAAATTGTTGCGCTACCTCAATTTGTTTGCATTATACAATGGCAACGGCTGACGCTGGCAACAAATTAAAAGCAGGTAGCGAATATATAGTAGCGAGTGGCGAGTAACGAGTGGGATAAGCATGGCATGAATTATATGGCTTAGAGTTGGGGATAGGTATGTTGGCTGGCTACACGCAAAGTGCAACAATTTATTATGGGGTAAGGGACTTTGCATAAATCCTAATCAACCCCAACCGAAACCAGAACTGACGGCTACTTTGAGTTGGGTAACTGTCCGCTCCATGACACTCCAACGATTAAACATAGTCAAGCTATGCTAACTGATTGTGCTAATATATGTAGTAAACTTTAATATTACTGGCAGCTATAGGTAGCGTAAGAGATAAATACACATATATAAAAGAATTTGTGCCTTCTCCAATATATACTCACTGTTCTTTTTGTACAGCAATATTTCGAATTGATCCTGCTGCTGATTTTCCAGTGTGTATTCCAGTCGTCCCACCGTCTCCTTGTCTGTCAGCTCGCCGTACATGAAGCCGCATCTGTATTTTATTTATTTATTTTTTTGTTGTTTTTTGGATGGGTGGGGGGAGGTGTGGATGACATAAGAGCAGAATATCGCACATATACGAGGTATTATTCTTGATTAGTTTGAATCTGTAGACAGAGGCATATTAAATACACACACAGACACGCACAACAACACACACATAAATACAAATTATATTACATATATACATAATGATTATAAATAATATAATTAGAGCATGCAAAGGAGACCAAAAAACACAATTAAATGGTTTGGGGAGCAAGTTGCAGACGCCTTCTTACCTGAATGGGGATGAGAACTTGGCCTAAGCTATAAGAGCATGACTTCTCTTTTTGGCGATGCTCTTTAAATCTGTATCGCTTTACGTTTCTTAAAGTCAGCGAAGAAAATTAGCTAAAGATCTAAGACTATGCCAAATAAATATAATCTAATCAAAGTCTGAAGAAGGCGAGTGACATTATTCGACAACCGATGCCAGGACTCTATTTTTACACAAAAATGTATACAGCCCAAAAATAGTTCTCGATCCAGTTTGAATAATGAGCGTTTGTGTTTTTATTTCACTGGCATACTCAGAAATCGCGTAACTACTTTTTTTGCTTAAGGCTTTCACTTTTTTACTGCACATTCATAAAATAAAAAAATATATTCGATTTGAATAAAAATTAAATACCGATGAGATCTTGTCAACGTGTATAAAATGGTAGTCATGCAATTTTCAACCGAATATTTCAGATTGTTAAATAAGAAGTCGGTTCATAGCTTTTCTAATTCAAAGTGTAAGTTTACAATTCTATTGCGATAAGTATATCTAGTGTCTCGATTTCTTACCTGATTTGCATTTTGCATAGCTGCAAGGGCGAGCTAGCCAAACATTCTCAGAAATTAAAATAAGCTGGTCAAACATTCATTTGGGGCTGCATATTTAGTTAAACGAGCATGTCGAAAGCTAAGGATGCAAATTCCCAGAAGCTTCTCTCTGGATACCAGATACTGGCTGCTTTTGCTAATGACTATGTCATATTTTAATAAACAATGCAATCAAGTGATTTCTCGGAAATTAACGCAAAATTTGAAGAGCCGTCAAATTAGCTTGCTATTCTATTCTATTGTATTCTAGATTTCTAGGAATTTTTCGATGCCCTCTCAGAGTGGTAGAAACTGTATGTAAACCTGGATATACTGAAAACCTTAAACAAAGCTCTTTATAAAAAACTATACTGAAAAATACTAAAGAAAACTCATGCTGCTTAGGTGTTGACATTTGCCTTCCGAGAAAATAAGTGTATATGAATAATATTTCTGAGCCATTCAGAGAAGAGAGATTACATTCTGGTCCTGTCCTCTAACAGTTGCTTCATTTAAATGCAAGCTGAAGTCAATTCATCGAATGCAATTAGTTGAGCTTTTACAAACATGTTCCTAGAAATGTATTCATACTGAGTTAAGTTTGTAAATGGACTGATATCTGATTTAAATTTGGTTTTAATTGGATGCCATAGAAAACTCTCTCTAATAGATTAAACTTAAAATAAAACCAGATTATTTATTTTTTTGCGGAAGTATAAAAGCAAAGTAAATTTAAATGCAATAAATTCTTCATTTATCAGTTGAATTTGAGAAGTAACTGTTTCCGTTGATAGATTATATGAGTTAATGTAGAAAATCGAATAAACAAAATAATTTAAAGGCAGTGAATCCATAGAATACAATGCATCACATAAGATTAAAAAATATAATGAATTCCTCGAAATAATTTTCTTTAATATAATAATTGAGTTTTGCATAAGGCCCAGCCCGTCCATGTATGTATGTATGTAGTGTATGTATGTGTATGACAGATAACAGATCAAAGTACTCAAAGTGGCCACTCCTTTGCAATGTCAGGTAATATGCCAAAGTTGCCTGCCTGCCTGCCAGCGTGCCATTAATTTTGGCCACGTTGACACCGACCATGGCAATGCTGGCAAGCACGAGTGATGATGGAAATTACCATATCGTATGGCACATCTTTATGCTATGGGCTATGGGCTACTGGCTACTGCCTACTGCCTACCGTCTACTGGCTTCTGTCACAGGCACAGGCACAAATGCACAAGCAAAAATAACTTGACAGCCAGCCAGAGCTGGAGCGAGACCAAGAAGAAATATAAAGTGAAATGAAAAGTAGAAGCGTTGTCAAGGCAGCGCACGTGCGAAGAGAAATAAAAAAATGTGTTGCATGCTTTTAGGGCGCGCGCGAAAATATGCAAAAGTGGCCAAGCGCTCAAAATGTAAATGAGAGCGATTGTAACAAGAGATGTGGAAGAGAGTGCAAGAGCGCATCAATTGCAATGACGTCAGCAGTCGGCAAATGGATGGAGGTGAATGCGAATGCGAATGTGAATGCGAATGCAAGAGAAGACACAATAAAAACTGTTAATTTGTGTTTGGCGACCGCCATTGTTGCTGTTGCTGTTGCTGTTGTGGTTGTTGTTGTTGTTCGCTCGTTCCTATTGCAGTTAGACGAATAGTTTATTTTCTATTCTTTTTTCGGTGCTTGTGCATGCGTGTGTGTGTGTGCGTGTGCTTGTGCTCGTTTGTATTTATTTATGCCATGACAAAGGTTCAACAAACTGTGACGACAACGGCAACGGCAACGGCGACGCTGTTAAAGCGCCCAACAACGTCACAAGTAAAAACGCAAAGCGACTCATTTCCGCTCCGCCGGCCATTTTGTGCAATGAATAGTTTTGATGTAGAAGAGTATCTCTATACAGCTGATACATATACATATTTGGCTATATAAATCTATAAATACAGTGGTGGCTCGCAAGCGAGAACGATATAGTATCCTATGTGATTCGCAAAGCTGCATTAATAATTGATTACGATTAGGAATGAATGATTCTGATTTTCAAAGTATCATCATTTAAGAATCGTATAACTAAATTGATCGAACTTCAGCCAGTTGTAATTTTCGAGCATTCACTGTACGTTTAGGTGTGTGTGTGTGTGCACTTGGATTTGTGTCTAGGACAAGACAAGCATAAAATTTGGGTTGCAAGGCAGGCTACACAAAAGCGAGAATAGGTTTCGACGAGAGGAGGGGGCTTAGCCAAGAAGGCGCTGATTTAGGCTCCACTCAATAGAGTCTAAACTAACAGCAGGTTGGTCGACTAACTGGGCGGGGTGTGCAGCTAAAGGGCGCCACAAACTGCTATTATGGCAAATTGAAAGAAAGTGCGCGTAGTTAAGCAAACAGCAACAACGACGCCAACAGCAACAACAACAGCAATAAACAAACAAACAGAGAGAAAATGGGAAAAGTAGAGATTTTCTTTTTTTTGGTCAACCTTTTGCTTGGCTTTTCTTTTTGCATGCGGCCACAGATACACATACACAGATACACACAAGCAGACACACACACACACAGTGTCACAAAGTAGGTCAAAGCGCAACAATAAATAATACTCACAAGAGTAAAAGAGACAGCGACAGAGAACAGAGACAGAATAAAGAAAAGAAAGAAAGAGACAGAGGGAGAGAGAGAGAGAGGGAAAGGAAGCGAGAGGGAAGAGCTCGCAACTAAACGCTAGATTGGCGTTACAAAAGTTTGGCCTGACCAAAAAGAAGCATAGAAATAAGAACAGCGACCAGGACGTCGCTAGGGAGGGGCGTGCTTCTGAATGAAAGGGTGGGGCATGGAGCGGTGGGCGGGGGGCGGGGGAGAGGGAGAGGTTCGTGCATGTTATGCATACGCTTTTTTGTTTGGCCAACCGCTGTGGCTAGTTTTGTTCGCAAATTATAAACAATTCGCTGGAGAATTTCAATGTTGGCCTCTGTTACAGTTTGACGGCCACTTGAGCTGGCATCGCGACTGTTGCTGCCCTGCTGCGACTACTGTCATAACAATTTGTCTCCCATTTAGGACCCGCTTGCCAGCTTACATATACTTTTAATATCCATATGTACATAAGCCAAAAACAACACAATATGTCCATCGCATCGCATCGCATCGCATCGATTTCGCCATTATGCTTTTAGCCTCGCAGCTGCTTCCCTGTAGCATACTTTGTGGCGCCGGAGACAAGCGTTCGTTCCATTATACAATAAGTTGCTAAAAGTCTGAGAAGCGCATTAACAGTGGCCACATGTTTTATTATTATTATTTTTTTTAATAGTATTCCATTCTTGCATGCAGCTGGCAGTGAATTTTGCCCACCGGAAGGACATAGTTAACCGGAACTCTGGCGGCTTGCTTTTGCTTTTAATGCGTGCCTAATGCTTTGATAAATGGATAAATGGAGTCCGGCCGTGCAAAGACTAGAGCTATCTTTTGACTTTTGAGTGCTCATAGTGCTCTGACAATCGACTAAGGTTTCAGTCAGACAATGCGCATAAGTCCAGCTCACAGTTTCAGCTTCACTGACAATTGAGTAACTTTGGCAGCAGCTGTGTGTAAATAGACAGCCCAAACTGATGTAAACAAAATTAAAAGTGTGGTTAAAGGTGCAGTTGTTCATTTCTCTTAAACTTCCTTATTTAACTTAACTGATTTGGCTACTGGCAATTCGCTTATAATTCTGGTTGTTCTTAAATGGATCAAATCAAAATTTGCTAAGGACTTATAACTATCGAAAACGATGGAAATTTTTAGGCGACTGCATAAAAACCGAATCAGTCCCATTCTAGTCAAATATTAATAATGTTTGATCTGTAATTGTATCAAATACTTATAGCAAGCTGTAAGAAAAATAAAAGACATGCAAAACGAGTACTACGAAATATGCAACATGAAGGAAAGCTACATTTGATGTAAGAATGAGGGAAAGGTTATAAGAACGACTCTCTGCTTTAGCTGTGTGAGTAAGAAAATGAGAGATACGGAGAGAAACAGATACAGAGAGAGATAGTGAGATAGTGAGAGAGAGAGAGAGAGAGAGAGAGAGAGAGCGCTGGCGGCTGTGGAGCGTGGAAACTGCATGGAGTACAATACTTAGTCTATGTCGATACATATATGCATAAATATATGTAAATATAAAAAGCACGTATAGCATATATATATATATATGTATATATATATATATATATAATAAAAGAATAAAAAAATATATTGAGTAAGAGAGCGCAACAGAGCGAGTGAGTATAAATCGGCAATACGTACACATACCTGCACGACTTCTGCATGACCTCGGCACGGTTGTAGCCGCTAATCTTGCAGAAGGACTCATTGCAGTAGACGATCGGGAAATCGACGATTTGTGCGTTGGCCAATAAAAACGAGCTATCCGCTGTAAGAGAGTAAGAGACAGACAGAGACAGAGAGAGAGAGAGAGAGAGAGAGGGGGAGTTAGAGTTGGTATCACGAACTTTTTATACATAACTGAAACAAATTTGTGATTAGTTTAGATTATTATTTTCTACATTTGCCACAAGAAGGAGGCGTATACAAATTACGAGTAATTGTTTATACTTTTGTTTATAGGACTTTCACACAGTTCAACATCTAGCATTTTTCCCAAAGATGATTCGTTAACGTTTGCCGCGCTGAAAATTCCGCATCATTTTCTTGTATTTTGTGTATGTTTTTTTTTTTGGCAAGAAAATGGGCGAAAACTTCATGTTCCACAACTCTAGCTTAGGACAAATTGTTATTAAACCTAAGTGTGTTGCTCTTTTCGAAGTATATAATAATCAGATTGTGCAAAATATGAAAAACAGTCACAAAAACGGCCTATTGCTCCTCGTCAGCCATTCTATGGGCAACAACAACAACAGCTATGACAGCAGATGCTGGATGTTGATTCCCACAAATCGCTTATCACATTATCCATGCTGGAATCGCCCATTACTGGGCGCAAGTGTCACTTTCGATAATTATCTAAATTGGCCGATATCTGTTAAGAGCAGCGTTGCGCTATGCTTTTGTTGACGCTTGAGCCGATCAGTGTGTCAACTTGTCAGCTTGTCAACTTGTCAGTTTGTCAGTTAGTCAGTAAGTCAGTTATTTAGTAAAGCAAGACGGCGCATCTATCAAAATATTTGCGCGTAATTGCTACATTTCAAATGTTGTCATTCATAATAAAATGCCATTTGATGGCGCAGCTCCCTTTGAAGCCCTGTTTGGTTTGGCTCAGTCAGTCAGACTAATGGCGGTTGCTATTGGCCCAGTCATGTGATTGTTGTTGGGAGATGCGCGGGGGGCGGGGTTGGGGTCAGGTAACATGGCACATGGTACTTGCTACACATGGAACATATGTACGAGTAAGTAAACCACGCGCTGGCATCGCATGGCATCCAAAATGGCATTGCCTGACTTTTTGTTTGCCTTTGGCAAAAGGGACTTTTTGGTTGTTGTTGTTGCAAGTAATTGCAGTGGCACTCACACGCACTCTGTTGCAAATACATGCGAGCTAATTTTGAGTGCAAATACTCGTCGGTAGTTCCAAAAATATAACATCACATTGTAAATGGTTCGAATAGCGTTCAGTTCCAGTCGTTGATGTGTCACAAAAATAACACTTGAACAAATATTTTTGATTAAGTTGAGTGGGAATAAGTTTGTAAGTAGATTTGTGCTCTTCGCAAAAATAATAAAAACTTGGGATCTTACACTTAAAATACAAATTATGGATAGTTGGTGTGGGACAAGTATTTCTCTATATATTTCTCGTTCTCAAACTGACAAACTACAGCTAACAAGTGTAGAAGAAATCAGTAAAGATCGATTGCAGACTCAACTCAATAAATGAACTGAAAATAGTGTAGTTCGTGAAATGAATCACTGGGACCGGTTGCGACAGCTGTAAATTGCAATATTTCGACATGCGACAGTTGAAAATAAGTTGACGTTGGATATCAACTTTATATTTAAATACATTTTATGCTTGGCACTAGCCAAAGGGTTGGGAATGGGAATGGGGATGGATATGGATATGGATATGGAGTTAAAGTGTACTTTATGCCGTGAGCATGGCGACTTGCATGCCAAGCGGACACAACAGGCAACACACTAACCCACATACAAACAGATTTGAATTTCCACATTCACAATTCACGTTTACAACCAATGGATACGAGTCGGTGAGTGCGAGTATAAAAGTGTATGTTTTGCACATGCAATCGCTCGTAGTCAGCAAATGGGCAAATGCATATTTATATGATGCTCACACACACACACACACACAGACACACACTGACACAAAAGCCAACAGACCTGCACAAAACTTTGATTTGCCTGAATTCACGCTTGCGTTTTTACAACGGCTATAAGGACGACAAGTACAACTACAACTACAACAACAAAAACAACAACAACAGCTGCTACTTTATAGTGTCAACAGTGTGCCGCCCAGCTTGCCACGCCCCCGACTCCGCTCTCTGCCGCCCAATTCCCGGTTGTGTTGTATTTTAACATTTCAAAAATCACTTTTTCTAAAAGCACTTTTACTTTTTAGAAATATTTTCTATAATTTTACCATATATTTTTCGGAGATATGAATCAAATAAAGCATTTTTAATTTTAAGAAATTTGATTTCTTTTCAAATATTTCGAAATTATTTCTGAGTATAAGAAAAACCTTCGATTTTCGTTTTAATGCGACTTTCTTTTATACAATTTTGAGGTTAGCAGCGTATTGGCCTCGCTCAGCGTACTCGTCTAACTTATAAAGCTAACTTAAACCGCTATTCCATAAAACTATTGAACTTAAAGAGGCACTCCGCCGCGCGAAGGTAGCTGAGAGTTATGCAAAACAGATAAGTTAATTTAAGAAATAAAGAAATATATCACAACAAAGAAACAAACGCATTTTTCTATTTCCACAGAAGATAAAAAATGGAATGTTAACGAAATAGTTAAGGCCTAGAACACAGATACTGATAAGATATGTATCTAAAATCTGTATAAGATGCAAATCCAAATAAATATTTAGAAACCTTTTTGTTTTACATTCCCAGACACATAAAACTCCAAAATCAGTTTATTTTTGCAAGGCTTAATCGTAGTTATTTTCAAAATTTGATCCGTGAATTCTCGGATTCGTGTCACGAATCGAGGACGTGCTGAATGCTGTTGACAACGAGCTCATCTCTAGCTGTAAAGCTTTGCATCCGAGCATGTTTATTTTGATGGGGGCGCTCAGTCACCCACATAAACCTGAAGGCGTATCGACCTCCTCTCGCCTAGTAGACAGTATTTGTGAGTGTTTGCTTTTGCCATTATGTCAACGTCACCACGCTTTACTGTATCAACTGCCACTCGTAGAGTGGACAAGTGCAAAGTGGACTGCTTTTTGTGGGCGGACATAGTGGGGCGTGGCTGCACCATAAAACTACACACTAGACTACATTATACTATATTCTATATACTATAGTACACAACAGCTAATGCCATTCAATGGCTGATGGCTGGCCGAGTTTTGCAATTTGTTTTGGGTCATTTGACAGAACCGATTTCTTTTAAAGACCCAATGAGGCGGCAGGTGGCACCACATTGATCCAGGTGGAGTTGCTGCCAAATGAACTGTAGATGGGCCACATGCATGCAGACCAGATGACCAGGATACAGACTTTAATGTATAGTCTACAATGGAAAGAGTTCTCTTTTAGCACTCTCCACCTTAATGCACAGCAGCTGACAAACTTCGTATGTGTTCTCTCAAATATTAATGTGACTGAAAGCGCTCTGCGAAGATTTTTGATAAGGCTAGTTTTTGTTTGTGACTGCATAGTTTACGTGCAGTTTGATATTGTAGAATATTTATGTGGATGTAGCTAAATATAGGACGCACTGCATAAGCTTCCCCAATTTTAATAATAATAATAATTATACTAAATATTAAATAGAGTGAAATGTGGTTTTCTGGTTTTGTTGGGAATTTGAGAACTAATTCATCTTTAATATCAATAATCTTGTGCTTTGCTTTAGACTATTTGATTTTAAGACTCCATAGTTTTAGTACTGTGTAGAATATTTATGTGGATGTAGCTATCATCAGCCAGAGTTAGCCGAACTGTGGCATGTAGCTTCTTGAGCTCGGCAAACAAACAAAAGAAACTTGATGTGTGTGTTAGCTGTATTTCTCATGGCACGACACGACACGAGTATAAACATGAACATGAATGTTGTTCAAATGTCACGAGTAAAGCCCAAGTCAAAGGCCAGTCAACAGTCAGTGTAATTAATGCGAATTTGATTTGAAGTAATCCGGCAAAGAAAAAAACAAAAGAAAACAAATAACAGAAAACAAACAACAATAATAAAATATACCTCAACCATTTTAAATACAATAAATTCATCATTAATTAAAGAGATGAAACTGCTGGATGCGCCACGGGGGAAGGAGCGGGGGTGGGGGCTCCACAATGTGATAGCCCAGTTGAAATGTCGCCGGCTACTGCCGCTGCTGATGATTGATGAGCTGCCCCAAGTGCGGGCTCTCTGTATCTCTCTCTCCCTCTCCCTACCTATCTCTCTCTGTCTTTGGTCAACTGGCAGAAGAGTGCTCCTGTAACGCCTTCTCCGCCCTGCACCTTAAGTGGGATGTGGGATTGGTTGATTGATATGGATTTGGTTTTCTGTTTGGTTTTCGTTTTAATTTTTTTTTTGGAATTCGTATTTTGGTTTTTTGTGAGCAGCGCGTAAGTGGTTCTGTGGCTACAGGCTCTCGTCGAGAGACACATGAGAAAACTAGTCCATTAACTAAATACAGCACACACACACACACACACACACACACTGTAAGCACACACGTTATGGCGGTGCAAAAACTTTTATTTCCGCTTGGCCGCTGCTGCTGCTGTCCAGGATCTGCCTGCCTCACCCACTGTCTCACGGCCCCTCCGCTTGCTAGTGCCCTTAGCCATCCCTCCCTCCGCCCCCTTCGGGCACACAACACTTGCTGTTGCTTGTGCTGCCTGTTGAAGCCATTTTGTGTCATTATTTTCTGTGGTTTTGCATTTTCCATCTTGTCGTCGTTTGCCTTTTGTTTCGTGCTTGCCACACACTCATAATAAATACACACACACACAGTCGCACACCACTAGCACACTAACACTAACACACACACACACACACACACACACACACACACACACACACACACACACACGCACAGACAAAAGCTGGATTTAATGACATTAGCGTACGCTTGCCGTTGTTGCCATCTCATTCTGTTTCGCCCCCTAAGCGCGTGCCTTGCAATTGTCCTTTATGCATACACACACACACACACACACACACACACAACACCCACACACACACACACACACAAAGGTGGGCAGTGACAATAGCTAGCTGCTGTAGCCCCCACTTTTTTTGTCCGCTCGGCTGGCGATTAGGCCACAGATTGCCAGCTGGGCATGTCATTTAGCTGCACACCCCCAGCAACTACCCCCTCCCCTTCCTATAGTATGCACAGTCGAGTGCATAAATTTTATTGTCCGAAAAGTATAAAAGAAAAAAATACCTAACCCCTTTTAGCAATGCGATTTAATTACATTACAACGGGCGGAGAGCAGATAAACAGTGCGGTGCGAAGCGGGTTGTGGGGTTTAGTTGCGCATCGGTTCAAGTACAAGCAAAAGTAGTGCACTGGTGAGGGGTTGGGGATAGGGGATGGCGGATGGGGGATAGTAGGCAGGCAGGTGAGGGTTGCAATCCACAGCGACAAGGTAATACTTTGGCCAACAGCACAATAACTCCTTGGGGCATGCTTCAACCGAATTGCAATTCAGCCTCGCAACACCGAACTTTGTCGCACCCGAAAAGCCCCCCTTCCACCTCCCCCAACCACTCCCACTCCCCACAGCCACAATCCACTCGGCTGCCACAACGCCATATGCCCACTTTAGTGCTGCCGCTGTGGAAGTTTATATTTTTACGCGCTAGCCTAATGGCATTTATAATAAACTTCACACACGCTCTCTGCGTATGTGTGTGTGTGTGTGTGTGTGTGTGTGTGTGGCACTTGGCATTGTTATTAAATTTGCATAATTAAGTGCGAACCTGCCCTGAGCTGCGATGCGTGGCGCTACCAACGAGCGTCTCTCTTCAGTTACTTCATTTTTTTGTGTTTCTTTTATTTTATAATTAGAAATTTGAGACAACCAGCGACAAATGTGTTGGGCGGGTGAGTGTTTGTAGGGATACATACAGCTTTCTGTTGAATAATATATGACGTCTTGCTCTGCACACTAAAACACCCACACAAATACTGTACAAGGAGTACAAGTATGGAAAATGTACCAAAATATACGAATCTTAAAATCCTAAACTTAGAAAGCCTTTTTTAATAAATAACTGTACAAAAAGCTTATTTGAAAATCTCTGTTTTTTTTTTTAATTATGTGAACTTATAAGCTATTTAAAATGTTTGTATGTGTGAAATCTTAATGCTTAATAATAAAATATATAAGTAAAATAAGAAAAACCAATGTAAACATTTTGTGTAGACATCAGAAAACAAATAAGAAATTGAAATTAGACTCGATTTTTCTGAATTTTCGAAAATCGACCTCGAATTAAGAAAAGAAAAATCCCAGTTTTAAGAAAGAGACTACTTTCCTTGATAGAAATATACTTTCTGAATAATAAGGTCATTTTCAAAATGTCAGGGCTATTTTTTTCTGAGTGTAGAGTGACAAATAGTTGTAAATTAGTAATATGACTAAACTAAATGTCAACGGTTTAAATATTGTTTTATATTTATCTCCGGCTTTTGGATGTATTTAATACAAAATGTTGAAAACGTGGAAGTCGCCTGTGCACGCCTCGTATGAGTGATATTTGATATGTCAGCATGTGTTACAGCAAACTGTTTGCAGATGAATAAAAGCTTCGTCCGTAGCTTAAAATCAATTTTATTATTTGAAGCCACAAATTCAAACACTTGGCAAATTTTATTTGCGACTTTGTTTTTGATGCGATTGCTGTTGCTGTTGTTGTTGTTGTTGTTCCTTTTACCGTTGCCATTTCGAATTGAAGGTCAATTGTGTTTTCGTGCTGCTACTGCCACGCCCAGGCATCATCCGGCGCTAAGTGGGTTGCTGTTTGCTACAGCCAACGATGACTGGAGGGGGGAGGAGGTGGGCGGATCGTCGGGTCACATCAGAGAGTCATCATTTACATTTGGTAACCAGAAACTCAAATTATTGCTATTTCAGCGTTGTTTGTGTGTGTGGGTGAATGTTTATGTGTAATTGGTCACATCCACACACACACACACACACACATGGGGCGCCATTGGTTTTCATGCTTTGCAGCTTTTGCTGAAGTTTTGTCCTCATTTCATTTGCCTCATGCCTCATTATCATGTGTGTGTGTGTGTCTGTGTGTGTGTGTGGGTGCCCGAGTCTGTGGCTCCATATTTATGCCTTGTTCCACACTGTTCCGCCACAAGCTCAAAAATAGTTGATTGCGTAAACTTTTCGGCTAAAAACAGCAACAGCAAAATTCAAGCAGCAACTTTGAAAATTAGTGCTGCAAGCGTCAGTTATGCGTGCTTATGCGTGTGTGTGTGTGAGTGTGTGTGTGTACTTCTGTGTGGTTATGTATTTGTATGCATGTGTGTGTATTTGTGTGTGTGTGTGTGTGTGCGTGTGCGTGTGAATTGTTGTTCTTTTGCATTTGTTGGCAAGTTTGGCGCGTTGCGTGCAACGAGCGCTCCTTAAACTCTGCAATACTTTAACCAAATTAGGCAACTCACACACACAACCACAACTAAAAATACTCACACACACACGCTGGCACGCATGCCTCTTCGTGTGTGTGTGTGTGTGTGTGTGTGTATGTCTTCTTGTTCGTGCAATGGCTTTCCTCTATTCTGGGTTGCCCTTTCTCTTTCAGTGAAAACTTTTTGGCAGCGACAACTATGAATATAAATCCTTGTCGCTGATCAGAACACGCGATTTCCGAGTGCACGAGTGAGTGTGAGTGTGAATTAGTCAGTGAATGTATTCAAGCATTCATTGAGTGAGAGACTGTCTAAAGTCAGTCTATGCTATAAGCATAAATACAACAACTACTAAGTAAATATCTGTCTTAATCATTGAAAACCTTTTGCAGAACTATTTGTAGCAATAATCATTTTAAGTAGTTAACGGAAAATTTCGAAGATATTATCGTGAAATTTTTGATTAGTAAATATCCTCTTCCCCATCTAGTTTAGTTTCCATCTAACACATATTCCTAAACAGAGATCGAAGAAACTTTGTTTCAAACTAATAAGTAAATGAGATCCTTTCAAATGCTGGCTTAGTATTTATTCTTTCATACACACGCAACCCTTGAGCTATTCATTTAGATTACACTAAGAAGCAATTCAACCGACTCGAGTGAGGACTATTCATAAGCTATAGAAACGTTGCAGCTGTGGCTGTGGCTGTTGCAGCATGACCTTGAGAGTGTAGTTATGGCAGTTATGGGTTGGGTATTCATGAGTGCTTGCACTTGCACTAAGTCTTGCTCTTTGGCTTTTCTGTGGCCTCGCCACAGTCCGGCACTTAGTCATGACAAGCGGACAGAAGACCACATCAGAAATCATTTGAACCCTTCGACCTGCCACTTAGCCCAACCCTTCCCCTCGTCCGCCGCAACAGCATAAACCAAGCCAAGCAAAGCAAAAGCGCCACCAACAACTTAATCCAATTTGATTGGCTTCACAGGCCGGCAAAGAACGTAGCGCCGCATTCACAATGAGAGCCAGTGACACTCTCTCTCTCTCTCTTTCTCTCTCCTGTACTCTCTCTCTCTCTCTCTCTCCTGTACTCTGTCTCTCCCGTACTCTCTCTCTCTCTAGTTTTTTTTATCGAATAAGAAACACCTAACTTATAGTCGAAAATATATTCTCATATTGATCTCATTTCTATCAACAGACGCCAACGAAATTGATCTAGCTTTGTCCGCCTGTTCGGAACTTAGATACTTTAAGCCACAATGGGAAAGATATACATAATAATATTGAAATATGATTTACGTGGTCATCTCGAGAAGGGGACAGTAGTAAGTAAGTAGATAAGTAATAGACAACTTCTATAATTAATGAAAAAGGAAGGCGGTATTTTTAGCTGTCATAGGGTCATCAAATATTATTGGCGAGTTGAGTTTCAGCAAGAATGATCACCACATATTCATGGCATGTCTTGGCTAAGAGATGCCCCCAAGCTTGACTAACATGATGAGTCAAGTATTCCCCCTGTTAAGTCCTTCATTGATCGGCTTAGCACAACTGATACAAGTAATCCGGTTCACAATCAAGCGAAATAAATATGTTGGTTCGATATTCCATACCCTACGATAAACAGATTTTTTCCTATTTGTCGACGATGCTCAAAATATAGACGTTCATCGCTAGAAATTTGAAAAAACGCAGATCCTTCTAGAGTATCCGCTCGATCGTGAAAATATAGAATTTACAAGCAATTTGTCCCACGATCAACCTAATATTAGTTAAGAGTGTTACATGAATGCACTTAGGTCATTAAAAAAGAAGCCAAAAATATGTTTAAAGCGATAATTCGCCTAACGCTTCCAATACTCAATTAGGGTATATCGTAGTCGAGCTCACTCGACGACAGTATTCTTACCGGTTTTACCTTTGTTGCTGTTAATATTTGATGAGCGTGGGGCATTCATAGACCACTCATAATCATGTTGGTTGTGTGCCTTAAATGGCTTTTTGTTTAATGCCAAACGTCGTTTGGGACCCCATCCAAGACTTGCCCCAACCTGATGTCGCCGATGTACAATTATATCGGCAGCGCATATAGATACTATTGAGAAATCCATGTAATTAACTATATGACGTGTCCGTAACTTACACTTTCTGTATGCCAGGACCAATGCGATAAGGTTGTGAATAAGGATGAAGGGTGACTGTGTCACACACAAAGGTTATGGTTCATTTGTGGACAATGATGTTGTGTGCGGCGCAAGGTAGGCAGGTGGATAAGCAGTGTAAGAAGTGATACAAGCGCTGAGGTTGGGGTAGAGCATAAGGGATTAGAGGTAGTGTTATTCACTAAGAGGTTAACGTTCAGTAGTGAATTTGCGTTAGGGGGTAGAAGATAAGCACGGAGAACGAAGTTGAGTGCAGAGTAGGGTAAACAGGTGGATTGACAGCGACAGTGAGTGAACTTAGAATAAGAAGTGATCTAGTGATCTATGAGGTTAGGTGGAGGTGGAGGTGGAGGTGGATCGACAGTGAGGTATCTAAGTGTCTAAGTCTAGCAGTTAAGTTCAAGTGTACTGGGAACCCCTTGCCATCCTTCTGCCACACAATGGTTATTTGTGTGCGTTGACCTGGCTCCGCCGTCTGGAATGTGTGACCATCAAAAGCGCAAAAAGCAACAAAATCTTATGTCCAACGACCCTTTGCGTAGGTGCTAATCATTGCGGGTACTTTGGTCCACATGGCGTATGATTTACGGGGCAATAACCAACTCATTAGCTCGTGTTTCATGTTCTTTTTTTGAAGACCTTCCCGCTCCAAAGCGAAGTCTCCTTGGAATTTACTTAACATTCTGACATTACTTTTTGTAACTTTATTACTGCTTTCGCTTCGGCGACTTTTGACCTTCTTAAGCAAGGGAAGCGGGCTTGAAGTGGAAATGCGCTCGCGGATCAAAGACGCAACCACGTCAAAAAGTTAAGTGTCACAAAGCAAAGTAAAGCAAAGCAAGGCAAAGCAGCGCTAAGGTTACATTCAAAGAACGTTAAAAACAACAGCAACAATAATAGCCACAACGACAACGAAAACGACAACGACAACGGCAACAGCAACAGAAACAACAATAACAACAACATGCAAATGGCATAGCCAAAAGGGGCGACCCATCAAAAAATCGATAAATGTAATGGCAAAACTTGAAGGCAGCCGTTGCCCCGAACCTATATTCGACAGAGCCCAGCCCAACTTAGCCAAACAGTCGTGTAGTCAACGTTAATTTACACGGCGACAGCGAAACAGCAACAACAACAGCAACAATAAAAGCAACAATAAAACACAACAAGCAAAGGAAAATCAATAATTCGCTGGGCTTAAAGCAGGCGAAGAGGGGGTGCCATTGGTCAGGGGGTCAGTGGTTCAGTGGTTCAGTGGTTGAGTGGGTTGCTGTCTTGTTGTGTCGTGTCGTAATTGCAATTGTTAACTGCTGCCTGCGCTTACATTCCCCTTTGCCCCGCACTCCGCCTACTGCACTGCACCCGCAGAGATGTTAAGATTCGCAGGGCTTGTTGCATTTGCTTCAGGGTGGTTTGCAGATTGATTGATTGCTTGACCGTGTCCGAATATGGGCTACGGCTACGGTTACGGTTAAGGAATACTTGAAATACACGCATTCCAATATTTATGTTCAATTGGCGCGCGACCTTTGTCATTACTTGGGTAATCGAAATAATTATACTCGTATGGAACGCAGTTGCATCGCAGCTTGAGGTGCAGAATGAATGAAATATGAGCTAGTTTCGTTGGTTAACCTGACAAAATTGAATTTATTGTGCACTCATAATGTTAATGTTTACTCATTTAACAACTAGTTATTATTTGGCGGGTGGACAAGGGTTATTCAGTTGTCATTAAGTCCTCTTTTGAATGTCAGTCAGATCGCATTGAGTTGTCATTTTCTATTCATTAAATAGTCAATTCGTGTCGTTCCTTTGAACGTTCTTAAGATCACACTCAGTTCTCAGTCTTTCAATCAGTTGCCAATCAGATAACATTCAGCTGTCATACAATACCCATTCACTCCATTCATTCAGTTCATATTCGGTGCTTATTATAATTATGCGGCTGTCATTTCATTATCATTCAAATTGGTATTCAGGTGTCATTCAATTCTCATTCCACAGTCATTTAGTTCGCATTCACTGTTTCATTCACATCTCAGTCAAACCTCAGATTTGGGGGCTATGGTGCAAATAGTAGTCATGAAGAACATTCGACATTTGTTGAAGTATGGTTCTCAGCATGAGCTGAGTTTGAAAATACCAAATAACATTTTTAGCCTTTTAATATTTGCTGAAATAATTTTGGAACACTTGTGAACCGCTATTAAACCGGTTCACGGTTTTTAAGCGTTTCGTATTCGAATTTTAGGTTCTGCTTTGGCTAAGTAAGCTGAAAACAAGCATAAAATTGACCTTTTCTAATTGGTCTAAGTCTAATCACTGACCATTCACGAACAATGTCAATAGCAAGTATAACAACAACAACAACAAGAAGAAGAACAACAGCAGACGCGGCAACAACAACGACAGCAACAACAAACACCAACAAGAAGAACAACATCGAAAAATGATGAGCAAACATTTTGCACGGCAGCAAAATTCACAAAAGCGCAAAATTAGCAGAAAAAAAAAGAAATATAAAAGAAGACTGAGAGGGTAAACTTCAAAGCCAGCAAGTCAAACGAGTGGCTGACACTTTTGGCCACAATATTGTTTTTGCTACTCTTGCTGTTGTTGTTCTTTTTGTTGTCGTTGCTGATGCTGCTGCGACTGGCTGCTGACGAAGATCAAACAGCGCGTGGTCGGAGCGAGATAAAAGTGCGAGGCACACCACAAAGGCGACGACACAAATTTCAAACATTGCCACTGTGCTTTTCAAGGGGCTTGGAGAAAAACACTGAGAATCACACAGAGAGAGAGAGAGAGAGAGAGAGGGAGACAGATATGTGCTTGTGTGTCGCCAGCTAAAAGCTTGGGGTCAGGACACAATTCGGGGCTTGGGCTCAAGCTCGTATTTCGGGCTCAGCATGTGCAAAACTTTTGGCCTCAATTTCAACTTTAATGAGTTTGCAGTAAAAACAACCAACACTAACTTGTCTAGCTCCTCGCATGTGTGTCACCGGCAGCATATCGAATAAGTTGTGCTTCTGGCTGTAAGCCCTGGAGCTAAATAGCCCAAACGTAAGCACAGCGTCAACATAAACTATTAGCTCAAAATTGTTGCCTTTCGAATTACTATGTTTTTTTTAACTTAAGTCTTAAGCCAACACTTTGACAGTCAGTGGAGTCGGTTATACAGTGTTGCATAGCAATTCCCAAATGGGTCAAGCATGAACGAAACTAGCTTGATCAAGTTGGTAAGCGTTGTCCAGTTCTTCTTGTTCCGTTCCCTGATAATGCTCTTGATACTATATATATATACTCGTATATATATAAATCGATATTGCATAAAAAGTCAACTTAGCGAAAGGTGCTTTCAGAACTATGCTAGGCATAAAACCAGTTAATACGCTTCACGTCAATATACGCTGGCCACTGGACTTGGCCAGATAAGGCAGAGTAGACGGCTCAGTGGCTGAGTGGGCTCGTTGATAAGTTTGTTATTATAATAAATATAATGGCCTTAAAGATATTATGAAAATTTTCGCTTTGTTGCTCAGTTTTACGCCAGTTTTGTGGGGGAGGGGTGTGGTGGACGTCGGATGTTGGACGGTGAATGGGTGCGAGCTGTTAATCATGGGCGCCTGCGAGGCTTTTGTTTATGGCTGCAACGATTTGTTAACGTGGCCAGAAAAAATGCCTCCACAAAACCAATCGACCCAAACAAACAGAGCTTAGAGCAGCCACTGGGTCTTCGAGCAGTGGAGCAGGTCACCAGGGGGCGGGCATGATTGCAAAACTGTCGAAATACAATTTTCGAGCTGTCCGAAACGGCACTGACTGCGTATACGTAATGCGGCAGTTCCGTAGCCTCGCGAATGGATATGCAAATTTTTGTGGATGAGATGGGCCAAAAACAAAAAAAAAACAGAAGCGAAAAACACGTGTACACACTGTGCGAAGGGGTTAAAGGGCGTGAGGCGGTTAGGCGGTTAGGCAGTTCACATTTGTTTATCCTTCATTGAATTACAACGGAGGCGAAGTGTGCACAGCGAGTGGGCAAAGTGGAAAACTGCGAAGTAGCCCCGAGCCATACTAAAAAGTATGTTGAAATTTCAGCAAGGCTTGGCCTTTTTCTGCATGTGGCACATAAGGTAAAGATAGCCAGAGAGAGAGACAGAGATGGCTGAAACAGAGTTACGGACTAAAGTATTTGAGATGTGCCGAAACTGAAGGAAAGCATCCAGTTGCAGAAATGCCACATGCCCGTTTTCAACTCTTATATAAAACTTGGAATTTCCTCAACGATTGCCACATTTTCTCACTTTTCAGTTTGTTTTCCCACTCTTTGTTTTTTTTTTGCTTATTCCACTTGTCTGGTTTTGTTTTGGCATTTCCACGTTGGAGACGCGGGGTCAATTTTTCATCCTTCCTACCCCTCACCGCAACATTTCCCTTTCCGCCCGCAAGCGTAATTTGCTCGACTTAATATGCGACACTTCCTTATTTCGCAGTCACAGTCTCTTCATCACTCACATCCTTAGCCTTATCCTTATCCTTTTACCCGCCCACCCAGCATTTGTGCTCTTCTCCATTTTCCTACGTATCTGTGCATTTCCTTTATGGCATTTTCTCTTTACGCTCTTTTTTCACCTTTTTTTGTCGCTCATGCAAAAATCGTGGACCAGCATAAAAAATAGATATATAAAAAAACCGAAAACATTGCGAGGTAGTCGCATTTTCTTTTTCGCAGTTGCTTTCACTACAGTTTACCCCAGTGACTGCCATCAACTAGCTCTCGTCGGTGTCTATCTCTGCCCTTGTCTATCTCCTCACCCGCCATTCCTCTATGACTGCTTTTATTTTGTCGCCATTCACTTTACCCGGCTCCCAAATCCTTTTGAAAAAGGCTTAATGTCTGATTTGGCTGCTGAGTAATCCGCTTTAGACTCGCTAAAGACTCTCTCTTCCCTATGAATATATACATGAAATATATATACTCGTAGATATAAAAAAAAACATGATTATTAAATAATCCCCACCCGTTGCACCCACCTGGCTGACACGTGTCGCCTTGCAAAAGTCTCTCACATGTCACTCGGAAAACCAAAGCAACACTTTTCAAGCAAAAATTCGAATCGGAAAAAAAGAAAAAATGCCTAATTAAACATCAATGGGTTGCTTTTAATAACATGGGCATGTTAGCCTGTCAGTTGTGCTGTCAATTAAAAAAATTTAAATGCCATCCAAGCTAATCATTTTTTGCGACAGGAAAATTACAAGCGGATATTCAGCTATTTTCTCAGACAGCTATTTTCTCAGTCAGTCAGGCAGCGAACCTACAAGATTGTCTCACTAATAGTGAGATCCCGAATAAATTGGTAAAGTGGATTAGGGTAACCATGGAATGGATCCCAGCACACACATTGGATAATCAAATTGCTGACGTCTGGATTGGACTGGAGTCTTTTTGTGCCATAAAAATGCTTACTGCTGGCTGCGCAAACACTTATGCAACCTAATAATTGTGGAGGATGTTAAGTGCAATCTCTGCCTTCAGAGTGACGAAACACTAGAACACATTATGGAGCATAGCCCGGCAATCTGAGGCAGACTGAGACTCCAAGATCAGTGAGCAGCTCCAAGATCATTGCGCTCCTGCAGCTGATAGGACTGGACCAAGAGCTTTAGCTTATTTATCAGTGGCAGGCAGTGGGAGTCTACCAGTAATAATTAGCATGTCTATTTTATTCTATATAATAGATTTGAAAATGCTGCAGTAGTTAAATAATTGATTTCTCAGCCTTCTATCTATCTATGAATAGAACAGAATACTTGCATAAGCGATGTCATTGACCATTTCGCTTGCTGCACTTATTGTTTAATTAGCATATTGCGTTATTTACAATTCACATGGCTAGTAGAAATGCAAGTCGCAACCACACAGCCCAAACACACACAAAAACAGCACCCGCCAGCTGCACAGACAGGCAGTTGTATTCACATGAAATACAACAAGTGCTGCAACAATAACAAATGCAATTGTGTGGCAAGTGCAACTGCAACTGCAACTGCAACTGCAGCAACTGTCTGAGAGTTGACTGTGTGGTGTTAGTTGGCTGGTTTTGGCTGGATTGCGTTGTGTACATTTTGAGTGGCTGCAGCTATTAGTTTGTTAATTGTCTGCTTGTTGCTGTCAGTTTGTTGCTCTTTGTTGCTGCTGCTGCTCCAGCTGCTTCTGTAAACTGTAGCTGACTGCTGAGAATTGGGTTATGCAATTAATATGCCTAGGTCTGAGTGCGCGCACTCGTATGTGTCATTTATGAGTGACTTTAGATAATCAGTTTCATCATTTTAGGCCATCAGCCACACAACCTTTCATATCCATTGACATGCTCAAGATTCTTGCTGTTTCTGCTCACATCCTATTTCTATTTTAGTTCATCATCGTGGAATTCCCAGATGGATATGTATTATCCAGCCATATCTAGCCTCATATTGCTTTATGTATATACATATATATATTAGTCATGGCTTCTCCTGGCATATAGCTTCTCTTTGATGCTATTCTCTCTGCTCTGGCTTATTGATTATCTAAAATATACCTGGCCTCATATTGCTATAGTTATTCCTTGTCGGATATATATATTTCAGTTTATAGCGTCTCGTTTATGCAATTTCTCTTCATGATCCGATTTCATGGCCATTTTCCGATATAGTCAACGGCTAAATCCCGCTTATATAGCTATGCCATCCAATCCATAATTCCAATTTGCATTACTGTTTCTTTTCACAATTCTATTCCCATGCACAATCCTATTACTTTGTGTATTCTATTTCTATTATTGTTCCTGTACCCTATATACCTACATAATCCCCTACACCTTCCCCCACATCCAGTTCGTTTCTTTTGTTCAGTTGGTCAACAGGTTGCTGCCGCCGTTTTAATTGGCCCTGGGGCGATGTCAGCTCCGCAGTCGACGCGTCTGGCGGGTGAGTTGGGGGTGCTTGCTCGCAGCGTGTGTCTATTTATAGAGTTAGGCTGCTGTCAATGGTATGCGTGTGTTTGTGTGTTTGTGTGTGTGTGTGTTGTTAGCCAGCATCCCTTACACACACACACGCAAACAAACACATGCACGCACGCACGGACACGAGCCCTGCGCGAGGTGTGAGCGTTGACAACTTAACGGAAAATCATTTCACATTCTGTTTGCATTGGCTTTGGCATGGCCATCTTCCATTACCATGGCCATTCCCATTCCTATTCCTATTCCCTTTCCCTTCGCATCGCTCTCCCTCTGACCATCGTTGTTGCCTTTAATTCCAAACTGGCAATCGCAGAATGTTGGATCACCACTGACCACAAATGGGCGTGTCAGTGCTGAGCTTTGAGGAATGTAATTTTCAAACAGACTCCCTGGTCCATTTTACTGGTGCATATCTGGATTGGATCAGACCTGCGGTTCAGACTCAAAAGTGGTCTAAAGTGTCATGCGGCATCCCTGTTCAACAAGTGTGTCTTTCAACGATGTCCATCATTATCTCTTTAATGTGGACTGATTACATGTTGCATGTCGGCCAACGGAAGTATTTAAACAATTTTAGAGGAATGCTTAAGTCTCTGTTTCTCTTTATTTAATTTGGATAACTTTTTATTTAGTGTTTATTTGAAATCTCCTTTGAAATAGGTGGTATTTATATAAAAATTGACATGAATTTTACTTTATTACTCAGTAAGTAAATTGATCAAATTGAGCATTGTGGCTTTCCAAAAACCAAGGATTGTATTTCTTAATTTCAGTGTGGATTTTTCTTAAACTTCAACTTAATACAAATAGCCTATGAAAACCAGGTACAACTTTCGCCTCTTCCCACTGAGTTTAGCTGCTGAGCTAAGACAGCAGCTCAGTCGGGAGACTAAATTTCATTACTATTTTCTGAAGTTCAGAATGGATATTTCCTAAAAATCATGGTTTGCATTTCTACGCTTTACAAATGCATTTCTTAATAATAGAAAATATTTCTACAAAATACATACATAAACATAATTTTCTTTCTAATATTGATTTGTAAATTTTATTTTGAGTGTTTGACTATCGAAACAGTTTGCTTTTGTCGGAATCGAAGTCTGATGTATGTGTATGGAGCAGGTATAGGTTGTGTCGGGGGGAAAGGGGGTTTTCTATTGTTTGTCTACTTACGCTGCGAATTGGAGCGCCTTATGATGTTCTCGAGGAATGTGTTTTGCGGCGCAACCAGTCCGCGTCGTCCGCCAGGCATTTTGCTGCCTGCCTAATTGCTATGCCGCGTCGCCGCCCCGCGATGACTGGAAGTGGCAACTGAACGCTGCACGTGCTGCAGCTGGATGGTTGATGGATGGATGTGGCTGCCTGCCGTCTGCCGCCTGCCGCCTGCTCCTCCTCCTTCTCCTCCTCTTTCACTCCGCCTTGCGCTGCTGTCCCTCTGTGTGCTATGGGGCGGTTCCCTGCTCGATCTTTGAGCATTCGCCTAGATGCTGGCGAATCTGTTGCTGAGCAGCGCTGCATTTTCATTGCGCTGGCCGTCCGCCATTTTGTCTAGGAAACTAACACACTAACACACGCACACACTCGGATACACACACACTCACACACACACTCGCGCGCACACACACACACACACACGCACACACACGCTACGCGAGGCGAACTTTTACTTTGATGCTATTCCTGTTGTTCTTGTTTGTTTATTTTTGTTGTTTGTTGTTGTAGTTGTTGTTGTTGTTGCAGCTGCTGCTTGTTGTTGACCACCTCACACAGTCTTATCGGTTGCATATGGCACTGCAAAGGTAAAACAATTGTTTTAGCAAAAAATAGAGTAAATAAAAACATTGCGAGCAAGTGATACTCGTAGAGTCAAAGACTGAGAGAGAGCGGGAGCGAAAGAGAGAGAGAGAGAGACAGGTGGAGCATTTTACAATTAAATACCCCAGATTTATATTATATTTATAATTTAATTACTTCCTTTTAACCTGATTAAGTTTAATTTGTAGCTTTCTTATATATATATATATATATATATAATGTGAAATGTTAATTTTGGCAGCCTTTTATTAATTTGTGAACTTTATTTAGTCCACATTAAATAAATTTTGATTTTGGTTGCCGATTATACAATCGCATTAATTTGCATGTGCATTTAGGCAGAAAATGTGCACAAATCGTGCGCAATTATTGCTATCAATTATTAAAGCATTTGTTGCAGCCACAACAAACAGGTCGTATACGTAATATGCATTTTCTTAGCTGGACATCTGCTTGCGTCTTGAATTCACTGACAGTTGCATGCTGCGGCGCTGTGGCGCAACCAAGCATGCCCAGATTATAATGTTATTATGGCCAGAACGGAAGGCCGCATCAACCACTCCATAAAGTATACATTTGTTTACACTTGATTACTTTCTGGCTGAGACAGCCTTGGAATTTGAGCTGTTGTATAGCGTATCCAAATCAAGTTTTATTTCACTTTATCGATAACTTTGAACGTTTCCCCAGTGTAGATGCAAAGCGATAACCGATAATCGATTGCATATAATATACATTGAAATATTATTGATCAAAACTCGAAATGTCATCAAGATCGGTTGAGAATCACGCAAGTTATAGCCGAAAAGATATTCTCATGTTGATCTCATTACTATCAGCAGAAAAAATTATTTTTCTGAGTGTATGAATTGCCCAGTTTCTATAACCCAGCTAATGCATTTTAATTAATAATGCCACTAAGAAGTACACGAAACGGGGAAAAGAATTGAATTTGAAACGGAAATGGAAACGGAAACGGAAAGGGAAAGGAAGAGGAAACTCGATGGAATATCAAAGTGCACAAAACTGTTATTACTTTGCCGATGTCCAATTACAAAATGAAGCTGCATATTCTCGTGCAATTATGCAGCCTATAAAAAAAATCTGAAAATCGCCCTGAAACCTAGAAGGGTTTCTGGTGTTGAGAAACAATTTCTAATTAAAAGAAAACAATTTCTAACAATTAGAAAGTCTTAGAAATATTTGAAATATGAATACATTTCTGAACAATAGCGCAAAAAATCTTTTTAATTTTCAGAAACTGTTTTTAAAATAATTTTAGGAAATTTTACCCAGCAATTTGGAAAAGGAAAATCCCTGATTTTTACAAAAAAAACGTTCAAATAATAAGGTGTATTACCCTTGGCGCCGAAAGTGTGGCAAATTTCTAAGCATTCAGCTTGAGTTTTGTGTTTCTGGTTTCTGGACAAGTGAAGCCAATTTGAAAGCGACTTTTGCTGGTAAGAAAATATATGTTGATTACTCTCTCGAACTCGAATGGGGAAGGAAGCGAGTCTCTCCGCTGTTGTTTTAACTTTTAATGATGATGCTGCTCTCGTTTATTGGCTTGTGTGTAATGAGCTCAGTTATCTTTTATTCATCAAATAATGTAAGCTCCACACCAGCGTAAGGTCATTTTGTGCCTGCCTGGGTCTGCTTGTGGTTGTTGTTGGTTGTTGGCCAAAATTCATGAATTTTTGGCTTTTCGTGCGTTTTGCCAACGCGATTTGGTCCAACATTTAGCCGAGCAGGAGACATTAAGGAGTTTTGAACTGGGAGCTATTCATGTGCATTGTGACATGACCCAGTTTTGAACTTTGCCTTAGATTTAGCTTATTATGGCCTTAATTAAGGCGTACAGCAACACCTTGTGTCCAAGAAAATAACAGCTTCTCCAACTAACCAGCACCATTGGCCGTGACGTCAGCACAGCATTTGGCACACCCTTTTTGACACTTGTCAAAAATTTGTCAATATTTGAAAGGGTGGCGCGAAGGGCGTGGCAAGCAGCCATCTCAACCCAACGTCGTCACCTACACGTCCATTCTAAATGAGAGTCCCGCAAAGCTGTGGCCCTCCAACATCTCTCACTTCTCCCACTGGGCGGCAAAATACAGAATGATGCTGTGGCTTTGGCACGTACAGTGGGCGCTCGTTAACTGCAACTTCTAACAAAATTGTTAACATCCCAGCTATTATGTGATAAACAACAACATATAACTTCTATATTATCAATCGCATCAATTCTAATCCAAAATAAGGCTTGAACCTACGAGATCAAAGTTGTCACAGCTAGCTAAAAAAGAAATCCACAACTTACACTGAAAAGAGATTCGCCATGCATTTTTGAAAATCATCCTGACAATTACAAAAGTTTTTCTTGGATATAAGTTTTAAATATGAGAAATAAAATGTCTAAATTTAAGAAGAACCGGCCCTAAATCGACAGTACCAAAAACATGGCTAAAAAGTAGCCAAAAAACGTTGTCTTTTCGAAACGGAAACTCGTTATTTTTTTGAAATGATTGTATGTATATGTGAAATCTTCAAATAATAATGTTTATCAATAATATAAGCTACAAAAAACAGAGCCATTTGTTTTCAGAATATTGCACCCTTAAATTACGATAAGAAAATATATATTTTTATACATATTAATTTTTAGCATCGATAATCGATTGATTTGATGATTATTTGCACTAACGAGTTGTTCTTATTATCGAGCGTGCACTGTAGCAGAGAATGGATCGGCAGCTGTTGGGACGGGTGGCAGATTGTGGATGGTCTGTGCTGGGGGTTGCCGCTACCACACACCATCTGCCACTGCTACTTCGACTTTGGCCTGTTGACGTCCATGTCACTTGGCGACCAAATGACCGACCTACCAACCACACGTTGAGTTTTAGCTCTGACGTTGACGACGCCGGCTGCCGTTGTCGTTGTCGTTGACTCTGACGCTGGCGACAGTTACCACGCGTCAACGTTTGCCTTTCAACGTGTTCACCTTGCCCCACAAAGCACAACGACCATGAAGACTGAGAGGGGCAGAGTCAATGGCAGACCCATTCCCATTCCCATTCCCATTTCCATTCCCATTCCGATCCCTTCGTTAGCCTTTCAATGGGTTGCTCATGCATTTTAATTTGTTACTGCGATAAGCCACCGCATCGGCCACAAACGTGTCGCCCCTTTTTTGCTTGGGCTGCTCGCTTTTTATTTAATGGCTCACTTAAAGTACGTCATAAAAATTAACATGAGTGGCAAGGCCGAGTGGCCGAGTGGCCGAGTGGCCGAGTGGCCAAGATGCCAAGCCAAATGGACTCTAAAATGCCGTGCAACAGACTTGCAATTCGAGGTGAAAGAAAAGTCAATGCTGAGCTCCTCTCGACCAGTTATTTTTCCCGTTCCCTGCCTCCCCCAACTGGTCACGATCTGTTAGCCTTTGAGAAGGCCAACTGAGTGAGGTCAAAGACCAACCACCATTACCACTTGTGTTCCAGCTAAGAATTCAATTTGTAATTCCTAAAATGGGGTTTGCTTGACAACACACTCATCTGTTACTCCGTCTCTGACCAGTCCATTTAAGCTAAGTTGTACGATCACAATCTAAATGATGGAGTTCAGTTTGGGCGGTTTCTTTATGTCACATTTCAATGCAATGAAAGGCAGCTTTAAGCAATTTTGCCAGTCAAGCCAGTGCTATAGACTCGACTCGTCCTTCACATTGGGCGCACATTCAATTTCCGATGGGCTTTAAATATTAATTGGGCACCCGCATTATTTATGAGACATTGTCATCAAATAAATGAAGCAGTCAACTGGCAGGCTGGCTGGCTGGCTGGCTGGCTGGATGGCTGGCTGGCTGGCTGGCTGGCTGGCTGGCTGGCTGGCTGGCTGGCTGGCTGGCTGGCTGGCTGGCTGGCTGGCTGGCTGGCTGGCTGGCTGGCAGCAGGTAGTCAGTTCTACTCCATTAAATTAGCCCAGCACCCGGGCACTTTCATATTTTCATGCTCGCATCGTCATTTTCGAGTGTCTTACCTTCGGCTACTTCGGGCGCTGTTAGCTACTTAAATATTTACATTTAAATATTTATAAGCTTTTTGGCCCGTTTCGCATAGTCACACTGTTTAAAGTCGTCTATTGAAGGTATGTAAAAGTTAAGAGCCTTTTGCAATCGGTGCCAAGGCTACCGCTTGGACTTGTTCGCCCTTATTGCTTGTTGCTTGTTTTTAGCTTCTTGCCCCACCTTCCTTGTCTTGGCTTGTCTGTGTGCCTCTTGGCAAACTGCCTTTGTGCCTGTCTCGTTGTCTGTTTGGAGTTTCTTATTATTAGCATGAATTGCCAGCGCTGATTTGTTTTACCTTACAAAAAAAAAAGAAGAAAACCACTCGAAGAAGACAAGCAACTAATTTCCATCGTATCTCATGGCTGGCGCTTAAGCATGTTTGGGAAAAAATCATTGTGGGATTGCCAAAGTTAAGTTGACTTAATCCCATTTACTTGCAGCTCTATCCGGACAAACACTCACACTCGCCTGCAGCTAACCAATTACCATGATTATTACGGTCAAAGCTATTGACAACTTCCATCTGCAAGCAGACACGAGCTGCGTCGTGCGTGTTCCTTCCTGGATTAAGTCAGTCACCCGATCAGGTTGTCGTCCTGTCAATGTTTGTGACATTTCATTAAATGCATTGTCTAATGTAATGTGCAAGCAGGGGCATGCCACCGCTTAAATCTAATCTCACCTTAGTTGCATGTGCAGCAGCACAACTGCCACAAAACTAGTTCACCTCCCACAATCCTCACAATCTCTCTTTATCTCTCGCTCTCTCTCTCTCGCTCTCTCTCTCGCTCTCTCTCTCTCTCTCGCTCAGTGTTTCTCACTCTTTCGTTGTTTCCATTTTACAGCATTTTTGCGCCAACCAGGCAACAATTGTTGTAATTGTTTTTACTGCCGTTGCTGTTGCTGTTGCTGTTGTGGCATAGCTAGAAGCATCGCGATACATAATATGCTTTGCTTATTTGTTTTGGGTTTGCCCCTTTGACCCCTCGGCTCAGTAGCTGGCACATACACAATTGTTGCAACAATTACACAAAACACAACTCAGAAAACAAAGACCACATAAAGACAATGGTTCTTCTGGCTGCGTGTGCAGGAAAGAGGGGCGTGGCTATGCCATGCTTTAGCAGAATGAATGGTTGGCTTGTGAGGATATACATACATATATATGTCAATCCCATCTGCAATGGATTTGTGTGCTGTCCACCTTTCCCCGAGCAATGCCAAGTTAGCAATATATACACATTCATACCCCGATAAGTACTTAGGTTTCATATCAATATGGCTTAAGATATCGGATAGATTGGAGACGGGGTCGGCGAAGGGATTTTGGATTGTTAAGAAATTGAGATAAGGTTAAAAATAGATTCACATTTACAAAATAGAAAGGGTAAAGAAAAGCTAAAAAGCTATCCTGAAATTAAAAGCTTTCAGCTTAAGAATAAACTTGATATTCCCGAAGGACAAAGTGGTTGCTCAACCCATTTATGGATTAAGATTCGATTGCAAATTCTGCATGATTGCAGCAAGTACCAATTCAAGTGAAAGTTATGTTAATTATGCATCTCAAGTAGCCAAGGAATAAACTTGTTGATTTAGAAAAGAGGCAAGCAGAAAAAAAATACTTAATTTATTTCGTTGCATTAGCCTAATGGAAATATTAGGGAAATTGTTCGAATCCATTCTGAATACAGAGAATAGGTTTGACCAAAGTTAATTTGCTGACATGTAAATTTTATTTTAAATTTTTGTACGTTTAATAAAATGTCATTCCGATTTTTGTCCGTTTCATCAGTGAATATTGTGGTTATATCGTATTAGAAAGGATGACAAGTAAGTTTACGCATATCTCGATCCCACAACTTAACACACATCTTTCCACAGGTTGTTCCTATGTCAGCTATATGATTTAGTAGACCAGAATCTAGAACGGAGCGTACAATTTTAGAGTTTTTGGAAAGGCCATCATAGCCAGGGGCCTTAGTGGACTTAAGCCTGCGAATCTGTAAGCGGACCTCAGCAGGGGCGATAGGGGTGATCGGTTGTACAGGATCTAGATCTGCATTTAAAAATGCTTCAGTGTCCTGTACCTGGCTGGGCGATGCTAGTGCAAAGGGCGTGAAGCGACTTTGCAGCTCGTCCGCAAACGCCGATGCAATATCTGCATCCGATCGACACCAAGTGTTGTCAGGTCGCATAATGGGGATCCGCCTGAGTGGCTGCCGCTTGACACAACGCGTTGCCTTCCACAAATTGAATCCATGATTCTTACGGGTCTATCTTTTTGTCTTTTTATCTGTCTTTTTTAACTTTTGCTTACAAGTATTATTATTGTTTATGTTTACTTTTGTTATTTACATATTTTTTTATATTTGTTGATATTTTTTCTTTCTATTATTGGAAATGCTAAATAAAGCTTCTCAGTTGTGATGTCGCTCCTCGGCATTTCCGGGGTCAGCTGATTATAGATTTGTATCTTTTTATCTTTTTTTTTAAACTTTTTTAACATACTACGCTGAATACATCGGTTCTCGTCCAGCCTCGAGAAGTTAAATACATTATGGGATCGGAGAGACACTTAGACATTTTAGGGGTTTGCACATTTCACGAAAAATACTGTCGATTTTTCAATATAAGAATCAAAGTCCTGTTGACAAATTGCATTTAAGTGGTAAGCAAATAGATTTGCGCCGTCTGTCAGAAAAATGCAGCAATCGAAAAATCATTAGATGAATGTTTAGCCTGGATTCCATTCAATTTTACAGCCAAGTCAATCAGACGCTAGCTATTGCACTCAGGGGCTTTAAGATTGTGTAAGTGTAAGCCGTTGAGTGTAAGCCATCCGTTAAGTTGTTTATAGATGCGGCCTTTAGCATTCGGTGCCTCGAACCTAGCCAGCTAATTGATTAACATTTCCTGTCGCTGCCACCACGAACGCCGCCATCTCTCTCTATATATATATATATATATATATCTATACCTATATATATCTCTATTTATGTGTACTTTATATATGGCTGTTGTTCTATTCGCATAACCGTATGCACGGGCTTAACCTTGATTGTGGCAAGACGACGCTGAGGCTGAGGGTCAGGATTGGGGTTTGTGTATCGACCCTCTGCGTGTCGGGCCTCGCCAGGGTAAGTTCGACTCGACTTCAACTGCCTTGGGTTTTCGTCTAAGTAGGCCAAGCACTTGATTAACCGCCAAAACAAAACAAAAAACAAGTGAGAATGCTGTAGTCGAGTGAGCTCGACTACGATATACCCTGAACACAGCTGTTAACTAAGCGGAACCCGAACTGATCCTAGCCGGCTTGCGACAAACGCGTATACAAACATGCATGCATACATACCTACATACATATATACAGACATACATACATATATACATACCTAGTCGATTACCTTGCCATGCCATAGCTTGGGTGTTTGTTATCCTAGCTTGAGATTTGATCAAGAATATGCATATGCATATTGTGTATTAATTAGAAGTCTCCGTCTTTCAAATTGTAAATCGAAATGTATCGATATCCGGGAAACGAAGCTAGTTATCGATTGAGCGAACTTGTTTTGCCTGTGGTCTCTAGCTCTTCCTAATCCCTGAGATCCGAGTGTTCATACGGACGGACGGACGGACAGTCAGACAGACGCACATGTCTATATCGACTCGGCTATTGATCCTGATAAGGAATATATATTAACGTCAAGTTGTTAAGCTTGTTGGTGTCAGCTTGTTAATCTTTTGGATTCATCTAATTGTTCTAATGCAGTAATAATAATATCTCCGTTAAGGCATAAGTACTTTGGCCGACAGGGTGCTCCTTGGATTTTAGGAAATAATGGCAATATTAAAAAAGCGTCTTAGAAAGCAATGAAATTCCATGGCAAACGTAGAACTTCGAGCAAAGTGAAATTAAATACTTCTACTTCTACTTCTACTTAGTATCGATTAATTGCTAGACATCGATCTATATCGATACTAACAGCTACAATTTTACTACTGATGAACAGCAGAGATTTGTCAGATAAATGCTCAAACTGAATTAAAGGCGCCAATGTTTGCCCAGCGAGCTATCGATTACAATTCAAGATTAATTCTCGCCAAGGGACCTGCCACAAGTTGCGCAGCAATGAAGACTGTACTCGTCGTGTTCATACACGCAACTGCCTGTGTATGTGTGTGTGTGCGTGTGTGTGTGTGTGTGTGTGAGTGGGGAAATATGTATATTCGGTTCTCTAGGCCATTAAACGCTTAGTGTGTCACACATTCGGGCACGCACAGTGGAATCAATCACATGCTTATTCACTTCATCCGCAGCTCCTTAAGCGACTCACAAATCAGTCGAGAGTGGCTTTTTTCGGCTTTTTTTTTTTTTTGTAAGTTAGAGTCAACGGCAACCAAGTGGAACTGACCATTTTGGGGCTGGGTTAGGGTTAGTTCGCATAGCACATGCCCTAATGGGTGGGAACGTGATTTGACTTGATGTAAGTTGATTTGATTTGATTGTTGCGGCGGCTTATCAGCTTTTGGGTTCGCTGTTCGCTTCATTGCACCCGGCAATGTTGCAGCTAAATTCAATGCTCAGCTTTGCCCACCCCTCCTCTCCCGACCCCAACCCTCTGTTTCTTCTTATCGATTCGCATGTGGCCCAGGGCCCGGCGCCCAGCGTCTCTCCCTATCCAATTAGAGCTGTGCCCAAAACGTGCACAACAATAAAATATATGGAAACACACACAGACACAAAGACACACAGCGACTGACGTAGACCTGGCCAAGTTTCTCATTTTACACCTCAGAACCGGCAACGGCAACGGCAACGGCCGTGGCCCGCCCCTGCCCTGCCCGCGGCACGGTCTGCAGCACACGCAAGGTCAGTGCGGCGTGCACGTAAGTATGCAACACATAATTTTCTCTTGAGTTGCGTTTTCTTTTTTGAATTGGTTCGCGTTGCTGCAACGCGAAATTGCAAAACGTCGTTTTTCGCTTGCACTGTCTAAACACTGCACAGACCCAAAAAAAAAAAAAACCAGAGAGAGAAAAAAAAGAAAAAGAAGAAAACCACCCCCCCCACCAACCGTTGCCGGCTGGCCAAGTTGCCGCATAACTTGGCGTTTCTTTGGCGTGCAACTTCTTTGCATTGAGGCCCCAACGACATATTTCGTATCCTTGTGCTGCTTCCATGTTCGCCGGCCACGCCCACACTCGACGCCCCAGTTTTGACGCCCCAATGGGGCAGCTAAAAATAGCAGTGGCACACACAACACACACACACAGCAGCCAAATGTGGTGGTGGTGGTTCGCCTGCTCCAAGCCGCTCCCCTCCTGGCGCTCAAACAATCAATGGTTTTTTTTTTGTTTTTTTTTTGTGCTTGGGCAAAAGGACAGCTCCAAAGTTCGAACGGCGCGATTGTGAGTCAGTTTGTCTGTCAATCCGTCCGTCTGTCCGTCCGGTTGGACGGCAACCCGAAACCCCAAAACCAGATACCAAATCGAAAATCGAAAGTGTGCCAAGCAGCGACAAGAAGAAGCAGACGAAGCAGCAGCAGTAGCAGCAGCAAATGGCAACACAATCCAAAATTGTGTCATAAAAACTTTTTCGATTGCGCGACGCGACAACGAAATAAAAGCAGCAGCCAGCAAAAACCCGAAAGGAAAACAGCAAAAGGAAGTACAGAAAATGAAATACTCTTGCACTCTTTCACTCTTGCACAACTCACACACCTATTCAAATGCAATTCAATATTCGATTGTGACAACGGTGGTAAATAGCTGATAACATTCAGCTTGGATAGGTCAATTGGATATGATATATTTATAGGGGTTCCCTTTAACCGATAAGCTGTTATCCCAATTATTATTCATACAGAATATTTGCTTATTTATTTTATTGTTTATTTCAAATTTTAAATCAAACAAATAAACATCCCACTACGGATGAGTCTGTGTGTGTGTGTGTGTGCATACATATGAGGTCAAAATTATAATACCCTCTAGCAGAGCTCTCATGGAGAACAATGGAAAAAGTTCAGCGTTTTATCTTGTTGCAGAATCAGAACCAGAAGCTGAAGTTGAAGTTGAGACGGCGACACCAACTGGGCAAAATGTGCTTTGTTTTATAGTGGATCTGCCATATTTACTTGTCATGTGGCTAAAAGCAAAGGCTCACGCCAAAAATATTGACAAAGTAAGCAAACACACACACTCACACACATACACACATGCGCACACATATAGACAAGGCAAACAATAGGCCAAAGCAAGGCAAATACGAGCAAACGACAAATTGCTGGCAACAAGAACAACGCAAAGAAAAAGGCATAAGGAAACACAAACCATACTCACACCCTTTACACCCCCACCCTAGCCCCTCTGACGCGCCGTCGCTAAAAGACGAAAAAAAAATATATATATATATACATATACCGCAGAGCAAGCAAGGAAACAAGAAATACAAGCAAAACGTTGAACAACAGCAACAATGAGAGTGTAATAGTTTTACAGCGCCAGCCGAAAAGTATGCTGCGACTTTTAGGCAGACGACTTGCTGGCGTCAACAGTTTGGCAAGCACTGCTAGCTCACGAGCCAACTGCGAGTGCTTTAATTTTTAATTATACTGCCACGCAAAGCGTTTGCTTTTTGCCTTCGCCGAGTCTCTTAAAAGCTTTACATCCATAAACACTCACACTCACACACACAGTGCCACATCCTTACCCCGCCTCCTGAAACATCTCCTTCCCCACGAACAAGAACAAGAACAACAACAACAGTGCCGGGCAAAGTCATAAATTAATGCGTGGCGTGTTGTTGGCTATTAAAAGCAATGAGCAAGCGAGCGCATGTGAGCGTACAAGCTGCTTAGGCAGCAACACACACACACACACACACACACAAAACACACTACGCATTTACATAAAACCAACATCAAGCAAAAGAAAAGGAATATACATATATAAATATATATATATATATATATGTATGTGCACACAAATATATAAAATATACAAATAAAAGAGCAAAAAGCAAAGTCCCGAATAAAAATTTACATATTGCGCACGTGCTTGACCAAGCGGCGCTGAAAAGTATGCTACGGCCACAATCGGCGACTCATCGGCGACATTGCACCATGGGCAAAATTGACACTTTTCGTGCTCAGTCCGACTTTTTTTGGACACTACGAGCTGGTGTCACTTCCACATTAAATTAGATAAGAAATTAGATAAGTCAGCTGGTTTTGGTTTTGCATTCTGCATTCGTCTCTTTTCAATATATTTCTATATTCGTGACGTGCACAAAAGATATATACATATATATATAAATATATATATAGATAGCAATAATATATTTGCGTTGAGCTAAATTAATATTGAATTATTTAAAGGTTGCGTTTAGTTTTGCTTTGTCAGTGTTGTTGTTGTTGTTCCAAAAAAAAAGTGCTCATTTGTTGCATAGTCCGTCAAAGAGCGCTGCTCAAACTGTTGCCGCTGGGCTTGGTAGGCGCTGTCGATCTATAAACATGTGCTGCTGCCGCTAGGGGGCTATAAAATTCCGCCATCGAGTGGTGCAGTGGGTGGCATTGGGTGGCAGCGGGTGGCAGCGGGCATTAGACTGTTAATAAACTTGTTTTGAGACACAGCCGACAGAAGCGATGATATCTTCAGCGGCAGCAGTTGACACAAGGTCAACGAGGACAAGGACAGGATATGCCCAAAAACAAAAAAATAGAAAAAGAAAATAACGATGAAGGTCAGCAGGTGGTCAGTGCCCCCCTCGCCGCCCCTCTCCCAGGCCTGCACAATTTGCAAATATTGCTGCTGGTCCGATTGCAGCCAAAACAAAACTAGGGGCTGGAAGGGGCGAGGCGCAAGGGGCAGATGATGAGAAAGAGAAAGAGACAGAGACAGAGGGATGAACATGGAGACATCGAAGAGTTAAGCCTGGACGCAGGAAGCAGTCGCCAGCACCAGCAGTTGGCCGCTGCGGAAGCGGAAGGCACATGGCCTTCCAATATGGCCAACGGATATGGCAAACCTGCCACATTCTTTGCGGGGGCTGACGTGGTGCCGCGGAGGGTGGGGGTGTGGGGGTGTGTGGATTGTGGTCTGGTGTAAAAGAAGGTCGGTAATTGATTTGTTTGCGGTCTACTTGCGCAAAAAGATGGCCAACAACAGAACGCGACACGTGACAATTGAGTATTGACCGAAAAATATATTCTCCACATGGCACAGCGGCAAATATACGCCCCGAAACTACACACATATATAAGCATATAGTTTATATATATTATTCAGTAGATTATCACATATATATATATTTGTGGTTATTTATAAATTTGTATATTTATATTTAATTTGTTCTTCACATGTTTCTTTTATTTGACTTACACATTTGTATTTAATGTTTTTTTTTGTTTTTTGTTTTTGCCTGCTAGATTACTGGTATTTGATGGGGCACAAAACATGTACAGGCCTTATACATTATGCATAACGCATAAGTTATTCAAAACGGGGGCGGCTCTGTTTTCAATTCCACATTTGTATCAATTTTGCTCCCCCAAAGTTAAACTTAGACTTGCTGCAGTCGTCTTCTTAACAAACACACATCAATAGCAGTCGATAATATTTATTGTATTGTATTATAATTAACTATTCAAGTTCTCCAAAGCAAATATAATGATGGGGTAATGGGTCTAGATGCATTGCCAATGGCAAATGTGTATCTCATAATTTTAGAGAGTTAAATATTAATTTAAGAGCAGATTTTCCCACCGTTTGTGTTTCTAGTTTGAAGGCTGTGCATTAAATCGAGAATATATAATTCCTTATATACTCGTATATTCTTCGTTTGGTCAATTTCATTATGCCAATTTGGCCACAAACTGGTTGTTGTTGTTCGACTTGTGCAGTTTAAAATAGACCTCAATCATTTGAAGCTTAACTCAATTTATGCATGCGAACAGATATTGTACAAAATTCATAAATGCCTTTTTTCAGTTTCAGTTTCAGCTTTGGCTCAGTTCAAATATAAACATGTATCTATGTATATGTGTATATATCCATATATATATATATATATATATATATATATGTATGTGAATGTGTATTTGGATGTGTATGCGCACATTTAATATTTACAATTTTGTTTTGCACAGTTTTAATAAATTCTCTTTCGGAGAAATTGCATTAAAATTGTTTGTGCACGTGAGAAATTTTTAAATGAAATTGAAGCACGGACAGTTGTCCATAAATATTCTGTTCTGCGAATATCTGCGAAATTCATTTTATTTTATTAACATATTTAATTCGAGTACACAAAAAAAAGAAGAAGAAAAGTAATAATATTTGAATTCAAAACAATCGCAATAACATTGGTAACAATGGCATTAAAATAATAATAACAATATTGAATTGTTACACATTATAATATATAATATTGATCGATTCTATATTTGTTCAAAATATACATTTATGTCTAATGAAACATGTTAAATGACTTTGAGGCAGCAACAAGAAACCGCAGTGCTGCTCAAACTGAGCTCGCAACTGTCTAACTTAATAATAAACTGAGAGTAATTGGCAGAGCTCGTTAAATCTATTTAACTCGTGAGGATTTACGCTCTTTTCAAATTCAACCGAAAATTACCCGAATCTATCCTCCAGCCCCCCTTCCCATCAACCACCTCCTTTTTTTTCGCTGTGTGTGTGTTTGTGTGTGCTTATGTGGCAAGTAGTAACTCAATTCTATACATTTCTCGCAGTCATCATAGATGAATGCACAAGCGAATTTCACAGAGACTTCCCCTTTCATCTACACACACACCCGCCCCCTTCCCACTGCACAGGCAGCCTGTAGCCATGCCACTGCTGCCTGCCCCAAGCCCAAGAATTCTGGGACCAAACTGATTGATTGGCTTTGCTTTTTGACTCGACTACGAGTGCAAGTGTGATGGGTCTACGCATGGACTTTGAATTTGACTTTGCTTGTTATGCAACAATAAATAAACATGTTTCACACAGAGTCTCTCCAAAGAGAGAGAGAGAGGGAGAGAGAGAGAGAGACAGAGAGAGAGAGAGAGAGGAGGGAGAGCTTAGGATCTAGTCGAGTTAGTCAAGCAGTAAGCGTGGTCTACACTTCATTAGCCACAACAACTGTCGCCACACACAAATCACATTAACGATTTGTCATATTAAATATGCAGAGAGAAATTAAGTAAATTGCTATTGGACTTCGCTGGATAATACCCTGCTTATTCATTTTAAGCTTCCTCAAGTCACTGTCTCAATTCAATGTTTATATCTCAGAATGAGGCTGGCGAGGAAAGGGGGAGGAGCTGTTCATAGTAGCATCATAAAAGTAAAAAATTAAATTAAATTAAATTTCAAAACGTGTCCAAGTCTCAAATTCTGTAATTTGCTTAAATATGCAAAACAATCGATCTAAAGACAAATCACACAAGATTCCATATATTAAGCAAGAATAATTTAGTAACATAGATAGATAGATAGATTTTTTTTTTTTGGTAGCATTTTGAAAATATTGCTATTTGTGAACAATTTGGGTATTTATTATTATTAGAAGGAAATCGAGTTATGTCAATTATTATTTGGTGCACACAGGTCTCTTTTGAGCTCAAAATTGGATATTTATTAAATTTGCGTAAGACGGCAGAAGCTATTTAAAACACCATAAATTATTACCATATAAATGCCTTTCTTGGCTCACAAAATATAGCCTGCCTAACAAACTTGTACGGAGCATATAAATGCAAAAAATGACGAACAAAACAGTGGAAATTTTTGCAGACTACATAAAAAATGTATGCTAAAAAAGATACCAACAAGAACAGCAACAATGAATTTCCATGCCGTTGCTGTCAGAGTTTTTTGTGTATTTCATTTATTTTATTCGTTAACAGCAAAAAGAGCAGAAAAAGAAGACAACCAACACACAACCAACTCCGCCTGCAATGTTTGTTTGCCGTTATTGTTGTTGTACACACGCCAATAGATTTGCCTGTCATTTGGCTTCTCCTCCTTGTTTTTCTCTTATTTTATTATTTGATTTTGTCATTGTCATGTATTTGTGACACTTTCTCCACTTTTTGCGCAATTGGTTTAAATATTTAAGTAGTTTTCTGTTGAAGTTTCCTGTTTTATTATTCCCTCATTTCGCCAACCGCACACACAGACACACACACACACACACACATGCTAACGAGCTGGCTGTGTTTATGTGACGTTGTATTTCGCCCAGTCAGGCTGGCAGCGCTGTCAGCTTCAGCGTCAACGTCAACGTCGCTGTCTTTATTTGCCTGGCAGCTCAGCTTCTTCTTCTTCCTCTGCGTCTTCTTCCTCTTCATCATATTCTCTCCACTGTTGTTGTTGCTGTTAACCCTTCCGCAACTTTAAGCGTTGGCGCGTTTCGTAGACCAACAACAACAGTTCCTCTCGAACTATACGCGTTCTGTGTGTGTGTGTGTGTGTGTGGATGACACTTATGCAACCGCAGCAGAGCATTGTGCTCTCTTCTTATTTTTTCTGCAGCATACTTTTAGGCTGCACTTGAAAAAGAGGCGACCAATTGTTCTGCTTTTCTTTTTTTTTGTGAAAAGAGCAACATAGTGGGGGGGGGGGGGGGGGTGTTTAAATTGACATTGTTCTCAGTGCCTTAACAACAACTGACACACATTTCGGCTCCAAATAAAAACAACAAACATATCAAATAGTCAAAGTTTTTGCTTTGTTGCTGTTCGAACATTCTGCATAGCAACGCTCTCAGCAGCAGTAAACACAACAACAACAACTCGCCAAGACAGCAATTACAAGTGTGTTTATGTCGCCCTCTCTTTCGTTAAGTGCGTACACCTCCCACCCCCACACCCCCTCCACTTCCCCCCCAAACACACACACACACACACATGTAGACGCGTGTGTCTAACTTTCGCACATTCCGTTTGGCGTCGTTGGCGACATCGGCGTCTTCAAAAAAAAAAAAATCCGAAGAAGAAGCTGAAACAGCAGGCAAACTCAACTTCATTACACAATACATGAAGTACACGCGAAACTGTAAGCGACAGACAGAGACAGAGAGAGACATAGGGCGAGAGAGGATTACGGTGGAGGGGGGAGGGGAAGATGGGAAGTTGGCGGCAATGGCTCTTTAGTGATTACCTTTTGTTGCTGTTACTTTTTTGATTGCTTTTATGCGAATAATAATAATGTATTCCGTTTTTTTTTCGGGCTCCTTTGCTTTGCTTCTTTACTTATTTTTTTGTTGTGTTCTCGGTGTTTTGCTGCCGATGCTGTATTTTTCCTTTTTTTATTTATTAATTTTGATTACTTTTAATCACTTCACTTGTTTGTGCACTGCACATTGTTGTTGTTGTTTTTTTTTAAGGTAGAAGGTAAGTAAAAAAAAATAGACATAGATATTAATACATACGTATATATGTAAGTATATATATATTTGTGTACATGTGTGTACGTAGTATAGTTGCCACAGAAAAAAAAAACAACCACAAGAGGAGAGAGGAATTAGACATGTAACGGGAATTGGGCAAACGCTTCGCTATATGCAACAATTGCCGACTTTTAGACTAGGACTTCCACTTGCGGCCCAGGTTGCAAGCTTCGAGTCCCATTTCTCCAACGCGCCGCGTTCTGTGCTACACTTTTTTCTTTGATTATCGATGGCTTTCGTTAATTTGTTTGGTTTTTTTTCTCTTATGTTTTTCTTGATTTTATACATATGTATTTATATTAAAAAAAATTTACAAAAAAAAAAAGAAAACCAAGAATTAGTGGCACGGCACACAAGTTATTCTTTTTTTGGGCAACGCTTCGCTGGAGGCGCCCAGTCGTTGTGTATGTTGCGCGCGGCTATGCACCTAAAAGTAGACTACGAGCTCGGTACGAACTCAAGCGGCGTCGAGCACTCACTCGCTCTCTCTCCCTTTCTCTCTCTCTCTTTCTCTCTCTCTCGATGGCTTTCACTCTTTCATTGTAGACTTATGACAGCTAAACAGCTGAACGCGCAAAAGCTCTAAATCAAGCTGAAGCACAATTCCGGCTTTTACAATACGAGAAAATGTTTGAGCTTTGCTCAGCTCACAAACCCGCTAGAGCTTTGGCAAGCTTTTCACTCAGCTCCACCTGTCGCTTGTTTCCCAAATCTGGCGCCTGCGTACGTCTTGAGCGGTTTGGGTTTTAAGGGCCTTAAGGGGTTGCACAGTCCACTGTAAAACCAATACCTACCCTTACCCCAACCCCAACCACAATTCCAAGCAAAACGCGCACAAAAACAGACTAACCCCAAACTACGCATACATGTGAAAGTGAAGACGCAGCAGTTGACAGTCGCACGCTGCCCAAAACGCAGGCACGCATCCTACGGCCGTAAAGCGATTATCTTTTATCGATTAACGATTGACGTGATAAGAAAAACATCCGGCTATTATTAGCTGATACATATGTATATATATGTAAAACACCAAGCGATACTTTGTAAATTGCAATTGATTAGTACTCAACGCTAATTGATCGACAACTCAACACTTAAGGTTAAGCGAGCAGCAAGCAACCCAATAAAAGTAAAAGTAAAACTAAAAGTAAAAAATAAAGCACGAATGCGCAGTGAACAAGTTGAAGTCCACAGGTAAAGCACAAAATAAAATCTAACCAGTGCAAAACAACAACAACAACAACAACACACATATGTTAAACTGGTTTGCTTGGCATAACTATTTACGTATTTTTGTGTGGCTGCTGCTGCTGCTGCTGCTGTGACTGCGACTATGACTGCGACGCTTTGAAGGCGGGAGACACTTAACAAATTTAACGAAGACGGCGGCGGTGGCGTCGATGCTGAGTCCAAAGTTCACCAGCGACTTTGAGCGCAACAAGAAAGTAAACAACGGCCAATGGCAATGCAACAACGCGAATTCACCTAAAAAAAACATGACTATATGTTCCAGAGAGTGAGAGAATTTGTGCTCAAGAGCACATGCTGAGCACTCAGTCCACTGAACTGAAGTGCAATTAGAATTGAGTTGAACGCTACGCGATCCTTTTCGGCTTGCTTTCAGTGTTTCTGTTTATTTTCAATGAACGAGATTATTCCACAAATCTGCGAGTTGCTCAAACATTATATTAACTTTCATTTGTACTAGCATATTAGTAATCAAATTCAATGTGCCATAAATTTAACTCAATTTCAGAAAAGTTTTAAACATTTTTGCCCCTTTGGACTGTTAAGTACATAAGTACATAAATAACTAAATAATAAAATGTTTCACACTCATTTATTCGTCATACACATAGCTTTCTCTTCTTTATCTATTTTACTTTTTTTTATAAATAGTAATGCTCAGCATTGAGTCATATAAATATACGAATGTGTAAATAAATATTTCTTATCAAAAAGATTTCTCGATAGACGTCACGGACATATAAAAAATCCCTTTATCAATTTACGGACAAAGCGGTTTACATTCTTTGCTTCGAAATAAAAGCTACCCGTAAGGAAAATAGGCATTTTGCATTTTTTTTTTTGTAAACCTTTTCTTTATCTATTATTACGATTATTATTATTATTTAGTTTACATGTTCAACATTTTCATTGATTTTTTCCAATATACAGAAATGTATAATAGTTCTCTGATAGCATTGTGGCAAAGCTGAACACAATGCCCAAAAGCTTGTTTCGAAAAAGTGCATTAAAAGATATGCATTCAAACTCCAAAGAAGAGCAAAAGACAAACAGCAAAAGCAAAACAAACCGAATGCAAAACGAGCGGTTGGGATGCATGTGTACGAGTGTGGGTCGCAAAACTGGCCTTGAGCTACAATACAAGAATAAAGTATCCACACACACACACACCCACACACACACACACGCACACACACAACTGACATTTAAATGGATTTTTTCACTTAGGACTTTGCGCCCCCTAATCCAAGTATCATTTACTGATTAGAACTGTTTTCCTTTCAACTTTCGACGTATATATATATATATATATATATATATATATATATATGTGTGTTTGTGTGCGTGCTACGATAATAAATGTAAGTTTTACAATAATACTTATGTAAGGTAATTAATGATAAGCTACATACATATGTACATGTCATGCACACATGTCCGAAATGGCCGGTTAACGTGTCTGGCAAACAGAATATTTTTTTCTTTATACAATCAAATAAAAAAAACCAAAATGTATTTACAGTTATACATGTGTATGCATATGTTTGTTACTCAAAGCGCTCTCAAAGCTTCCGATTGTGACAGGTCACTTAGCTGTCTCTTCTACTTCTTCTTGTTTTATTTCTAGGATTGCGAATAAACGGAGAGATCGTTTTCCCTTGCCAAACACTGATTAATGCCAGTTGGTTTTGGGTTCCAACGAGTAGCCGATATTCCACTCGAAGACAAATTACATTATTTTGATGTTTTCATTAAAAAAAACCCCATGCTCGAAACTAAATATAAAAAAAATAATTTTTAAAAAAATTGGAAACAATTCACAGTTTTGGAGTTATCACAGAATAATATTATCCACAGCCTTCATCTATAAATACAAATGTATATTTATATAGGCCAAAACAATAACAAAAAAAAGTTGAAGAAAAAAATGGAAAAAGCCATAAGATAGTTTTTAGTTACCATAGTTTACAAAAGGATTAAGAGCTTTCTAATGATGTTCACCAAATTAGAGAGTATTTCATTTGTCGTACAATAAATGCATTTAAAGTATATCGAATGTGTGTGTGTGTTTGTGTTCAGAACGAAAATCCTAAAGGTCGCAGTTTTATCTATCGCTGAATGTCAACTGCAGCAAAGTCGATGCACGTGCATGTGTTTGTGCATGAATATTGAGTATAAATTCGCACACTCGACACTCACACAAGCACACACATACATGATGCAGATACTAAGATAAATATAAGCATACAATTGCATCACTTACAGACAATTTACAGTTACAGATGTGCCTGGCGAGAGCGTAAGCGTCATTGGATAGAAGAGAGCGAGAGAGCACGAGAGCAACCACATACGCTAAGAATATATACAACAACAATATCAACGCGTAGGCGAACACAGACGAATGCAGAAGAGAGGGAGAAGCGACAACAACAACTACAACAGCCAACGCCAACGCACGCGATCGGTGGGTTTGGTGAGCCGGCAACGTTTGCGCTGCGACGCCAACTGGCAGTCGTGCCTCACCACTCCAAAGCAACAGACGTGTGCGCCAGCCAGCCAACAAAAGTTAGCAGTGGAAACTTTCAGCAAAGAAATAAAGCAACTCTTGCTAATTCCAATTCCTAATCACGAGTGAGAGAAAGAGAGAGAGAGAGAGTGTGTGAGGGTCTTAAGTCGATGAATAAAATGTATCCAGTTGCTGCCGCTGCACAAATGCTGCGCCTGCGCAGCGTTGCCAACGTATTTGGAGGTGCAACCGTTCGCAGCATAACAACGAATCGGCGTCAGCACAACACGGCGAACGCTGAGCGTGCCCAAAGCATCAATGACAGAGACAAGTTTCTGCATTACAACGCCGACGATGGCTTTTACAAAACATCGCCCTACGATTCCATCCAAGTGCCGAATTTGCCACTGCACGAGTACGTCTGGCGCGACTTCAAGAAGTGGGAGAACAAAACGGCAGCGGTGAGTGCTAAGATAACAATAAATAAATAAAATATATATGCAATATATAACTAGACTGATTGATAAGAGATTATAACTCTAAAGATGTTTATATTTTTGGCAATCTAAAATAAATGAAAAAAATTGTAGAATTATTTTGTATGAATTATTATTAATATATTAATATGATAAGTATGTGTATGTGTATGTGTATGTGTATGTGTATGTGTATGTGTATGTGTATGTGTATGTGTATGTGTATGTGTATGTGTATGTGTATATGTATATGTATATGTATATGTATATGTATATGTATTCAGTTGTACCGTTGCAATCGAAAGCATTTTCTGGAAATCCTGTGGAACTTGCTCACACTCAATAAATCAAACGAAATCCCCCTCCCCCCCACACACACACACACACATCCACCTTCAAAGTGACAACGTCTAGCGGCTTATCGCGTCTTCTGCCGAGTGAGTATGCATACACATGTATGCAAGTGTCTATGTATGCATGTGTGTCTGTGTGGCTGTGTGTGTAAATATTTTGTTTGCTTATGGCAGTTTATTGAACCTGAACCTATGCCAATATACGTATGTGCGTGTGCACGTGTGTGCGTATGTGTGCGACGGCCACTTTTCGCAAATGCGCACTGACCTTCTTTCTACCCTATAAAATGTGCATAGATACACACATAGACACACTCGTGCATTTATCTGAGCGAGAGTGCGAAGTAAATCACGAGTGCAAGTGTGGAATTTTTGATGGCTGAAGTGTATCGATAAGCGATTAGCTAGACTAGTTGCGTCTTTTAAAAAATTGGGTCACTTGTATGTACACTGGTGAAATTATCGAATGTCTGATAAGAGCGGTATGAAATATGAATGGTAAATGCCTTTGTCGATAATTCAAGATCAACATGGTTGTATGGTTGTACATACAGCTACTTGCCACTGATAAATTGAATATGTATATTCTTTGCGAATAACACTTGATATTTGATTGTGAATATTTCAACTGATTGCGAAATATTCACTTTATAATTCTATACTCAACTGTTGTAGAAAGGTATTCAAAATTCGACAATGTTTTGCTAGGGGCGCTTGCGACAGTTGCAACAAGTTCAAGTCGAGTGAACGTTGGCATCAAATTGTTTTACGAGTCTGATAAGAGGAGCCATGTGCCGTATGGAGTGTGGCAGAGTGGTGGCAGAGTGGATGTGCAACAGGGGAAACGAATACAAATACAAATATAAATGCAAATAGAGATGATTAATAAAAAAAAATTTAAAAATGCAAAGCATTTCGACATGGAGGGCGGAGAAAAGAGTTTGAGTGCGAGAGAGAGCGAGAGAGAGAGAGAGAGAGCGGGAGCGGGAGAGAGAGAGAGTGTGCGAAAGAAAAAGCACACCAAAAGTTCTATAAATAGACGCGTGGGGCGCTGCAGTCATCATCATCATGAAAACTTTGCACTTGCATAAGCAGCTCTGCCCCCCAACCACTCAACCCACCCCCTGACCACAGCATAAGCGTAGAGAGCAACAATAACAATAACGACACTTATAAATTGTTTAAATTTCACTTTTCGCTGGAACAAAAATCAGCATGCAAATATTATTCATTGAAATTTATTAGCCTAGTCAAGGGTTGACTTGCCGCATTGTTTGTTGTATTGCTGTGTTGTTTCTGCCCCATCTAATCATTCTAATATATCAATCAGGGGACTATCACGTTCGCTATTCTCAAGTCTCCTATTATTAAGTGCAATTAAATGCAATTAATTGCCATACTGTGTACTTTTGTTACACTGGCTTGTCTGAACAGTTTTATGTGTTTGATGTTGATGCAGGTGCAAAGTGCGACATGTGTTAATATACATGTTTAAATATAGTGTATAATATAGTGTATAATATACGAGTATATACATATATATAGTTATATGTGTTCAGTTTGCACTGTTCCGATGGGACTTGTAACTATTCGAAACTCGTGTGGCCATCATTTGGATTCAAATACATCAAATTGTTTTACACTGCAGACAATTGCATACTATGTGAATACCAAAGTATATTCCCCTTCATATAATATATATATATGTATATATATATATATATATATGTGTGTTTTTTATTGCAAAGTTATCAGCAATATTTCTGAGTGAATTATACGAAATGCTTGACAATAATACCGAGTTAAATATATACATAAGCTGATTCGGTTTTACAATCGACAATGTTTTTGGTTGGTTATTTCGAGATAGTACTCGTCTATTCAAAGTCTAAAATTATGATGTGTACTAAATTTATTTTTTATTCTATTTTTTGTTGTTGTTATTTTTGGTCTTTGCAGCCTGCTTATCAATTTAGCTCATTCGTTTGCGTCAAAACAGCCAACTTAGCACGTTTAACGAACATTTTGCATCGCTAATCCATTACAGGGTATTTTCTAGTCATCTAGTCGGGGGCGGAGGGGTGGCATGGAGTACATTAGTTAGTATTAGTTGGAGTGCTTAGCTTGAATTTTGAAGAGTATCAATTAAGCCGTTATCAGGTGCTGCTCAGTCAACCGTGTCATTATAATATGACTTTAATTGCCAAATATTATCTGTATTGTAGATAAATGCCATCATATCATATATTCAGTTATGTTTACACTCACACACACACACACACATGTGCAGATAAATAATTGTGATTGTTTTCCTTTCGCCTTTGTCCATTTTCGAGTGTCGGCCAATCATCTCATTTTTTTTCTCTCTTTTTGTTTTTATTTGGTTTGCTTGATTGCTTTACTTATGCTATTTTTGTTGTTTCGTGGGCCTGGCCTCGGACATGGTTGTCTGCTGGTGTGTGGAATGAGGGGACGACAACGACGACAGGGGCTCGCTCTCGTCAATTTTGTTGCTCTGTGGTGTTGAGCAGTTTGGTTAACGAAAAAGTCAACAAACGTTGCGCAAAAGAACATAAAGAGACAAGACACACACAGACACACACAGGCACACACAGCCACAAGCAAGCATATATGCACAAAGAGAGCAAGAGAGAGAGAGAGAGAGAGTGAGAGCAAGAGATCAATTTATATGCAGTGTGTCTCTCTGTGGCTCTCTCTGGCTCTCTCGTTTCAATCATTTTGCAGACTTTGTACTTTGCCCCACTGAACTTTGATCAGTGGCCGGCAGCGCGGCTCGAGTGGAACGCAACAAACGTGTCAAGTGCTGTTTTTTTTTTTTTAAATTTATATTTTTCTCATTTCTGTATTTATTCAGTTTTTTGTGTGTTTGTTTAATTTACTAGATTTTTTTTTATTCAACAAGTTTAACATGTTTTTTCGCTTGTATGTCTCTGTATCTTACAATGTATGTGTTTGTGTATCTGATTTTATTTATAATTCGAGATCTCATATTAATGCCAATTTGAACTGCGCAAATGCAAATAGCGTAGTATATTTAATGTATTGCTCCCGCCCCCCTTAGCGCTGACGTTTGTCTGACCCCCAGGCTTCGAGGGCCATTCGCACTGGCCTTCAACTTGGCCAACAACAATGTCAACAATATCGTTACTTGGCTGTAGCATTTGTGGTCAACGCTCTCCACGTTCTAGCCAATATCATATTGCACCCGTTTTCACTGATTGTCGCGGAAAACTTGTCATTTATTTTCATTAGCAAGGTGAACAAAGTTAAATCAGCTCATTATTTATTTATGAAATCCTCCCTTTATACTTGATTAATCAAATCTAATAGTTGCTGATTTCATATGCACATATCTATTATTGTATTACTGTATTATTACTGTATAGTAAGTCGTGTAATCTAATATAGCCGAAATATATGCTTTTGACCGTGACCTATGATTACAAAAAACACATTGAAGCTCTTCGAACATTGGTTTCCCAGCTTATGCTGATTACATACTTTACGGAGTCCTCAAAATGAATAAAGCGTTGAGATCTTGAGAGAATTACCAGACTTTCAAGACTTTTCTCCTTATCGGTGTCTCTGTTTACAATATTTGTTTATTTAGGATTAATAAACTCATTTATTTGTTTGTCGAATACACACAATTTTATTACTTTTACACAGCTGCAAAAGTATGCAATATTTATATACCATATCTAGTTCTTTCCTCTCTTTTATGAATGAGATAATCCGGTTTCGTCTAGTATAGTATTTAAAAAGCTTCTACTTTAATTAGTAAAGCTAAAACAATTTTTGGGAATTTAAGGTAATCAGTACTTGTGATTTACATATAGATATATACCTATTTTGATCTTATCAAATAGAGGTACGTATAATTAGGCAACTAAGTCGCTGCTATTATCTTTAGAGGGCATTTATCTAGAAATTCCGTATCTAATCAAAACTAGGTCTACTTAAAATTAAATAAAAATTGTTTAACACGCAGTTTGAAAGATATCTTTATGAAACCTTAGATACTTGTATATATATAATTATATATATATATATATATATATATATATACCCAGTCGAGCCAGATAATTACACTGTACTCGTAACGCTACAAAAAAATCGAAATTCGTTTATACGTAACCCGCGAAAATTCAAAATTCGCGATACTTTTTGAACACACCTCGTATAGCTGCTCTTGGAATAATCTATCGAAATATGATCGCAGTTAAATAAAGATTGTTTGTTTAACAACTTATTCTAATCAAACTTACCCAAAGTGCTTCGCCCATTTGTATATATATATATCATATATATATATATTTTTCATATATATATTTGTTTAATTAATTATTCAACTCAAAAAATAAACATTCTGCTTTTTATTATGCTTCTAACAAAAAAATGCATTCAGATTCGATTGCTATGCATTTTTCTTCCCTTAAATTTATTGTGAAATTTACAATATCCAATTTGATGTCATTTCTTATCGATCGGTGTATTTTGTATGTGTTGCAGGTGTGCGTCATAACGGACCGTCAATATACGTTCGCCCAGATGCGAGATGCGAGTGCCGCGTTTGCTGTCCGTCTGCAGACCAAGTTCAAGATGTTCAAGCCCGACGTTCTGGCCCTTTGCCTGCCAAATATGCCAGAGTATGCGATTGCGGCCCTGGGTGCCATCGAGGCTGGTCTGACTGTGACCACAATCAATCCCATCTATACGCCAGGTGAGTCTTTCCTGAGTCTCTCCACAATGAATGCCCAACTTTTCTTTCTCTTTAAAAAAAATTACTTAATTTATATTTCACTCTTGGCAACAAATTGTAATTAGCTATAAATTAAATAAATTTATAGGCAATTAGCTATAATTATATTTAAAAAGGCGCTTATTGTTCTTGCTAAATCATAGCAAAATACTCGAATTTGTGACATTCGCAACATACTTTACGAATGTTGATTGCACATCGTTTACATTCTGTAGACTTTCGAGATTGTATGGTAATCAAAGTGAAATTTGTATTTCAGATGAGATTGCGCGCCAGCTGACCTTCAGCAATGCCAAGTTCTTGGTGGGCAGTGCCCAGCGGTATCAGACGCTGCTTGAGGCATGCCACTTGGCCGGCAAGCAGATGCCCATCGCTGTGGTGCGCAGCACAATGGATGAGGCACTGCCGGCGGGTGCCATTGATTTCTTCGGGGTGATGAGCACCGAGAATGTGCGTTACGATGAGCTCCGCACGCCCAAGGATGCCACCGCCGATGATATGGTCTTTCTGCCCTTCTCATCGGGCACGACGGGTCTGCCCAAGGGCGTTGTTCTCACCCACAACAATGTGTGCTCTAACTGTGAACAGATTCAGGAAGCGTTGCCCATCAATTCGCTGGATTGCCAGGACACGCTGCCAGCGGTTCTGCCCTTCTTTCACATCTACGGTCTCACCGTCATCATGCTGTCCAAACTGGGGCAGGGAGCCCGCATCGCGACAATGCCAGCATTCAAGCCCGATGATTTTATCAAGTCCCTGGATACGTACAATGGCAGTATTCTTAATCTGGTGCCGCCCATCGGTGAGCAAATTGATACCACCATCGACACACCGCGATTAACACTTATCAAGCATTTTTCTTCTCTCTCTCTCTCTCTCTCTCTCTCTCTCTCTCTCTCTCTCTGTCTCTGTCTCTCTCTTCCTATCGTTATCTCTTTCTCGATATCTTCTGCAGCACTATTTATGATCAACCATCCGAAGCTGACGCAGCAAACGGCGAAATCGCTGCGCGTCGTCATGTCCGGCGCTGCACCAATTGGCCTGCATGACATCGAACGCTTCATGCAGAAGTGAGTAAAACCTCTTCCAGATAACCGCTTGACTAAATTGGGAATAGACCAAATTGACGTGGCCCTCTACATATTGAAGAACAAATATCATTTTCCCAGATGGGTTGGGTTATGGTTAGTTTGTATTTCATGTATGGATAGCAATTGCGGGCTAGACAATTGCGGGCAAATCAAACACAGCTGATAATTTTGGTATTATCAGTTTTAGCACTTAATAGTTCAGTTATTAGCTAGAAGATCGGACTGAGTTTGAGGTTTGTTAATAAAAGTCGATTACGATAAGTGGGTAAGCTGTGAGTAGCATTCACAAAAACCGCTTTTGTGTAGATTCGATGTTATGTGCTGATGCACCTTGTAATTGGCCGACCATAGACGAGATCCATATTGAATCAGTGAATTATAAGGGTTGTAGTCACTTTGGAGATTTTGAAATTCAATCGACAACTGACACCAAAGACTCGATTAGATCAAAAAGAAATCATATGCAAATTGCCAATTGTCAGTGGACATTAGTTGTTGGAAGGAAAGTTGGATCAAATTGAACTGAAATCGATGCCTACTTTGTTTCGCAAACAGATTCCCCAAGGTGCGTTTCATGCAGGGCTACGGAATGACGGAGGCATCACCGGTTGTGTTGATGACGCCCTTCGACAACACACGCTTCGCGTCGACGGGCGTATTGCCGGGCAGCACCGAGGCGAAAATTGTGCCAATCAATGCTACCGATGGAAAGGGAGTGGGTGCTCGCAACACCGGAGAGCTGTGCGTGCGGGGGCCCCAGGTGATGTCCGGTTATCTCAACAATAAGGAGGCCAACGATGTTACCTTCTATCCGGGCAATTGGCTGCGCACCGGCGATGTGGCGTTCTACGATGAGGATGGCTTCTTTTACATAACGGATCGCATGAAGGAGCTGATCAAGGTCAAGGGCTTCCAAGTGCCGCCCGCTGAGCTAGAGGCTGTGTTGCGCGATCACCCCAAGATCCTTGAGGCGGCCGTCTTTGGCATTCCACATGAGCTGAACGGCGAGGCGCCGCGTGCCATTGTCGTCCTGCGCGAGAACGAGACGGCAACTGCCGAGGAGATTGCCGAATATGTGGCCGACCGTGTGGCGCACTACAAGAAGCTCGAGGGCGGCGTCATCTTTGTCGATGAGGTGCCCAAGAATCCGACAGGCAAAATTCTGCGCAAGGATCTCAAAGAGAAGTATTCGGACTGAGACAGCCAAAACTTCCCCCCCACCAAAAAAAAAAAAAAACAAAAACTTGTCTTTAATCAATACTTATACGCGTAATTCCGGATATACTTTTCTTCTTCTTAAAATTTTTTTTTTTTTTTTTATAAATTCTAACTAGCTCTTTGCGGGCCTTGTGAGCATTGCATTTAGACGAGTGGCCCTCCCGATGGCTACGACAATAGCGATTAGCGATTAGCGAGTAGCGAGTAGCGAGTAGCGAATAGTCTTAGGCATTATAGTCACTGGATTGGTCCATAGTTTGTAAGTTTTTAAGTGTCGTACGCATATTTAGACTCGTGGCTTAGTTTTGTGTGCACAGCATCCAAGGTGTGTGTGTGTGCCCAACTTGCAACAGCATATACAAAGATAGTCGTTGCATTGGCATACATACACACATACATCTATTGTAGGCTATAGAAACGTATATATAAAACTGTTTTTTTTTTATTGTTATGGATATATATATATATATAATGTAAGCGAGTTACCTGTACACTTAGTATAACACAACTATTATGATATATTACGATACGAGCACACATAATCAATATACCTGTGTGTTTATGTTCTGTAATAAAGATACCGATTGACCAACACAAAACTGTAATCTATTCAAGACTTACCACAAATGCCATTCACATTTCCAGATAAAAATATGCTAAATGTGGATTTGGCCCGGTTGGGACTATTTTGTATACACATTATGGGGCCACAATTAGGCGATATCTTTGGCGTACTGCCATTGATATTATCGATTGCCATTTAGGAATGTTAAGAATATCAATAAAGTTCACAAGAAATTTTATCAGGTCTATCAGGTTGTCCTTTGGACCAGCTAATTTAAGTGAATCAACGATACTATTTTGTAAACAGAAATTGATGTTAGCTTGGCCAAATCATTGCAGATCCTGACGAGTGGCTGTGTCAAGCAATTTGGCCTTGACCAGGACTATCAACGGGCGACCATCCAAATCTCGTCGTCGTTTTTTTTCTAAAAAAAAAGGCAACAAAATTGGCCATAATAATATGGCATACAACTGTCGAATTTCTCAAACTACTTTTCGCAAGTCTTTGGTTTGAGCCTAAAAGTATGCTCCTTATTTAGCCAAATTTCGAGGCAAAAAGGTGCCAAAATCTGTTATTCAAAACAAAAACAAATAAAAAAAATGTCTAAATATAGGTGAATATCCAAATCCAGCCAACACCAAACAATGTGAAACATTTTTGATAATTTTAATAGATTGATTGGATACTTTTGCTATTTTCTTATTTACTTGTCCAAATTCGTTGAAGTTTAAATGGAAAGAGACCCATTATAGACTATACTTGATGAAAAAATCACACTTTAAGCATACATGAATACTTTTGCCCATTTCCAATTTTCCCAACAGCCCTGTATGTATTACACGTTTTTTTTTTTTTATATATATTTTTTTAAATTTATTTATTTACGACAAAATACACAAAAAATTTCAGATTCGATTTATTTAGTGATTCTCTTGCTCTTTGATGTATATATCAAATTAAGTTGCTTGCACTCAATATACAATAAAAAAAATAATATATATATGTATATACAATATATATTCTTTGTATTTATTATATTTCAAATATGTATGTTTGTAGTCGAGTCATTTTGATTTATTTTTAAATGCGTTTTCGGTTCTGAATCTTCGGTTCATCTAGTTTCCCAATAGACAAATGCACTGTTTAACATATTTATGAATTCGCAATTCGATTTCGTTACAATCGTTATAAACAAATGGGCGCTTTTTTATCTACTTCGACCTGGGATTGGGCATTGACAAAGTATTCTCGCATATAGACAGCTCGACATGAATCGAAATACATATTTCGACCAATTTAAGTCAAGGCCTGCTAAGATTTACATTTTTCGAAAATACTTGATTAATGCGTCACAGATCGACGAACAATGTTCCAAGGACTTGCTAATGCCTTGTCTAATTATACTAGAAAACCAAAAGGGAACGAAAACAATATCAATGCTCAACGAAAACTTATAGATTTAAAAAATACAAAAAAAAAACTCTGCGTTATATCTATGCATACATACATACATAAGGAGGTATATTACTCGCTTTAGTGGACAATGTCAACTTACAAAATTGCTTTAACTAAATTTAAGTTGTACAAATTGATTGTTTTTTTTGTGATGTTTTTCCATTTTTTTCTTTTTGGTTTTGTAAATTTTTGCTTAAAAAAATTTTGTTGTGCTAAGAACTAATAAAAAAAATTTTTGTTAAACGCATAAAAAATGTATAAAGTCAATAAATTTGCCAAAAATTAAACAATATAAAACACAATGATTAATAGTATAAAAAAAAACATCGAACGCATATCGTGTGTGTGTTGTTTTGTGTGTGTGTGTGTTGTGTGTGTGTGTATTGTGTGTGTGGAAGAGCGGCGGCGACTGTGACGTCACAGTTGTAAAGTGTGCACTGAAATAAGTGTGTGAGTGTGTGTAAAATGGTGCCAGTTGGCTGCTAGTTGTTCCATTTGGCAAAGTGGGACGCTGTTCTTGTCTTCAGGCAGTAACTGTAGTTTGAACATAGTAGGTGATCTACAATGAGCTGCTGGCGATGTGTTCAGAGTGTTCCAGAACTCGAAATAGACGTGAGTCACAACAACAGTGCAATTGTAAAATGAAACATTTTTGCGATGGCTTTGTGCGACTGTTGGCTAACTTATGGACTAAACATGACACAGAATACGACAGATACAAATATATAAAGTACAAAAGAAAATGTTTGGGTGTCTTAAGATTTATACACATATGCATATATATATATATATATATATATATAATAGTTTTTTATATGTGCTAATAAGCTGCACAATCAATTATCTGCAAGTTATACGAATTTTAAACCCAATTTGTATTTTCGATTTTTTGTTTTGTTTTGTCTTTTTTTTTTATATGTATTTTTTTCATATTTACTTCTTATTAATCGAGAAAAGGCCACAAAATGCGTTTTGCGAATGCGTGCGAAATGCATAACTTTAGATTTAGCCATAGCAATAGCTTTATCTGATTGATACATCTGATTGATCAATCCTTTGCCCGAACAGGCTTTCGCTGTGGTGTGGTGCATACAAAAGAACACACATACACACACACACACACGCACACACACTGAGACACTGACTCACACGTCACACATAATATCGGAGTACATTTTGCTATATGTATGCGTACACATATATATCTATATATAGGTAAGATTATCGTTCTGTTCCATTGATTCCTCGTCCAGTGACAACATTGCACTCGCCAGCTCGCTCTTACAAATGCGTTCGCTCCCTTTCCCTCTCGCTCTCTCTCTCTCTCTCTCTCTCTCTCTCTCTCTCTCTCTCTCTCGCTCTCTCTCCCTCTCGCTCTCGCTGTCACTCTCTCTCTCTCGCTCGTTCGTTCGTCTGCTCTCGTTCTTATTTCGTTAACTCGCTCGTTCTCCTGGCTCCTCTTCACATTTTCATATTTATCTCATTTCCAGTTGCAATTCCTTTTTTGTTTTTTTTTTTGTTTTTGGGGGGGTTACGTCGTCATTACCATTTGTTGGACATCCCATTCCATTAGATTTCACGCCTTGGCGCCGGGTATCTTGGAGAGCACCTTGGAGAGATCGACTCCAGTCAGGGCACTGATCGAGGGCGGCAGCTGTGCAACAAGGCGTGTCACGTCGTTGGTCACATTATCGTTGCCACCAATCAGCACAATCTCATCCGTTTTGGCCAACGGTGCAGCCACCTCGGCAGCAATCTAAAATTGTACGCCATAAAATAATCACATTAGATCAACTCTCGTTCTCGCTCTCGCTCTTTCTCTCTGTCTCTCTCTCTGCCATTTCTCGCTCTTACCTTGGGCAGCGACTCGAGCACAATGTTCATGATGGCCGCATCGCCGTACTGCTTGTAGACATTCGCCTTTATCCGCATGCGTTCTGCCTCCGCTTTGCCAACCAGCTCAATGGCATGCGCCTCCGCTGAACCAATCTTCCTAATGCGCTCCGCCTCGGCACGGGCACCCTCAATTGTCTGGCATCTAGTTTAAAGAAACGTGCAAAATGCCAGTTAGATATCAGGAGTGCTCAAATTTGTCATAACTAAAGATCTTTCTATTCTGTATTGCTTACACTCAAGTTAGACACATATATTTGTATCGAACCTGAAGAAACCAAAACAGGGTTGCAAATAATTACTGATTATATTCAGGCGATCAATCATAAATAAGCCCGCTTAATGCAGTCGTAAAGGTGAAATGATTTCGCTTGAGTCGATAAGAATGTGTTTCGCCTAATCAAAAATCACAAATCACTAAGACCATAATCATGAATAGTTAACAGCGAAACCGATGAATGGTATATGGTATATGGTATATGGTGTATGGTGTGTGGTGTGTGGTAGTCAATACGTACTGTTTGCCCTGGGCGATTGTTTGGACGCGATAGGCCTCGGCTTCGGCGGGCAGCTTGACGGTGCCGATGAGCTCGCGATCCTTGCGCTGCACCTCCTGCGACTCGATCTCGATCTGTTTGCGACGCTCGACGACCTCAATTTGGATCTCCTCGTTACGGATCTTCTGGCGAATCTTGGCGGCCTGCAGCTCATAGGCGAGCTGCGACTCGGCCTTGGCCGTGTTGATCTCCTGATCGAAATTCGCCTTCTGCAGCTTGTACATGCGCGTATTATCCTCGATTTTGGTGTCCGTCGAATATTTAACATCCATGGCGCTCTTCTCACACTCCGCCTCCCGAATGCCCGCATCACGATTCGCCTCCGCAACGCCAGCGTCCGCATCCCGCTTGACCACAGCGGTCTGCGCCTTGCCCAGCGATGCCAAGTACTGCACATCGTCGTAGACATCCTTGATGGTGAACGACAATATCTCGATGCCCATGCGGCCGACATCAGGTGCGGCTACCTCGCGCACCAAAGCCGCGAATTGGTCGCGATCTTTGTATACCTCTTCGACTGTAAGCGTTCCTATTGAGATCACAGACAGAGAAGAAGCCATCGATAATCAATCAATTCCATCGATTGCAGCGAGTCAACGAGTGTGTGTGAGTGAATTTCAGGGTTTGTTCGAATGACCAATCAATGACCGCTTACCGTTTGACCACCAGGCAGGTGACGCCCACTATCATGACCACCTTAAGGGCGCCAATCCATACCACAGGCATGGCTGTCGCCGCGCTTGAATTCAAGTCGCAGCTATTCCCAGTTGGGCCCCTTGTTTGAGCCCCCTCAGCTAAGTTGGCACTGATTGCAGCTGTAACAGTTATTCACCGTTTGTATCTAGACTGACAGTGGACGTATCGCTTTTGTTCTTCTTCTTCGTTCGCTGTCTTCTTTTCACTTAAACTTTTGTATTACTCTTGACGTCATTGGTGCAGTCTTATCTCGCCATGCCTTGAGCGACTGGCTGATAGTACGAACAGGGAACCAACGGGGCTGATAACCTGCACCCGTCACTATCCAGCAGAAAGCTCTATGGTTGTGAAGCTTTCGGCTGTAAGCTGCATGGCAAAAGCATCTAGTGTCATTTTGAAGCTTTCAATTGGATTAATTCTATTCAGCTTTAAAGCTCTTTTAACTTAACATTTTGCAGATTGTCTCAGCTGGAGAGCTGTGCTATGCTGACAAGTACTTTCCAGAGTGGAACTAGTGGATCTATTAGTATCTAGAAATTACATACCGAATATATCCAGTATATATACATATAGAATACTACTTTCGGGATTTCACTTGGATATTGAGAAAATCATTCGCGTCTTCCCATTGCTCTTCAGCAAAAGATATCCATTGAAATATATCTCTGTATCTATATAGAGTGGAGTGAAAATATGGACAGACATCTATATAGATTGAATTAGATACGGAATACTTTGATATTTTGTTATTTTTGGCACTGGTTTTACTGTCACGATATCCCCGAAACAATCCACAGATTGAAAAATATTGAATAGTGTTCCTAGTTGCGAGTTAAGTTTTCTAAAGTCTGTTTTCGATGGTTGTCGTATCTCGTGTTGAGATAGGTGCTGTTTTCCAAAAATAGTTAGAAAAACAATAAACCAATAAGGTCAAGGTGAAGATGAAGAACGCTCTAAATTGCTGGTAATTGCTGGTTACTCGATGCCAAATAAATGGAATACTGCACTACAAATAACACACATAAACAAAACAGTTGCGTTGTTCACACGCGATTCAATTGAACTATGACAACACGTCATGAAAACCACATCGGCGGGGAGTGGGGCGGAGCGGGGTTGATGGTTGGGTGGGTTGTACTTGGTTATATATTTATAGTGTGACGACCCGCTCGGAGACGTTGCGACCGGAGCGTCGCTCGTTGCGCTTACAACTGAGACAAGCACTGAGAAAGCAACCCCCGATTTCTGACTAGTATCAGCAAAATATTCAAATTGTAAGCGTTGCACAAATGGAAAACGCCTTGAGATTTAGATACATACTTACAAACGAGTGTAATAACACGACAGTGGCGACTTTTATAGCTACAACTATAACTAGAACTATAACAATAACAACCAGATACAACTACATCGTCAGGGGTATTTCACAGCAAGGTCAAAACATCCATTAGGCTGAGCAAAACCAATTACAGTTCCGAGCATTCACGAGTGCCAAGTGGCCGACCAACATTCACAGTTGAGTTCAATGCACTCGTTAAACCATTCATGTCCAGTTTGATTAGCTTAATCAATTGGCATCCAAGGTTGTTTCGAGTTCTATTCTTCAACTTGATTACAATCTGATGAAGTGATGACTGCTGTTTGCACTTGAGGCATGAGGCTACCAATGAATTTGTAAGCATTAGTTTCTCAAGAGTTGCTCACTTCTAGTTATTCTGCACTAATACACAATCAATTGTTATACTCTGATACCGAAAGTATCATAGTATATTGGCTGCCCGTCTGGGAGACTGTGACTTGAAACTTGTACAAATTGGAGTGCCGCCACTAGGAGGCTATTAGGCTATAGATAAAATCGATAATAGCAAACATCCCCCACAATCTCAAGGCACTCACAATTTACGACTTCGAAGGTAGATTACTAAGATCGTTTCACAAGATTCGATATCATCGCAATTTTAAAGCAAACGTGGGTCTTCTTCATAGGTAGTATTTCGTGGCATGCCTTGTTGGTATCGGAGTATTTCGCAATCCCCACTTATGCCCGACTGCAACTTTCTCGCTTGCTTAAATTGGCTGCAAACTAATCTGGTTGAGTGTTTTTTTAAATCAAAGATTGGTCGTTCTCTTTCAATTGCTAACCATTTTGAGCAGGCAGTCTAAAGTTAAAAAACATTACACGATAAATCCAGGCACAGCATTGCATGCCACAGTTTATTGGAATTTGAAATATTAATTTGTTAATTGTACGTTTTAAATAAATTTGATTTATCTTTCAGAACAGGCTGACATGAATGATATCTAGGCTATCTCGTTCTTAAGGCAGCAATATGATATGGCAGTCGGATCCGATCGGATCTCGAGTCCTGAGTGACCGAGGCAAAAGGACGAACGCGACAAACTCACAGACGGGCGGATAGAGGTAGTCCATATCGACTTGCCTAGTGATCAGGTATATATGTGGATCTAGTGCTTGCAAAATAAGGACTACCAGTTTAGTCCGACTTTCAAAGTTATACAATATTTTGTACGTTTCTAGCATATATGATTTAGATGCTTGGAGCTTTGGGCTCCATATACTCCATATATACGATGTAATAAATTAGAAATGGTATGCATGTATGTATGTATGATGTAAGTGTGATGTATGTGTGATGCATGTTTGCATGCCTTACCCAATATGGCGCGCAGGTGTCCTTCCAGCGTTTGCAAAATGGTTTGCTTAATCTCCTTAACGCTCTTGCCCAGAAATTGCTCACTGGCTGTGCCAAGCAGCTCGTCGGCCTGATGATGAAAATAATAAACATTCATCATCTGTGGGTGAGAGTGTGTGTATGTGTGTGCGTGTGTGTGTGTGTGTGTGTGTGTATGTCAATGATTGGTTAGATGGATTCATGTTAGTGTTATTATTGATTCGTATTTGTTGATCAACACACGTCACACCAAATGAGAAAGAGATGGAGAAAGAGATAGAGATAGAGAGAGAGAGAGAGAGAGAGAGAGAGAGAAAGAGAGCAGCCATAACGGAAGTCGACAATCCAAAGCCACAGCCAAATGAGTAATTTGAATATTGTTTGAGTAGTTATCAGTAATTGTAATTATGATAGACACAAACACACCCACACACCCACACACACACACACACGCACACATTTGATACATTGATTGATGGCAACAGCAACCGTAACAGTAACATTAGCAGTAACAGTAACATTAGCAGACGATTAGCAGTAGGCATAATTGAATTAAATAATGTTGGTTATTTATATTTATTATTGAGTGATTTGTTAATTTGGATTTATTATCATTTACAGTTTTGCGGTATGGTTTTTGTTTTGTTTTTGTTTTGTTATTTTTTTTTTGTTGTTGTTTTTTTTGTCGGATTTGTTTGATGAGTTGAGTTGATTCGAGTTGAGTTGATTGGAGATTGATTCGAACGATTCGAGCGCAGGGTAAGTGGTTGGTAGTAGTGGTTAAAGAAAGTAGAGAAAAGGTAAAACACAAATGTCAACAAATTTCGACTGTTTATATATATATGTAGTCCGCTATGCACGAGTATTAATACTTAATACTCGTCTTATTAACTATACTGTAGATTGAGTGAGTGATTCGCTAAATACGTGTTGTAAATCATAAATGACAATCAACAAACATGCAGCAAATTAAATGGCGGCTAAGAAACAGGACATTGACACTCTATGGATGGATGGATGGATGGATGGATGGAGTTAATAATTCTAAACACTGATTGTGTTTGAGTGCTTGAGTGTGTGTGTGTGTGTGTGTGTGTGTGTGTGTGTTGTAGTTGAATTGTGACCTATCCATAGATGAGTACATTGACAAGAACCAAAGATAGTTATCGGAGATCAACGAAGCCGAAACGAAACCCAAAACAAGTTAATCAAATTATATAACACAATAAACATACCTCGTTGTTAGCATAATCATTATTTTTATACGAAGTTGACTGTAATAATGAAATGAAATAATTAAGTAAGAACATAATTTGGCATTGGTTTTACATTTAGAGCCAAATCACACTTATGTGGCATACAAAAGAGGTTTTCAACCGGTGCAAGTATGATTTCAGATACCAAGTATAGAAATTCATATGCTTGAATCACACATGTCACTTGAATGGACTAACCAAGGATACAATTTATTAGTAACAACTGCAACTGAATGACTGTGCAAGGAGTGATTCGAATCAGAAGTACTGTGAATGAGTGCATATTTTGCAAACTGATTTATTTTTCATTATCACCGCAAAGTGAACTACTGTGCAGCGATTGATTCACGTCTGAGCTACTGTGGATGTTTGATTCATCTTCGGGTGCATTCAGGTGACTTGTGATTATTACGAAATGTAACTTAACTTATAACTGTGTGCAGTACGATTTGAATCGCCTTAAATGTGATTTGTTGCATTCAAATACTATGATTGATGTTGATTCAAATGCGCTTCTCGAAAATGTCTATGTACAAACGACACTTTGTCCAAAAGTGCAAGTCTGTGAGTAGCCTGATAAGTAAATACACATCACAAATGTCTCTAAAGCAGTATTTGGACTTTTAAGCAATTATGTGAATAGTGTTGACGGAATTTTAGAATTTTGATACGAATTATTCTACACTTACTTTTGATGGATCAGATCTAAGGCGCTTGCAAGGCTAAATATAATTAATTGAGTTGCATTTTTATTTTTTCAAGGGGAATATAAAAAATATTAAAATTTACATATACCAAAAAAAACACAAAAAAAAAACACAAAAAAGTGTGAAACGGGATTAAATTGTAATTGTAATTCGCATACATATCAAAATAGTTCAGGTAATGTAAGGTAAATTGTAAGCCAAATTTCAGACGCGTTTCTACGTAGCTACCAAATACAAAAGTTGATATATGTAAGTATTAAATATATATATATATATAAAGGTTTTCAGATATACATTTTGGTTTTTTTTTTTTTGGGACGAATAAAAGCTATAAGAACTTGCATGCAGAACTTAAAAATCTGCAAAACGTACTTTTCCCCACTCGGAGAATTCGATACAAGATACAGAGATATACTCGGATGAAGGTGGTTACTTTTGGGGAAACGAGACTCAGACTCACGAGCGCCCACCTACCTTCATGATCTTGCACTGGGCGACGCCGGTCACCGTCAGCGGTACACCCTGGGCCGTTTCCACGTTCTCGCACATCGGATTCAGTGTCATCACATTCAGCGAGAGCCGCTGCACATCCGTCACCAGCCACCAGGCCCAGGCCCAGCCACCGACAATCGTTCGCTTCTTCATCGAGCCACAGCAGCCACCTGCAAGAATGAAAAAAAAAAAAAAAATACGTTAACAGAGCTGAGTAATTATTTGTATTATTTTTGGACAGATTTTCTTTATACCAAAGCTAAGTAATGTGATCTATTCCAAGCCCTGCAGTTAAGCCTTTGTTATAATTAATATGTATATTGAAATGTTAACTTTTGCAACCAGAGTAAATAGATAAATTAATGTGTTTTTTTTTTTTTTTTTAATTTTATGCAATACACATTTATTTCAATTTCGTTTTTCAACACAGAAATGTGGCAAGAGGTCTTTTCATTTTCATTACTGGATTTTGGACTGTATTTAAAACTCCAATAAATTCAAAAAAGTTGTTTTTTCTTATAATGTTACATATTTAATGCAGCTATTTATTCTTTGTTAACGCTGCTGACGTCTTTGGGGCAGGCCAGGTCTGCGCAGCTGTTGCTGTTGCTGACCCACAAATATCGTTCGCTTGTGGCACACACATTTTTTTTTGGCTGCGGGGGGGAAAAGCGTCGCAATGGCCTGTGGCTTATATAGTAAGAGTGAAAGCATTTCGCTGTCGCTAAAGCTTTTGTTGCTTCTGTGTGTTTATGTGTGTGTGTGTGTGTGCGTGTGTGTGTGTATGTGTGAGTGAGTGTAAGTTGTCTACGTGCCGGCAAACACGTCAAAGAGTTGATGGATGAGCATATGTATTAAGCCAAGAGTGGTGTCAGCATGACAAGCCAAACAGGAAGAAGCCGTTGGCCATTTTGGGGAGGTGGCATCATCCAACGGTTCAATTCCAGTCAGCTGCACTCTGTCCCACAATGCAACCGTTCAAACAACGGACCTGTGACGCCAGAGCCCAAAGGGCATTGCGTTGACTGCGCAGTCGTAACAACTCTTTGAAAGTATGTGTGTGTGTGTGTGTGTGTGTGAGTGAGAGAAAGAGAGCGAGTTGGAGTGGTGGCCATTTGTAGCAATGGCTGTTTACGCTTCGCTTTAATGGCTCAATGCCTCAGTTGGCCAGCGAACGTCGCAGCGCGCGGCCGCAATACCACGCATAGGAAGAAAGTGTTAAAGAAAGCAAAAAACAAAAACAACAAAAACAAAGCATCGAACATTAAGCTTACACCTCGCACTAAAAGTGTAAGCAAAAGCAACACCAACAACTACAAAAAAGAAGAAGAAGAAGAAGCAAAAGCTCGTTGCTTCTCTGCATCTGTAAAAGTTCTCGAGCACAAGTGAGTAACAAGAAAAGAAATGGGCACTGAGGAAGGGCAAAATGATTCACATGCCAATCTATGTCTGTATGCATGTGTGTGTGTGTGCTAACAATATGACAATGCAAAAGTGTGCCAGCGGCAAAAAGAAATCAAAGTCAATAACAGCAGCTGCGGCCGCGCAGCAAGAACACGGCTCGAAAAGAACGCGCACAGCCGTGCAAAGCCGACGTCGACGCATGCGTAGCGCGACGACAGCGACAGCGGCAGCAACTCCTACGCAACGGAAGCTTTCTCAACGAAAGTGATTCATCGTTGCTTCGTTAAATGTTCGTCGTGATAACTGTTACTGTTGTAGTTGTTGCTGCTGTTTGGTACCAGCTTGCGCTGTTATGCATTTCTCTTTGGCGCTGTGTGTCTGCTCAACTATTTAGCGGCTATTCGCATGCTGCATACTTCAAAATGCCGCTGCTGTGACTGCGGCCTCTGCCCACGTCGCTGTTAACGTTGCGGTGCTTTGGTATTTTTTTTTATGTATTATTTAGCTGGTACCTTGAACTTGAGCAGCGCAGCGCACATTCAACTCGGAGCAGCGGCAGCAACCAGTTTGCAACAGCAGCAACAATATCAGCGACAAGTTTGTAGTTGCAAAATACAACAAGAATAACAACAACAACAACAACAACAACTGCTGCTGCTGCTGCTGTTAATACTGCTGTTGTAGTTTTAGCCGTTAGTTTAGCTCGTTGCTGGCCAAAGATTATGCAAAGTCATCGCGACAGGAAACGTTTTCAACGAGTCCGGCGATCGATAGGGCGGCTTGCCATGCCCACAACCCGGGCCAGGCTAAACAAACTGGTTAACCACACATGCATATTGTATGTGTGTGAGTGTGTGTCTGTGTATGTGTAGCTACAACAATTGTTGATTGGCTTTCCGATCAGAAATAATGAGTGAAAAGCGGCATTCAAAAGTTTGTATAGTTTTCCGTTTTTTTTTGTGTTTTTTTTTTTATCAGCCGCTAAAGATTTCACTTTTATGTGGGAGCTCTTTTACCTGCAACTCCAACAAAAATAAGAAGAAAAAGAAGAAGAAAAATGCAACAAAGCTCACATTTGATATTGCTCTAAGAAAATGCAGTCAGCGCAAAAGCTCAATTCAATTTTGAATATGTATTTTGTTAAGAAGTTATACAACATGAGATAATTATTTGGGCATTAGTCATATTAGTTAGGAAGAAGAAGAAAATGTATTTAAATTGTTTAGAAATGTACATCGTAATTAAATCTAAAATGTATTTAAATACTCTATCTGACTATGGCATTTTCGACAAAAAACAAAGGAAATCAGAAATTGAAAACACGAACAAAAAATAATCTGCCATTTCCATGCCAAAATAAGTGCCAAAAATGGCAAATCTATTTGAACAATCGCATTCTAAGCTTTTTCAGTTGCTTCTAAACCTATTCTCAAAGCTTTTTTGTATTTATGTACGTATGCGAGAGCTTGAAATAACGGTAACTTACTTGAGTGCACAGCTAACTAGAACTATGTGTGTGTGTGTGTGTGTGTGATTGTATGCCTGCATGTATATAGTTGATTGTAGGCAAGATAAAAGCTCTTTCGTTAAACTGATGACCCAGTCGGATCGCATAGATTTGATAAGAGGAGTCGGACATGTTGTAAGGCATATGGGTGGATGGGTAGCGGTAAAGGTATGCGTTACAAATGGAGTTAACCAAAACCAAGTTACGAAATTATCGAAATACCGCAAAACGTGATCGAAATACTGAGGCGCATGAAAAGCTGAGCTATCGAATCGACTAACCCGATTACATACATTACAAAACGTGACTTTTCATGACATATTCAGTGAGGATTTGAGTATTTTATTCGATTGCAGACACATCACGTATCGCAGACACAGATCGCTATCGCTTGGAACACTTGAAGGAGGCTTACAGCAGCGATGAGCTCAGCTATTGTGGGTGCCGCATCGGCGATTGGCGGTGCGGTGACGGCGGCGACAAGCAACAGTTGGTTCATACCAATGCTAATGGCAGCGGTTGCCTATTTTCAGTATGAGGAAATCATGGATCCCGAATCGAAGCCCAGCGATGTGAGCAGTGACGACATATTGGATCATTATGATTTCATAGTGATTGGCGCCGGTTCGGCCGGTGCTGTGGTTGCCAATCGCTTGACCGAGGTGGAGAACTGGAATGTCCTCCTGCTGGAGGCTGGCGGCGATGAGACAGAGCTAACCGATGTGCCACTTATGGCCGGTTATTTGCAGCTATCCAAAATTGACTGGCAGTACAAAACGGAGCCATCGGGCACAGCTTGCTTGGGTAAGACCAGAACATACCCTCGATTCACACTCCCTTAGAATTGCCAAAGAGAATTTCCCTCTTTTGTATTGAACTCTTCTCAAGGCAGTTTAGCAAAAACTCGTTTCACAAACAGCTAAAGAAAAAAAAAATCCTTTGCTTTTATAGCTATGCAAGGCGGACGCTGTAATTGGCCGAGGGGTAAAATTTTGGGTGGCAGCTCGGTGCTCAACTATATGCTGTATCTGCGAGGCTCGAAGAACGACTATGACAACTGGGAGGCGATGGGCAATCCCAGCTGGTCGTATCGCGATGCGCTCTACTATTTCAAGAAATCGGAGGACAACACCAATCCGTATTTGGCCAGTACACCTTACCATGCCACTGGCGGCTATCTGACGGTAGGCGAGGCGCCATATCACACGCCCCTCGCCGCCAGCTTTGTGGAGGCGGGCGTTGAGATGGGCTACGACAATCGCGATTTGAATGGCGAGAAGATGACCGGCTTCATGATTGCCCAGGGTACAACGAGACGCGGCTCACGCTGCTCCACATCAAAGGCGTTCCTGCGACCGGCACGACTGCGTCCCAATTTGCACATCTCGATGAATTCGCATGTTACACGCATTATGATCGATCCGGTCAGCAAATTGGCCTTTGGCGTCGAGTTTGTCAAGGATCAGAAGCTATACCATGTGCGTGCCACAAAGGAGGTAATCCTCTCGGGCGGCTCCGTGAACAGTCCCCAGCTGTTGATGTTGAGCGGTGTGGGGCCACGCAAGCAGCTAGCCAAGCATCGCATACCACTCATCAAGGAGCTGAGCGTTGGCGAGAATCTCCAAGATCACATTGGACTGGGCGGTCTGACGTTTCTCGTCAATCAGCCAGTTTCGATAGTGGAGAATCGATTCCATACCATGTCGACGGTGTTGCAGTATGCGGTCTTTGGCCAAGGACCACTTACCATACTCGGCGGCGTTGAGGGTTTGGCCTATGTAAATACCAAGTACGCGAACACCACATTGGACTGGCCGGACATTGAGTTCCATTTCGTGTCGGGCTCGACGAATTCCGATGGCGGATCGCAACTGCGCAAGGCACACGGCCTGACGGACGCCTTCTATCGTGCGGTCTTTGAGCCGATTAACAATCGAGACGCATGGAGCATAATACCAATGTTGTTGCGTCCACGCAGCGTGGGCAGCATCAAGTTGCGCAGCAGTAACCCCTTCGACTATCCGTACATCATGCCCAACTACCTGACCGATGAGTTTGATATGAAAACATTGATTGAGGGTGTCAAGATCGCTGTGGCACTGTCCCGCACAAAGGCGATGCAACGTTTTGGCTCACGACTGTCCAGCATACGTTGGCCGGGCTGCGATCAGCTGCCACCGTTCACGGACTCGTATTGGGAGTGCATGGTGCGGCGGTACACATCGACCATCTATCATCCCGTTGGCACCTGCAAAATGGGTCCGTATTGGGACAAGGATGCGGTCGTCGATGCCAAGCTCCGTGTCTACGGAATTCGCGGACTGCGTGTCATCGATGCCAGCATTATGCCCAAATTGGTATCGGCCAATACGAATGCACCGGTGATTATGATTGCCGAGAAGGGCAGCGATATGATCAAGGAGTTCTGGATCAAGAATACCTTAGTCTAATGACCCACATCTACTCTCTCTCTCCCTGTCTCTCTCTCTCTCTCTCTCTCTCTCACTCTGTGTGTGTGGTTGTGTCGTGTGTGCTCAAGTGTGATACTCGGAATGCGTGTGTGAATCGATTTGTGAGTGTGTTTGGTATTTTTTTTTAAATTCATTTTCTCTAATAATATTTGTGGATTTTTTTTTTAATATTTATAAGAAATTTGTATGTATTTATTGTAATTTTATGCAACATCGAACCATTAAATGATATTTTTTTCAACTGAAAGCAGACTATATTCATTAAAGATATTTGAATAATATATCTCGTTTGGATCATAGCGATTACGTAAGTGAAGCTGAAACCCAAACAAGAGATACATTTTTGATCTGTGTAGGGTAAGCAAGATATATACTGGCTATACGATGTGTGTTCAAAAAGTATCGCGAATTTTGTGTTTTTTCAGATATTATTTATTTATTCATGAATATCTATTTTGTCCCCTTCGAAGTAATCCCCATGAGATATTATACGAGGTGTGTTCAAAAAGTATCGCGAATTTTGAATTTTCGCGGGTTACGTATAATCGAATTTCGATTTTTTTGTAGCGTTATGTTGGTACTCATGTCTCTCACTTATGCCGACAATAAAGACGGGATCGAAGGAGGAGCTGAACAAGAAAAAAAAAATGATTTTTTGAAGTGCTTCGAAGATTGGAAAAACCGTTGGCACAAGTGTATAATATCTCATGGGGATTACTTTGAAGGGGACAAAATAGATATTCATGAATAAATAAATAATATCTGAAAAAAACACAAAATTCGCGATACTTTTTGAACACACCTCTTACAATTGGAATTTGCATTTATTTGAGAATGATATTTTGATTGGCTTGGCCCGCTTCTGACTGGGGCACGATGTGGCACTGCTGATCCTCGAGGATCATGCGGGCACCCTGCTCGCCAATCATCATGCTGGGCGCATTCGTATGGCCGGACGTAATCTCCGGCATGATGCTGGCATCCACCACGCGCAGCCCTTTGATGCCGTGCACGCGCAGCCGTTCGTCGACGACGCCAGCATTGTGGGTGGCTGCCATGCGGCAGGTGCCGGCTGCATGCCACGCGCCCACATACATGTAGCGTATGTGGCACAGCCAATACGCATCCGAGTCGGCAGCGAGTCGATCGCACTCGGCTAGCGGTGGCAGCCACAATTGCAGGCCACAGCGGCGAAAGGCGCGCGTGTCCGTCAAACGTTGCACGTAGCGCACGTAGCGCAACAATGTGGCACGATCAGCTGGATGCTCGCCATAGTTGTTCCACACCAGCGGTCTCTGCTCCGGATTGGAGCTGCGCAGTTGCACCCGGCCCCGCGACTTGGGCAGCAGCAAAGATCCGATCAGCTGCAACATGTCCGTTTGCTGCAGCGCTGCCTGCTGGGCGGCAACCAGTTCGCTGCGAAACCCCAAATAGCTAAAGCTGGCAGCGCTGCCACGTGGCAGCAACGTGTGCGAGACCACATGCAAATCCGGCTGACCTGTGAGATTGGCCGGCGCACGCGAGTTAATAAATCCCATCATCGAGAAGCCGGCGGCGAGCGGTCCATGCTGCCCCTGCAACAGATACTCGGCGACGGAGGCGGGCTCAAAGGGGCCACGCCCACGACAAGCGACACTACAGTTGCTGGTGAAGCGCAGCAGCAGTGGCAGCATGCCATGATCCTGCAGATGTCGACCCACCTGCGGCAAATGAAGGCGTGGTTGCACGCCCACCGCTTCCAACTCGCTGGCATTGCCAATGCCCGAGAGCAGCAACAGCTGCGGCGAGTTGAGTGCCCCAGCACTCAATATTACCTCGCGATGCGCCCACACATTCCACCTGCGATTGCTGGGCTTGAGCACATAGCTGACGCCACGCACGCGCTCTCCACTGGAGCTGAGCAACAGGCGTTGCACCTCGGCACCGTGGCGCACCTTCAGATTGGGGCGCCTCAGCACATCCGGCTGAGCCAGATATTGGCGGGCGCTGCTGGTGCGTCTGCCACGGGATATGGTGGCGGGCACCTGATGCGTATACCCAAAACTTATGGTCGAGTTTAGGGGCTGTTGTAGGCGTGGCACGCCCAACTCACCGCTGGCCGCATAGATCAGATCCGCCAGCCGCTGGTTGTGCGGCTCCAGCGGAAAAAAGCTGAGCTGCAAACGCGATTGCAGTTTGCGATACGCTCGCTGCACCTGCGCCCAATCCCAGCCCTTGAGGCCGAGCCGCCGGCACCAGCCATTAAAATTGTCGGCACTGCCGGGCACGTAGATGTTGCCATTGATGGCACCAGTGCCGCCCAGCATACGGCCATGCCACCAGCTGCAGCCGTGTCCGGGCTTCATGGCCAGGCAGCACTTTGGATTCGGTTCCGCCTCATCCAGCCACATGTAGCGTGCATCGTGATGCAGTGAGCCGCTCAACGCATAGATCTCAGATTCCAGGGGCGGTCGATGGCCCGCTTCCAGCAGCAGTACACTCACATTGGACTGCTCGCTCAGCCGGCTGGCCACAATCGAGCCGGCGCTGCCCGCTCCAATTACAATATAGTCAAACGATTGCTCCGCCTGCTCATAGCTGGCCGGCCAGTTGCCGGTCAGCGTCCAACTGGAGGCATTCAATGCTGCGGCCACCGAATCGAGCAGCGCCAGGCCAACACCATTGCTGAGTGGCTCACCGTCAGCAGTTGATGCCAGCAGTTGCAGTGGCAGTTGCAGTTGCAGTTGCAGCTGCAGTAGCAGCAGAAATATGGCATGCTTTTGATGGGTTCTCTTAACGCGCACGTTATCCATTTTGAACTAATTGGGGCCGCGCCAGAACCATGCGTCTCGTTGGCCACTGCAGCTGCCATTCCAGATTGTAAGCCATAAATAATGCATTCAAATATTGTGTTTATATTTAGCTGCTGTTTGTTGACTGTTGTTGTTGACACTGCGCTTCACACAAGTTCATACAATGTTGGCCCTTCACAAAAGCCAACCCCCTCCTCCCCTCCACCCCTTCACCTTATTCGAATTAAATGCAAAGTTTTACAATTAACAGCTGAACAGCTGAAGTCGATCAGTTAACAGTTGACGACGACGCTCGGCGCTTGAGCTTTAGAAAAGCGCTGCTGACAGCAACAGCGATAAACGCTGACGGCATACCCTGTATGAATGCAAAGGTATCCAAGGGGTATAACACATATGCAAAAGCGGTGCAGGTTCCATTTATTTAGCTGCTATTCATAACAAAGATGACCATTTGTAAGCAATAAATATTTATTAATATTTATTTATCTTCAATTTGAATAATGACTATTTGACTAGGGTATTTCGAGTGCGACACCATGGAAAAGGTGTAAAAAGGGTATAAATGTGTGTAGCAGGCAGACGAAAGCACCTCCTCCAAATATGGGTTCTCGCATACCATAAACAGAACAAGATTGCCTCATTTTATCGATAGTTATCTCCGTTTCGCGAATATCGATACATTTCGATTTCCGATAGCAATAAAAGCCACAATTTTAAGGCCAGAGGCTTTTGATTAACACGGAGGCTAACAATTAATATTCTGGGTGGAAATCTATTTAAAGGGAAATTTACCAATGAAACTGTTAACTATATTTAACAGCTGGGATCAGGGTATATCGTAGTCGAGTTCATTTGTTCATTTCTTCTTTGAATGTATTTACGTGTGTTTTGTGGGTGTAGAAGTAGCTCAATTGCACTGGAGTAACACAAACCGGAAGTGCAATTCTTGGCATTGGAGTGTGCGAAGAGTATTACGAAATGCAAGCGAGAATTTTGACAATGGTCATTGTACCCGTTTTTGGTCAACAGCGCTTTGCGATGGCTCAGCAAATTGTGCAATTCCAATATGAATTCCTCCAACTCCAACCCAAACCGAACCCAAACTTGAGCTGGTGAATTCAGTCAGCATTTGGCCAGAGACTCGGATCGAATATGATGGCGATGAATACGTTTGTGACCACGTGGCGGTTTCTGCTCACGATCGTTCCCTCGGCGCTGATCATCTTGTCGCTGAACACGGGCATCAATGACTATCGCCCGGACATTGTGGATGAGGCACATCGTGTCCGGTCAATATACATTCATCATCTGCGTCCCAGTTACGATTTCATCATTGTGGGCGGCGGCTCCGCCGGCTGTGTGCTGGCTGCCCGCCTATCTGAGAATCCCGCGTGGACTGTGCTGCTGCTGGAGGCTGGCGGCGATGAGCCGCTCCTAATGGATCTGCCGCAAATGTATCCGGTATTTCAGCGCACCCCGTGGGACTGGAAATATCTGACAGAGCGCTCCGATCGCTACTGCCTGGCCATGGAGGATGAACAGTGCTTCTGGCCGCGCGGCAAAGTTCTCGGCGGCTGTAGCTCCATCAATGCAATGATGTATGTGCGTGGCAATCGGCGGGACTACGATCGATGGGCCCAGCTGGGCAATCCCGGCTGGGATTACAACAATGTGCTGCACTACTTTCGCAAGTCGGAGGATATGCGTGTGCCTGGCTATGAGCGTAGTCGCTATCATGGTCATGGCGGACCCATCAGCGTCGAGAGATTTCGCTCGACGACGCCACTCCTGCAAGTGTTCATGGACGCCGCGGCGCAGTTGGGCTTGACGCATCCCGATGGCGATTTTAATGGACGGACACAAAGTGGCTTTGCACCGCCGCACGGCACGCTCCGCGATGGTCTGCGTTGCAGCGCCAACAAGGGCTATATCCGTCGCAGCTGGCAACGTCCCAATCTGGACATTGTGCTGCAGGCATTTGTGGAGCGAGTGGACATTGAGCCGCAGACGAAGCGTGCTCTCGGCGTGACCTTTGAGCATGATCTGCTGCAGCATCGAGTGCTGGCCGGCAAGGAGGTGCTGCTGGCCGCCGGTGCCTTGGCTAGTCCGCAGCTGCTGATGGTCAGCGGTGTGGGACCCGCCGACCAGCTACAACCGCTGGGCATCGGGATGATACAGCATCTACCCGGCGTTGGTGGCAATCTGCAAGATCACATCTCGACGTCGGGCGCGATTTACACGTTTGACGGCAGGCAGCCGGATGGCACGCACATGTCGCTCATTATGCCCGAGCAACTGAACATGGATTCGGTGGATGCGTTTCTCCATCAGAAGCGTGGCTTCTTCTATGCGATGCCGGTGAGCGAAGTGATGGGCTTTGCCAGCACACGTTACCAGCCGGCGCACGAAGATTGGCCCGATGTCCAACTGTTCATGGGCAGCTATAGTTACGGCTCCGATGGTGGCCTGGTCGGACGACGCGGCGCCGCCATCACGCTGGACAACTATGCAAACACGTACGAGCCGATGATGTATCAGGACTCGTTTGTCATTGCGCCACTGTTGCTGCGTCCGCGTTCGCGTGGCTATCTTCAGTTGAGCTCATCGGATGCACGCACCCATCCGCGTATACACGCCAACTACTATGACGATCCACTGGACATGGCCGTCATGGTCGAGGGCCTGAAGCTGGCGCATCGGCTGACCCAGACGGCGGCGATGCAACGACTGAATGCCACCATGAACATTTACGAGTGGCGCAACTGTCCGGAGGTGGAGTATCTGAGCGATGCGTTCTGGGAGTGCCTGGCCAGATTTTATTCGCAGACCATTTATCATCCGGTCGGCACCTGTAAAATGGCACCCGCTCACGATCCGTTCGGCGTTGTCGATCCCCGATTGCGGGTGCGTGGCATACGTGGCCTGCGGGTGATCGATGCCAGCATTATGCCAACGATACCCACTGGGAATACGAATGCACCAACGCTGATGATCGCTGAGCGTGGTGCGGACATTATAAAGCAGGATTGGCACCATTATCCGCACGGCGGTTGGCGCTAGCCTCCACCAACAACAATGTTCCAGCCTTCCCAACTGGTTAGCTTTAAGTTGTCACTCGCCTTTCTTAACTCTTTCATAGCTCTGTAAATCAATAAACAACAACTACAACTACAACTACAACAACAACAACAGAAACCAATCGAAAATCGTGTTTGGCAAAACGAAGGTCAAAACTAAGTTTGAACGGGGCCAAAGCAAGCAAACAATAACTGTACTCTTTACTCGTACAGACAGACACTAATTGGTTGCCCAGCTGTAAGCTGTAAGTGCTTGCAATAACAACAGAAAATGGTGCGCCAATTGGAGTGCACACATTTTGAGCGAGCGATTTAAAAATATTCCTAAAGTTATAGTTGTTGCAAGTGTTGACAGAGTTTACGATATCAATAATATGGAATTCATTATTGTAATCGCTGTCGCACACATAAATATAGTTTTTTTTTCTTTCATTTACTCAATTTATTTGAATCTTAATTTTTTGTTCTTTTTTGCTCAATTGAACAATGCATGTCATTTGATACTTTATTGTCCATTCAATCTGGTTGGCAATAAAAACAACAAAAAAATAAATATATATATATATATATCTATATATATATATATATCCAGAAATGTTCCAGTTGAGTTATGCGAGTGGGAAGTTCGCGTCGATTGTGATTTGTTGTCGTGTTGGTAGTTCTGAGCACAATTTTGTGTTAATAATTTTAATATCAGGGCGGAAAGTGGGGCGGGGAGACCTAAGACTAAGTCTTTGTACCTAATTGAGTATAAAATGTCAGCTGCTGCTGTTGCAGTCAACTCAAAGCATTTCCCAGCGCATACTGGCGACATTGGCTGCAGGCGCCGCAATTTGCTGCCAGCTCTCGTTGTTGGCGTTTTGGCGCTTTTGAGGTATTTGTTGTAATTTATGAGCGGGCGCTGAACCAAATGCCAAATACGACAAGTTTTACCTGTTTGCCGACCGCCTTGGCAGTTTACACACACACACACACAGCAAATGCTTTGCTGAAATTTTCAAAAAGGTTTTCGAGATTTTTCACACGGACCAGTATTCGATGTCCGCTGCTAACAAAATGACGCGAACAAATCAGCTCCAGCCCCAGCACCAGCCCCAGCTCAAGATCCAGGCACCCCACCGCCAGTTGCAGCTGCAATTGTTGTTGCTTTTGTTTGGATTGCTGATGCTGCCCACAACTGCTGCAGTGCCGCAACAACAGCTGCTGCTAGATGCCACACAAGTGGCACAAGTGGAACAAGAGGCAACAGTGCCAACGCTCAACGATCTGTCAGGTGAGTTTCCTTAGCGCTCTAGGATCATCCATATCTATATATATATATATATCAATCTAATTCAATTTGCAGATCTCAGCGCTGGCATCAATCTGTTTCCTGTGAGCAATTTAATTGCCGCTGCCGCCAATGCTGAGCCCCCGGCCCCCGTTCAATTTGTACGCATTGCGATGAACAGTGGACTGTGAGCGACGACCAACAGATGGCGCTTTATATGCCCTTGTATTTAATTTATTTTACTTTGCAATATTTATATATATATATATATATTTTTTTTTTTTATAATCAGGAGCAGGTTGTTAAATTTAAAATAAAATTGTGTCCAAGCTGAAAAAGATCATAAATTGATCCTAAAAGTATCATGATCTTTGTATACAAAGATGTTGTAGTTGAGAAGTATTCAAAAATCCTATAAATGGTAGTCAATATAGAAATATCTTTGTAATTCTGAAAATTAGATTTGTTTTCTTCTCATGGAGATTCTTTCCAAATTTTAGGGACGGAGCTCAACTCCACGGATAACACAAATAGTTTTAACAACGGCTTTAAAAGAACACGTAGCCAGGTGTAGGCATAGCATAGTATTTCGAGTTCATATCTAAATATAGTTCAACTTATTAGTTGGAAGAATACACTTTAAGTATGAAGACGAACTTCAGATATCCTCAGTAACTGCCAATGTAAGACCGATGACTTCTGTGACTCTAAAGAACTGTCAGAGTTTTATTAGGCATGCATTATGGAATATGAGTGCCAAATGAGTTAAGCATACTCATTCTGAGATAGGACTCGGTGATTGTAAGTGTATATGATTGTAGATATATATAACAGCCAGCGAAGTGCTGGGTCGCCGATCAACGGTTTGCTGTTGCAGTTGCTGTTGTTTTTTTTTTATTATTTTGTGGCGCTAGTAGAGTCAACAAAAGGCAAGGCAGGGCAAAACAAAGCCTATTACCGCTCTGGCAGTCATTCAGGTTGTGGCTTATCTCAGCTAGAAATTGACAGTCAAATGCAGGCATCAAATAGTAATCAGAGCCAAATATTAAATCCCGAAGATGTACATTGCACGCCGGATGGGATTGACAATTCGAGTGGCATGGTGCCGACGGCCTATGGCGATATGGCGACGATCAACCAAGGCTCCACTGAACCATACGAGTATAGCCGACTTAGCCAGAATCCCCAATGGCGTGCCTTCGTGCTGGAGGCAGTCGGTGATCCGCCTGTAGAATCTGAGGTGTTTTTATCTCTCGTTCAGATATGACATGTTTACAGAACAGAGTTACGAAAGCTCAAAGAAAATATATTATTTTAACTGCCGCTAAACACACAATTTCAACCAACACATTTTTTATTGCTGTTCTTCTAGGATATTGACATTTACAGGAATAACAAGACGTAAGAGAAGCTGAAGAGAAGGTTAATTGTCTTTAGATAGATTCACAGATAATTCGCAGCATCATCGTAGAGTATTCACTGGATTAAGTGATTTTTGAATTTCGACTGCAAATGTGTTTCCAAATTAAAGTGTAGTATAAATCTAGACACCAATTCATGATATAAAAACCACTGCATTGAAAGCTTGACGAGGTGCAAGCTAGCTTTGAAGCTACGACAAGTTTGCAATGTTGCTGAACAAGAATATATATAAAACCCCATTTGGGCCTAATTGAGCGTGCTCCAACTTACGTTATTTACTGTTGAAAGCGTCCCGTTTTTTGCACATTGGCGCATTCCGACGTCAGCCGTGAAAATGAAAAGGCAAAAACATTTCGCTTACCCAAATTGGAGCACACCTGAATCAGTTCCCAGGTTAGCGATATACGAATTAATCTGCTGACTGATTTATTGTCACAACAGATACCTGTGCGACACTTTGGAATGTGGCACCATCACACGGAGAACAACGGGTTGGCCTGCCAGGCAATGCCCGACGAACGCTGCTGTTGCCGGCGGGAGCCGTCAATGGGTTGATCTACTTGTGTGGCAATCGAAAGGACAACGACTTAATGAAGCTCACGCCACTCGGCCATACCATACGCCTCCAACAGAAAGCAACGCCTTTAAGGATATCACCAGAAGGGGTTGGGACAATCACATCCTAAGGCAAACAGATGCCCAACTTCTTCACTACTGACGCAAACTAGGCTTAAAAAGACAGCTGAATTGCCTATTCGAGCACAATTTCACAGTTCATATGAATGTAGCAAGAGGGAATGGACGACATTAGATGAATTCCACCCCATGAAATCGCACACCATGAAATGGTACACCGACGGATCACTCACCAGTGAGGGCACAGGCCTTGGAGTGGTGGACCAGGCACAGGCCTGGAGACGCACACCAACATATTTTGCATTTCTTAAATCCATTTTCAAAATTGTTTACGCTTTATATTTGCTGACTTCAACTGATGCAAACACATAACTAACGTATTTGCAGTGTATATTTAGGCTTATTTTTATACTTAATGACTTTGTTTGCTATATTTTGAGGGTTGAGCTCATCTGCTGCCCATTTGTTACGCCAAATGATAGTGCAAGTTTCTGACATTCATTCATCATTAAATATTCATCATTAAATGAACGAATGCGCTTGCAGCAGACTTCAGCCAAACTTGAACTTGGCCTTCTGCTTTGCCTGCATAGAAAATTCTGAGAGACTTAATAAAAACTAGAAAACGTTCCTGTCGGGCGTAACCGATTGCGAAATACTCTGGTAGCAATAAGCCATGCCATCCGATAACAGATTATGCAGAACACGGAAAGAGTAGCAAGCAATCTTTGAAGGAGGTTGCTACCAATCTATCCAGAAAAGAGAGAAAAGGGGAGGCTAAGTCCAAAGGCCAACGGCACGTGTTGGCAGGGTGCCCAGCACTTCGTGTTAGCCAAGCCCAGGTGCACAGCTGACACGCTTACAGAAGTTAAGGTGTTGCATCACAGATTCAGCACGTAGACTGAGCACACCGAACTGCCGGGTGCCAAGTGGTTGCTGTCGGCTTATCGTGGAGCATGGATGAATAGCTTTGTGTGTGGAAATGCGATCATATAAAACAATTTGAGGTACGGTAATTGAATTGGCCGAGTGGGTTTGCTTATCAGTTGCCCTCGCTTAGCAGTTTGCAGTTGTACTTCTGGCTTCACCTTAGCTACTGGCTGCACCCGCACTTGAATATCGCATCTAATCTCCGCTGGCTCAGTGATAAAGGCGCGTCCGGCAGAGCTGCGAATATGTTGGTATAAACAAACCTATATAAATATTAATACACTCGAACAAAATGTGGGATTAGGTTAAGCTCTATCTAGCTTATAACGCGTACAATTCCAAACGGAAAATGTATTTGAACAATCGGGAACAATCTTCTGCGAAATAGCCTGTTACCAGTGATACCGGTGGCAAAGAGACGCCTGCAAGGGGGTGTCTGTTGGGCGGTAATCTTTCGAGGGGATTGTTAAATTAACCACTTCAAGTCTAGTGACTTTAGATTACAAATTTGTAATTTCTTTTCAATTGCCAAACTGATGACTCTAGCTTTACAATTGCAGCAAAACTTTAGTTCATTAAATTAAACATATTTTTCGAGCGCAATAATGGCACACCCTTGTTTTGATAATAAAAATATTAATTAAATATTCAAATTTGGAATATATTGAAATAATAAGAAAGGGTTCATAAAATAATACTAAATATGGAGTAAAGAAATTTCAATATCAGTGTTATCAATTGAAACCAAAACAGTTGCGTAAACTTAAACAAGAAATTATTTCTTGCTTTTAAGATAGTTTTTAGTAAATTAGAAGGAAATTCCACAAATATAAATGACAACGAATTCGAAGTAAACAAAGCACAACTTGTTTTCTAGTGTATATATATATATATATATGTATATATGTGCGCAGTTATTGTTTGCTATTTGCAATGCAAATGGCGCAGGTGATTTACGGCGATGTGTGCGGCATGCGAAAGCTGAAGCGGCCGGAGACGTACAAATGCCGGCTGATGACAATGTCCGGCGATCAGTTGCGTACGGGCAGCGTCAGTGAGCAGCCGAAGCAGTTGCCGAATTAGATTAGCGACAGTGCAAAATCAAGGCAAGAACGATGGAGTTTCTGAGCGCACAGTGCGCGGCCCGCTCGGCGGGGCCGGCGAATACGCTGATGACGCTGTTGCTGCAAACGTTGATAGCCAAGTTTTGTGATTTGAGCGGTGAGCAGCAGTGGCCGGCAGATCAGGGTGATTGGCTACAGCAGAACGGTGGCTTTCGGGAGCCCTACGATTTTATTGTCATCGGTGCAGGCAGCTCGGGTGCTGTCGTCGCCGGCCGATTGGCGGAGCAGGCAAATTGGCGAGTCCTACTGCTGGAGGCGGGCGGTGATCCGCCCATTGAAACGGAATTCGTTGCGTGGCACATGGCGACACAGTTCTCCGAGTGGGATTGGCAGTATCATACACAGCCGAATGGGCGCGCCTGCATGGCCATGCAGGGCGAGAGCTGCCATTGGCCGCGTGGCAAGATGCTTGGTGGCACGAACGGCATGAATGCAATGATCTATGCGCGTGGCACACGCTTCGACTTTGATGACTGGCAGTCGCGTGGCAATCCCGGCTGGGGCTATGACGAGGTGCTGCATCATTTCCGCAAGGCGGAGGACTTGCGTTCCACGCGAACCGATTACAAGAAGGGTGATCATGGCGTCGGCGGACCCATGGGCCTCAACAACTATGTCTCCGACAATGAGTTCCGCTCGACAATACGGGCGGGCATGCTGGAGATGGGATACGGCAGTGCGCCCGATTTCACCGAGGGCTCGTTTGTGGGCCAAATGGATATACTGGGCACTCAGGATGGGGGACGTCGCATTACCACCGCCCGCTCTCATCTGAACAAGGACACGCCCAATTTGCACATCCTGCGCCACGCCCACGTCAAGCGACTTAATCTAAATGCCAAACAGCGGGCGGAGAGCGTCACATTTGTCCATCGCGGCGGCAAGGAGTACACGGTGCGGGCCAGCAAGGAGATCATTCTCTCAGCAGGCGCCATTGGCACCCCACAGATACTGATGCTCTCGGGTGAGTGAACAACATAAGCAAACATCCAACTTGGAATGCCTCTTCAAATAAGATATATTAGAAGGAAGCCTTTGGTGCTGATTAATAATATATACATCTATTTACCTATTTTTATAGCAGATTAGTGCGTTGCACGTTGTGTGACAAAGTTAGAATATCCCCCTGACAGGGTATAAAAAGTTGTCAAGGTTTGCCAATGTCAAACTATGCGCATAAATAATCGGCGCTCTCTTCAATCTTTGGCCGAATCGTAAAAGAGCGATAAGATAGCCAAAGCACAATAACAAAAAAATTATTATAATAATAATACTGAATGAATATTTGGTGGACTGGTTAAGAAAATTGGATGCGATAACTGCCAGTTTTAGCAAGCATAAAGAAACGTTTACACTCGTAAAAGTTCTACTTATGCCAGATTAAGCTATTATTATATCGACAAGCAAATAGTGCTAAGGCAATTGTGGTTGCGACATTACTTATTTGAAGAAGCTAATCTTAGAATTTTACTACCTCCGACATTGCTGACATACGAGATGTGTTCAAAAAGTATCGCGAATTTTGAATTTTCGCGGGTTACGTATAATCGAATTTCGATTTTTTTGTAGCGTTATGTTGGTACTCATGTCTCTCACTTATGCCGACAAGCTCGGCCATTTTGAATGTTCACTTAATGGTTGACAGCTGCTTTGCTTGCACGTGTTTTGGATCGTCTTCGATTTTTACCTATTCAAAAAAATGGATCAAAGAACCTGTATCAAATTTTGTGTGAAAAACGAAATGAAGTACGCTGAGCTGAACAAGATAAAAAAAAATGATTTTTTGAAGTGCTTCGAAGATTGGAAAAACCGTTGGCACAAGTGTATAATATCTCATGGGGATTACTTTGAAGGGGACGAAATAGATATTCATGAATAAATCAATAATATGTGAAAAAACACAAAATTCGCGATACTTTTTGAACACACCTCAGAAACAGTTCAGCTTAGATTTAGTAGGTCAAGTTACGTTTGGTATCTATTAATACATTCCACCTTTATTCCATAAACATTCCGTGCAGGCATTGGACCAGCCAAGCATCTGAAGAGCGTTGGCGTTCCCGTCAAGCTGGACCTGCCTGTGGGTCGCAATCTGAAGGATCATGCGAGCCTGCCCGTCATCTTTCAGATCGACAAGTCCACAGCACGCAAGCCCACCGAGGAGGAGCTGGTTGACGCCATGTACAATCTGCTGATGGGTCGTCATAGCAAACTGTTGCATCACGAGGCAACGGCGCTGACGGGCTTCATCAACACGACCTCGCTGCATGGCCCCAATCCGGACATACAGACGACCAATTTCTTCAGCCTGATGCAGAGCCCGGAGTTGCGCGGCTATGTTGCCGCCACTGGGTTCAATGAGCGAGTCGCCAAAAGCATTCTATCGGCCAACGAGAAGTCCAACACATACATCACATATCTGCTGCACTTAAAACCCTTCTCGGCCGGCCGTTTGGAATTGCAGAGTGCCGACTTTCTCGATGCGCCACTTATAGATCCGGGCTACATGACCGATGAGCGGGACGTGAACACCTATATACGCGCCTTGAACATCTATAAGCGACTGCCGGAGACGCGTGCGTTTAAGGAGCGCGAGGCGTCGCTGCACAAGGTCGATCTGGAGGCGTGCAGTGGCTTCGCTTATCAAACGGACGATTACTGGCGCTGCTATATTCGTCATATGACCACCACAGTTTACCATCCGGTGGGCACCGCTCGCATGGGACCCGTAACCGATCCCACTGCCGTCGTCGATGCCCGTCTCCGTGTCCATGGTGCGAGTGGACTGCGTGTAATGGATGCCAGCATTATGCCCGATATTGTCGGTGCGAATACGAATGCCGCTTGCATTATGATCGGTGAGAAGGGCGCCGATATGATCAAGGAGGATTACCTTGGCAGCAGTCAGCACACGGAGCTTTAAGTTCTACATCTTCGAACTGGCCATCTTACGAGTTCTGGTTAACTCCATCCACTTATATAAACTTATTAAATCATTTTTTTGTACTTTTTTTTTGTAGATATTAAATTACATGTGCGGCGAAATTTGCAGTTGTTTTTTTTTTCATTATATTTGTGGATCATAAAATGAAAAATTAATCGATAAAACAGCTAGTCTGCAGATGCACTGCGGACGGTTGAAGATCTCGCCTTCAATCATTTTAAGCATCGTTTGGGTGCAAGTGGTTCCAGTGGTTGTCAAACATTGAAGAAATGAGCGGTTTGAAACTGCGATAAACTGCACAGCTTTGAGAGTCACTGAACTATTCTCATAGTGGCTCTAAAGGCGTACAAAGTGCGCTATGCGTAGCTTTGCACAGTGACCCTCAAAGCGCAAAGCTCATCTGAACGCAAAAGAAGCATCAATAATGATAACTACATTTGTAATTGTTTAATACATTTAGCAGTGATACCGAAATTCCAATACAAAAAATATTTTTCGTGTTTAAAATGTAAGCAAAAAAAGGAATTGGATTTCAGGTTTATTTTAAACACTTTACACGAAATATTTTAAAGTTTTTTCATGTTATTGTTGATGTGAGGTGACACTTTCGGTGAACACACAAAAACAGACGCTTGGAGGACGCTGCGAGGCTACCAACTACCGGCCATAAGAAGAAGATGGGGGCAAGGTCCGAGGAACAGATACTTGTGTTTGCTCCTATCCACGAAGAGTTGCAATGCATCGCAGAGGAGCAATGAATAACGACAAGAGTTGCGAAACACTTGTTAATCATAAGTCAAGCGCATTCTTTAAACTAAGTTCTATCTACATATTTACATATATGTATGTGCTTGTATAATATGTGCACAGCATATATACATCAAATACTATTTAATATTATATAACTTTAAGCGATGTTAACAAGAATATAAGAAAAGCAAACGGAGATTTGTTCACCTTAATTCATAACTTTCCTTTATCTTTCAGATGTTTCAGATTTTGCCCTTTCGGTTAGGTGTTGCAGCATTAACAGCATCAGCAAGACGATAACCATTATTACCTTGGTATATGTCAAAAGTTTTCGCACAAGTCGTCACTCACTGGTTAAAGTTGTACCTAAATAACTGAGACTGGGACTGGGACTGGGACTGGGTCGGGGTCTGGGTCTGGGGCATGATTTCAGCCAATTGATTGATAGCTTTCACTTTTCCCAATTAGTGGCGAATTTTTGGTAGTTGTTATGCCGCATACCACTTGACGCCACATCGAGGCAACTGGGTGCTCGTCAAACTGTTCGGCCGTTTGGCATGCATACAAACTGATGGTAATTAATCGGTGGGTCGCACAAGTGCCCCTCACGGAGCGCAACTAAAGTGGCCCACGCAGCTGATTTCGGCTTGAAATGAATTGCCATTTGTTTTGATTTCTATTGTTATTGGGGCTAACTGGAGAGCGATTAATACCTCTTAATATGTACTTATAGATGCGCAACTTGTGTAATTATTTTCATTAGTAACAATATAACAAATAATAATTATCCCAGTTCCCTTGCTACACAGGTGAATATGTAATCTGAGCGCGTTCCCAGGCACTCTGCGTAAGGGTTAAGCAATTAACGCACACATAATCGACTAACGGCTAAACTTGGCCAAGAGCTGGTAGCACACAGGGTAGGGTGGGGTAGGGTAGGACCGGGTAGGCTAAGGTAAGGTATGGTACTGTAGGTAATGCGAAATCGTGACGTGAGAGTACGCAACGAGATCCATCAGAGATGCGTTACGCTGATTTGACAATGAATTATGAGCGAACGGGGCAACAAATTCATTTGCAGGCATTTAGGCAACAGATTAGAGATGAGAGATGTCAGTCCAGAGACAACTTCAACTACCAGTTGCCAACTACCAGTTACCACAGCAACTACCGATGTGTGCTTGTGGTGACACACTCGCACACACACACACACACACACACACTTATATACATATATGTATATGTGTACATGCATATCTGGGAAGTAACATCCGATTGTGGTTGATGTTTGGTTTGGTTTGGTTTGGTTGGTAAGTTTGGGAATAGGTCACGTAGTGCTCGTGCAATAAGCCACGCTCCGATTGGCTTTGTGGTTGGCCAAAGATACACACACATGCACACACACACACACACATATATGTGTATGTATGTATGTACTGGCAGATACATAGACACAGTTATGAGTTACGAATTCAAGCACATTGGCAGCGCCGTGCACTTGCCACTTTTTGTGCTTGCTCCACAATTGCAGCAAAATTAATTGCCTTTTGCCTTTGTCATTTAATTAAGTTCACTTTCGATTTCATATATATATATATATCTATATCTATATCATACTGCTGATGCTTCTTCTTCTCAAAGATAGTCGCAAAAATGCGTGCTTTTATTGCATCTTCTGCATTTCACTTTTAATTGCTTTTAAGTAAATGCTGGCGTTGATTGGGCAAGTGACAAAGCGTTAGGCACAAAAACAGTTAGGTGCAAAAACAGTTAGATACAAAACAGCCGTAAGTACCGGAAACTTGTGCGTTTTTTATGTGTCGCCCGTAATTGTAGCGGAAGTAGTTTATTGTGGGTCACTCAGCCACCTAAGTTTCCCAACTGCCTATTGTCATCTCGTTATGAAAACGCCAAGTGCTTGGTTTTAATGAAACAATTATAATAATTAACGAGTATTCAATTTCATTTAAGTAGACGCGAAACCCTTACAAAATCAAAAATTAACTAAGCAGTTGCAAAATTGCCTATGAATTGCCTTTAAAATTTCATTTACACGAATGAAACAAATCCTCAAAAAGCACTAGGAATATAGATAATAATAATAAAAAAATGTTTTATATTCTTAAAAGAATAGCAAATAATAATACATCTCAAAGTTTCCAGCTAAATTCTGTTAAAGATACTAAACGTTGTATAAATCTGACAGACAATCATTAACTTTTTGCAAATCATGTATTAATAATAATTAGCATGAAAGAGACTTGAAGAAAGTTGAGATGCTGCTGAAGGAAGATATCTATAGATGAAAGATAAATGCATAAATGTATATTTCATAAGTGAGACTGTAATTAAATTGGTTTTACGGGGGCAACTGGAGGACTCGTTGCATAACTTTGGAGATTGGCCATTTTACAATGTGGCTCACTGTTGCATTCCTCAATGACATCGTCATAAAAAAATGCCCCACTTCTCAGCCCTTGACAATTCTTAGACCGCAATAAACGACTTCACATCTCATTGAAGGGCCTGCCCAGCACATGGCCAAGTTGTTCAAGTTGGTCAACAATATTTGGTTAGTGACGTTTCATAAATCATCTACGCGTGGAGTTTCCCAGCTACACTGCAACTAACAAATTTTCGCATGGAAAACTCACGCACAGCGAAGAAAACGCTATAAACAAAAAACGAAAAACAAAAAACAAAAAAACCGATTGTCGTCTGACCTTGTGACATTAGCTATACGACCAAGAACAACAACAACAACAACAAGGCACATCGAATATATAGTGGCATAGCTTTTAATTGTCGCTTTACTAATTGACGGTAATTATATTTTGTTACGCTTCGTCTTTGAGAGACCGAGAGGGCCCTTTCCCCTCCACCTGCCCCTTCCGCAACTCTCTTTAAAATGATTTGTTTACATAATCGAATTGGATGCGCTTTGAACAGTTGATTGAGGCAAACAATTGGAGTACCGCTGATGGCTGGCATTGCGGTACTTTGTTGCCTCAAGAACGGACTGGAATGCGAAGCGTCAAGTACATTTTACGAGCTGATGCATTCCAAGCCTTCGTTAATGTTAAGCCCGATATTCAAGTGTCAAACCTATTGAGATATGTGGCATTTAATGTTGGCATAAATAGGTTTATCTTACAACAAACATATTTGGATGCAGTATACAAAAAGCACTACTAAAATATAATGCTTAATTTTCTAGTAATAAATATGATTAGTCATCATTCAATTGAATTGAATTGAATTGAATTGCATTTGATTCCAAGCCAACAACGATTAGCTCATACCAAAATAATTGCTTTCCTGCGGTTTTTCCAATCATTTCGGTAAGTGAGTTGAGTTTTCCAACCGGTTTTTGCTGCCGTTACATTCAAGTATAACTATTATAATTTTGTAGCAATTCTTTTGCTTTTGTTTTGCATCCGCTGCCGTTTAGGAGATGGCGACTTCGATGGCGACATTACTCTAGTTCCTTATCTCATTGCTCCGACTAAGCCAATGGCTTACGTGAGCACACACACATGTACACACACACACACACACACACACACACACACACACACACACAAACGCACACACCTACTTACAAAGCCGGAGATCGTCGGCGAAGTGAGCATGAAGGTCATTTGATTAAGTGAAATAAAAAGAGAGCTAAGATAACTGAAGTAAAGTGAAAAGCTTAACAACAACAACAACAACAACGGCAAAAGTGTCCAACATCCGAAAACGACAAAATGCCGACAGATAGGTAAACTATGCGCATCTCTCAAAAGTGTGGCGAGCATCGAGGCAGGAGCGCCAAACGGTTGCCAATCGGTTATGCGCTCACCATGCAATCGAGTACAAGTGCGAGTGCGAGTGCGAGCGCGAATCTTCAACCGTTTCGCAACAGCTGCCGACAAACAGCAGCCGAAAAGGAGCAAACAAACTGTAACGCGCTCGCCATTTGCGCCTATTGGCGTGTCAGAGATGAGCGCGTGTCCGAATCTGTTATCAATACTACTATCCAAATATCGTAAGAAAATATGCTTTATCCAAATAATTGATTGATTAATTGTTATACGAGCATAACATATAGCCAAGGGTCTGGACAGTATATACGAGGTGTGTTCAAAAAGTATCGCGAATTTTGAATTTTCGCGGGTTACGTATAATCGAATTTCGATTTTTTTGTAGCGTTATGTTGGTACTCATGTCTCTCACTTATTCCGACAATAAAGACGGGATCGAAGGAGGAGCTGAACAAGATAAAAAAAAATGATTTTTTGAAGTGCTTCGAAGATTGGAAAAACCGTTGGCACAAGTGTATAATATCTCATGGGGATTACTTTGAAGGGGACAAAATAGATATTCATGAATAAATAAATAATATCTGAAAAAACACAAAATTCGCGATACTTTTTGAACACACCTCGTAAGACGATCACATAACACCCAATATGTTTCCAAATACTCAGCGGATCGCCTTGAAGGTTTGGAGTTTCTCGTATTACGCTTTCGGATCAATATTTGAGTAGATGCCTGTATATGATAATACTAAATGAAAGTATGCTTCTATAAACTATTGAAGACATGTCCTTGATTTGGACCCTCAGCAAACACACCAGTGAGATGGAGATGAGATGATGGAATGGGCGACACAGACTCCTGGAAAGGCTATTTCTATTATTACCGTTAATATCTTAAGCGCAGCTTAAGCCAGTAAATGAATTAAGAATCTGGCAGAAAGAAGAGTGCATAAAAGTACACATATTTGCTGCCAGTAAAAAGCGAACGAAAATCGGTCGGAAAGCGCTGTGAATACAGCCGAAAATGATCAAATAACTTTCTTTCTTCGTGTCACGCGCTCAGCTCTACTGTGTGAGAGTGTGCACGAACCAACACACACAAATATATTTACACACACACACACACACACACACACACACACACAAGCAGAGAGCTCCTCGGCGTGCGCATGCGCAACCGCTTCTCCAAGCTTGCAACAATCAACAAGCAACGCGAAGCAGACAAAACGTCGTACACGAGCTGCTTTTGTGGCTCAGAAACGCAGCGGCTGCCAAACGAGTCGGTTGCCTTTTTCCATTTATCAACTCTTTTTTTCTTTTGATTTTGCTCCAAGCGCGACGAGGAATTTTACGCAAAGACTCGACGCGCCTCGCACTTTAGTTGATTTTTTTTACAACACTTTTTTTTTCCCCCGTTGTGTTTGCATTGGGCGTCCAAATGAAAGTGCTCAACAATAACAGCAATAAAGTGCACAACAACAGCAACAACAGCAACAACAGCAACAACAACAAGCTCAACAACTGCGACCACAATAATTGTAGACGTGATTGCGATTGATCTATGTGAATGAAAGTGTTTAAGCCGAATTCTTGGAAAAAAGAAAAGAAAACGACAAAAATGTGCTGAGTGCTGAGTGAGAGACGGATGCAAAGGAGAGAGACGCGAGGGAAGTGTTCAAAGTTGAAGCAGTGCCTTAAGGATCGCAGCGAGATCTATATATATATATATATATATTTGCTTTATATATTTATATTTGTATATATAAATAACCATATTAAGTATGGTTGTTGTGCCTGCTTTGGGCGCCGCCGCCGTTTCGGTGGGTGGGCTGCTGTTCAAGGCCAGCGCCGCCTCCAAGGCAGCTGCCGCAGCGGGCATCGCTGCTGTGGGCGCCTCCAAACTGGGTCTGGGCATCGCGGCTGCCATCAAGCTGACAACCGCCGTTATCGGCGTTGGCAAGCTGACAATTCTACCATTTCTGATCGCCGCAATTGCGTACTACAATTACGATCTATTCGATCCGGAGAATCGACCGTTCAACGTGAAGCAGGTGGATTTGGCCTACGATTTTATCATCATTGGCGGTGGCTCGGCGGGAACGGTGCTGGCCTCGCGGCTGTCGGAGGTGCCGCACTGGAAGATACTGCTGCTGGAGGCCGGCGGACATGAGACAGAAATATCGGATGTGCCGCTGCTCTCGCTCTATTTGCACAAATCCAAAATGGACTGGAAGTATCGGTGAGTCGAGTCGAGGCAAGGCAACCTCTGTCTCTCTCTCTCTCACTCTCTCTATCTGTCTCTCTTTGCAAACGAGGCCTTCACACTGACACACTTTGTGAAGACAAGGACAGCCAAACAACAAAAACACAAAATACAAATAAAACATAAAAAAACGAAACGATACAGTAATAATAGTTATAATAGTTGTCGACGACCACTGCCTAAGTACACAACTGGCATTCAGTCATTCAGTCATTCAGCTTGCCACCTTTCGGTCAAGTCAAACCGAACACGCCCCAAGTAGCATCGAGTCTGAGCTGTGCTTGAATGAGTTGCCACTTCCACTTGCACTTGCATGTGGCATAATCGCTTGGCTGTGTTGACTGTGATATGCAAATGGCCAAATGCTTAAGGGCCTTCATCGATATTTATTGGGGCATATTTGGTTTATGTTGGGAACGTTATGGAATCTTTATTGAATTTTATTGAATTTCTAAATCGTGTTGATGATTTTTTGGCTGCACTTGGCGCAGTAAATAACTTTGATTGACATTAAGTTTGGGCAGGTAAAACTGTAGTCGATGGAAGTTTGGCAAATTGAGTCTGTGGTTGAAACATGATCAACACGTTTAGTTTCCAATGCGGTTGGGCGACAGCCGCTTGGCTTTTCAGTTAGCAGTAAACTGTCAAAATTTGTTTGGCTGTTTGCGAACTCTTTTCACACACAAATACCATAGGCCAATGGATCTTGTGGGGAAACACTTAGCGTATGGACAGTTTTCAATTGCTGCAATAAACAATTGAATAATGAACACAAATGAAATTGATTTGTACAGTAAACGCATTGTGTAACGAAAAATCACCCAGTGTACTTTCTATATACCCTGTAACTTTTAAAAATTTTGGAATGCATCGTCTACATTTACTAATTAAGTTCTGGGGCTTAGACTTAGGCGTTCGATTTAGAGTTTGACAACCTTTAGATGGTATGTGCCAGTTGAGAATGCCTTCCTACTTATTTGGCCTCTGAAAGTGACTTGAGTGTCTTCTAACGTGACTTGCAACTTGAATTAATTGTGTGTGGTTTGTAGAACGGAGAGCCAAAAAGAAAATAGCGACTTTGCAATTAAATTAAATCATTTCTTTCTCTCTCACTCTCTGCTACTCTCTCACTCTCCCACTTTCCCACTCTCTCTCTCTCTCTCTCTCTCAGTCTGCTTCTCTTGGAAGCCCAATTGGAATTAGAACACTCTACCGTTAGGCAGATCTCCGATTTTGTAGCTGTTTAACTCTTGATTACCTGTTGCTGGCCAGTTGATTGTTTATTATTCATGAGTTGACTTTTTTCTTCTACTTCTTAAATATTTTTTTTGTTAGGGCTTTTCAGCACCGTAATCTATTTAACTTTTTCCGTAGGGCCAAGCCCAAGCCATAGCGACCATATAAATTTCACTTTTTTCATGTTTCATATGGTTTATTTATTTGGCCAGTCAGAATGCCATCGGCATTAGCATGCGACAACAAACTAATGCTTGCCACAAAATTCCATTTCCATTTCCTCGTCACATTTCATTTGGTTCGCTTCGTGTTTTCTATGCAAGTGAATGCAGCTTGTTGTCCGTGGCCGGTTGCCTGCTGCCTCCCGGCAAAATACACACACACACACACACTTATGGCACTTTATTGAATAGAGTGTGTAGCAATCAACGCCCGTTTTCCGCGCCATTGCATCACCATCGTGTGGCAGTGGCAGACGGCGAGGGGCAGTCTAAAACAACAACAACCAGTTGCCAGTTGCCAGTTGCCAGTTGCCAGTTGAGTTGGCTCAGTTCGGCTCGGCTAAGGCCAAAGAGCCCTGTCGCCCATGGGCGCCAAACTTAATCCCTGGCAAGCATCGTTTAGATACGTATCCGTGTATATATATATATATATATATATATATATCTGTCTGTGTCTTTGGGTATTAGGTATTTGTTGTTGTTGCCTGTGACGCAATCAACGAGATTCGTTGAATTGTGTGCTGGCTCTTAAGCGAAACTGAAATACTCTGCTTGCAACATTCTCTGTTGCACTTCAATGATTTGCATGTGTTGAAAATCAAGTCACTTTTGGCTTTCAAGTTTTCGATATTCGGCAGCCTTTCGTTTGCTTGATTTTAACAAATATTTGGAAGTTGTGGATTAATTAGATGGATTTGCTAACTAGAAGAAAAATAAATAAACAATTGCATTTCGAACTGATCAAATTACTAAATATGTTGACATATTTCAGCGAAGGTATTTCACGATGCACACACATATTTATCGATTCATATCGATATCGATATATGCTTCCTTCTGCCGGTTTTATATATATTTTCACAAAGCCATTATTCTCTTTTTACCCATTTTAATTGGCTCAGGTTATAAAACTGTAAACCGGATAGACAAATCTCAATTGCTGACAGATCATAGATATCAAACGTGTTTTGGTGCTGCCAGATCTGCACTGGCAAGTGGCAACGTTGCAACTTTAGCAAGTCCATGCTAGTAAACTCAACAAGTAAGAGCAATACAAGGAATATCCTTTAACCTACTCGCTTTAACCAAGGCTAACTAATGTTAACAACATGATTTATCTACAATAAAAGCTGTTAATTGTTGACAATTTTGTGTTAGACAGCTGTGTGCAATACAAATGTTGTCACTTAAATGCCACAGCAGGGCCTTTTAACATTTGTTTGGATTATGAGTTATTAGGCAACAGCAACACACTTGCACAGATTAGGAACACACCTATCAAGTTGATGCAAAGTCAGAGTGTCGCTTCCACCTGCTGGTCCATCACAGGTCACTCAGTCAAAGATCTCATCTGTTAATGTTGCTGTTGTTGCCCTTGTTGTTGTGTCTGGCTGATGCAAGGCGTGCAACAACCCTCAGCACTCAGTCATAAATGTCAGCGCCGGTTAGCGCCTCCTCTCACAGCAAACACCTTAAAGCGTATGCTTTTCGATGTTGGACATAAGTTTCCCTAAAAATGTTTCGCACTTAAATAACTTAAACGCTTCGATTGCAAGTCTGCAAGTCTGCAGTCTGGTCGGCACCGGCATATCCTACAGCCTACAGCCATTTCTCAATCTGAATGCGACGGCGAATGCCAAATGATCAAAACCGGATCGCATGGCATTAAGTGGGTTAATCGGTTACAGGCTTGTCGGCGCTGGGAATGGCTTGAAATGAAATGAAATGAAACACAACACCAGGCCGCATCGGGCAAGCAGCAGCAGCAGCAGCAGCAGCAGCAGAAAGCTAAAGTAAGCGGATTGCCTGCAATGAGCACAATTGCCAATCAAAAATACATGAAACGCAAACCAGCTACAACAAATGTGTGCTTAACCGAATATTAGATACACTTCCAGACCAAAGAATTATCACCGAAAAGTAGTAAGGAAATCTTTCTAATTCTTAAGGAAAAACAGAAAAGAACATTTTATTCACATATGTGAAAATTATTGCTAAAAACAAGAAATATTTGCTAGTTTTCAGGGCGATTGTCTAAAATGCAGTGAGTTTTTTCTGTGTAGAAAGTGTAGAATCGAGAGAAACAAAAGTTATTGAAGCATTTCTCTGCGAGTTGCACAAAGGCAGCTTCAAAGATGAGTGGCTGGTTTTCACATTGGCACATTAAGAGATGATAAAGAATTAATATATAACATTGCATTTAAGCGAATTCGCGTACCCTTTGTACAGGGTATGAGTACAGGTAAAGAGTCGACGCTCGCCAGCGTTTCATTGACTACGAGAGCGTGACAGGCTTCACTGAGCTGCCTTACAAAAAAAAAAAACGCTCACAGATATAAAAGCCAAGCGTTGCACCAACACACACATACACTGTCACACACGCACACGCACGCGCTTGTCACTGATACGTGAAGAGCGTCATCAAAATTGATGAAAAAGCTTACCAAAAAAAAAACAAAAACAATTTCACAATTTCCTTTCTTGTTGTCCGTTACAAATCGAAAGACTTAGGACACGAACTTGCTAATGCTATTAACCACATCTGGCAGCGCAAAAAAAATAAGATAAGTAAAAAATCATGAACTGCATAATGTTGCAAATTGGAACCTTGACTTCGGTTAGTTACATACACACAAATAAATATTGATGTTTTTGCCAATTACATTCGCTTGCTGCTTTTGGCTCTTCACTGGTGATAATTGAATTACCGTTTGAGTTTGCCATAATGTGGCAAATGTAGAGCTTAACTACAACAAAACAAATAAATGATGACAGCTTTGCGCAAATGTGAAATTTATTCGCATCCAGCCTACACTGTAAATTGCGTTGACAACGTCACGCTAACTGAATTCACCAAATCAATTTACATTATTTTTTACAAACCTCCCTTTGAGCTTCATGATAGGTTAATTAAAAAGGTTAATTGCTTGAGTCATTTTAAAACTAATTGAGATGCGATAGGAAACATTTTGAACATAAACAGGTTTCCAATGAATTATGGAGCTCATTTGTATGTGCATTCGTTAAGAATGTTCTTTGGCTTGCTTTCTGTAAGTTGATTAAAATGTTCATTGACGAAAAAGATTCGACTAAAACACAAAACAAATTTAAGCCAACTTTTAAATACAAATATAGTGCACTATTTAAGTGCTTGTGCTTAGCAGGCTCAACTCAGGTATTGGAATGCAAACGAAAGCAAAAACAAAACATGAAAACAAAAAAATTACAAATATACGAAGCGACCGCCCAAAAATGTGTAATGTTCAACATAATTGCACTCAAAGAGGGCCACAAAAAACAGCTAACAATAATTGGTAACGTTTATGTGCGCTAAATGTTAAATGGCTAATAAAATAAACAAACACACACAAACAGGCATAAATTGCGTCATTTGGAACTGAACAAAATTGCGATGGGGAGAGCAGAGCAGAGGGAAAGTTCGATATTTTATGACAGACCCTAACTCTCTGACACTCCGATGTGACTCAATGACTTGAATGATTTATTGACTCGAAGCGCATAGCCAACAGCACGCACCATGCCAAGCAATGCGGCACAGTGGTATAAGAGCAAATGGCAGGTGGCGCCAGCCAAATAAATGCCAGCATATTAATCAGCCCCCAACTGAGGTGGTTCGAAGCCCAGAGGCGTGGAGAAGTGCACATAATCATATCAAATAAATGCGTAACAAGTAAGCACATATTATCAGCAGCTGATGAACATGAGACAGCAACAAAAACACAACAATACGACTGCAAAAAAATAAAAAACATAAACAGCAACAACAAAAGGAAAAACATATTTAAATTCGATGCTTTTAGTCTTCAGTTTTACACATTCAGTTGAATATCCACAATCTTAATCTGCCTCTGGCTTTACACGTCTCGTTGTGTCGCTTCGGATTGACCAGGTTTTCCGCAACTGACACATTGTTTCCCCTTTTCCATACTCTGTGCACATGTGCAAAGCTGTCAAACGTATATGATCGACTATCCATATCATATCTTACATGTTCTTCTTAAAGATCCCTAGGCAGCTGTTGCTGCGAGCGCTGATCAATCCAGAGACTACAATTTGTGGTTGGTATCTTTTGTGAATATGAATTGCTTATAGTGAGCAGCTTCCGTTTAGGTATGATTACAGGGTATTTGTCAGTGATCACACTAAGTGGACCATAGCGCTTTTAATTGTTTTGTCATTTTTTCAGGTGTGCTGCAGTTGTGCAGCACTTGCCTAGCTCATTGTTGATTGTTTTGTTATTTTCATTTGCTGACATTAAGTTTGCTGTTCGTGTTTTGCTGCCCGCAGTTTCCTGTATGTTTAATGCATAACGGGATAACAAATGAAACTAATTGTGCAAAGAGAGGACCAAGTAGAAAGTGGTAGGCGTTTTGTAAACAACTTTTAGTCAAGCATTGGGATCAACATTAGAGCTCCGGCCAAATATTCGGGCAATTGTTGGTAATGGAATGTGCAAGGGAGTGGGTCTTTGGCTTTTGGTAAAAAGCAACAAATATTTATAATATCCTAGGATTGTCTACTATTATTTTCAACCGATTGCAGCATTTTCGTGGCAATCTTTCACATTTTATGAATTATTTTCATATATTCAAAGATTATTTCCAAAATCAGCTTGTTGCTAGAATGGATATGTGATATACTGATTGGCTTGACCTCTACACCAAAAACTAATTTGGTTAGTTAGATCTTTACTTATAGTTTACAACTATATATTCAAAGCAGGGTATTCCCTGTAGGGTGTAACTATCTGTAGATGCTCATAACGAGTACTTTTTTGAATCATAAACCATTCGTGCCACCAGGCAATCGTGCTAAAAGCCAAATAATGTTGCAGATAATGTGCAGCTTGAATGTTGACTTTCAATCGAAGTCGCAACAATTGCGGTTTTTTTCCCCTGATGAAATTGCCATCAGCAACAATTGTTGTTGTTTGCTGGCGATACTGTAATAAAGTTGCCCGGTGGCCAACAATTGTTGACCGAGCCGCGTTTTTGTTGCCGGCTTCTGTTCAATATTGTATATTTTTTATATTTGTTTTGCCTCAATTGTTTTGGTCAATGGCGCGTTCAAAGCGGCTGCCGCTGCCGGGGGGCTTTTGACATATTGGAGTGGGCGTGGTTTGGTTGCCTGTAGCTAATGCGACTTTATTGTCGTACTGTGTTTACCTGTTGATTAATGATGAAAGCACTGCCAACACATTCCCTAATTGATTGCGTTTTCACTACATCTTTCTTTCCCTCTCTCTCTCTCTCGCTCAATGTGCCTGTCACCGGTCCAGCACACAGCCTCAGTCGACTGCCTGCCAGGCGATGAAGGATAAACGCTGCTGCTGGACACGCGGCAAGGTCATCGGCGGCAGCTCCGTGCTCAACACAATGCTTTACATACGCGGCAATCGGCGTGACTTTGATCAATGGGCGGATTTCGGCAATCCCGGCTGGTCCTACGAGGAGATATTGCCCTATTTCCGCAAGTCGGAGGATCAGCGCAATCC